>CM017196.1:24359434-24606934 GCA_004837865.1 Musa balbisiana | reverse complement strand
ACAGTTGGTATTAGAGCCAAGTTTCTTAAAATCAAATACCTTAGATCTATTGTTTTCTGATTTATGATGCTTGAATGATCCATGTATATTATTGATCTATCTTCTTATCTAGTTCGTCTTGTCATCTGCTCGCGGGCTACATGAGATTTCTTAGTATTTGATCAATAAATTATCATCGATAGCTTGCTATTATCTATAATATTATTGAGGGCCGTGATTTTTGATGATCGTCAACCCTATGATGATTGCATACATAGCGCTGTGCATGACAGCGATAGTAACACCGTAGCCGATGGCAATCAAAATCGCAATCGACTGTAGCAACAGGCAGCTACGCACAACATTGGCTGCATATCCCAATGGCCACACGTGCGACAAGTCGTGCACTGTGTTGGTTGCACAAGTGGTAGTCACGTAGGCGACGGTTGTAGGCCATGTGTCGGGTTGGTTGTGTAGGCCAATAGCCATGCGCAGGTGACGATCGCATGTTAGGTTGGTTGTGCAAGTAGTAGCCTTGCAAGCAGTAATTGCGCATATTCGACGACCGTTGTAGATTAGGGTTCTTTTTATAAATTTATAATTTTACCCTTTTAAATTTCATTAATTCTATTTTAATCTTTTAGATAGTTTTGCTCTTTATAAATCTCGTAATTTTATTTTATATTTTATTAGTAAAATTATAGTTTTACCTTTATAAAATTGAGACTTTTTTATTTTTATCCTCAAATGTAAAATTGATCAATATGACTTATTTTAATTGTGATCATTGTTAGGATCAAGAGTGGCACTAAGAGGGGGGGGGTGAATTAATGCAGTGGAAAACTTTCGATATTTTAGAAAATTGTTCATTTCGTTTAAAATTGATCCTGACGAAAATGGTTTCGATTCAATCTGTTTCAAAGAAAAGTTGAACTCCAAATCTTTCGTAAAAGTGTAAGAGAAGATTAAGGAGGTTTGCAGTAAAGTAAATTTGCACAAATAAAAAGCAAAATAGAATTTAGAGTGGTTCGGTCAACGTGACCTACATCCACTTCCGGATTCCTCCTCCGACGAGATCTCCGGTATCCACTAAAAGCCTTCCTTCAATAGGTGAAGACTAACCACCTCTTTTACAGTGCTTTCTCCTTTTCACAGGTTTAGGAGAGAACCCTTACAAGTCTTACACATCTCATGAATGATCTCAAAACTTAGAAAGGGAGGAGGACTCTAGCACTTGTTTATAATACTTTTACACCCCAATAACTCAAGATTATCTCAATACTTTTCGTGCCCTTTCATGCAGAAAAGGGTGGGATTTTTATAGGCCCCAATAGCTTCAAAAATAGAGCCAAAAAGTGTCTCATCCCGGATTTCTGGGTACTAGCAGTACCACCACCTAGTCTAGGCGGTACGATCGCCTAACAAAGCTCAGAGACTGAGCTCTTGCGGTACCATCGCCCAGAATTCCTAGGGTGCTATTTCCCAGGTGGTGCCACCACCGGCCCTGGCAGTGCCACCGTTGGCCAAGCTTTCAGTATCCTGGTTGGGCCTTGAATTCGGCTCAAACCAGCCCAATTTCAGGCCCAGTTGGCCCTTAATTAAGCTAGTGGGATTACCTCTCAATCCTAACTTAATTTATGCTCTAACTATGATAATTAAGACATGATTACAACACTTCATGTTCCGGTGCATCAATTGTTCTTCCGACGAGCTTCCGGCATATTTTCGACGAACATCCGATGAACTCTCGGTAATGCTCTAGCGGACTTTCGGCAAGCTCCCGGATTTTATGACGATCTTCTTGGCTAGCTTTGATGAGTTTCTTTGGCAAGCTTCTGGATTTCTCGGTTGGTTTCGGCAGAACTTCCGACGAATGTTCGGACTTTCGGCGAACTCTCGAACTGCCAATGTGATCTTGATCTTGACTCCAACACAACACCTGCTTTATGTCTTACTATTATCGTAGTTAATCCTGCACACTTTTCTCAACATATAGATTAGATCAAACAAATTACAATTGACTTCATCATCAAAATTCTAGATTCAACAATCTCCCCCTTTTTTATAATAACAATCAATTAAGGACGGAGTTAACCTTAACTCCCCATATATATATGTTATACTTGAGAAAAGACATTCTTGAATTCAAGACCTTTGAATTCAAGAAACAAATTGATAAGTTAAGTTCATTTAAACTTATCAATACGTACATCATGATTCCTATCAAGATCTAACATTCTCAAAATGGTGTCAAGGCATACATCCATTTTCAAGTTTGATATTTCAAATATGAAAGATGACAAAGATAGTAATTCATTATTCTATGACAAGATATCAATTGTAAAATAGCAAGTTAAGCTCTAGATATCTTATCATAATGAAAAAAAATTATCAAGCTAACATTTCAAGTATTTATGATTAAATACATTGTATGCATTTGTCATCAATTTAGCATATTTTGATATTATTTCTCCCCCTTTGTCATCAACAAAAAGGTGATATTTCAATTTGTAAAAATTCATATAAGTGTGGTAAAAATTCATGCCACATTTCAATTTGTAAGAATTCATACCAATCATATTCATGACATGGTATCATTTAAAAGTTCTCAACATTAAAAGATATAAGCATTAAAGAGATAGCTTTCATCAACTTCTTCCCTTTTTTCCATCAAAACTTTTACATGAAGAAGGAAAGAAAGGAGGAAATCCATTAAGAACCATCTTTGTGAAATAATTGAAATCAAGTCAGAAATAATAAAAAAGTTTCATTAAATTATGCTTCAATTTTCATAAGAATCAAGATATTCATGTGAAATCAAATCCTCATTTTTGTAAGTGTTCATCTAAAAAAAAATCATAAAAGTGAAATCCATGAGAGATGTATTTTTCAATTAATTTCATGTATCAAAATTCATTAATTGATGGAGCAAAGATATGGAATAAACTTGATATGGCATAAACTTATGAAAGCTCCATTCAAGAAATTTATAAAGATAGTCCGAAAAAAATATACATTAAATTCATGCATTTGGATAAATTAACATTTCTAAGTCTCTTATAATAAAATCATATTGTTCTTCACTTAAAAGGTTTTGTAAAGATATCGGGTAATTGATGTTTCGTATCAATAAGCTCTAAGATTACATCATGATTATTGATATGATCTTGTATAAAGTGATGCCTAATATCAATATGTTTTGTTCTAGAGTGTTGATTGGGAATTTTTGTTAAACATATTGCACTTGTGTTATCATATTTTATGGGAATGTTTTTAAGATGAATCTTATAATCTTCTAAAGTATTTTTTATTCACACAACTTGTGCACAACATGCACTAACTACAATATACTCAGCTTCGGTTGTAGATAGTGCAACCGAGTTTTGTTTCTTGAAAGACCAAGAAACAAGTGCGTGTCCTAAAAATTGATATGTTTCGGATGTGCCTTTTTTTATCTAATCTACGTCGAGTAAAATCCGCATCAGCATATATAATTAGTTCAAAGTTCTCAGATTTAGGATACCATAATCATAGATTAGTGGTACCTTTAAGATATCTAAGAATTCTCTTAACTGTTTTAAGATAAGATATTTTAGGATTAGATTGAAACCTAGCACAAAGACCTATACTGATATGAAAAAGCAAGTTGATCATAATTCTGCCAAAGACCCTTTAACTATTCGTGGAGGACCAATAACAAGAGCTAAAGCTAAAATGATGAACGAAACCTTAACTTGTTTATTGGAAGGTATTTGGAAGGAGCAAGCTGGTCAAAACTTGGTCAAGGTTCTATGGATACAAGAAGAGCCTAAAATAGTCAACATGATTCAAATAAGTCCAACATTGAGAAAAGAATAAATTTTTAGCCTATTTTGAAGAATAAAGGTCATTCAGCCATATTAGACCATATTAAGAATTATGGGCTTATTCATGAATAATCATTCAAATCAATTTAAGACAGATTCATGAGTAATCTGCATTCATGCATTAGGAATATGAATGTCATTTAATATATTTAATGGATTCATTCCCTTTGTACTTGGCCTTCGTACTATATAAACAAGGCTGATTCCCTTTGTAAGACAGAGAATTTAGAAGTGTATTCAACCTTCAACACCGGTGAGTGTTTTGTTTTTAAGTTCTTGCATGAACTTTGAAACTTATCAAGCTTTTCTACTTGTGGCATTTTAAGGGAATCAAAGTGCTGTTCTAATTACTCCACTTTCTAAAAAGGACTCGTTGATGATCGTTATAGTATTAGTAGTTCATTATGATCTTAAGTTATATCAAATGGATGTGAAAACAATATTTTTGAATGAGGATTTAGTTGAGAAAATCTATATGGAATAACTTGAAGGATTCACAAAAATGGGAAAGGAAAGTTGGACTTGTGAACTTAGGAAATATATTTATGACCTTAAACAAGCTTCCAAACAATGATATATAAAGTTTCACGATACCATTACTTCCTTCGGATTTAAGAACAACACTGTTGATCAATGCATATACCTAAAGGTTAGTGGGAGCAAGTTCATTATATTGATCTTATATGTGGATGATATTTTGCTTATCAATGGTGATCTTGGTTTATTACATGAAACCAAGATGTTTCTTAACAAAAATTTTAAGATGATTGATATGAATAAGGCAGCGTGTGTTATTGGTATTGAGATACTTAGGGATAAATATCAAGGGTTGTTAGGATTATCTCATAAATGATATATTGACCTAGTCTTGGAGAGATTTAATATGTAGCCTTATTTAGCCAATGATATATTTATTGCTAGAGGTGAAAATTTTAGTCAAAATCAATGTCCAAAAAATGACTTAGAAAGGAATCAAATGAAGGATATTCTTTATGCATACGTAGTTGGAAGTTTATTATATACTTAAGCTTATACAAGACCAGATATCAGTTTTGCAATTGTAATGTTGGATAGATATAAAAGTAACCCAAGAATGGAATATTAGAATGCTGCAAAGAAAGTAATGAGATATCTGTAGGGGACGAAAGACTATATGCTCACATATAGGATATCAGATTAGCTTAAAGTGATGGGATATTTAGATGTTGATTTTGCAAATTTCCTCGATAGTAGGAAGTCCACTTCAAGATTTATGTTCATATTAGCTATAGGGGCAATTTCTTGGAAAAGTGCAATGCAATTGCTTATTGCATCATCAACAATGAAAGTTGAATTTACAACAGGATTTGAGATCACAAATCAAGTTTCATAGTTACGAAATTTCATCTCAGGACTTGACGTAATCGACTCAATTGTCAATCCGTTGAAAATATTTTGTTATAACACCGTAATAGTTTTTTTCTCTAAGAATAACAAGTACTTTGGTGGTTCCAAACATATCGAGATAAAATATTTAGTGGTTAGAGAAAGAGTCTAAAAACAACAAGTGTTAATTAAGAACCTAAGCATCACCATGATGATTGTTGATCCAATTACTAAAGCTTTACAGTCTAAGATATTTAAAGAACATATTCTTAGAACGAGGCTTGTGAGCAAACCATAAAAGATATAATGATGCATGTTTAGATGAATGCTATTATTGACAATTTTTTTTACTTAATTAAAGTTATTTATTTTGTATCCTATTTACATTTATGTTTATGCATATTATAGTTGAATGTAATAACAAGATTGTCTTTACAAGACAAATTACAAGGGTCATCATGGATTATATTAGGAAAGACTAATAATATTGTAGTACATAGAAGAGAGTATAACATTGATGATATACAATCGCTATGATTTTTATTGATAGTTGGATTTAATGTAGTATTATGCTTATTGGATTTATTGGCCTGTTTTAAAATTCATGGCTATGTATAAAATGCTTCTCAAAATTTTTAGAATCCAATTAGGTAAAATTATTTTCAAACAAATTTTGTTTTATTTATTTTGATTTAATTTTTTTTAAAAATCTTATCAACTAATGGGTCAAGTGGGATAATGTTAGATTATATGATCATTTTTAATTAAATAAGATATATTATATAACCGATTGGATTCTAATTACAGTTTCAACCAATAGAAAGAAAGTCCATATTATAGTAGGATTCCTTAGGAGATGCCCTTGATGGGAGGAACTCTCATAATTACTTATTTTAAATCCTCTGCTCTCTCTTATATATAGATAGGACCTCCAAAGGACGAAATATACATGATATGTGATGGACATCGATATGAACATGAGATGTAGATACATGACAGTCATTAAGAGATTATGATTCCTCTCTCAATCTCCCTTGTCCCTAGTCTATCAATTTAAGTGGTCCTTTGAAAGAATAGGAAGAGAGGAGGAGAGTCTACTTCTCCTTGCAGATCGATATTATTGTGGTTTTCATATTAGAAGATGGTGCCCTTACAGATCAGATAAAGTTCTTTCCAAATAGCATCGAAAGGTAAGTATCTTAAATATGATCTATTGGTATTTGATTTCAATCCTAACATTAAAGTTTTTTTGTGTAACATATAGTATATTATAGTTTTATGCTCATAGTATCATTATAATAAATCTGATTTTCGATTAGGTGTATGATTGAGCACAAACATAGAATATATTTATGATTTTATGCCAAACCTAGCAAATTATCAAATAAGTGTTTTTTTTTAAACGTTAAATAAACTTTTTCCCTTTGCATGTTGATCACTTTTATTTTTTCCAATTTCGTAATCCTCATAGTATGATGATATTCTTTGCTTCATGACAAAACATTTTCTTATTACTTTGGCTCTTCTTTTCTATACTTAGAGACATTACAATTGGATTTCAAAGCAGGATCTTTTTTTTTTTTTAGCTTCTCATTTCTTGCAGAAGTCCCAAGACCATTAGCGCCTTTTTTTAGCACTCCATGATCTAATCCCTTATTGTTTTCATGAATTAAGCTCGAAAAATATTGTTTATTTACTAATATGATTAGGTAAATTAATTGAGGTCCAAAAGCATCATAAAGACTTCTACTCGTCAGTTATCCCAAGTATCAATTTATTAGGTGCATGACTGTGTAAGAAAAGATTTGGTTTTAGCTATGAAACATTATGCTCATAATTTAATGGAAAAATGATGAACAGGAAAGAAACAAAATAATAGTGTTCATTATGTTGAGACCTGTTTACAAAATTAACCCGGTTTTCTCTTTTTAAGTAACAACAAAATTCATGATCTTACAAACAAATCCTGAAAAAGACTACTATTTTGATAATTATGCAGATCATTTGTCTATCTTTCTACTGCATCATAGACAGCCTTCTCAAATATAAATTCTTCAAGTTTGAGGAGCTATAAACTGAGTTCAGGGGTTCTTTTTGAATCCTTTATGCAATTTGATCTCTTTGAATCAATTATTTCAAGATTTTAGAGATAGCAGCTATGATTCTCATCATAGTAGTATTTCTTTTTCTTTGCTCATTGGTACAAATATGGGCAATAAAAGAGTTTTGAAGTTACCAACACTACCTTGTGAGATAAAGTATCAGGTGGGGATGCTACCTCAACAATATACAATTGAGGTGACTGACGGAGTAATCTATGATAGTTAATCCTTTATATCTTTTATTGTTGTTTCAATTTGATCTTTCTTATTTTCACATTTATCCTCTTGTGCAAGAAAATGGCTTGTAGATTATAGGAGCTCTACTTTTATAGTCTTACATTGAATATCATACATATATCTTATTCTCTCTTTGTCTAATTATTAGTTCTAATACCTTTTTAGTCTTTTGGGTTATGCTAATTGCTTGATGGATCAGATCTCCTGGGACATGTTCATCTATATTGCCAAGCAAATGTAAATCTAATAAGAAAAATTATGCAAAAGATATAGTAATAGGCAGGTTGTTCCTTGTGTGTGCTAATAGATTGATGGACATGTTTTTTTAAGAGATTATCATCAATATTTGCAAGCAAAATATAATGTTGCTAGTAGGTTGTTATGCAAAAGAAAAGAAGAATAATTTACATCTCAATTTCTGGATATGGATAATTAATTATTCTGCTATTCAAGGTTTGACTCTATTAAGGAAAGAAAAATATGAGAAAATTTGGAATCAAATGAAGTAAAATCATTCAAGCAAACAGTGCCAACTTTGAGAGGTTTAGCTGCTTATGAAGATAGAGGAAATGTCTAAGAGATAGACTAGTGGAGGACAAATTAAGTTATAGTTTTTAATCTCTTGTATTGGTCCTAGCATGGAGAGGTATGGTATTGGTCTGTATAAGTGTACCAGTATACCATTACGTATCGGATATTGGAATTAGCCTTAAAAAATGCTAGAATAAATCTAAGCTAAAACCATTTGGATCTAGAATAAACCTAGGCTCAATCCTAATGGATCCAGCATAGATCATCCAAAATCTAGAGATCACATTAAACTCCAAAATATGTCTAAGCTTTAAAATTTATGCTAACCCTGCAAGAATAAATACAAATTTTAACATAACTAACTAGCTAGATCCACCAAATATAGAGACTGAATTAAGCTCTAAATTTGGTCTAACTGAAATTTAGTCCAAGCATCCAAGAAGAAACATAAACACTAACCTAATTGCATGTTAAAACTTAATGATTTGATTCAGAATTACCTTGATTTAAAATGAAAATGGGATGAATTTACTTCTCTTCTTGTAGAAATCAACATCTATTAATGATCTTCATTTAGTTCGAAAAAGTGTTAAGAGAGAATTACATGTGTTTGGATTTGGAAAGTAATATCATTCTCTCGTTGGATTTTAAGATTTTGACATTTTCTTAAATCATTCCTTCGTAGGAGTACAACAAATTTAAAATGATGGACAAGAAATTTCTTCTAAAATGGGAGGAATTTACTTCTCTTCTTGTAGACATCAACACGCCTTAATGATCTTCAATTAGTTTGAAAAAGTATTAAGAGATAATTATGTGAGTTTCAATTCTCTCATTGGATTTTAAGATTTTGACTGAATTTTTAAATTATTCTTTTGTAGGAGCACAACAAATTTAAAATGATGGACAGGACATTTCTTCTAACTGCTAGCTTTATAGATAGGCTGATTAGCAGATTGTGTTAAGGAAGAAGGTTCAATTAGATGGAGGTATGTTAGTGGTTCTTGTGCGTAAGTATAATAAAGTTTTTATTTATTATTTTTTAAGATTTAATCCAAAATTTTGACTAAGCTTATATGAGTGATGAAGATCATAATAATAGTCTTCATCGATTGTCGCAATTAATGATTTTGGTGAGTATAATTATCATTCCAACTTTGATTTGCTTCATTCAATGAGTAGATCCTTCTCTTACGATTTATAGAATAAGCAAGTAATATGTTTTTGTTGCACATTATTTCTTCAAAAAGTTTTAAGACATTAACCTTTTGATAAAAATTAAATCTATTTGGCATGTTCTTCTATGGCCACATTCTTCTTTCTAGATATTTTTGTCTCATCTGGCATATCTAGTGCTATATTAATATTTAAACACATTTAATTATTTTTTATTGATTTCATATTTTAAATCTGATGGATATTGGCTTTTTGGATAACCATTTAGTTTAATATAGTTTCATTGACCTAATGGTGTTCTTGATCCTATCTAATTGTCGTTAGAAATGATAATCTATATTACACAATCTTGTGGCTATTTAATGTAACTATGACTATATCTAATTTATAAGAAAACTAATGTACCATAGATTATGCGATTGTAGTTTGATAGAAATTTTATTTTTTATATTGGAATGTTTGTTTTGCCTTCATAGTACATTTGAGAATGCTAATGAAAAGAGTTGCAAAGCTAGGCTACAAAAGACAATCTAGACAAGCAACTGTTTGGTTGTTTTCATTGCTTCAATAAAGAAGGGTTTACTAAATGCATGTTGCTCTAATGATTTGTTTGTCGACATTAATTTAAATCAAACATCTATGGTTTTTTCACTTTGGAAGATGAATGTAGAGGGCTGGGTTTTATCATCTACAAATTTATTGGTGATTGTCTTATTTTAGAATCTTTTTTTGGGATTTGACATGGGAGTGTTTTAATTTGCTACAATCAACTCGTGTAAATCTTAATAATTCTATGGTATTCTCTACAATCCATAATATTTGTCTCATAGTCTTTAATCTAAACTTCTTAAATATGATAGCTCATGAGCATTTTTTTCTAGAGGAAGTTAAAGTTATTTCATTAATAGGTGTTCTGGTAGGCAAAAAGTTTAAGTTGTTTCAAAAGGAGAGTTAATTTAACTTATCTTCATAACTAAGGAATGTATTAAAGGGGTTAGTTATCACTTGCAAAGCAATAAATTTCATAGTTTCCTATGCATGGATGGTTGTTTCATACATTAGTATTTATTTTGATGTTTTTTAGAGTTAGGGAGGAGTTCAGAAGATTGTAATTGCAGAAACTCTTTAAGTTCTCTCTTAACTTTGTATCTCTTTGGTTTACCATAGAGTGGTAGGTTTTGTCTCTATATCTCTTAGACATTTCCTTGAATAATGAGTCATTTATTTTCAGTTCTATATCCTATTTAGTATCCTTGGAGTGTTGAATTTTTTGTATTTGTTTGCGATTTTAATCTCAATGGTGAGTTATTTATTGATTTGATGAAAGTATTATCTTAAGTTGCTTCTTTTCAACCCAAAGACTTATTCTAGCAAATATAATTATTAACCTTTCAAATTTCATTCCTCATTATCCTAGTATCAGAGCTAAGGGCTAGAGATCATAATAAGGCGGAATGAAATAGATATAATTGGTGAAGGTAATGGCCATGAAGATGATGTTGAGTTCGTGAGGTTGCAGCTACAAAGATTGCTATATAATCTACAAGAAAAAAAATAAATCATTAAGGAACTTCAGAGAAGAAACAAACAGCATGAAAATGATGCTTAAGAGTTTGATTTTGATGATGATACACCTCTTCACCCAAGGGAGTTGGGAAGATTTCGAGAAAGGTATAGAGACCAAGACAAGTGGTAGAACAAATACAATTCAAAGTTGATGACTTTGAAGATAAAATCAATATTGATGACTTTATTGATTGACTTAATACAGTGGAAAAATATTCTATTTTCATGAACTATTAGAACAAAATAAGGTAAAGCTTGTAGTACTCAAACTTAGAAGGAATGCATCTTTCTGATGGGAAAACTTGAAGAAAAAAAAAGAACGTAAGGGGAAGAGTAAGATCGTGACATGGGAGAAAATGAAAAGGAAGTTGAAGAGGAAATACTTGCCAAACAACTATAGGCAAGAGATTTTTCTCAAAATTCATGATTTTAAGCAAAAAGAACTTAGTGTAGAGGAGAACACATGTTAAAAAGAGAGTTTATTGTTAGGATCAAGAGCACTAAGAGGAGGGGAGGGGGGGGGGGGGGGGGGGGTGTGAATTAGTGTAGCAGAAAACTTTCAACGATTTAAAACTGCGTTCGTACGATAAAATCGATTTCGGTACGAAAGCCGATTCGGAAATTACTTTAACTTAAGATCAAGTAAAGTGCAGTTAAAGTAAAGCTATGGAGGCAGTTGTAGTTAACATAGAGAACAAAATGTAAATGCAAACCAAGATTTAGAGTGGTTCGGTCAATCTTGACCTACATCTACTTTTGGCTTCCTCCTCCGATGAGGTCACCGACATCCACTAGAGGCCTTCCTTCAATGGGCGAAGGCCAACTACCCTTTTACAATTTCACTCCTTTTGACGGGCTTAGGAGACAACCCTTACAGATTTTTCACTCCTCTCTTGAATGATCAAAACTTGGAAGAAAAGAGGGAGAAGATCTTTTGGCCTTTACAACACTTTTGAGCTCTAAAAATCACCGAGTAAGATCAAGATTTCGGTGCCTTTTCATGTAGGAAAGGGTGGGGTATATATAGGCCCCTAACTGGTTTGAATTTGGAGCTAAAAAATGTCATATCCCGGATTTTCGGGGTCCTAGTGGTACTACCGCCATAACTGGGCGGTACTACTGCCAGATAGAGCTCAGAGACTGAGCTCGGGCGGTACCACCGCCCAGCCTCACTCGGAGACCGAGTCCAAGCGGTGCCACCACCTAACATGGGCGATTCCACTGCACAGCTTTCCTGAGCTCCTGGGCGGTGTCACCACTGGCCAGGAAATCTAGGTCCGAATGGGCTGATCCATTCGGCCCAATTTGGGTCTTTCAAGGGCCCAATTGCCCCAAGATTAAGTTATTGGGATCACCTCTCATTTCTAACTTAATCATCATGCTAACTACGATATTTTAAGACATTTATACTGCAGCTTGCTCTGGTGCGTCAATCGCTTCTTCCGACGAGCTTCCGGCGAACATCCAACGAACCCTCGGTGATGCTTCGGCGGACTTCCGGCAAACTCCTGGACTTGCGACGATCCACTTGGTGAGTTCCGATGAGCTTCTTTTGCAAGCTCCTGGACTTCTCGGATTTGTTCCCACAAAACCTCCGATGACCATTCGGACTTCCGTCGAACTCTCGAACTCCTAATGTGATCATAGTCTTGACTCTAGCGCAACTCCTGCTGCATGTCTTACTTTCATCGTAGTTAATCCTGAACACTTATCTCAACATATGGATTATATAACAAATGACAATTGACTTCATCATCAAAATCCGAGATTCAACAATCTCTCCCTTTTTGATGATGATAATCAATTGATAACGGAGTTAACCTTAACTCCCCCTATCTATATGCCATACTCGAGATAAGTCATTCTTGAATTCAAAGCCTTTGAATTCAAGAGATATATTGATAAGTTAAGATTGTTTAACCTTATCAATACTCCCATTATGATTCCTATCATGATGTATCTCTCTAAAAATGATGTCAAAGCTTGACATCCATTTTCAAGTCTTACATTTCAAGTGTGAATGATAGTAATGGTAGCAATTCATCATATGGTAAGATATCAACATGTAAAATTACGATGTAAGCTTTTGATATCTTAAAATATTTCAAATTCAAATATGACACTCATAGCATCAATTCATATATTTCTTCCCCTTTGTCATCAACAAAAATGAGAACGATATAAGCAAATTTTAAACATAAGTGCGGTAATGATTCATGCCATAACTAGGTTTATGTTATTTTTCAACAATGAGTGATAGGATACCATAATCCTAGATTTGTGGTACCTTTAAGATATCTAAGTATTCTTTTAACCGCTTTGATATGAGATATCTTAGGATTCGATTGAAACCTAGCACAAAGTCATACACTGAACATGATATCTGGTCTAGTTGCAGTGAGGTAAAGTAAACTTCCTATCATACCCCTATAAGTTTTTTGATCAAAGCTTTCTCCACTTTCATCAACTTCTAACTTAGTGGAGGTGCTCATAGAGTGTTAATAGCTTTTGAGCTTTCCATATTAAATCTTTTTAGCAAATGTAAAGCATATTTAGTTTGACTA
This sequence comes from Musa balbisiana, assembly GCA_004837865.1. Classification (NCBI taxonomy): domain Eukaryota; kingdom Viridiplantae; phylum Streptophyta; class Magnoliopsida; order Zingiberales; family Musaceae; genus Musa; species Musa balbisiana. The sequence continues at coordinate 24,593,548 of CM017196.1, read as the reverse complement.
ATAAAGATATCATTTCTTAGTTGCTTAATTTGTAAGCCTAAGAAAAAGGTTAATTCTCCCATCAAACTTATTTCAAATTCAAGACTCATGGTTTTAGCAAAAGATTCACAAAGAGATTCGTTTGTAGAACCAAAGATAATATCATCAATATAAATCTGAACAATGAGAAAATTGTTTTCAAAATTCTTGATAAACAATGTAGTATCAACCTTGCCTTTTGTGAAATTATTTTCAATAAGAAAATAACTAAGTCTCTCATACCAAGCCCTTGGGGCTTGTTTTAAACCATAGTAAGCTTTAGTTAATTTAAACACATGATTAGGGAGACTATTATTTTCAAATCTGGGAGGTTGTTCAACATAAACTTCTTCGGAAATAAAGCCATTAAGAAAAGCATTTTTAACATCCATTTGAAATAACTTAAAATTATTATTACTAACATAGGCAAGGAGCATCCTTATGGCTTCTAATATAGCAACAGGAGCGAAGGTTTCTTCGTAATCGATACCTTCTTCTTGGTTGAAACCTTTGGCTACTAATCTAGCCTTGTTTCTAACCACGATACCATATTCATCTTGCTTGTTTCTAAAGACCCATTTAGTACCAATAACTAAATGGTCATTTGGCCTAAGTACAAGCTTCCATACCTCATTTCTCTCAATTTGATTTAACTCTTCTTGTATTGTGATAATCCATGAATTATCTTTCATGGCTTCGTCAATACATTTAGGTTTAATTTGGGAGAGAAAAGCGGCATTGGCATAAAAATTTTTAAGGGAAGAACGTGTTTGAACCCCCTTAGATGTGTCTCCTAGGATTAGCTCCTTAGGATGAGCATCTACATACTTCCAATCCTTGGGTAAGGATGTTTCGGAAGTGGATGCATCTAAGTTGCTAGTTGGAGAAGGAGTTTCATTTAAATTCAAAGAATCAAAATTAACATCATCATCAAAATCATTTTTCTTGATTTCGAAAATCTCATTGAAAACAACATGAATGATTCTTCTATAATTAAAGTTCTTTTATTGAAGATACGAAAAGCTTTAGAAACTGAAGAATAACCAAGGAAAATTCCTTCATCGGATTTAGCATCAAATTATCCTAAGGCATCTTTTTCATTCAAGATAAAACACTTACACCCAAAAACTTTAAAATATGAAACATTGGGTTTTTTATTGTTCCACAACTCATAAGGAGTTTTGGTGAGTAAGGGTCTTACTAGAACTCTATTCAAAATATAGCATGTAGTGTTTATGGTTTCGGACCAAAAATATTTGGGTAGACTATGTTCATTCAACATGGTTCTAGCCATTTCTTGTAAATTTTTATTTTTTCTTTCCACTACTCCATTTTGTTGAGGATTTCTTGGAGTAGAGAAGTTGTGATTATATCCATTAAATTCACAAAATTCTTGGAAATCACGGTTTTGAAATTCACCACCATGATCACTTCTAATTGACGAAATCAAAGAACCCTTTTCATTTTGGACAAGTTTGCAAAACTTGGTAAAATATCTAAAGCATTCATTTTTGTATTTTAAGAAATAAGTCTATGTGTATCTATTATAGTCATCTACAATGACGAAGGTGTATTTGCTACCTCCTAGGCTTGATGTAGAGATAGGTCCAAACAAGTCCATATAGATCAATTGTAAGGGCCTAGAGGTGCTTATTTGATTCTTAGATTTGAAACTACCCTTAATTTGTTTTCCTAATTAATAAGCATCACACACATTATCTTTGATGAACTTGATATGAGGAATTCCTCTTACAAGTTCTTTGGATGATATTTGAGTGATTAGTTTCATAGTAGCATGACCTAATCTCTTATGCCAAAGCCAAGCATCCTCATTCAAAACCGAGAAACACATTTCATTGCAAAGATCATTGATGTCAATGGTGTATATGTTATTTTGTTTTAATGTAATCATAGATGTGTTTTTGAGTGGTTTTTCAATGATGCAAGCATTAGATTCGAATTTGACAATATATCCTTTATCACATAATTGACTAATGCTCAAGAGATTATGTTTTAAACCATTAACTAACAAAACATCTTCAATAAAGAAGTTGGATTTGTTACCTATGGTTCTTTGCTAATGATTTTACCCTTATTGTTGTCTCTGAAGGTGACATAGCCTTCGTTTATGCTAGTGAGCTTAGAGAATTGAGATGGATCTCCGGTCATATGCCTTGAGCATCCACTATCAAGGTACCATCTCTTGCTCCTAGCTTGTGATGGTATATGTTTCTACAAAAAAGGATAATTTTTAGGAACCTATTTACTTTTGAGTGCCTCAAACACTAATCTAAATTATTTATCATGTTGCATAGAATTTATCGTGGTTCCTTTAGGAACCCAAATTAGTTTGTTCGATCTAACTTTCTTGAATGGACAATGATAAGTTCTATGTCTATGTTTGCAACAAAAGTTGCATTTGCTTTGGTGTCGAACATGTAAGATAGGGCCTTTAATGAAGGTGGTTAGATTTTGGTGAGGACTTCTCACAAATCCGATTCCACTTCTTGTAGGAACATAACCCTTATTTATAAGGATCATATTCAAAGACTTGCTACCAACCTCGAATTTCTTCAAGGTGTCCTTAAGTAGCAAGTTCTCCTTTTGGAGAGTTTCTAGATCATGATATTTTTTACATGGAGCTAAACTATCATGATATTCAGTTTTTAATTTATCGAAATTACAAGACTATGATGCTCCTTTTTTAGCAATTTGTATTTTCTACTAATAGTTTTGCATTCATCAAATAAGTCATGGAAGGCATTTAATAATTCATCAAATGATAAATCTGCATCAATTAAATTCGTTACCTCATCTCCGATGGCCATTAGGCATAATGAGCAACTTGCTCGGTGTTGGACTCCTCTTCTTCGGACGCACTTGAGTCATCCCATGTTGCTTTGAGTACCTTCTTCTTTGGTGTTCTCTTCTTGGCTTGGGGACAATCACTTTTGTAGTGTCCCGGCTTCTTGCATTCGTAGCAAATAACTTGGTCCTTTTTGGGTTCAAATTTATTTTTTGTGTCATTTTTAAACTTATTTCTTTTAATGAATTTTTTGAATTTCCTTGTTAGAAGTGCCAAGTCATCGTCATAGTCTTCATCACTTGAGTTTTCCCTCAAGTGGTCTTCGAAAGTTCTAAGTGCCATATCCTTCCTGTTCTTTGGAAGGATGTCTTCTTGCTCTTCATGAGCTTTGCAAGTCATTTCGTAGGTCATTAATGACCCGATTAATTCTTCAAGAGGGAAGTTATTTAAATCTTTAGCCTCTTGAATAGCAGTGACTTTAGGGTCCCAACTCTTAGGAAGGGATCTTAGAATCTTATTTATGAGCTCAAAATCCAAAAAAGTTTTACCGAGTCCTTTTAGACCATTGACGACATCCGTGAAACGGGTGCACATGTCACCAATAGTCTTGCTCGGTTTTATTCGAAAAAGTTCAAAAGAATATATCAAAAGATTGATTTTTGACTCTTTCACTCTACTTGTGCCTTCGTGAGTCACTTCGAGTGTATGCCAAATATCAAATGCGATTTCACAAACCGAAATACGATTGAACTCATTTTTATCAAGCGCACAAAATAAGGCATTCATAGCCTTTGCATTAAGAGCGAAAGTCTTCTTCTCCAATTCATTCCAATCGATCATTGGAAGAGAAGACTTTGAAAATCCATTTTCGACAAAATTCCAAAGGTCAAAATCCATTGAAATACAGAAGATCCTCATTCAGGTCTTCCAATAGGTGTAGTTCGTCCCATTGAATATGGGTGGATGTGTAATAGAATGGCCCTCTTGATTTCTGACGTATGCCATCTCTCTTGGGTTTTAATCCGATTGAGAGTTAACCCCGCTCTGATACCAATTGTTAGGATCAAGAGCACTAAAAGGGGGGGGGGGTGAATTAGTGGAGCGGAAAACTTTCGACGATTTAAAACTGCATTCGTACAATAAACACGATTTTAGTATGAAAGCCGATTCAGAAATTACTTTAACTTAAGATCAAGCAAAGTGCAGTTAAAGTAAAGCTATGGAGGCAGTTGTAGTTAAGATAGAGAACAAAATGTAAATGCAAACCGAGATTTAGAGTGGTTCGGTCAATCTTAACCTACATCCACTTTTGGCTTCCTCCTCCGATGAGGTCATCGATGTCCACTAGATGTCTTCCTTCAATAGGCGAAGGCCAACCACCCTTTTACAATTTCACTCCTTTTGATGGGCTTAGGAGACAACTCTTACAGATTTTTTACTCCTCTCTTGAATGATCAAAACTTGGAAGAAAAGAGGGTGAAGATCTTTTGGCTTTTACAACACTTTTGATTTCTAAAAATCACATTGTAAGATCAAGATTTCAATACCCTTTCATGTAGGAAAGGGTGGGGTATATATAGGCCCCAAACTGGTTTGAATTTGGAGCTCAAAAATGTTATATCCCGGATTTCTGGGGTCCTGGCGGTACTATCGCGTGACAAAGCTCGGAGACCAAGCTCTGGCGGTACCACCGCCTGACAGGGGCAGTAGCACCGCCCAGCCTCACTCAGAGACCGAGCCCAAGCGGTGCCACCGCCTAACATGGACAGTTCTACTACCCAGCTTTCCTGAGCTCCTGGGCGGTGCCACCGCCGACCGAAAAATCTTGGTCCGAATGGGCTGATCCATTCGGCTCAATTTGGGTCTTTTAAGGGCCCAATTGCCCCAAGATTAAGTTATTAGGATCACCTACCATTTTAACTTAATCATCATGCTAAGTACGATATTTTAAGACATTTATACTACAGCTTGCTCCGGTGCGTCAATCGCTTCTTCCGGCGAGCTTCCGGCGAACTTCCGGCGAACATCCAACGAACCCTTGGCGATGCTCCGGCGAACTTCTGGCAAACTCGTGGACCTGCGATGATCCACTTGGTGAGTTCCGATGAGCTTCTTTGGCAAGCTCTTGAACTTCTCGGATTGTTCCCGCAGAACCTCCGATGACCGTCCGGACTTCCATCGAACTCTCAAACTCCCAACGTGATCATAGTCTTGACTCCGGCGTAACTCCTGCTGCATGTCTTACTTTCATCGTAGTTAATCCTGCACACTTATCTCAATATATGGATTAGATAACAAATGACATTGACTTCATCATCAAAATCCAGATTGCATGTCTTACTTTCATCGTAGTAATCCTGCACACTTATCTCAATATATGGATTAGATAACAAATGACAATTGACTTCATCATCAAAATCCGAGATTCAACACTTATGAAACTAGAGGAGCAAATCATTGCAAGTACTTAGGAGGTCTGAAATATGATATTACTAAAGTGGCTTAACTCCAACTATATTAGTTTTGAATGATGTAAGCTAGTTGGCTTTAAAAGTTAAGAAGCAATAGAAGTTTGAAAATAATTCTTCGTAAGAGTCAAAAGAAAGCTATACGAGAATAGAAAAATCCAAGCTTACTCCAAAGCAAGGTGGTATCAAGGTGCAAGATAAAGGAGAAAGATCTGCTGGTAGCAATGAACACTTAATTCTTAACACCAAGGGGTCAAAAATGCTTCAAATTTCATGATTTTAGACATATTGGTTCAAATTGTCCAAATAGAATGATTATTATTTTGCTCGGTGATCATTGATAGTGGCAACTTTGAGAATTTTGTATCTTTGGAGATGGTGCAGAAGTTAAAGTTGGACATAATCCCTCATCTACATCCTTACCAATTATGCTAGCTTCAAAAAGGGAATGATATCAAGGTAATTAAAAGATGTTTAGTTTCATTTTTTCTATTGACAAGTATTAGAAAGATGAAATATGGTGTGATGTTGCTTCTATGGATGCTTGTCATTTGTTGTTGGGTAGACCTTGGTATTATAATAGGAGGGTATTGTATGATAGCCACAAATATACTTATTCTTTTAAGGTGAATAAAAAGAAGATTATTTTAACTTCATTACAACCTTTTGAAATCAGTCCACCAAAGAAAAAAGTTGGTGCTTTTATGTTCTATGGTAAATGCAATGGTGAATTAGAAAGGGTTAGTAATGTTTTGGCTTTAGTAGTAGTAGATGAGAATAAACAACATAATGAGCCACTAGCAATCATGAAACCAATCTTAGAGGAGTTTCAAGATATTATACCGAAAGAGATTCGACATAATCTTACACCTTTGAGAAACATCCAACATTACATTGATCTTATTTCGGGAGCTATCCTACCTAATAAAGCAGCCTATATAATGAGTCCCAAGGAGCATGAAGAACTTTAAGGCAAGTGGAAGAGTTGGTGAAAAACGGGTTGATTTATGAGAATATGAGCTCTTTTATAATTCCAGCTTTGTTGGTGCATAAGAATGATGGTTCTCGAAAAATATGTATGGACAACTATGCCATCAAGAAAATCATAATTGATTTATGTTTTTCCATTCCAATGTTAGATGATTTACTTGATTAATTATGTGGTGCGTCTATTTTATCTAAAATTGATTTGAGGAGTGGGTATCACCAAATTTGAATGAGGCTTGGAGATGAGTGAAAAATAACATTTAATACTAGGGATGACTTATATGAATGGTTGGTTATGCCATTTAGGCTATCTAATGCTTCTAGCATTTTCATAAGATTTATGAATCATATACTTAAGTCATACATTGGGTCTTTTGTTATGGTTTACTTTGATAACATATTGATGTATAGCAAGAGTAAGAAGGAGCATATGAATCATTTTAAAGAGATTTTTCTTATTTTAAGGTAGCAAAAACTTTATGCTAATATAAAGGAATGTGATTTCTTTACTCCTAATGTAGTGCTTTTGGAGTATGTTGTTTCAAAAGATGAGATCATAATAGATAAAAGTAAGGTAGAAGCTATTCTTAATTGGCCAACACCTACTTCATTGTTTGATGTGGTGAGTTTCCATGATTTAACTTTCTTTTACAGAAGATTTATCAAGGGTTTTAGCTCTATTGTTATTCCAATTATCGAATCCCTGAAAGGTAATAAATTTATATGCTCTAATGACACTCAATGACGAGGTAAGTGACTCAATCGAATCTCATTTAGCTTATGATGATTTACTTATTGCTTTCAATGATCTATATGATGAATGTAAGCTAGTTGGTAAAAAATATAAGTTGTTAAAAAAGGAGCATGCTTCTCTTGTTAGTGAATTTGATAGATTAAAAAATGAGCATGATACTTACACTAAATGTAATGAGATAGATTCACTTAAAAAGGAAAATGTCTTATAACAAAAAATATTAAAAATATTAAAATAGGTAATAAATCACTAAACATGATCCTTACTAATAACGGTCATGTTCATATAAAAGAAGGAATTGACTTTGTGAGTAATACTCAATAAAAGCTAACTATCTTCGTTGAAGGATCTACATTACATGTCTCACCAAGAGATAAATATATTTTTTATGAAAAATATGGACATTATGCCTTTAGATGTTCTCTTAAAAGGTATAGTCTATACAAATTAGTTTTGGTTCCTAAAGGAACCCTAAATAACTTAATAACATTAGTCAAAATAGGTAGACCTTTTCATGAGGCACCCAAAGCTAAATGACTATCTAAAGTGAACCCCCTTTTCTTATAGATATGTCGATAATCAAAAGATAGGAGTAAAAGATGGTACCTTGATAGTGGATGCTCAAAGCACATGACCGAAGATCTAACACACTTTTCTAAGCTCACTAGCCAAGACGAAGGATTTGTCACTTTCGGAGACAATAATAAAAGAAAAATTATTGGCAAAGGAAACATAGGTAATAAATCAAACATTTTGATTGAAAATATTTTTTAGTAGATGGTTTAAAACATAACTTGCTAAGCATTAGTCAATTGTGTGGTAAAAGTTACAATATCAAATTTGAATCTAATGCTTGCATTATAGAAACAGCACACATAAATAGATCTTTAATTGTCTTAAGGACCAACAATATCTATACTATTGATCATGATAAGTTTTGTGATGAAACTTGCTTTTCGGTTTTAAATGACGATGCATGACTTTGGCATAGAAGATTTGACCTATGAAACTAATTTCACAAATTATAACTAAAGAACTTGTAAGAGGTTTGTCTAGCGTCAAGTTTGTTAAAGACAAAGTTTGTGATGCGTGCCAACTAGGAAAATAAATAAAAGGTAGTTTCAAATCAAAGAATCAAATAAGCACCTCTAGACCACTACAATTGATTCATATGGATTTATTTGGACCAATTGATACAACAAGCCTAAGAGATAATAAATATGCCTTTGTAATTATTGATGATTATAGTTGATACACTTGGACATACTTCACATAAAAGTGATTAGTTTTAAATATTTTTTAAAATTTTATAATTTAGTTTAAAATGAAAAGGGTTTTATGATTGTCTCCATTCGAAGTGATCATGGTGGTGAATTTCAAAACCATATTACTTAAAACTTTTATGATTCAAATGGGTATAACCATAACTTCTCCACTCCAAGAAACCCTCAACTAAAATGGAGTTGTTGAAAGAAAAAATAGGAGTTTACAAGAAATAGCTAAGAACCTATGCTTAATGAACATAGCCTACCTAAATATTTTTGGGTCGAAGTAGTTAACACGACATATTATGTCATGAAGGGTTCTCTGTAAGATCATTACTTTCCAAAATTTCTTATGAATTGTGGAACAACAAAAGACCCAATATTTCGTATTTTAAAGTTTTTGGTTGTAAATGTTTTGTTTTAAATAAAAAAGATGTCTTAGGAAAATTTGATGCAAAATTCGATGAAGGATTTTTCTTGGTTATTCCTCTATGTCTAAAGCTTTTCGTGTCTTTAATAAAAGAACTTTTAATTATAAAGGAATCTATTCATGTTGTTTTTAATGAACTTTCTAAATTTAAGAAAAAATAATTTTAATGTTTTAAATTTGAATAAAAACTCTCCTTCCCCTAGCAACTTGGATGCATCTTCTTTCAAAAATCCTTACCTAAGGATTGGAAGTATGTAGATGCTCATCCTAAGGAGCTAATCATTAGAGATATATCAAAAGGTGTTCAAACTCGCTCTTTATTTAAACATTGACGAAGCCTTGAAAGATGATTTATGGGTCTTTGCAATATATGAGGAATTAAATCAATTTGAAAGAAATGAAATATGTAAGCTTGTTCCTAGACCTAGTGACCATTTAGTAATTGATACTAAATGGGTTTTTAAAAACAAGCAAGATAAACTTGGTATCGTGGTTAGAATTAAGGCTAGATTAGTGGTCAAAGGTTTCAACCAAGAAGAAGGTATCAATTATAAAGAAACCTTCGCTCCTTTGGCCAGACTTGAAGCCATAAGAAATCTTCTTGCCTATGTTAGCTATAATAATTTTAAGTTATTTTAAATAGATATTAAAAGTGTTTTTCTTAATGGCTTTATTTTCGAAGAAGTTTATGTTGAACAACCATCCGGATTTGAGAATACTATTTTTTTGAATCGTGTTTTTAAGTTGTCTAAGGCTCTCTATGGTTTGAAACAAGCCCTAAGAGCTTGGTAAGAGAGACTTAGTTTCTTTCTAATTAATAATAATTTTATGAAAGGCAAGGTTGATACTATATTGTTTGTTAAATATTTTAAAATAATTTTCTTATTGTACAAATTTATGTTGATGATATTATTTTTGGATCTTCAAATGAGTCTTTATATGAATCTTTTGCCAATAATATGAGCCATAAATTTGAAATAAGTTTAATAGAGGAATTAACCTTTTTCCTAGGTTTATAAATCAAACAATTTAGTTATGAAACTTTTTTTAGTCAAACTAAATGTGTTAGATCTATTAAATTGATCTATTAAATCAATTTAATAAGGATAGTGTTAAGACTATGAATACACCAATGGACACTTCTACAAAATTAGATATAGATATTAATGGAGAATGTTTTGATCAAAAGATTTATAGAGGTATGATATGTAATTTATTATACCTCATAGTAACTAGACATGATATTATGTTTAATGTTAGACTATTACTAGATTTCAATCAAATCCCAAGCAATCTCACTTAAAAGCTGTTAAAAGGATTTTTAGATACCCAAAAGGAACTCCTAGATTATGGTATTGAAAAACTAAAAATCTTAAATTGATTGGTTATGCCGATGCTGATTTTACTAGTTGTTAAATAGATAAAAAAAAAGTACATCCGGAACATGTCAACTCTTAGGTCATACACTTGTCTCTTGGTCTTCCAAGAAACAAAACTCGATTGTATTATCTTTAATCGAAGCTGAGTATATAGCAGCAAGTGCATGTTGTGCACAAGTTATATGGATGAAAAACACATTAGAAGATTATGTAATTCACTTGAAAAACATACCTATAAAATGTGATAATGCTAGTACAATATGTTTAACAAAAAATCTCATTCAACATGCTAGAACTAAACATATTGGCATTAGGCATCATTTTATTAGAGTTCATATTAATAATCATGATATATTTTTAGAATTTATTGACACTAAACATCAATTAGTAGATATTTTTACAAAACCATTGAATGAGGAATAATTTGATTTTATTAGAAAAGAATTGAGCATATTAAATCTTCCTAATGCATGAATTCCTCTATACACTTTTCAGATTTCTCGTTTTTTCATAACTTGAGTTTTCTTTTTAAATCAAGATTGTTTCCTTCGTTCCTTCTTCTTGTAATTCACTAAAGAAGATATTTGATTCATGGAATTTTTTTTTTGTAAACTTGATCTTTTATGCAATAATCATTTCCTATGAATCCTTCTATTTACAAAGATAAGGATTTGATTCATGAATTTTTAGTATGCACATTTTGATCTTTTATGATGAATCCCTTTTCTTTGTGATAGTAGAAGCTTGATTCAATGAAACTTATTTTTTATGGATTTGATTTGGTTCAAATCCTTTCATGGATCTGGTTCTTATAACTTGATTTTTCTTATGATGAATGAATTCCTTCCTTATTTTTTTTCCTCTTCTTATTTTTATGACAAAAGGAAGAAAGAAAATTGCATATCTCAAGAAGAATCAAAATGTGCTTGCACATCTAAAGTAAAAATGCTAGCTTGCCCATTTCAAGAAGCAAAAGTAGTTATCTTGCAAAGTTTTTTCTTAACTTCTCATTTCACAAATTTGTTAGCTTACATAAATTGGTGTAAAACTTACTTGAATAGTTTAAAATACTTACATAAATTGTTGAATTATTCTCCTTTTTGTTGATAACAAAGGGAGAGAAATGATGAGTGTTTGGAATCATGCCAAAATGATGTTGAATGTGGTATCATACATGAAATAATAAATGGTTAAAAAATGCTTTAGCACCATGAATGTTATGCACAAAATAATGTTAATTTTGGTATTCATGCATGAAGTAATGAATGCTTTAGTATTATATAGGTTATGCCCAAAGTGATTTGTATCATGCATGAAGTAATGAAATTGTGCATGCTATACTTTGATGACTTGAAACTATGATGATGCACATGTATGAAATTTTGATGTTTTGCATTTGATCACTATGATCGAAATTGTTTCACTTGAATTCAAAGGTTATGATTCCTTTTGAATTCAAGTTTGCCTTATCTCAATATAACATATAGATAGGGGGAGTTAAGTTAACTCTGTCATTAATTAGTTGTCATCATAAAAAAGGGGAAGATTATTGAATCTCTGATTTTGATGATGAAATCAATCGGTGAATTAAAGATCTAATCCATATGTTGAGATAAGTGATGCAAGACTAACTACGATATGTGAAAGGCAAAACGATTAAAGAAGAATCAAAGTTGGGCCGAAGTCAATGATCGAGCATCGGGCTAGATGAATCGGGGGATACACCGAAGGATCGGACGATGCAGTGAAAGCTCACCTAGAAGATCACTGGGAGTTTGTCGAAAGTTCATCGGAAGTTCACTAGGAGTTCACCGAAAGCTCATTGGAAGATCATTGGGAGTTCGTTAGAAATTCACCGAGAGTTCGGTTCAACAATTGACGTGCTAGACAATGTAAATTACCTATATCGTAATTATCTTAGCCTTAACTATCGTAGTTAGGACTTTAATTTGAGTTAGTTTTGGGAGAAATCCTACTAACATAATTAGGGGCCAACTAGGCCCTTAAAAGGGCTGAATTAGGCCAGTTGGATGGCTTATTCAGCCAATCTTAGCACTGCCCAGATTGGGCAGTGGAATCGCTTGAGGGTAGCCTCCCAAGTGATCTGGGCGGTGGTACCACCCAAACTGGGTGATAGTATCACTGGTAGTTAATGCTGTAAGGCGATGGTACCACCCTATTAGGTAGTGGTACAGCTAAAGCCCGATCTCTGAAGCTCTGTCAAGCGATCATACCGCCTAGTGTCATCTGCAAGCAGGTAGTACCACCCAATCGTAGAGTACTCGGAACTTCGGATGAGATACTTTTTGTCTCAATTTATGAAGCCATTGGGGCCTATAAATACCCCACTATTTCCTACATGAAAGAGCATGAAAAGTGTAAATAAAAGTCTGAGATTTTGATTGTAAAAGTGTTGAAAAGTGCTAAGTGTCCTCCTCCTCCTTATTTAGCTTTGTGATTAATCTAAGAGAAGTGTGAGGCTTGTAAAAGGTTATATCCTAAACTTGTAAAAAGTAAAAGAGTTTGTAAGGGGTAGTTAGTCTTCGTTCATTAAGGAAGACCATAGTGGATGTCGTTAGCCTCAATGGAGGAGGAATTGAGAGTGAATGTAGGTCTCGATGACCGAACCACTATAAATTTAGTATGCACTCTCCTTTTGCTCTTCATTACTGTTGTTCTCTATTTTAATTGCTTATTACATTTACTTCAAATGAAATACACTTTCGATATCATTTCCGATATGGGTTTCATCGAATCAAGCTTTTCAAAATCATTGAAGTTTTTTGAATCGACGAGATATTTATCGTAAGCACTAATTCACCCTGCTCTCTTAGTGCTGACTTGATCCTAACACTTCGCCCATTGAAGGAAGACCATTAGTGGATGTCGTTAGCCTCAATGGAGGAGGAATTGAGAGTGAATGTAGGTCTCGAAGACCAAACCACTATAAATTTAGTATGCACTCTCCTTTTGCTCTTCATTACTGTTATTCTCTGTTTTAATTGCTTACATTACTTCAAATGAAACACACTTTTGATATCATTTCCGATATGGGTTTCATCGAATCAAGCTTTTCAAAATCATTGAAGTTTTTTGAATCGACGAGATATTTATCGTAAGCACTAATTCACCCTGCTCTCTTAGTGCTGACTTGATCCTAACACTTCGCCCATTGAAGGAAGACCATTAGTGGATGTCGTTAGCCTCAATGGAGGAGGAATTGAGAGTGAATGTAGGTCTCGAAGACCAAACCACTATAAATTTAGTATGCACTCTCCTTTTGCTCTTCATTACTGTTATTCTCTGTTTTAATTGCTTACATTACTTCAAATGAAACACACTTTTGATATCATTTCCGATATGGGTTTCATCGAATCAAGCTTTTCAAAATCATTGAAGTTTTTTGAATCGACGAGATATTTATCGTAAGCACTAATTCACCCTGCTCTCTTAGTGCTGACTTGATCCTAACACTTCGCCCATTGAAGGAAGATTGTTAATGAATGTTGGTGGCCTCGACGGAAAAGAATTCAAGAGTAGACGTAGGTCGCAACGACCAAACCACTATAAATTTAGTATGCACTCTCCTTTTGCTCTTCATTACTGTTATTCTCTGTTTTAATTGCTTATTACATTTTCGATATCAGTTTTCATCAACCAAATTTTCAAAAATGTAACTTTACGAAAGCATTAATTCACCCCCCCACCCACCCTAGTGTCATTACGATCCTAACAATTGGTATCAAATTCAAGTTTTCTTAATTGGTTTAACACCCAAGAGAGATTAAATGACTTTTGCCGACCATCAAGAGGGTCACTCTATCACTCGTCCTCCTATGTTTAATGGGACGGACTATACATATTGGAAAACATGAATGAGGATTTTTTTGATTTCTATAGACTTTGATTTATGGAATATTGTAGAATGTGATTTTCAAAAATCCTCTAGACCAACGAATAAATGGAATGATCTAGAGAAAAAATCATTTTCTTTAAATGCTAAAGCTATGAATACTTTATTTTGTGCATTAGATAAAAATGAGTTTAATCATGTTTCTATATATGAAACTGCATATGATATTTGGCACATACTCGAAGTTACACATGAAGGCACAAGTAGAGTTAAAGAATCTAAAATTAATCTCTTAGTCCATAGCTATGAATTGTTTTGAATGAAGCCAAGCGAAACCATGATGACATGTACACCCGTTTAATGGATGTTGTTAATGGTTTGAAAGCTCTTGGTAAATCTTTTACTAATCTTGAACTTATTAATAAAATTTTATGATCTCTTCTAAAAAATTGGGATCTAAAGGTAACTACTATTCAAGAAACAAAAGACTTGAACTACTTTTCCTCTTGAAGAACTCATAGGGTCATTAATGACCTATGAAATAACTTGCAAGACATGATGAATGTAAGAACGACTCTTCCAAAGAACAGAAAGGATATGACACTTAGAATCAAAGAAAACTACTCAAGCAAAAGCTCAAGTGATGATGATGACTTAGCACTCCTCACGAGAAAATTTAAAAAATTTATAAAAAGGAACAAAACCAATCTTATAAAACAAGACACTAAGAACAAAAATGAACTAAAAAAGAATACAATTATCTACTATAAATGCAAGAAGCTAGGGCACTTCAAAAGTGAATGTCCACAATTGAAGAAGAAGGTGCTAGCACAAAAGAAGAAAAAAGCACTCAAGGCGACTTGGAATGAATCAAGTACATCAGAAGACAAGGAGCAAACCAATGAAGATGAGGTGGGTATGTGACTCAACCGAAACTCATTTATCTTATGATGAATTACTTAATATTTTTCATGATTTAAATGATAATTTTAAGTTAGTTAGTAAGAAATATAAATTGTTAAAAAAAGATTATGCTTCTCTCTCTAGTAAATTTGAAAAGTTAAAAAATGAGCATGACAATTACATGTTAACCTCTTGTACTAAATGTAAAGAGTTAGACCTAGTCAAAAAGGAAAATGTGGTATTACAACAAACTATTAAAAAATTTTAAAATTAGGAAACAAATCATTAAACATGATCCTTACTAACAAAGGTCATGTATATAGAAAAGAAGGAATCGACTTTATGAGTAGTAACACTCAACAAAATTCGACTATATTTGTTAAAGGACTCACATTGCATGTTACCCCTAAAATTAAATATAATTTTTATGGTAGATGTGGTCATATGCTTATAAATATTCATTTAAAAAATATACCTCACACAAATTAGTTTGGGTTCCTAAAGAAACCATAAATAACTTAATGCAAATAGTCAAGATAGGTAGATCTATTAATGAGGGACCCAAAGTTAAATGGGTATCTAAAGCAAACCCCCCTTTCTTGTAGATATATCTACAATCAAAAGTCAGGAGCAAAAGATGGTATCTTGATAGTGGATGCTCAGGGCACATGACCGGAGATCCAATACATTTCTCTAAGCTCACTAGCCAAGACGAAGGATATGTCACCTTTGGAGATAACAAAAGAAAAATTATTGGCAAAGGAAATATATATGACAAATCAAACCTCTTGATTGAAGATGTTTTATTAGTAGATGGTTTAAAACATAACTTATTAAACAATAGTCAATTGTGTGATAAGGTTTATAACATCAAATTTGAATCTAATTCTTGCATTATAGAGATACCACACAAAAATAGATTTATAATTGCCTTAAGGACTAATAATGTGTATACTATTGATCTTGATGATTTTTATGATGAAACTTGCTTTTTCGGTTTTAAATGATGATGCATGGCTTTGGCATAGGAGATTAGGTCATGTAAGTATAAAATTAATTTCATAAATTACAACTAAAGAACTTATAAGAGGTATATCTAGAATTAAATTTGTCAAAGATAAATTATGTGATGTATGCCAACTAAGTAAACAAATAATGAGTAGCTTTAAATCTAAAAATTAAATAAGTTCCTCTAGACCACTACAATTAATTCATATGGATTTATTTGGATCAATTGATATCACAAGTCTATGAGGTAATAAATATGCTTTTATGATTATTGATGATTATAGTAGATATACTTGGACATACTTCTTGGCACATAAAAGTGATTGCTTTAAATATTTTTCAAAGTTTTGCAAACTAGTTCAAAATGAAGATTTTTATGATTTCCTCTATTCATAGTGATAATAGTGGTGAATTTAAAATCATAATTTTTAAAATTTTTGTGATTTAAATAGGTATGACCATAATTTCTCTACTATAAGAAATCTATAATAAAATAGAGTTGTTGAGAGAAAAATATGCGTTTACAAGAGATGACAAGAACCATGCTTAATGAACATAGCCTACCCAAATACTTTTGAGTCGAAGTCATTAACACAATATGATATGTCATAAATGTTAGGATCAAGAGCGGCATTAAGAGGGGGGGGGGGGTGAATTAGTGCAGCGGTAAAGACATCAATTTCATAAAATATTTCGTACGTTCGATGAAAACCAATTCGGAAAGATAACAACTTTAAACATATAAGAGCGTAAGCATAGTGAAAGCAAGATGAGGAGGAGAAGCAGTTTGCTATGAAATGATTTGCAGTTAAAGTAAATTGCTCAAAATGAAATACAAACCAGAATTTTGAGTGGTTCGGTCAATGTGACCTACATCCACTACGGATTCCTCCTCCGTCGAGATCACCGACATCCACTAAAGGCCTTCCTTCAATATGCGAAAGACTAACCACCTTTTACAGCTCTTTCTCCTTTTGTCGGGTTTAGGAGACAACCCTTACAAGACTCACTTATCTTTCTTGGATGGTTACAAGGCTAAGAGAGGGAGGGGAACTCTTCTCACTTTTACAACACTTTTCATACCCCAAACACTTAGAATTTTTCACATATATAATAGCACTTTGTTACCCTTTCATGCAGAAAAGGATAGGGTATTTATAGGTCCCAAAGGCTTCAAAATTGGAGCCAAAAAGTGTCTAATCCCTAGATTTCCAAGGTCCTGGCGGTACCACCACCATTACTGGGTGGTACTACCACTTGCAGTCTGACACTAGGCGGTACCACCGCCCAGACCATCTGGGGGATTGTGTTCCAAGCGGTGCCACCACCGGACAGGGTCCAGCAATCCTGATTGGGCCTTGTATCCGGCCTAAACCAGCCTAGCTCCGAGCCTAATTGGCCCCTAACAGAGTTGATGGGATTACCTCCGAATCTAACTCTAATTATTGTTCTAACTATGATTAAGGCAAGCAATTAGTCCGGTATATTGATTTTTCTCTTGGCGATCCTCCAGCGAACTTCTTGGCGAGTCTTCCGGCGTGCTTCTAGCGATTTCCCGACGAACTCTCAGTGATCTTCCAACGAGCTTTCGGTGATCTCCCGACGAACTCTCGGCGAGCTCCTGGTCTATCGTCGAATCTTTGACTCCGGCCCATCATCTGCTTTACACCTTACTGCTATCGTAGTTAATCCTGCACACTTATCTCAACACATAGATTAGATCAAATAATTTACCAATTGATTTCATCATCAAAATCCGAGATTCAACGATCTCCCCCTTTTTGATGATGACAACCAATTGGTGAAGGAGTTAACCTTAACTCCCCCTATCTATATGTCATACTTGAGAAAAGACATTCTTGAATTCAAAGCCTTTGAATTCACGTATTAAAACGATAAGTTAAGTTCATTTAAACTTATCAAAATGCACATCATGATTCCTATCTCTCAAAATATGATATCACGTATTCATCAATAAAAATGATGTCAAGGCATAACATCCATTTTCAAGACGATCATCATTGATATGAATTTCGAATATGAAGTTTAGCAAGATAGCACGTCATCATTTCATGACAAGATGTCAATTGTAAAATAGCAAGCTAAGCTCAATACATCTTATCATAATAAAAGACATTTGTCTACAATGCATATGAAGATATGTTTCAAGCATTTGCGATGTGTTGCAATGTATATGACGATTCCAATTATATTTCAAGCATACCACAAAGTATACAAGTATTTATGATAAGTATTTATGATAAGCTACATTGCATACATTTACAATGCTAATATGTCATCAATTTACCATATTTTGGTATCATTTCTCCCCCTTTGTCATCAACAAAAAGGAGAACAATTCAACAATGCAAGTGGTAAAAAAAAATTCAAGTATCAAACTAATTTATCCAATCGATATTGCATCGTTGCATGATAACATTCAAAACATCAAAAGTTATCAACATTAAAGCAATAATTCCATCAAAACATTTGCATGAAGGAGAGGAAGGAAAGTAAGGAGGAAATCCATTAAGAACCAAATATGTGAAGTCAAAAACATTAAATAAGTTTTCGTTATGCTTTAATCAAAAGAGAAGGGATTCATGAAAAGGATCATACGAAATCAAATCCCCATTCTTGCAAGTGATTATTACGTACTAAAATTTATTTTTCAAGGATCAAGATATCCATTAGAATTTATAGAATCCATCTTTCATTAAAAGAATAAGGAGAGGAGCATCATATGAAGAAGATATTCATAAGTCAAATCCATTTCTCATTAAAAATTCACAAGAGATAAACCCGTGAGAGATGTATGAAATCCATGAAATGATTAAGTGTGTAAAAAAAATCATTAAGTGATGGAGCAAGAGTATGAAGTAAACTTGATACCAAGGAAGATAAAAATGAAATAGATTCATGAAAGCCCCATTCATGAAATACATTAAGAGAAGGATAGTCCAGAAAAGAAATACAACAAATTCATGCATTCGGACAATTTAACATCCCTAATTCCCTTCTAATAAAATCAAATTATTCTTCATTTAATGGTTTTGTAAAGATATCGGCTAATTGATGTTTTGTATCAATAAACTCTAAGATTACATCATGATTATTAACAAGATCTTGTATAAAGTGATGCCTAATGTCAATGTGTTTAGTTCTAGAGTGTTGAATAGGATTTTTTGTTAAACATATTGCACTAGTGTTATCACATTTTATGGGAATGTTCTTAAGATGAATCTTATAATCTTTTAATATATTTTTCATCCATATAACTTGTGCACAACATGCACTAGCCACTATGTATTTGGCTTTGGTTGTGGGTAGTGCAACCATGTTTTGCTTCTTAGAAGGCTAAGAGACAAGTGCATGTCCTAAGAATTAACATGTTTCGGATGTACTTTTTCTATCTATTCTACATCCAACAGAATCCGCATCAGCATAAGCAAGTAGTTTAAAGTGCTCAGATTTTGGATACCATAATTCTAAATTAGTGGTTCCTTTAAGATATCTAAGAATTCTTTTAACTGCTTTAAGATAAGATATCTTCATATTAGATTAAAACCTAGCATAAAGTCCTACACTAAACATGATGTCAGGTCTAGTTGCGGTGAGGTATAGTAAACTACCTATCATACTCCTATAAGCTTTTTTATATATTCTTTCTCCACTTTCGTCAACATCTAACTTAGTGGAGGTACTCATAAGAGTGTTGATAGTCTTTGATATCCATATTAAATATTTTTAGCAAGTCTAAAGCATATTTTGTTTGATTAAGAAAAATATGATTGCTAAGTTGTTTTATTTGTAAGCCTAAAAAGAATGTTAGTTTCCCCCATTAAGCTCATTTCAAACTCTAGACTCATACATTTAGCAAATTATTCACATAAAGATTCATTCGTGGAACCAAAATTAATATCATCAACATAAATTTAAATAATAAGAAAATTATGTTTAAAATTTTTAATAAATAATGTAGTATTGACCTTGCCTTTAGAGAAATTACTTTAAATAAGAAAGAAGCTAAGTCTCTCATACCAAGCCCTTGGGGGGGCTTGTTCAATCCATAGAGAGCTTTAGTCAATTTAAACATATGATTAGGGAAATTATCATTCTCAAATCTAGGAGGTTGTTCAACATAAACTTCTTCAGAAATAAAGCCATTAAGAAAAGCACCTTTAACATCCATTTGAAACAACTTAAAATTACTACTACTAGCATAGGTAAGGGGCATCCTTATGGCTTCTAATCGTGCCACAGGAGTGAAGGTTTCTTCGTAGTCGATACCTTCTTCTTGGTTGAAACCCTTGGCCACTAATCTAGCCTTGTTTCTAACCACGATACTAAATTCATCTTGCTTGTTTCTAAAGACCCATTTGAAATGGTCATTGGTCTTGGAACAAGCTTCTACACCTCATTTCTCTCAAATTTATTTAACTCTTCTTGCATTGTGATAACCCATGAATCATCTCTTGCTTGTTTCTAAAGACCCATTTGGTCTTGGAACAAGCTTCCACACCTTATTTCTCTCAAATTGATTTAACTCTTCTTACATTGCGATAACTCATGAATCATCTTTCAAGGCTTCGTCAATGTATTTAGGTTCAATTTGGGAGAGAAAAGCGACATTGGCACAAAAATTCTTAAGAGAAGAACGAGTTTGAACCCCTTTTGATGTGTCTCCTATGATTAGCTCCTTAAGATGAGCATCTACATACTTCTATTCCTTCGGTAAAGAAGGTTTGGAAGAAGATGCATCCAAGTTGCTAGATGGAGAAAGGGATTCCTTTAAATTTAAAGTATCAAAATTAAGATCATCATCAAAATGATTTTTCTTAACTTCGAAAACTTCATTAAAAACAACATGAATAGATTCTTCTATAACTAAAGTTCTTTTATTAAAGATGCGAAAAGCCTTTGAAATAGAAGAATACCCAAGAAAAATTTCTTTATCGGATTTTACATCAAACTTTTCTAGGGTATCTTTTTCATTCAAAATAAAGCATTTGCACTCGAAGACTTTAAAGTATGAAACATTAGGCTTTTTGTTGTTCCACAACTCATAAGGAGTTTTGAAAAGTAATGGTCTTACTAGAACCCTATTCATAACATAGCATGTTGTATTTATGGTTTCAGCCCAAAAATATTTGGGTAGGCTATGTTCTTCGCTTACATGGTTCTTGTCATTTCTTATAAGTTTTTTATTTTTTCTTTCTACTACTCCATTTTGTTGAGGATTTCTTGAAGTAGAAAAGTTATGGTTGTATCCATTAGATTAACAAAATTCTTGGAAATCACGGTTTTGAAATTCACCACCGTAATCACTTTGAATTGATGAAATCATAAAACTAATTTTGTTTTGAATAAGTTTACAAAACTTAGAGAACTACCTAAAGTAATCATTTTTGTGTGCTAAGAAGTAAGTCCAAGTATATCTACTATAATTGTCAACGATGACAAAGGCGTATTTGCTACCTCCTAGGCTTGATGTAGCAATTGGTCAAAACAAGTCCATATGGATAAATTGCAATGGTCTAGAGGTGCTTATTTTGTTCTTTGGTTTGAAACTACATTTTATTTGTTTTCTTAGTTGACATGCATCACACACATTATCTTTGACGAACTTAATGTGAGGAATTTCTCTTACAAGTTCTTTAGATGAGATTTGAGAGATTAGTTTTATGCTAGCATGACCTAATCTCCTATGTCAAAGCCAAGCATCGTTATTTAAAGCCAAAAAACACATTTCATTGCAAAGATCATTAATGTCGATAGTGTATATATTATTTTATTTTAGTGCAATCATAGATGTATTTTTGTATGGTTTTTCAATAATGCAAGTATTAGATTCAAATTTAACAATATATTCTTTATTACACAATTGACTAATACTCAAGAAATTATGCTTTAAGCCATCAACCAATACATCTTCAATAAAAAAGTTGGATTTGTTACCTATGGTTCTTTTGCCAATGATTTTACCCTTGTTGTTGTCTCCGAAGGTGACATATCCTTCGTCTAGGCTAGTGAGCTTAGAGAATTAAGATGGATTTCCGGACATATGCCTTGAGCATCCACTATCAAGGTACTATCTTTTGCTCCTAGCTTGTGATGGTATATTTTTCTATAAAAAATGATGATTTTTAGGTATCCATTTTACCTTGGGTGCCTCAAAAATTGATCTACAAAGCTTATCATGTTGCATTGAGTCATTTGAGGTTCTCTTAAAAACCCAAATCAATTTATATGGACTATATTTCTTAAATAGATATTTGTACATAACATGTCCAAGTTTGCAACAAAAGTTGCAATTGGTGTGAGGTGATACATGCAAGGTAGGGCTTTAACAAAGGTGGTCGAATTTTAGTGAGAACTACTCACAAATCCGATTTCTCCTCTCCTATGAACGTGACCCTTGTTGGCAAGGATCATGTTTAAGGATTTGCTACCAACCTCAAACTTTTCTAAGATTTCTTTAAGTAGCAAGTTTTCCTTTCTAAATGTTTTTACTTAATGGTATTTTGTGCAGGGAGCTAAGCTATTCTCATGCTCAATTTTTAGTCTATCAAAGTTGCTAACAAGAGAAGCATGTTCTATTTTCAAAGAGTTATACTTTTTATTCAAGATTCTACATTCATCAAACAATTCATGAGAAGCACTTAAAAGCTCATTGAAAGATAAATTTATGTCTAATAAACTTGTTACCTTATCTCCAATAGCCATTAGTGCGTAGTGAGCAACTTGCTCGGTGTTGGTTGGCTCCTCTTCTTCGGATACACTTGAGTCGTCCTATGTTGCTTTAAAAGCATTCTTCTTCTTTGGTTGCTTCTTTTTTGCTTGGGGACATTCGCTTTTCAAATGTCCCGGCTTCTTGCATTCTTAGCATATAACTTGTTCTTTCTTGAGTTCAAATTTATTTTTAGTGTCATTTTTAAATTTATTCCTTTTTATAAATTTTTTGAACTTTCTTGTCAAGAGTGCCAAGTCATCATCAAAGTACTCATCATTTGAATTTTCTTTCAAGTGGTCTTCTTATGTTCTTAGTGCCATATCCTTCATGTTCTTTGGAAGGGTGTCCTCATGCTCTTCATGTACTTTACAAGTCATCTCATAGGTCATTAGTAACCCAATTAGTTTTCCAAGAGGAAAATTATTTAAATCTTTGGCCTCTTGAATGGCCATTACTTTATGGTCCCAACTCTTTGGAAGGGATCTTAAGATTTTATTAACAAGTTCAAAATTCGAGAAACTTTTACCAAGTCCTTTTAGACCATTGATGACATGCGTAAATCGGGTGTACATGTCTCCAATGGTCTCACTCAGTTTCATCCAAAAAAACTCATAAGTATGCACTAAAAGATTAATTTTTGACTCATTCACTCTACTAGTGCCTTCATGAGTCACTTCAAGTGTGTGCCAAATATCAAAAGCCGATTCACAAATAGACATACAATTGAACTCATTTTTATCTAAAGCACAAAACAAGGCATTCATAGCCTTTGTGTTTAGGGTGAAAGTCTTCTTCTCCAACTCATTCCAATTGTTCATTGGAAGAGAAGATTTTTGAAACCCATTTTCTATAATATTCCATAATTCAAAATCCATTGAAATTAGGAAGATTCTCATTCTAGTCTTCCAATATGTATAATCCGTCCCATTAAACATGGGCGGACATATAGCTGAATGACCCTCTTGGTTGCCGGCAAATGTCATCTCTCTTGGGTTTTAAACCAAATGAGAATGAACCTTGCTCTGATACCAATTGTTAGGATCAAGAGCTGCACTAAGAGGGGAGGGCTGAATTAGTGCAGCGGTAAAGATGTCGATTTCGTAAAATATTTTGTACATTCGATGAAAACCAATTCGGAAAGATAACAACTTGAAACGTATAAGAGCGTAAGCGTAGTGAAAGCAAGATGAGGAGAAGTAGTTTGCTATGAAATGATTTGTAGTTAAAGTAAATTGCTCAAAATGAAATGTAAACTAGAATTTAGAGTGGTTCAGTCAATGTGACCTACATCCACTACGGATTCCTCCTCCATCGAGGTCACCGGCATCCACTAAAGGCCTTCCTTTAATAGGCGAAAGCCAATCACATTTTATAGCTCTTTCTTCTTTTGTCAGGTTTACGAGATAACCCTTACAAGACTCACTCCTCTTTCTTGGATGGTTACAAGGCTAAGAGAGGGAGAAGGAGAACTCTTCTCACTTTTACAACATTTTTCACACCCCAAACACTTAGAATTTTTCATATATATAATAGCACTTTGTTACCCTTTCACGTAGAAAAGAGTAGGGTATTTATAGGCTCGAAAGGCTTCAAAATTGGAGCCAAAAAGTATATAATCCCGGATTTCCAGGGTCCTGGCGGTACCACCACCATTACTAGGCAGTACTACCGCTTGTAGTCTAACATTGGGCGGTACCACCGCATAATAGTGCTCGGAGACCGAGCTTTGGTTGTACCACCGCTTGACAAGGGTGGTACCACCGCTGACAATATTAATTATCAATGGTACCACTGCCCATTTTGGGTGGTACCATCGCCCAAACCATCTGGGGGAGTATGTTCCAAGTGGTGCCATTGCCAGACAGGGTCTAGCAATCCTGATTGGGCCTTGTATCAAGCCCAAATTAGCCGAGCTCCGAGCCCAATTGGCCCCTAATAGAGTTAATGGGATTACCTCCTAAATCTAACTCTAATTATTATTCTAACTATGGTTAAGGCAAGCAATTTTTCCGGTATGTCAATTTTTCTCTTGGCGATCCTCCGTCAAACTTCTTGGCAAGTCTTCCGGTGTTCTTCCTATTAAATCTCAGATTTTGATGATGAAACCAATTGATAGTGTTTATGATTTGATATGCATTTTAAGTGACGTAGGAAGCTTCGATCAGGGTGAGACAATTAAAGGAGGAAGAATCATGTTGGGTCAGTGAAAAATATGTCAGAAGATTGGACATCAAGCCGAAAGATCAGTCGACGTATCGACAGAAGGTTTCAGGCCATGGATTCGGGCATCGGGCCGAGAAGAGCGGATATTGTACTAAGGAAATCGGAGTTGCGGAGTCAACTGACCGATTGGGCAATAGGCCGCAAGAGAGGATGTTACACCAAAGAATCGGACGAAGCGTCAATGGACCAATGACATGCTGAACAACATGATTCATGCTTAGTAATAATTGTCTGGATCGAAGTGTGTTTTATATGTGCAGGATTAACTACGATAACAAGGCTTAAAGCAAAATGTAGTCCTAGAGTCAAGAACGTGATTTCGTTGGGAGTTCGAGAGTTCATCATAAGTCCGGACGTTCGTTGGAAGTTTTGACGGAATTGATCGAGAAGTCCAGGAATTTGCCATGGGCTATGGTGGAGAAAAGCAAAGAAAATGATATGTTTAAATCATGGTATGCAATTTCGAATGGTACCATCCGGTATGTACCGGTCCGACAGTGTATTGGTATGCGGATCGCTCGCTACTGGACGGAACGCGCTATAGTGCTACACTGTAGCAGTGCTACATTGCTACAGTAGAGAAAAAAATATTTAAAATTGTTCGTAACAGTAATACAGTGCTCCAACGATCAAATTGACCATTGGAGCCTTTTCTCATAGTATTTAAACCCTTCTTCTCTCCTATTTCACTCAATTACATTATTATACTCTCTTAAACTATTTCAAACTCTTTTTTTCTCACATTTATGCTCTCCTAAACTCTACAAAACATGATTTGTGAATTGAATTGAGACTAATTTGGGAAGATTAAGAAGAACTTTTTAATCAGATATATGTTTATATAAGAACAATCCGTATAGAATGAATACGAACATTGCACAAGATATTCTTCAAGCCCGAAAAAATAATATGTAATACTATTCTTACCTAATTTACATTGATTTTGCTAACTTATGCTATTACCATAATTCAAAATCCATTGAAATTAGGAAGATTCTCATTCTAGTCTTCCAATATGTATAATCCGTCCCATTAAACATGGGCGGACATATAGCTGAATGACCCTCTTGGTTGCCGGCAAATGTCATCTCTCTTGGGTTTTAAACCAAATGAGAGTGTTTATGATTTGATATGCATTTTAAGTGACGTAGGAAGCTTCGATCAGGGTGAGACAATTAAAGGAGGAAGAATCATGTTGGGTCAGTGAAAAATATGTCAGAAGATTGGACATCAAGCCGAAAGATCAGTCGACGTATCGACAGAAGGTTTCAGGCCATGGATTCGGGCATCGGGCCGAGAAGAGCGGATATTGTACTAAGGAAATCGGAGTTGCGGAGTCAACTGACCGATTGGGCAATAGGCCGCAAGAGAGGATGTTACACCAAAGAATCGGACGAAGCGTCAATGGACCAATGACATGCTGAACAACATGATTCATGCTTAGTAATAATTGTCTGGATCGAAGTGTGTTTTATATGTGCAGGATTAACTACGATAACAAGGCTTAAAGCAAAATGTAGTCCTAGAGTCAAGAACGTGATTTCGTTGGGAGTTCGAGAGTTCATCATAAGTCCGGACGTTCGTTGGAAGTTTTGACGGAATTGATCGAGAAGTCCAGGAATTTGCCATGGGCTATGGTGGAGAAAAGCAAAGAAAATGATATGTTTAAATCATGGTATGCAATTTCGAATGGTACCATCCGGTATGTACCGGTCCGACAGTGTATTGGTATGCGGATCGCTCGCTACTGGACGGAACGCGCTATAGTGCTACACTGTAGCAGTGCTACATTGCTACAGTAGGAGAAAAAAATATTTAAAATTGTTCGGTAACAGTAATACAGTGCTCCAACGATCAAATTGACCATTGGAGCCTTTTCTCATAGTATTTAAACCCTTCTTCTCTCCTATTTCACTCAATTACATTATTATACTCTCTTAAACTATTTCAAACTCTTTTTTTCTCACATTTATGCTCTCCTAAACTCTACAAAACAATGATTTGTGAATTGAATTGAGACTAATTTGGGAAGATTAAGAAGAACTTTTTAATCAAGATATATGTTTATATAAGAACAATCCGTAATAGAATGAAATACGAACATTGCACAAGATATTCTTCAAAGCCCGAAAAATATATGTAATACTATTCTTACCTAATTTACATTGATTTTGCTAAACTTATGCTATTACTATATTTATTTCTAACATAAAAACCCTATCCTAACTTTTTTTTTATTTTTAGGTATTTTCGGAGGGTTTTATAGCTAAATTAGGTGTACCACTCAGTATGCCCTAATGTACCGTTTGGTACATGGTACCGTACCGTACTGAGCCAACCTCAAAATACCAGTATGGTACGATATTTTGGTTCAAATTATTATTTTTTTCAAGAAATTTCAATCCTGTGAATGGTAATTATTCTTTGGCTTACTTTTTGACTATAATAGATGTTGCAATGTAGCTATAGCTATAATCTTAAAGAGTTTGAAATGGAGATGAACCAAGACATGAGCAGCCATTATTGTAATAATCATTTAGTTGCAGTTGATAATGTAGAACATATATAGTCAAATTGGATTAGACATTCTAATATTGAACAAAAATAGAAAATAACTTTAAGTCTTATTTTGCTTCCCTTATGTTTTGCTACATATTCCTATGTAAAAGATATCATTAAAGTTGGTTTGCAATGTAGTATGCTAATGACATTAATTTGCTATATGATGATGTTGTAGGATATTTGAATTCTTTTTACCTCCTAGAGACTAATTTCTTTGTCTAATTTCTTTATCTGATTATTATATTAAAAAAAATTTAAATTATGTAGCATGTTGAATATTTTATGTTTGTGCACTAACTCTTGAGCTCTAATCTTAGAAAAGGAAATATTGATGAATATTTAAAAAAGCTAAAGAGGCATCTATTAAATTATGTAGTCATTTCTAATTAAATAAGATATATTATAGAACCGATTAGATTTTGATGACGATTTCAGCCAATAGAAAGGAAGTATATATTATAGTAGGATTCCTTAGGAGATGTCCTTGATAGAAGGAACTTTATAAATTATTTATCTTGGACCTTTGCTCTCGTTATATATAGACATAGAGGAGAATGAGAGTCTAGTTCTCCTATAAAAGGAGAATAAGAGTCTAGTTCTCCTTACAGTTTGACATTACTATAGTTTTCAGATCAATAGACAGTGCCCCTACAGATCAAATAAAGTTCTTTCCATATGACATCTAAAGGTACGCGTCTTAAATTTGATCTATTGTTATTTGATTTCAATCTTGACATTAAAGTTTTTTCATGTAACATATAGCATGCTATGGTTTTATGTTTACAATTGGTATTAGAGCCGAGTTTCTTAAAATCAAATACCTTAGATCTATTGTTTTCTAATTTATGATGCTTGAATGATCCATGTATATTGTTGATCTATCTTCTTATTTAGTTTGTCTTGTCATTTACTTGTGGGCTACATGAGATTTCTTAGTATTTGATCAATAAATTATCATCGATAGCTTGCTATCATCTATAAAATTATTGAGGGCCGCGATTTTCGATGATCGTCAGCCTTATGATGATTGCGTACATAACGATGCGCATGATAACAATAGTAACATCATAGTCGATGGCAATCGCAATCGTAGCCGACTATAGCAATAGGCAGCTACGCACAACATTGGTTGCATATCCTGGTGGCCACACGTGCGACAAGTCATGCACAGTGTTGGTTGCACAAGTGGTAGACACGTAGGCGACAGTTGCAGGCCATGTGTCGGGTTGGTTGTGTAGGCCAACAGCCATGTATAGGTGGCGATCGCATGTCAGGTTGGTAGTGCAAGCAGTAGCCGTGTGCAAGCAGTAACTGCGCACATTCGACGACCGTTGTAGATTAGGGTTCTTTTAGTAAATTTATAATTTTACCCTTTTAAATTTCATTAATTTTATTTTAATCTTTTAGATAGTTTTGCCCTTTATAAATCTCGTAATTCTATTTTATATTCTATCAGTAAAATTATAGCTTTACCTTTATAAAATTGAGAATTTTTTATTTTTATCCTCAAATATAAAATTGATCAATATGACTTATTTTAATTGTGATTATTGTTAGGATCAAGAGTGGCACTAAGAGGGGGGGTGAATTAGTGTAGCAGAAAACTTTTGATATTTCATAAAATTGTTCGTTTCGTTTAAAATTGATTCTGACAAAAATGGTTTCGATTCAATCTGTTTCAGAGAGAAGTTGAACTCAAAAGTTTTCGTAAAAGTGCAAGAGAAGATTAAGGAGGTATGCAGTAAAGTAAATTTGCACAAATGAAAAGCAAACCAAAATTTAGAGTGGTTAGGTCAACATGACCTACATCCACTTTCGGATTCCTCCTCCAACGAGGTTTTCGGCGTCCACTAAAGGCCTTCATTCAATAGGTGAAGACCAACCACCTCTTTTACAGCGCTTTCTCCTTTTCACGGGTTTAGGAGAGAACCCTTACAAGTCTTATATATCTCTTGAATGATCTCAAAACTTAGAAAGGGAGGAGGTGGATTCTAGCACTTGTTTACATTACTTTTACACCCCAATAACTCAAGATTATTTCAATACCTTTTGTGCCCTTTCATGCAGAAAAGGGTGGGATTTTTATAGGCCCCAAAAGCTTCAAAAATAGAGCCAAGAAGTGTCTCATCCCGGATTTCTAGGGTACTTGTGATACCATTGCCCAGTCTGGGTGGTACGACAGCCTAACAAAGCTCGAAGACTGAGCTCTTGCGGTACCCCCGCCCAGAATTCCTGGGGTGCTATTTCCCAAGTGGTGCCACCACCAACCCTAGCAGTGCCACCATTGGCCAAGCTTTCAGTATCCTGGTTACACCTTGAATCTAGCCCAACTTCAGGCCCAGTTGGCCCTTAATTAAGCTAGTGGGATTACCTCCTAATCATAATTTAATTTATGCTCTAACTATGATAATTAAGACATAATTACAGCACATGTTTCGGTGCATCAATTGCTCTTCCGGTGTATTTCCGACGAACTCTTGGTAATGCTCTAGCGAACTCCCAGCAAGCTCCCGGACTTTATGACGATCTTCTTGGCTAGCTTTGATGAGTTTCTTTGGCAAGCTTCTGTACTTCTCAGTTGGTTTCGGCAGAACTTCCGACAAACATCCGGACTTTTGGTGAACTCTCGAACTCCAAATGTGATTTTGATCTTGACTCCGACACAACACCTGTTTTATGTCTTACTGCTATCGTAGTTAATCCTACACACTTTTTTCAACATATAGATTAGATCAAACAAATTACAATTGACTTCATTATCAAAATCCTAGATTCAACAATCTCCCCTTTTTTTATGATAACAATCAATTGAGGATGGAGTTAACCTTAACTCCCCCTATCTATATGCTAGACTTGAGAAAAGACATTTTTGAATTCAAGACCATTGAATTCAAGAAACAAATTTATAAGTTAAGTTCATTTAAACTTATCAATACGTACATCATGATTCCTATCATGATCTAACATTCTCAAAATGGTGTCAAGGCATGACATCCATTTTCAAGTTTAATATTTCAAATATGAAAGATGACAAATATAGCAATTCATCATTCACAAGATATCAATTGTAAAATAGCAAGTTAAGCTCTAGATATCTTATCATAATGAAAAAATTTATCAAGCTAACATTTCAAGTATTTATGATGAAATACATTGTATGCATTTATCATCAATTTACCATATTTTGGTATTATTTCTCCCCCTTTGTCATCAACAAAAAAGAGATGTTTCAATTTGTAAAAATTCATATAAGTTTGGTAAAAATTCATGCCATTTCAATTTGTAAGAATTCATACCAATCATATTCATGACATGGTATCATTCAAAAGTTCTCAACATTAAAAGATATAAGCATTAAAAAGATAGCTTTCATCAACTTCTTCCCTTTTTTTCATCAAAGCTTTTACATGAAGAAAGAAAGAAAGGAGGAAATCCATTAAGAACCAACTTTGTGAAATAATTGAAATCAAGTCAGAAATAATAAAAGAGTTTCATTAAATTATGCTTCAATTTTCATAAGAATCAAGATATTCATGTGATATCAAATCCTCGTTTTTGTAAGTGTTCATCTAAAAAAAATCATAAAAGTGAAATTCATGAGAGATGCATTTTTCAATTAATTCCATGTATCAAAATTCATTAAGTGATGGAGTAAAGACATGGAATAAACTTGAAATGGCATAAACTTATGAAAGCTCCATTCAAGAAATTTATAAAGATAGTCCGAAAAAGATATACATCAAATTCATGCATTCGGATAAATTAACATTTCTAAGTCTCTTATAATAAAATCATATTGTTCTTCACTTAAAAGGTTTTGTAAAGATATCGGCTAATTGATGTTTTATATCAATAAACTCTAAGATTACATCATGATTATTGATATGATTTCGTATAAAGTGATGCCTAATATCAATATGTTTTGTTCTAGAATGTTGAATGTGATTTTTTGTTAAGCATATTGCACTTGTGTTATCACATTTTATGGGAATATTTTTAAGATGAATCTTATAATCTTCTAAAGTGTTTTTTATTCACACAACTTGTGCACAACATGCACTAACTGCAATATACTCAGCTTCGGTTGTAGATAGTGCAATTGAGTTTTGTTTCTTGGAAGACCAAGAAACAAGTACGTGTCCTAAAAATTGACATGTTCCGGATGTACTTTTTTTATCTAATCTACATCCAGCAAAATCCGCATCAGCATATACAATTAGTTTAAAGTTCTCGGATTTAGGATACCATAATCATAGATTAGTGGTACCTTTAAGATATCTAAGAATTCTCTTAACTACTTTAAGATGAGATATTTTAGGATTAGATTGAAACCTAGCACAAAGATCTACACTAAACATGATATCCGGTTTAGTTGCGGTGAGGTATAGTAAACTTCCTATCATACCCCTGTAAGCTTTTTGATCAAAGCTTTCTCCACTTTCATCAATGTCTAACTTAGTGAAGGTACTCATGAGAGTATTGATAGCTTTTGAGCTATCCATATTAAATCTTTTTAGCAGATCTAAAGCATATTTTGTTTGACTAAGAAAATATCATTACTTAGTTGTTTGATTTGTAAGCCTAAAAAGAAGGTTAATTCTCCCATTAAACTCATTTCAAATTCAAGACTCATACTTTTAGCAAATGATTCATATAGAGATTCGTTCGTGGAATCGAAAATAATATCATCAACATAAATTTGAATAATAAGAAAATTATTTTCAAATTTTGATAAATAATGTAGTATACTCATTACCTTGCCTTTAGAGAAATTATTTTCAATAGAAATGAGCTAAGTCCTCGTACCAAGCCCTTGGGGCTTGTTTCAATTCATAGAGAGTTTTGGTCAATTTAAACACATGATTAGGGAGATTATCATTCTTAAATCCGGGAGGTTGTTTAACATAAACTTCTTCGGAAATAAATCCATTAAGAAAAGCACTTTTAACATCCATTTGAAACAACTTAAATTATTACTACTAGTATATGCAAGGAGCATTCTTATGGCTTCTAATCAAGCCACAAGAGCGAAGGTCTCTTCATAATCGATACCTTCTTCTTAGTTGAAATATTTGGCCACTAATCTAGTCTTGTTTCTAACCACGATGCCAGATTCATCTTTTGTTTGTTTCTAAAGACCCACTCAGTACTAATAACTAAATGGTCATTTGGCCTTGGAACAAGTTTTCACACCTCATTTCTCTCAAATTGATTTAACTCTTCTTGTATTGCAATGACCCATAAATCATCTTTCATGGCCTCGTCAATACATTTAGGTTCAATTTGTGAGAGAAAAGTGGTGTTGATACAAAAATTTTTAAGAGAAGAACGAGTTTGAACCCCTTTCGATGTGTCTCCTATAATTCGTTCATTAGGATGAGTATCTACATACTTCCATTCCTTCGGCAAAGAAGGTTCGGAAGAAGATGCATCCAAGTTGCTAGATGGAGAAGGGGAATCATTTAAATTCAAAGCATCAAAATTAACATCATCATCGAAATCATTTTTCTTAATTTCGTAAACTTCATTAAAAACAACATGAATAGATTCTTCTATAATCAAGATTCTTTTGTTAAAGATGCGAAATGCTTTAGAAACAAAAGAATAGCCAAGAAAAATTCCTTCATCAGATTTTACATCAAATTACCTAAGGCATCTTTTTTATTCAAAATAAAACTTTTACATCCGAAAATTTTAAAGTATGAAACATTACGTTTTTTGTTTTTTCACAACTCCATAAAGCAATCTTGAAAGTATGGTCTTCTAGAACTCTATTCTATAACATACATGCCTATATTTAGGGCTTTCACCAAAATATGTGGATAAGCTATTTCGTTTTAATATGGTTCTTTGTCATTTCTTCAGTTTCCTATTCTTTCTTTCTACTACTCCTTTGTTGAGGATTTCTTGTATTAGAGTTTTTTTTTTTTTTTTTTTTTTTTTTTTTTTTTTTTTTTTTTTTTTTTTTTTTTTTTTTTTTTTTTTTTTTTTTTTTTTTTTTTTTTTTTTTTTTTTTTTTTTTTTTTTTTTTTTTTTTTTTTTTTTTTTTTTTTTTTTTTTTTTTTTTTTTTTTTTTTTTTTTTTTTTTTTTTTTTTTTTTTTTTTTTTTTTTTTTTTTTTTTTTTTTTTTTTTTTTTTTTTTTTTTTTTTTTTTTTTTTTTTTTTTTTTTTTTTTTTTTTTTTTTTTTTTTTTTTTTTTTTTTTTTTTTTTTTTTTTTTTTTTTTTTTTTTTTTTTTTTTTTTTTTTTTTTTTTTTTTTTTTTTTTTTTTTTTTTTTTTTTTTTTTTTTTTTTTTTTTTTTTTTTTTTTTTTTTTTTTTTTTTTTTTTTTTTTTTTTTTTTTTTTTTTTTTTTTTTTTTTTTTTTTTTTTTTTTTTTTTTTTTTTTTTTTTTTTTTTTTTTTTTTTTTTTTTTTTTTTTTTTTTTTTTTTTTTTTTTTTTTTTTTTTTTTTTTTTTTTTTTTTTTTTTTTTTTTTTTTTTTTTTTTTTTTTTTTTTTTTTTTTTTTTTTTTTTTTTTTTTTTTTTTTTTTTTTTTTTTTTTTTTTTTTTTTTTTTTTTTTTTTTTTTTTTTTTTTTTTTTTTTTTTTTTTTTTTTTTTTTTTTTTTTTTTTTTTTTTTTTTTTTTTTTTTTTTTTTTTTTTTTTTTTTTTTTTTTTTTTTTTTTTTTTTTTTTTTTTTTTTTTTTTTTTTTTTTTTTTTTTTTTTTTTTTTTTTTTTTTTTTTTTTTTTTTTTTTTTTTTTTTTTTTTTTTTTTTTTTTTTTTTTTTTTTTTTTTTTTTTTTTTTTTTTTTTTTTTTTTTTTTTTTTTTTTTTTTTTTTTTTTTTTTTTTTTTTTTTTTTTTTTTTTTTTTTTTTTTTTTTTTTTTTTTTTTTTTTTTTTTTTTTTTTTTTTTTTTTTTTTTTTTTTTTTTTTTTTTTTTTCTTTCATGGCCTCGTCAATATTTAGGTTCAATTTTGAGAGAAAAGTGGTGTTGATACAAAAATTTTTAAGAGAAGAACGAGTTTGAACCCCTTTCGATGTGTCTCCTATAATTCGTTCATTAGGATGAGTATCTACATACTTCCATTCCTTCGGCAAAGAAGGTTCGGAAGAAGATGCATCCAAGTTGCTAGATGGAGAAGGGGAATCATTTAAATTCAAAGCATCAAAATTAACATCATCATCGAAATCATTTTTCTTAATTTCGTAAACTTCATTAAAAACAACATGAATAGATTCTTCTATAATCAAGATTCTTTTGTTAAAGATGCGAAATGCTTTAGAAACAAAAGAATAGCCAAGAAAAATTCCTTCATCAGATTTTACATCAAATTTACCTAAGGCATCTTTTTTATTCAAAATAAAACTTTTACATCCGAAAATTTTAAAGTATGAAACATTACGTTTTTTGTTTTTTCACAACTCATAAAGAATCTTGGAAAGTAGTGGTCTTACTAGAACTCTATTCATAACATAGCATGCTATATTTATGGCTTCAGCCCAAAAATATTTGGATAAGCTATGTTCGTTTAATATGGTTCTTGTCATTTCTTGCAAGTTTCTATTCTTTCTTTCTACTACTCCATTTTGTTGAGGATTTCTTGTAGTAGAGTTGTGGTTGTATCCATTATATTTACAAAATTCTTGAAAATCATGGTTTTAAAATTCACCACCGTGATCACTTCGAATTGATGAAATCATAAAACCCTTTTCATTTTGAACAAGTTTACAAAACTTTGAGAAATACCTAAAGCATTCACTTTTGTGTGCCAAAAAATAAGTCTATGTGTATCTACTGTAATCATCCATGATGACAAATGCGTATTTACTACCTCCTAGGCTTGATGTAACAATTGGTCCGAACAAGTCCATATGGATCAATTGCAAAGGTTTAGAGGTGCTTATTTGGTTCTTAGGTTTGAAGCTACATTTTATTTATTTTCCTAGTTAACATGCATCACACACATTATCTTTAACAAACTTGATATGAGAAATTCCTCTTGCGAGTTTTTTAGATGAAATTTGAGAGATTAGGTTCATGCTTGCATGACCTAATCTCCTATGCCAAAGCCAAGCATCGTCATTCAAAACTGAAAAACACATTTCATTGCAAAGATCATTAATGTAAAAAGTGTATACGTTATTTTATTTTAGTGCAATCATAGATGTGTTTTTGTATAGTTTTTCAAGAATGTAAGTATTAGATTCAAATCTAATGATATATCCTTTATCATATAACTGACTAATACTCAAAAGGTTATGCTTTAAACCATCAACTAACAATACATCTTTAATAAGAAGGTTGGATTTGTTACCTATGGTTCCTTTGCCAATAATTTTACTCTTGTTGTTGTCTCCGAAGGTGACATATCCTTTGTCTAGGCTAGTGAGCTTAGAGAATTAAGATGGATCTTCGGTCATATGTCTTGAGCATCCACTATCAAGGTACCATCTCTTGTTCTTAGCTTATGATGGTATATTTTTCTACGAAAAAGGGTGATTTTTATGTACCCATTTGACCTTGGGTGCCTCAAAAATCGATCTACATAGCTTATCATGTTGTATTGAGTCATTTGAGGTTTTTTTAGGAACTCAAATTAATTTATGTGAACTATATTTCTTGAATGGACATTTGTACGTAACATGTCCAAGTTTACAACAAAAGTTGCATTTGATGTGAAGTGATACATGCAAGATAGGGCCTTTAATAAAGGTGGTTGGATTTTGGTGAGAGCTACTCACAAATCCGATTCCGCCTCTTCTATGAACATGACCCTTGTTGGCAAGGATCATGTTAAAGGACTTGCTACCAACCTCAAATTTCTTCAAGGTATCTTTGAGTAGCAAGTTTTCCTTTTGAAGTGTTTCTAGATCATGACATTTTGTACAAGGAGCTAAGCTATTTTCATGCTCAATCTTTACCCTATCAAAATTGCTAATAAGAGAAGCATGTTTCTTTTTCAAAGAATTATACTTTTTACTCAAAATTCTACATTCATCAAACAATTCATGAAAAGCACTTGAAAGCTCATCAAAAGTTAAATTTGCATCTAATGAACTTGTTACCTCATCTCCAATCACCATTAGCACATAGTGAGCAACTTGCTTGATAATGGTAGGCTCTTTTTCTTCGGATGCACTTCTTCTTTGGTTGCTTCTTCTTGGTTAGGGGACATTCGTTCTTGTAATGTCCCGACTTCTTGCATTCATTGCATATCACTTATTCTTTCTTTGGTTCAAATTTATTTTTAGTATCATTTTTAAATTTATTTTTTTATAAAATTTTTAAATTTTCTTGTTAATAGTGCCAAATCTTCATCAAAGTCCTCATCACTTGAGTTTTCTTTCAAGTGGTCTTCTTGTGTTCTCAATGCTATATCCTTTCTGTTCTTTGGAAGGGTGTCCTCAAGCTCTTCATGAGCTTCACATGTCATTTCATAGGTCATCAGTGACCCAATAAGTTCTTCTAGAGGAAGATTATTTAGATATTTGGCCTCTTGAATAATCGTTACTTTAGGATCTCAACTTTTTGGAAGGGATCTTAAAATCTTATTAACAAGTTCAAAATCCGAGAAACCTTTACCAAGTCGTTTTAGACCATTGACGATATCCGTAAATCGGGTGTAAATGTCTCCAATGGTCTCACTAGGTTTCATTCGAAACAACTCATAAGAATGTACTAAAAGATTAATTTTTGACTCCTTCACTCTACTAGTACCTTCATGCGTCCTTCGAGTGTGTGCCAAATATAGCCGGTAGTGGCACCACCTTTCAGGCGGTGCCACTGCATTCAAGTTAAGCATTTCCAAGTTTGGATTTTATCGTACGAAGAGTTTTCTTAAACCGACGTTTTTACCACTGCACTAATTCAACCCCCCCCCCCCCCTCCCTCTTAGTGCCAACCGCTCTTGATCCTAATAATATGAACCTTGATTATGATATGATATTTTTTTTCAGCCAACAATGATGCCTCATAATCTTTAACTCAGCCTACTCAAATATGATAACTCATCAGCATATTCCTTGTACAAAGTTAAAGTTGTTTCAAGGTACTTTTCTTTAAGACTAAGGAATGCATTAAAAGAGTTGGTTAGCAGCTATAAACATTTCTTCATGACCAAGGAATGCATTAAAGGAGTGGTTAGCAGCTATGAACACTTAATTTTGAAATTCCCTATGCATGAAAGGTCGTTTCATGCACTAGTACTTATATTGGTGTTTAGGGCTTAGAAAGAACTTTAGAAACTGATGATATTTTGGCAGAAGCTCTCTTGGAGTGCTCCTATAAACTCTGTATCTCTTGGATGCATCCTTGAGTGGCGAGTCTTTTATTTTCTAGTTTTGTATCCTTATTTAATTTCCGTTGGGTGGTGAACTTTCTGTATCCCATTGTGATTTAAAACTTGGTGGTGAGCTACTTTTCGTTTTTTATCAAAGTTGCTTCATTATTTCGCTCCTTTTCTATTCGACAAACTATACTATCGGTTTTCTTTTGAATTCTATTCTACTACACCTCCCCATTCTACATCACACCGCTATCAGTTTGGTATCAGAGCTAAAGGCTAGAGATCATGGCAAGGTGGAATGGAAAAGATATAGTTGTTGAAGGTAGTGACCATGAAGATGATGCTGAGTCGTTGAGGCTGTAGCTACGAAGATTGCTACGTAGTCTACAAGAAAAGAATGAAATAATCAAAGAACTTCAAAGTAGACAAAACCAGCATGAAAATGATGTCCACGAATATACTTCTGATGAAGATACACCTCCTCTCCCAAGGGAGTCGAGAAGATGTCGGACAAAAAATAGAGTCCAAGATGAGTGGTAGAATAAATATAACCCAAGATTGGAGATTCTAAAGTTTGAAGGTAAAATAAATATTGATGACTTTATCGATTGGCTTAATCTAGTAGAAAGAATTTTCAATTTTCATGAACCACCAGAACAAAAGGTCAAACTTATGGCCCTAAAAGTTAGACTGAATGCATCTTTTTGGTGAAAAAATCTGAAGAAACAAAAAGAACATGAGGGGAACAGTAAAATCGTGATATGGGAAAAAATAAAAAGAGAGCTGAAGAGAAAATATTTACCTTACAATTATAGGCAAGAGATCTTTCTCAAAATCCATGATTTCAAACAAAAAGATCTTAGTGTGGAGGAGTACACTGCAGTTTGTGGAACCGGAAGAGCAAACCATTGCAAGATACTTAGGAGGTCTGAAATATGAGATTGGTAAAGTGGTTCAACTGAAGCCATATTGGTCTTTAAATGATGTGAGCAAGTTGGCTTTAAAAGTTGAAAAGCAATAGAAGTTTGAAAGAAGTTTTCGAATACGGTTCAAAATAAGGCTATATAAAAGGAGGAAGTTCCAAGCCTACTATCTAAAGCAAGGTGATATCAAAAGTGCAAGAAAAGGGTGAAGAATCTGCTGGCAACAAAAAAACACCAAATTCTTCCATCCTAAGTGGCCGAAAATACTTCAAATGTCATGGTTTGGGCATATTGCTTCAGATTATCCAAATAGGAGGTTACTTATGTAGATCATGGTTTGTCTATTGTATTGCAATGTAGCTTGCAAGTGTCTTATGTGGCTGATGATGAAAGTTGGGTGCAAAAAAACATGTTTCACACTAAATGCACTTCTCAAGGTGTGCTTGGTGATTATCGACAGTGGCAGTTTTGAGAATGTGGTTTCTTTGGAGATAGTGCAAATGCTGAAGTTGGATATAATTGCTCATCCACATCCATACCAACTATGTTGGTTGCAAAAAGGAAATGACATTAAAGTAACTAAAAGATGTTTAGTTTCATTTTCTATTGGCAAATATTATAAAGACGAAGTATGATGTGATGTTGCTCTTATGGACGCTTGTCATTTGCTGTTGGGAAAACCTTAGCATTATGATAGAAGGGTGTTGTATGACAGCTATAAACATACTTATTCTTTTAAGGTAAATGAAAAGAGGATCATCTTAGCTCCATTACAACCTTCAGAAATCAGTGCACCAAAGAAGGAAGTTAGTGCTTTTATGTCTTATGGTGAATGCAAATGTGAATTAGACAAGGGTGGTTATGTTTTGGCCCTAATGGTAGTAGAGGAGAACGAACAACATAAGGAGACACCAACAATCATGAAACTAATCCTAAAGGAATTTCAAGATGTTATACCGGAAGAGATTCCATATGACCTTCTACCTTTGAGAGACATCCAACATCGCATTGATCTTATTCCGAGGGATGTTCTACATAATAAATCAGCGTACAGAATGAGTCCCAAGGAGCATAAAGAATTTCAAAGGCAAGTTGATGAATTGATGAAAAATGGGTTAATTCGGGAGAGCACGAGTCCTTGTGCGGTTCTAGTCTTATTGGTGCCTAAGAAGGATGGTTCTTGGAGAATGTGTGGACAGTCGCACTATCAACAAAATTAGAGTGGATTATTGTTTTCCCATTCCAAGGTTGATCAACTATGTGGTGCTTCTATTTTCTCTAAAATTGATTTGAGTGGCTATCACCAAATAAGAATGTGACTTGGAGATGAGTGGAAAACAACATTTAAAACTAGAGAAGGTTTATATGAATGGTTGGTTATGTCATTTGGGTTATCTAATGCTTTTAGCACTTTTATGATATTTATGAATCACATACCTAAGTCATACATTGGAATATTTGTTATAGTTTACTTTAATGATATATTGGTATACAGCAAGACTGAAGAAGAGTATATGAATCATCTTAAAGAAATCTTTTTTATTTTAAGATAGCAAAAGCTTTTTGCTAATCTAAAAAAGTATGATTTTTTTTACTCATAGTGTGGTGTTTTTAGGGTATGTTGTTTTGAAAAATGGAATCATGATGGATCAAAGCAAGGTAGAAGCTATTCTCAATTGCCCTCAATTGGCCAACACCTGCTTCATTGCATGATATGAGGAGTTTCCATGGCTTAACTTCTTTTTATAGAAGATTTATCAAGAGTTTTAGCTCTATTGTTGCTCCAATCACCGAATGCCTGAAATATGATAAATTCAAATGGACTAGCGAGGCTAATGATACTTTTAAGCTTTTAAAAAGAAAGGTGATTGAAGCTCCTATCTTAGTTATATCAAATTTTGATAATGTGTTCGAGGTTGAATGTGACACCTCTAATGTGGGAATTGGTGCTGTTTTGAGTCAAGACGGAAATCCTATTGTATTTTTTAGTGAGAAACTGAATGATATGAGAAGGATATATTCTATCTATGACAAGGAGTTTTATACCATTTATCGAGCTTTATCTCATTGGAGTTAGTATCTTCTTGCAAAGCCATTTGTCCTATATTATAATCATGAGGCTTTTGTTAGGATCAAGAGCACTAAGAGGGGGGGGGTGAATTAGTGCAGCGAAAAACTTTTGACGATTAAAACGACGTTCATACGATAAGAACGATTTCGGTATGAAAGTCGATTCGGAAATTGCTTTAACTTAAGATCAAGCAAAGTGCAGTTAAAGTAAAGCTATGGAAGTAATTGCAGTTAAGATAGAGAACAAAATGTAAATGTAAACCGAGATTTAGAGTGGTTCGGTCAATCTTGACCTACATCCACTTTTGGCTTCCTCCTCCGATGAGGTCACCGACGTCCACTAGAGGCCTTCCTTCAATAGGCGAAGGCCAACCACCCTTTTACAGTTTCACTCCTTTTGACGGGCTTAGGAGACAACCCTTACAGATTTTTCACTCCTCTCTTGAATGATCAAAACTTTGAAGAAAAGAGGGAGAAGAACTTCTAGCCTTTTACAACACTTTTAAGCTCTCAAAATCTCAGAATAAATGCTAAGTTTCGGTGCCCTTTCATGCATGAAAGGGTGGGGTTTATATAGGCCCCAAACTAATTTGAATTTGGAGCTCAAAAATGTCAATTCCCATATTTTCGGGGTCCTAGCGGTACTACCGCCTGACAGAGCTCGGAGACCGAGCTCGGGCGGTACCACCGCCTGTCAGGGGCGGTACCACCGTCCAGTCTTACTCGGAGACTGAGCCCAGGCGGTGCCACCGCCCAGCCTCACTCCGAGTCTCGGCTGCTGGGCGGTGCCACCGTCGGCTAGGGAATCTGGGTCCGAATGGGCTGATCCATTCGGCCCAATTTAGGTCTGTCAAGGGCCCAATTGCCCCAAGATTAAGTTAATGGGATCACCTCCCATTTCTAACTTAATCATCATGCTAACTACGATAATTTTCAAGACATTTACTGCAACTTACTCCGATGCGTCAATCGCTTCTTCCGTCGAGCTTCCGGCGAACTTCCGGCGATCATCCGACGAACCCTCGGCGATGCTCCGGCGGACTTCCGGCAAACTCCTAGACTTGCGACGATCCACTTGGCGAGTTTCAATGAGCTTCTTTGGCAAGCTCCTGGACTTCTCGGATTTGTTCCCGCAGAACCTCCGATGACCGTCCGGACTTCCGTCGAACTCTCGAACCCCCAACGTGATCATAGTCTTGACTTCGGCGCAACTCATGTTGCATGTCTTACTTTCATCGTAGTTAATCCTGCACACTTATCTCAACATATGGATTAGATAACAAATGACAATTGACTTCATCATCAAAATCCGAGATTCAACAGCTTTAAAGTTCATTAATCAGCAGCACAAGCTAAACAAAAGGCATGCAGCTTGGGTGAAGTTCTTGCAATCTTATAACTTTATAATTAAGCACAAATTTGATGTTCAAAATGTAGTTGCTGATGCATTGTGCAGAAAACATTCTTTATTATCAGCAATAGAAGTCAAAGTGGTTGGATTTGAGACGTTCAAAGATCTATATGAGAATGATGTAGATTTTGGCTCAATATGGTAGAATTGTAAATCATCCTTTCAATAATTTTCTATTTTTGATAGTTTTCTTTTTCGAGCTAATGTCTTGTGTGTTCCATCTTGTTCTTTGAGACAAGTAATTCTAGCTAAAGCTCATGGTGGTATTTTGGGAGGACATTTCGATAGGGACAAGACTCTAGC
The DNA here is from genome assembly GCA_004837865.1 of Musa balbisiana. NCBI lineage: Eukaryota > Viridiplantae > Streptophyta > Magnoliopsida > Zingiberales > Musaceae > Musa > Musa balbisiana. The sequence continues at coordinate 24,551,186 of CM017196.1, read as the reverse complement.
TCTTGTTCAATCAAATTTCTATTGGCCTAAGATATTTAAAGATGTGGAGAGATATGTGAAGCAATGTCGAGTGTGTCATTTGGCAAAAACAAGAAGTCAAAATTCTGGTTTGTACACTCCATTGCCAGTGCCAAATGCTCCATGGGAGGATGTGAGTCTTGATTTCATTTTGGGATTGCCAAGAACTCAAAGGAACAAGGATTCTATTATGGTTGTTGTTGATAGATTTTCAAAAATATCTCACTTTGTTCCTTGCAATAAATCGAATGATGCATCTCATATTGCTGATTTGTATTTTAAGGAGATTGTTAAATTGCATGGTATTCTAAGAACTATGGTGTCTGATCGAGATTCAAAATTTGTTAGTTATCTTTGGAGAACTCTTTGGAGGAAGCTAGGTACTTCTTTGAATTTCAGCAGCTCACATCATCCACAAACCGATGAGCAAACTGAGGTAACGAACAGAAGCTTAGGAAATTTGCTTAGAAGCTATGTTGGTAAGAATATTAAGCAGTGGAATGTCATTCTTCTATAAATTGAGTTTGCCTACAATCGTTCTATGCATCATAGTATTAATAAGAGTCCTTTTGAGGTAGTCTATGGTGCTAATCTTGTTGGCCCTTTGGACTTAATCCCTCATTCTACAACAAAACAATTAAGTGGAGATGCTGATGAAAGAGCTAAGCAGATAAAAAGCTACATGAGGGAGTGAAAGCAACCATTGAGAAGCAAAATGAGAGGTACATGCATGCTGCCAACAAACATAGAAAACATGTGGAGTTTAATGCAGGTGATTTGGTCTGGATTCATTTAAGGAAGGAGAGGTTTCCACCAAGCAAATTTGGAAAACTAAAACCAAAGGCTGATGGTCCATTCAAAGTGCTTAAGAGAATTGGTAAAAATGCTTATGAGATTGAGGTATCTGAAGATTACGGAGTATCCCCAACATTTAATGTGGCTGATTTAAGTCCTTTTTATAATCATGTTGATGAATCAAACAAGGACTTGAGGACAAGTCTTTTTCAATCGGGGGAGATTGACATGGGAGTGTCTAATTTACTACAATCTAATCATATGAACCTTGATTATGATATGGTATTTTTTTTAGCCAACAATGATGCCTCAAAATCTTCAACTCAGCCCACTCAAATATGATAGCTCATCAGCATATTCCCTCACAAAGTTAAAGCTGTTTCAAGGTACTTTTCTTCAAGACTAAGGAATGCATTAAAAGAGTTAGTTAGATTTCTTCATGACCAAGGAATGCATTAAAGGAGTTGGTTAGTAGCTATGAACACTTAATTTCGAAATTCCCTATGAAGGATTGTTTCATGCACTAGTACTTATGTTGGTATTTAGGGCTTAGAAAGAACTTTAGAAAATGATGATATTTTGGCAGAAGCTCTCTTGGAGTGCTCTCATAAATTCTATATTTCTTGGATGCGTTCTTGAGTGGTGAGTCTTTTATTTTCTAATTTTGTATCTTTGTTTAATTTCCATTGAATGGTAAACTTTCTGTATCCCATTGTGATTTTAAACTTGGTGATGAGCTATTTTTCATTTTTTTTCAAAGTTGCTTCATTAGTTCGCTCCTTTTCTATTCGACAAACTGTACTTTTGGTTTTCTTTTGAATTCTATTCTACTACAACCCCCCCCCCCCATTCTGCATCACATCGGTATCATCTCCGCCTTTGTCCATTGCTACGGCCTCTATCGTTTTCTCTTCCTTGTCAAGATAGACTTTTTATTTAAACTTAAATTACACATGTCATTATATTAATAATTTATTGTGAGTCAACATGCCAAGACTCTAACGTTTATCAACTCAAACTTAAAGTAAAAGGTTTATATGCTATGTATTTAAAAATGTATGGGTTATTTTAGACATAAGCAAATTCATAAGGGCTTAAGTGGTCCATAAACAAAACTACATGGGCTAAAATAATTTTTTTAATTTAAATTATATAAGTCATTATATTAATAGTTTATTATGAATCAACATTACACGTAAGCATACTTTAACGTATATGTTATGTTGAGCATGCCACGTAAGCATACCACTTGACGAGAGTATTTTAAGTATACTCTAAATTATATAAGTCGTTAGAGCACGTAAGTATATTTTAACGTTTATTATATAACTTAAATTTTACGGAAAAGACTTATATGTTATGTTTTTAAAAATATAAGAATTATTTTAGACATAAGTAAAATATAAGAACTTAACTAATTCATGATTAACTATAAAAGTTAAAATAAATATAAATATTCTTGAGACAAATTGATACTGATCGAACCATTCTCTCTCGGAGGTCACGTGCCAAGATGCTACTGAATCCACTAGGCAAACATCAAGCAAGAATCTTCTTTCTTCCTCCCAAAACCATTGTCGCCTCACCGTAAAACACTTTGCCTTCACTTAGGGTATTGATCGTACAACTGTGAGAATCTTCTCGATCTGTTCTTTTCTTTTTGTCTACATTCTTCTTGTTCTGCCAACACTCGTTGATGTTTTAAGCCTATTAACATTATAAGCAAAAACTAAATTGGCTGCTTTATTAATTAGGTTGATAATGAGTTGATCACCTGAATCAGGTAGACTTTTAAGAAGTTTGACATGTTTAGTCTCATCAATATTTTGCTCGCAAAAAGTTTGAGCACAACACATTAACGGTGTTGATATGATCGAATTTGTATCCAATATACAAAGAGTATAGAGTTGTTTCCTTAAGAAAATTTTATTGTGCAGTGACTAAACCTCACATCATGTTAGAGTATCTCAAATCTGTTTGAAATTCTGAATAGAAGTTGGTTATTATATTATCGTCCATCTCCTTCGATTTTTTTATTACTATTGTTTTACTTAATATAAATCGATGCTCATAATTTATCATGAATAATAATTTTACAATCATTGAATTTTGATTGTAAAATTTTACAACCTTTAGCTTTGATATCACTATTAGAAAAAAAAAAATAAAACCAAAATAGACAAACAATGAAATTAAAAATAAAAAATAATAAAAATAATAACACCAAGATTTAACATGATAAAATCCTCAGTTATGAATCAACTTTTTTTTTTCTTCTTGGCATCAACTAAAAGAAATTAACTATAAATAAATAAGAGTATAATCTTCTCAGGAGAAACAAAATACTATGTTTTTGGCAAAAACATAGAAAAAATAAATTAAAAAACCGAAGCGGAACGAAACCAAGAAGAAAATATATTCCCTTCTCACTGTGCTTGGGATGGCTCGCCGTATGTGTTTTTCCCTCCACCATCCAGTGCTCATGCGGGAGAGTTTGTAACCTCCCATGTCACATTGGTGGTTTCAGTAATCACCCCCGTCGCACCGGAGATGATTGTAACTACACATGCACGGGTGTGTTCCCGTAACCAACCTTTTTTGTTTTTAACTCTTCACAATTTAAAACCCCTATCACATGCTTGCTCACGCTTGCATTGTGAAAATTATGGTCTTGATTAAAATGTAAAAGAAAATTTATGTCAAAAGATCTATAGGTTTCATAACTAGAGAGCAAAGCAAAACGAGATATTATGAGGGTCGATTTAATCTTAATTGTCATATGTATGAATGAACTGATATCTACCAAATTAGTGATCGCTGTGGACTCTTCAAAATCTTCTGTTGCAAGTGGCCCAATATTTGACTCTACACATCTGCCGATTTTTGACCGTCCTAGTCAATAATCTGGCACGTCTTAAATGGTGACTTGGCTCATCGGTCTTCATCGCATGCATTTCACTTCTTCGTGGTGCAACCGGTCGCACCAAACATCCAGTCGGTAAAACCGCTGCGTACTAAGAATCTCACAGTAGAATGAAGCTGTGTCTCGGATCATCTATTTCTTGATTGACTACGAGAAGAAGACAATCGAAGGCTATTGGAACCCGAGAAGAAGTTTCCTAATGAGCTGGTCGACCACTATGCGGATTGGTGTAGAGATCACATCCAGGAATTCATAGAAGAAGACAATAAGCGCGCACTTGGCTTATTGCCATGCTCGTTCACACCGCAGAAACTGACCGGTTGTCGCAATTTAAAAGTCATATCTAGATTATGTGTCCAAGTAGATCATTTTGTCCAGTGACTTTGTTCTTGTGACAGCCACAGACGAAATAATTCCACCAAACCATATCGTATATGTATTCTATACATACATATGAGCGAGTCAAATTTAGCTTCCAATTGACGAGACCACGCCCACCCGACCCAAAGGGAAGGTAGGATATATAGTGTTCAATTTAATTCTCTAAGCTTACGTTTTAAGCCGTGTCAGACATATTCTTGGCCAACAGAAAAGCAGCCACCTTTCATGCCATCAATTAAAAATACAGAGGTGAAAGCTGGAACATTAGTGAGTTGTATGATAGAATGAGAACAAATATGTATAATGCACGATAAAGAGTTGAACAAGTAGCGAGGGGACCAACTGAAAGGAGAAAAAGGAAAGGAAAAGAAAATAAAATGACCAGTATTCCGTTCTGATCCACCTTTCCTAGCTCAGATCCTAGTCCTCATCTACGGTCCTGCCCTCTCAAACCGTAACTGGATCAGAACGAGATAAACCACCACGATAATTACATAGGAGGGGATCAGGAATTTGGTCTGTCGCTTCCTCTCCTTTCGTTGAGCAATTCCCTCATCCATCCCTCACTGTTTACAAGACATAACATTTTGACTAGTATCTCCGATCACACATTGGAGGAGGCATCTCCGGGCCCACGTGACCTTCGCGGCTGACGCACTGCGGAGCGCATTCGGTGGATGATGCATAATGGGAGGACGTCACGGGGGAGCTGGTGGTCAAACGGCTTGACGTTCCCGCGTCGCCCTCCTCCTCGACGGGACCCGACGGCCACACGAACGCCGGTTTGAAGGGCGGAACCACCGGCGGTGCCACCGCTCGGGAGACTATCTGGATCATCGCCTGCGTCTTGGGCCGCTCCACGGGGATGGGGTGGCTGCAGGCCAGGCCGAGGAGGAGCATCCGCTGTGCGTCCTCGGGGACATAGTCGCCCAACCTGGGATCGACGGAGTCGAGTATGCGGTCCTCCTGGTGCAGCTTCCACACCCAGTCGGAGAGGAACTTGAAGCCGGCAATATCGCAGCGGGGGCGACGGCCGCAGACGACCTCGAGCACGACGGCGCCAAAGCCGAATACGTCAGACTCACGGGTCGCCTTGCCGGTGTGGAAGCACTCCGGGGCGATGTAACCCAAGGTGCCGGGAACGCCGCCCAGCTCTATCTCGGCGTAAGAGGTCTTGTCGGTCTCGAGGGCGCGGGCGAGGCCGAAGTCGCCGAGGCGGGCGTTGAAGTTGGAGTCCAGCATGATGTTAGAGGCCTTAAGATCACGGTGCACCACCCTCTGGTCGTACTCGTCGTGAAGGTAGTGGAGAGCAGAGGCCACGCCGGTGATCACGTTGTACCGCCGCTCCCAGCTCAGACTCGGCTTGTCAGGCCCCCCGAAGAGCTGCTGGTCCAGGCTACCGTTCGGCATGTAGTCGTACACGAGGAGCAGCATACCGTTCGCGTGACACCAGCCTGCATGTTTGCATGCGTGGTCGATCAGTTAAAACAATCATTCAAAAAATAAAATCGATTTGATCTCATTCAAAAAAATAAAACAATCATTCAAACAATCATCCCGCAGGAGATCAATTAGTTATTCTTTCGTTGATATCAAATAAAACCTGCTCAGATTTCCATGGTTAGTCGTCTACCTCGTTTCACTATGGTTTATTTCTCCAAAATTATTGGTATAATATTTTATTGATCATTCTCAGATTACAAAAATATTAATTCTCTTTACCACAAGAATAAATAGATGCGACTATTATTTATCAATTTTTCAGAGTCAGAATGCTTGCGCCCAGTTATCAATTTTGACCGATAGGCATGGATGTATGAATGAATAACCAGAGAAAGTCAGTCCACAAACAACACAAGCAAGCATTGGAATCCATATAGGCATCATTCTCTCATAAAACGAAAATCTATGTAGGCTTTGAAAGCGCGTGTTTAAGAAAAGCTGGTTGTTGGGTCTACCTGGAGATTAATTACGTGGAACTCAAGAAGAGAGTAAACAAATAAACTGGGTAGCACAACCGGCAGATTGATTAGTAATAGCAGAAAGCAAGATGATCAAAAGAAGATGAATGCATGGCTCACCAACAAGAGGAACAAGATGCTTGTGTCGGAGGCGGTTTATGATGGTGAGCTCCTTGAGGAAGTCGTCTGGGCCGCTGTTGCCCCTCGAGAACTTCTTCACCGCCACCTCCTTGTTCTCTGCTGTCAGCACGCCTCGGTACACCTCCCCAAATCCCCCTTTCCCCAGCTTCATCTTCTCGTCAAAGTTGCTGGTTGCCTTGTTTAGCTCCTTGAAGTCGAATTCCCTCGGTGTCCCAGGAAGGCTCTTAAGCGTTCCAAGCACCAAAGCGCTAAAGTCATCTCTCGCCTTCCTCCTCCTCATGTACAGCCCCACCCACAACCCGGTGAACAGTGCCATGACGGCAAGCAAGACGCCGCTGATGATCACCCCCAGCTTCCAGTCGGGCATGTGGCTTTTGTTGTCATCAGGGAGAATCTCTACTGTGAGATTCCAGGACAGCACCCGGTTGAGCTGGTAGTCCGTTCCCGTCGAGGCAGAGAAGCCGAAATAGGACTTCTGCAGTAGGTAGTCGCGGAGGTCAAGCGTGGCGTTGAGGATGGCCAAGGATGGCTTTGGGTTACCGGCCACCACCATGTATACCCATATATGGCGGGCGACGCCGTCGTAGTCAACCCAGACGGTGTAGTTGGTGGCGTTTACAGGAGAGATCAAAACGCTCAAATTGGCTGTGAGAGTGGAATTGACGCTGTTGATGTCCAGGCCGACATGATTGTTGTTTGGGTCATAGTCCTCCTTGACTGTGTCGAGCTCAATGGCCACGAAGTGATTGCTGGCATTCCCATCGAGAGTGGAGTTAGTGAGCCCGAGGTAGCCTCCTTCGCTTCCCGGCGGCGGTGCTTCGAGGTACGGAGCGATGAGGAAGGCGAAGCCCTCACCTGGGATGGTGTTGTTCGGACGGACGATGTTGATGTTGAAGGTGGTGTTGAAGGAGGCGACGTACTTGGTGGTGGCGTTGGTGAAGGAAGAGATATCTTCCCAAAGCTTGAAAGGTTGGTTGAGGAAGGCGCGGCCGGACTTGTTAACCATGTACCCGGCGTCGTTGATGGTGTTCGGGGTGATTTGGAGGGCGCCCTGGCTGTTATCGGCATCCTTGAGGAGCAAGAGATCGGTGTTATTGACGACTTTGTGGAAGGACTCGTAGTAATTAGTCACGTACGTGATGTTGGAGATGGTTGTGAAAGACTGATTAGGCTGGGCAGTGAGAAGGTGGTGGAAGGGGAGGATAAAGAGGAGGAGCACGACGGCGGTGGGAAGGCGGAGGAGAGGCAGAAGCATGCCAAGACTCGTATTCATGTAAAGGACGAATAAAAAAAGGCGGAAAGCAGAGAAGAGCAGAACGGAAGAGAGGGAGAAAGTGGGGTTGGGTGGGGTTTGCTCGGGGGCACTGCTTGCTCCTTTATGCAAGCTACCAGGCCAAATTTCTAGTCATTCAAAGTCATCTTTAAAAAGCCACTTGGGAATAAAAGGTATTTTACCTAAAAGAGTTTTAATATTAATTTTTACCGAATGATGTCTGATTTTTTTTATCAAGTTAATGAAACCTTCCCCACACAGCCCTCTCCAAATTGCCTCTATTATTGTCATCATCATTACCTCCTCCCTCATGAGATATCCTTTTTTGTCATAATAAGAATAAGTGTGATACTTACCATCAAGTTGATTATAATTTTGTCAAAGACCCCTTAACTATTCATGGAGAACCAATGACAAGAGCTAAAACTAAAAGGATGAAAGAAGTCTTAACTTATTTATTGGAAGACATTTGGAAAGAGTAAACCGATCAAAATTCAATCAAGATTTTATGGATGCAAGAAGAGCCTAAAATGATAAGCATGATTCAAATTAGTCCAAATCATAAAGAGAAAGACCAACTTTGAGAGAATGATGAATTTTAAGCCCATTTTAAGGAATAAAGGTCATTCAGCCATATTGGACAATATTATGAATTATGGGCTTATTCATCAATAATCATTCAAATCAATTCAAGATAGATTCATGAGTGATCTACATTCATAAATTAAGAATATGAATGTCATTTAATATATTTAATGGATTCATTTCCTTTCTATTTGGCCTCTATACTATATAAACAAGGTTAACTCCCTTTTATAAGGAAGCAATTCAAAAGTATAATCATCTTTCAACATTAGTGAGTGTTTTATTTTTAAGTTCTTGTATGAACTTTGAAACTTATCAAGTTTTTCTGTTTATAGCATTCAAACCCCAAAAATCTTTGATTTTTCTTTCAACTTATTAAACTTTTTAGTTTGTGACGTTTTATGGGAATCAAAGGGCTATTCTAATTATTTTTATCAATTTTTTATTAATAAAGTTATTAGAATAGATTCCCTTACTTCAATCTTGAATGATTCGTCTTATTTCAATTTGTTGGAGGGTATCAATTTACATTCCATATGTATCATAGCTCTTTAGCTATTGGGGTGTCTGGTTGCTAAGTTGATGATTTCCATCAAAGTGGGTAAAGCAAAGACATGTGGTGAGGGTGCCAATAACAAAGGTAGTGAAGAGGCGATAAAAGAGTTTACCCATGCCTCCATGGAGGTGATCTTACTAAGGGAGGCGGTAGTCGTAGGTCATTGTCAATTGTGACACCTCCACCGGGTGGGGTGTCAATAGTGTCAACCTTGTCAAAGGTAAGGCTAGGCCTGATGTGACGAGTCATTTGAGTCGATTGTGCCACCCCCATAAGGTGTCAATGGTCCTGACATCATCGAGAGCAAGGTTGGTCCGACTTAGCATGCCACTAAGTTGGCTACACCACCCCCATCACATGGGGGTGTTAATGGTGTTAAAATCGTCCAAGATAGGGGTGGGCCAAACCTAATGAGCTATTGAGTTGACTATGCTAACCCTATCATATGGGGTGTTGGGAAAGGATGATTTGTTGAATCTCGGATTTTGATGATGAAACAAATTATAATGTTATGATCTAATCTACATTTTGAGTAATGCAAGACTAGCTTCAATCAGTAGAGGAAAATTGATTAAATTAGGAAGAATAAAAAGTTGAGCTGGAATTGAACATGTCAGAAGATTAGACAATAAACCAAAGAAATGGTCGACATGTCGACAGAAGGCTTCGTGCCATGAGTTCGGGTATCGGGCCAAGAAGATCTCACATTATGCCAAGGAGATCGGATGTTGCAAGAAGGTAACATGATAAAAACGTCGGTTTGAAAAATCTTCGTACGATAAAACTGATTTCAGAAATATGTTAACTTGATATACGTTCGGAAGGGTGTGCAGCAAAAGTAATGAGGAAGTAAATGTTAGGAAAGGGTTCGGTACTAAGAGGGAGGGTGAATTAGTGCAACGGTAAAAGTTACGTCGGTTCAAAAAACCTTCGTACGATAAAAACCGTTTCCAACGAAAGACCGATTTCAAAAACTTAACTTGAAAGCATAGGTAATAAATTGAAGGCAGTAAGCACTTAAGGAGGTTTGCAGTAAGGTAATAGCAAGAATAAAATGCAAACCAGAGAACACGATAGTTTATAGTGGTTCGGTCATCGTGACCTATATCCACTCCTCCGATTCCTCTTGCATTGAGGCCATCGACATCCACTAACGGTCTTCCTTCAATAGGCGAAGACCAACCACCTTTTACACCCCTCTTCTCCTTTTACCGGGTTTAAGAGAACCCTTATAAGCACTCACTCTCTTCTCTAAATAGAATTCTAACACTTAAGACTTGGAGGATGAAATTTCTAAAGAGATTGCAGCAGCGTTTCTTTGCTTTTAGACTCTCTGTGCTTGTATGCTTGAACCAAGGATGAGAGGGGTATTTATAGGCTTCAAGTTGATTCAAACTTAGAGCCTAAAACTTTTCTATCTCGGGTTCCTCGGGCACGGGCGGTACCACCGCCTAGCACCCTGCTAGGGACAGTACAACCACCCAGACTAGCGGTACCACCGCCTAACATAGTCTCGAAGATTGTGCTATAACGATGAGACTTCTTGAGGCACTGTTTAGGCCTCTTATTGGGCCCAACATAGTTCTTATATGGGCCTAGCTAGCCCTTAATTGGGTTGGCTCAAATACAAGCCCAATTACGTGCTAACTACGAAATCCTAAGATATTTGCTAAGCTAAACAAGTCCCTATATCTATTCTTCCGGCGAGCTTCCGGTGAACTTCTAGCGAACTTCCGACGATCTCTCGGCAATGTTCCGGTGGACTCCTGGTAAGCTCCTGGACTTCATGATGATCTTCTTGATGAGTTCCGATGAGCTTCTCTAGCAAGCTCCGAGACTTCTCAGCTGGTTTCTCTAAAACTTCCAATGAACGTTCGGACTTCCGACGAACTCTCGAACTCCCAACATGATCTCGATCTTGACTTCGGGACTTCATTTTGCTTCATGCCTTACTATCATAGTTAATCCTACACATGTAAAACATACTTCGATCTAGACAATTAATACTAAGCATTAATCACATTGTCCGACATGTGGTCCCTCGACACTTCGACCGATTCTTCGGTGCATCGTCCTCTCTTGCGGCTTATTGCCCAATCGGCTAGTTGACTTCGCAACTCTGATATCTTGGAGCAATATCCGCTCTTTTTGGCCTGATGCTCGAATCCATGGCCCGAAGCTTTCTATCGATACGTCGACCGATCCACCGGCTCGAGTCCAATATTCTGACATGTTATCCTCCGGCACAACATGATTTTTCTTGCTTTCATTGTCTCATTCTGATTGAAGTATCATGCATCACTCAAAATGCAGATTAAAACATAAATACAATTATCAATTGGTTTCATCATCAAAATATGAGATTCAATAGTAAAGTGATTTGCAATAAAGATAAATAGTAAAATAGAAATACTAACCGTTTTATAGTGGTTCAATCGTCATGACCTACATCCACTCCACCGATTCCTCTTCCGTTGAGGCCATCGACATCTATTAATAATCTTCCTTCAACGGACAAAGATCAACTACCCTTACAACTTGATTCTCCTTTTGATAGGTTTAGGAGAGAACCTTTACAACCCCTTTTTCCAAAGCTTCCCTTACACTCTCCCTAAGAATGGTCTCTAAACTTTAGGATGAGGGACTCTACACTTTACAAGGGTTTTCAACTTTATAAATATAAAGTTTTTTATCACTTTTTTCTTTACTACTCTATGCAAGAATAGCTGGGGTATTTATATACCCCAAATGACTTCAAAACTTGGAGCCAAAATTTAAATCCCTGAGATTTCGAGGTACGAGCGTACCACCGCCTGCAGCCTGACACTGGGCGGTACTACTGCCTGACAATCTCGGAGACCGGATTTTTTGAGTTTTTCAACTCACAAGCGGTTCCATTGCCTATTCTGACGGTGCCACCGCCTATCCCAACTTTTGGGTCACTGAATGAGCCTTCCAATAAGCCCAAATCGGTCCCAATTAAGGCCCAATTGGCCCCTAATTGAGTTAGCATGATTACACCAAAAACTAACTCATTTGCCCCCTAAACTACGTCGATCTTAGACAAAATGATTACAAAGCATGAAGCCTTGTCCAGTAGGTCATTGGGTCATCTAACCTCATCCGAGCCTTCGGCGTATCATCCTCTCCTTTGGCGTATTACCCCAATCAGCATGTTTGACTCCCGCAACTTTCGATCTCCTTGATACAATGTCCGATCCTTCGGCCCGATGCCCGAATTTATGGCATGAGCTTTCTGCTGACACGTTGACCATCCTCCAGCCCGACGTCCATCTTCTAACATATTCACTTCGGCCAATATGATTCTTCTGGCTTTAATTAATTCGTCTCTCCTTAACCGAAGCTAGTTCTACGTCGCTTAAAATGTAGATTAGATCACAAACTTATCAATTGATTTTATCATCAAAATTTGAGATTCAATAGATTAGATAATACATCGGAGGAGAGGATGATGCACCGAAGGGTCGGACGAAGTGCCGGATGAACCAATGATATACCGGACAACATAGTATTCTCTTTTTTTTTTTTTGGTAAGTTAAACGTTTGTATGTCAGAAGTGGGATTTGAACCCATGCCCTCTTATGAGGACCAGAATGGGCCTTTCTCTTGACCCAAAACAGCCCCACTTTGGGCCTAGTTGGCCCCTAATTGAGTTAGCCTAATTACATTCTAAATCAACCCAAGTACAACTAAAACTACTTCGATCTTAGACAAATGATTACAAAGCATGAATCCTTTGTCCAGTATGTCATTGGTTCATCTAACACTCATCCGATCCTTCGGCGTATCATCCTCTCCTTTGGCGTATTACCCAATCAGCATGTTGACTCCCGCAACTTTCGATCTCCTTGATACAATGTCCGATCCTTCGGCGTATCATCCTCTCCTTTGGCGTATTACCCAATCAGCATGTTGACTCCCGCAACTTTCGATCTCCTTGATACAATGTCCGATCCTTCGGCGTATCATCCTCTCCTTTGGCGTATTACCCAATCAGCATGTTGACTCCCGCAACTTTCGATCTCCTTGATACAATGTCCGATCCTTCGGCGTATCATCCTCTCCTTTGGCGTATTACCCAATCAGCATGTTGACTCCCGCAACTTTCGATCTCCTTGATACAATGTCCGATCCTTCGGCGTATCATCCTCTCCTTTGGCGTATTACCCAATCAGCATGTTGACTCCCGCAACTTTCGATCTCCTTGATACAATGTCCGATCCTTCGGCGTATCATCCTCTCCTTTGGCGTATTACCCAATCAGCATGTTGACTCCCGCAACTTTCGATCTCCTTGATACAATGTCCGATCCTTCGGCGTATCATCCTCTCCTTTGGCGTATTACCCAATCAGCATGTTGACCCGATGCCCGAATTTATGGCATGAGCTTTCTGCTGACACGTTGACCAATCCTCCAGCCCGACGTCCAATCTTCTAACATATTCACTTCGGCCCAATATGATTCTTCTTGCTTTAATTAATTCGTCTCTCCTTAACCGAAGCTAGTTCTACGTCGCTTAAATGTAGATTAGATCACAAACTTATCAATTGATTTTATCATCAAAATTTGAGATTCAATAGATTAGATAATACATCGGAGGAGAGGATGATGCACCGAAGGGTCGGACGAAGTGCCGGATGAACCAATGATATACCGGACAACATAGTATTCTCTTTTTTTTTTTTTTTGGTAAGTTAAACGTTTGTATGTCAGAAGTGGGATTTGAACCCATGCCCTCTTATGAGGACCAGAATGGGCCTTTCTCTTGACCCAAAACAGCCCCACTTTGGGCCTAGTTGGCCCCTAATTGAGTTAGCCTAATTACATTCTAAATCAACCCAAGTACAACTAAAACTACTTCGATCTAGACAAATTATTACAAGTAAGAATACTATGTTAGTATTCTTACTTGTAATAATTTGTCTAGATCGAAGTAGTTTTAGTTGTACTTGGGTTGATTTTGAATGTAATTAGGCTAACTCAATTAGGGGCCAACTAGGCCCAAAGTGGGGCTATTTTGGGTCAAGAGAAAGGCCCATTTAATGACTCAAAAATGAGGTCAGGCGATGGCACCGTTTGTCCAATCGAGGGCACCACTAAAGGCTTAGTCTCCGAGACACGATCTCCAAGACTGTGTTAGGCGGTAGTACCGCCAGATTAGGCAATAGTACCTAGTGTCAGGCGATGGTACGACCAAATTAGGCGGTAGTACCACTCAAACACAATATTTCAAACTGTGTCAAGCAGTGGTACCGTCCAATGTCAATGCTGTAGGCGGTGGTACCTCCATTTTTTAGCAGCAAGAATTTGAGCAGAAAGGAGTTGTTATTTTGAGTTGATAAAGTGCTAAGTGTCCTCCTCCTCTTTAAGTTTCGGGCTTAGTCTAAGAGATGTGTGAGGCTTATAAGGGTTGTCTCCTAAACTTGTGAAAAGGAGAAAGGGTTGTAAGAGGATAATTGGCCTTTTCCCATTGAAAGAAGACTAGTAGTGGAAGCCTATGACCTCGAGTGAAGAGGAATCAGGAATGGATATAGGTCATGACGATCGAACCACTATAAAAATCTGGTTTGCATTTACTTTAAACTTTTCATTTTAATTGTAAACTGATTTCTTACTTTCACTACGCTTACAAATGTGTTTCAGGTTAACATCTTTTCGATATCAATTTTTCAATGAACATAATTTTTCAAAACCAATGTTTTTATTATAAGCACTAATTCACCCCCCCTCTTAGTGCTGACTCAATCCTAATAATTAGTATCAGAGCAAGTTTTTCTCATTTGGTTTAACACCTAAGAGAAATAACTTTTATCGGATTTCAAGAGAGTCACTCTATCATTCGTCCTCCTATGTTCAATAAGACGGACTACACTTATTGGAAAACTTGGATGAGAGTTTTCTTACTTTCATTGAATCTCAATTTATGGAATATTATTGAAAACGGATTTCAAAATTCTTCTCTTCCAATGAATGATTGGAATGATTTGGAAAAGAAGACTTTCTCTTTGAATGCTAAAGCGACGAATGCTTTATTTTATGCTTTGGATAAAAATAAATTCAATCGAGTTTCTATTTGTGAAACGGCTTATGAGATTTGGCATACACTTGAAATCACACACGAAGGCATTAGTAGAGTTAAATATTCAAAAATTAATCTTTTGATGCATGATTTTGAATTATTTCGAATAAAGCCAAGCAAAACTATTATTGACATATACACCCAATTTACGGATGTCGTCAATAGTTTAAATGCACTTGGTAAAAGTTTTTTTAACCTTGAACTTGTGAACAAAATTTTACGATCTCTTCCTAAAAATTGGGATCCTAAAGTAATGGTTATTTAAGAATCAAAGAACTTGAGCTACTTTCCGATTGAAGAATTTATTGGGTCTTTGATGACCTATGAAATAATGGGCAAGGCACATAATGAACTTGATGAACTTAAGAACAACCTTCCAAAGAATAGGAAGGATTTGACACTTAGAACTCAAGAAGATCATTCGAGCGAAAGCTCAAGTGATGATGAACTTGATCTACTAACAATAAAGTTTAAAAAGTTCATAAAACAATAATCAAATAATAAAAATGAATGAAGAGATTGCCAAAGAAGAAGAAGGCACTCAAGATAACTTAGGATGAAACGAGTGCATCCGATGATGAGGAGCAAATCAATGAAGATGAAGTGATGAACTTCGCTTTGATGGCTCTCAACGATAAGGTGAATAACTCACTCGAAATTTCTTTACTTTACTATAAAATTATTTGATGCATTTCATGAGTTGTTTTTAAATTAGTTTGTAAAAAAAAAAATCATGCTTCTCTTTCTAGTGATTTAAAAAAAATTAATTAAAATTTGAGCATAAAAATTGCATGTTAACTCCTAGCACTAAGAATGAAAAGTTAGATTCACTTAAAAGAAAATTGTATTACTATAATAAATAAAATGATTTTGATTGAAAATACTTATCTTCAATGAAATCATGCTTGATGTTTTAATGATGTAATGAAAGATTAAAGGTTGGATTGATGATTTTATATTATGCATGAGGATTTGAAGTAATAATGATTTGAAAATTATATATTTTGGAATTATGTGTTACACTTCTTGATCTTGATGATTTTGTGATAAATCTTGCTCTTTCGGTTTTTAACGATGATGCATGTTTTGTTTGGGATAAAAACATAAAGACATGCTTGTATGAAATCAATCACATGAATTGAAATAACTAAAAAGGGAATGTATTTTGAAAATTTCTCTATCTTATCGATTTTTCAATAAGAAATTAATAAATCTATTTATGTCATTTTAAATCTCTTGAAAGTGATTTTGATGATTTGAGGATTTGAATTTGGATGAATTTCATTATCATGATTTTTTATCTTGATTTCTCAATACTTATAACTTGAGATTTATTCTATATAAATCGAGATCTTTTATCCTCTATGTTTCTTTTTGCTATCTACTATCCAAATGAATCATGATTGGTATCATTACTATGTTCTGTTTCTTCTTGTCATTTACTAAACAGGAAAACTTTTTAAGTGAATCATGATTTTTTAGAATTATATTTTTTTTATGATTCATAATGAATTGAGATATATTATATATGAATCATATTATATATGAATCAAGATCCTTTATGTGTTCTCTTATGACTCTTTTTGCTATAGAATGTCTTTATCTATATCGTGATCTTGAATTCTCGATATTCAATACATGAGATTTTTTTGTGAATCAAGATATCTCATTTGATCTCTTATATTTCTTTTTTTATTTATAAAAGAAGAGATTTGTCAAAAATGACACATGGTCTTTTAGTATTCATGAATTAATCTTTTATTTTTGATGATTGAAATATTGATGCAAATTTATCTTTAGTGTTTATCTTTTATGATGTGAAATCCAAATGAATCATGATTGGTATCATTACTATGTTTCTTCTTGTCATTTACTAAACAGGAAAACTTTTTAAGTGAATCATGATTTTTTATCTTGATTTCTCAATACTTATAACTTGAGATTTATTCTATATAAATCGAGATCTTTTATCCTCTATGTTTCTTTTTGCTATCTACTATCCAAATGAATCATGATTTTTTATCTTGATTTCTCAATACTTATAACTTGAGATTTATTCTATATAAATCGAGATCTTTTATCCTCTATGTTTCTTTTTGCTATCTACTATCCAAATGAATCATGATTTTTTATCTTGATTTCTCAATACTTATAACTTGAGATTTATTCTATATAAATCGAGATCTTTTATCCTCTATGTTTCTTTTTGCTATCTACTATCCAAATGAATCATGATTTTTTATCTTGATTTCTCAATACTTATAACTTGAGATTTATTCTATATAAATCGAGATCTTTTATCCTCTATGTTTCTTTTTGCTATCTACTATCCAAATGAATCATGATTGGTATCATTACTATGTTTCTTCTTGTCATTTACTAAACAGGAAAACTTTTTAAGTGAATCATGATTTTTTATCTTGATTTCTCAATACTTATAACTTGAGATTTATTCTATATAAATCGAGATCTTTTATCCTCTATGTTTCTTTTTGCTATCTACTATCCAAATGAATCATGATTTTTTATCTTGATTTCTCAATACTTATAACTTGAGATTTATTCTATATAAATCGAGATCTTTTATCCTCTATGTTTCTTTTTGCTATCTACTATCCAAATGAATCATGATTTTTTATCTTGATTTCTCAATACTTATAACTTGAGATTTATTCTATATAAATCGAGATCTTTTATCCTCTATGTTTCTTTTTGCTATCTACTATCCAAATGAATCATGATTTTTTATCTTGATTTCTCAATACTTATAACTTGAGATTTATTCTATATAAATCGAGATCTTTTATCCTCTATGTTTCTTTTTGCTATCTACTATCCAAATGAATCATGATTTTTTATCTTGATTTCTCAATACTTATAACTTGAGATTTATTCTATATAAATCGAGATCTTTTATCCTCTATGTTTCTTTTTGCTATCTACTATCCAAATGAATCATGATTTTTTATCTTGATTTCTCAATACTTATAACTTGAGATTTATTCTATATAAATCGAGATCTTTTATCCTCTATGTTTCTTTTTGCTATCTACTATCCAAATGAATCATGATTTTTTATCTTGATTTCTCAATACTTATAACTTGAGATTTATTCTATATAAATCGAGATCTTTTATCCTCTATGTTTCTTTTTGCTATCTACTATCCAAATGAATCATGATTTTTTATCTTGATTTCTCAATACTTATAACTTGAGATTTATTCTATATAAATCGAGATCTTTTATCCTCTATGTTTCTTTTTGCTATCTACTATCCAAATGAATCATGATTTTTTATCTTGATTTCTCAATACTTATAACTGAGATTTTTTTGTGAATCAAGATATATCTCATTTGATCTCTTATATTTCTTTTTTTATTTATAAAAGAAGAGATTTGTCAAAAATGACACATGGTCTTTTAGTATCATGAATTAATCTTTTATTTTTGATGATTGAAATATTGATGCAAAGTTAGCTTTAGTGTTTATCTTTTATGATGTGAAAATTGATGTAAGGAAAAAGAATTACAAAACTATATTCTTCTATTCTTTTTGACAATGACAAAGGGGAAGATAAAATTTGCTAGCTTGCACTTCACAAAATTGGCAAAAAGGTGCTAGCTTGCACATTGTAAAGAGAAGTAAAATGTTGCTATCTCAAGAGAAGCAAAAACTTTACTAAACTTCACATTCTAAAAAATTGCTTGCTTGTGCATTGCAACAGAAGCAAAAATTGCTAGTTTGAACATTGCAAAGGGAGCAAAAATTGCTAGCTTGAACATTGCAAAGGGAGCAAAACTTGCTAGCTTGCACTTCTCAAAAGAGAAAAAGAACTCACTAGCTTGCATGTTTTAAAATGATAAAAAATTTGCTAAAAAGTTAAGCTTTCATATCTCTAAAACTAAATAGTTGTACTTCTTTTTGTTGATGATAAAGGGGGAAAGATATGATGATATGATGATCATACATTGTAGGATATAATATACTTTGATATTTTGATACTATGATGATTTGAAATATTTATGATTATGCATGCAAAACTTATGATAATGATGCATGTAATGCAATGATATGTATATAATGTGTTGCATATGATCATGATTATAATTGCTTTGACTTGAATTTAAAGGTTCTATCAATATGACATATTGATAGGGGGAGATAAGGTTAACTCTGTCATTAATTGGTTGTCATAATAAAAAATGGGGAGATTGTTGAATTTCGGATTTTGATTATGAAACCAATTGATAATGTAATGATTTAATTTATATTTTGAGTGACGTAGGACTAGCTTCGATCAAGAGCAGAAATTTGATTAAAGTAGGAAGAATAAGAAGTTGGGCCAGAATTGAATATATCAGAAGATTTGATATCAAACTAAAGGAATGGTCGATGTGTCGGCAGAAGGCTTCATGCCATGAGTTCAGGCTCGGGCCAAGAAAATCGGACATTTCGTCAAGGAGATCGGATGTTGCGAGAAGGCAATATGCCGATTGGATAATACACCAAAGGAGAGGAAGATGCGTCGAAGGGTCGAACAAAGCGCCGGATGAACCAATGATATGCCAGACAACTTAGTATTCTTGCTTGTAATAATTAGTCTAGATCGAAATAGTTTTAGTTGTAACTAGGTTGGTTTAGAATGTAATTAGATCAACTCAATTATGAGCCAATTGGGCCCAAAGTGGGGCTATTTTGGACCAAGAGAAAAGCCCATTTAGTGACCCAAAAGTTAGATCAAGCGGTGGCACCATCGGTCTAGGTGATGGCACCGCCAAAAGCTCAGTCTCCGAGACATAGTCTCTAAGACTATGTCAGGTGGTAGTATCGCCATATTGGGTAGTGGTACTGCCCAGTGTTAGGCAATGGTACCACCTAGTGTCAGTGCTGTATGTTGGGTTGACAGCCCAAATTCAGCCTAATGTGGGCTGAATCAGCCCACACCCCCTCTTAACCTAACCCTAATTAACATTAGGGGGGTGTGGTGGCTGCGTTTTAGGAGTAGAAAAGAGGCTATAAAAGGGCAGCAACGAGGGCAGCAAGCAAAAATCTTGGCAGCACCAAAGAGGAGAAGAAAAGGGCAGAAAAGCAAAGAGAAAGAAAGGGAAGAAGACAAGGACAACGCAGAGAGACTGTTCTCAATCATCTACGCAGCATTGTTATCATCTCAGGTTAGATCAAATCTACAGTAGACTCTTGCTGTAATTACTTGGGGAGGTGTTTAGATATTGTGGGCAATGACGTGATCCTTGTATGCCAGTTATTCTCTTGTGATTGTTGCTAGGGTTTAGGGACAAGAGATTGAGATTGTAATTTCATTATCTCATAGTGGACTTATCTCTAGTTGCCCCGTGTTTTTATCCTCACATTGGAGGGGTTTTCCACGTCTATCCTTGGTGTTTCATTTGATTGTGCTTCCATTGATTCCGCCTGCGTATTATTGGTCTTCTTAGTACTTGTTCATAAGAAAGGAAAGAAGACAAGGACAACGCAGAGAGACTGTTCTCAATCATCTAGCAGTGTTCTCATCTCAGGTTAGATCAAATCTACAGTAGACTCTTGCTGTAATTACTTGGGGAAGGTTTTAGATATTGTGGGCAATGACGTGATCCTTGTATCCCAGTTATTCTCTTGTGATTGTTGCTAGGGTTTAGGACAAGAGATTGAGATTTGTATATTCATTATTCTCATAGTGGATTATCTCTAGTTTGCCCCGTGGTTTTTATCCTTCACATTGGAGGGGTTTTCCACGTATATCTTGGTGTTTCATTTGATTGTGCTTCCATTGAATTCCGCTGCGTATTATGTCTTCTAGTACTTGTTCATATATAAAGGTTATTCCACATTATATTCCCATCAATTGGTATCAGAGCAGGGTTGTAGTGATTTAATTTTGTATTTGAACATGGAGGCCAGTAATGTTTCTCACATGATTAGTTTAAATGAAAATAATTGGATGATATGGAAACCAAGAATGGAAGATCTCTTGTATTGCAAAGATTTGTATGGACCTTTGCAGGGGGATAGTGCAAAACCCACAACTATGACAGATGATGAGTGGAAGAGGTTAGATCGAAAAACAGTTAGGTTTATTCGACAGTGGCTTGAATATAGTGTCTTTCACCATGTTTCTACTGAAATTTCTGCATATTCTCTTTGGAAAAAGTTGGAAAGTCTCTATGAAAGAAAAACAGTTGGCAACAAAGCTTTTTTGATCAGAAAACTTGTGAACCTAAAATATAGAGAGGGTGCTTCTATTGCTGAGCATTTGAATGAAATGTAGAGTATTATTAACCAGTTATCTTCTATGAAAATGTCTCTTGATGATGAGTTGCAGGCATTGTTACTTCTTAGTTCATTACCAGAAAGTTGGGAGACATTAGTGGTTTCCCTTAGTACTTCTGCGCCAGATGGTTGTGTCACTATGAATCAAGTAACAAGCAGTTTGTTGAATGAGGAGTTGAGAAGAAAGAGTTCAGCAACATCTCAGAATGATTCATAGGCACTTATCTCAGAGAACAGAGGAAGGTCAAAGTTTAGAAGCAGTTCACGCATGGGTAGGAGCAAGTCAAGATCAAGAAAAGATATTGTTTGCTATAACTGTGGTGAGAAAAGACATTATAAGAACTAATGTAAGCAACCTAAGAAGAGCAAGAAAAAGGGAAAAGAAGTGGAGTCTACAGAGTCAAAAGATAATACTACAGTTATAGTGCAGGGTGGTGATTATTTGATTTTGTCTCCTTCTAATGATATTTTTTCTTGTGTGTGTCAGGATCTTGAGTGGGTGATTGATACAGGTGCTTCTTATCATGCTACACCACGGAGGGAGTTTTTTTCTACATACAGGTCTGAAAATTTTGGTGTTGTGAAGATGGGTAACTATGGCACAGCAGACATCATTGGCATGGGTGATATCCATTTAAAGACCAACCTTGGCTGCAAGTTGGTCCTTAAGGATGTGAGGCATGTGGTTGACTTGAGACTGAATTTAATTTCAGTTGGAAGACTAGATGATGAAGACTATGATAGCAGATTTCATAGTGGGCAATGGAAGCTCAGTAAGGGTTCTCTTGTTATAGCTAGTGGAAAGAAATGTCATACTTTGTATAGGTTGCAGGCTAAAGCTTATGACGAGCAGTTAAATGCTACAGAGAAAGACTTCAGCATGGAGTTGTGGCATAGGCGACTGGGACACATGAGCGAGAAGGGGCTGCAAGCTCTTTCCAAGAGAGAGGTATTACCAGATCTCAAAGGTATACATCTAAACCCTTGTATTGATTGTTTGGCTGGCAAACAACATAGAGTTTCATTTGCTAGTCCTGCTTTGTCTAGAAAAATGCATGTCTTAGACCGTGTTTATACAGATGTATGTGGTCCTTTGAGGACAAAAACTCCTGGTGGATCTGTTGATGTTATTGGTATAAGTGGTGCACTTTATTTTGTCACTTTTATAGATGATTTTTCCAGAAAAGTTTGGGCCTATGTTTTGAAGACCAAAGATCAAGTGATTAATGTCTTCAAAGAGTTTCATGCTAGGGTTGAAAGGGAGACAGAAAGGAAATTGAAATGCATAAGGTCAGATAATGGTGGTGAGTATATAGGATTATTTAATGATTATTACATGTCACATGGGATCCAACATGAGATGACAGTTCCTGGTACACCTCAGCATAATGCTATTGCAGAGAGGATGAACCGCACCATTATGGAAAAGATCAGATGTATGCTTTCACAGGCCAAGCTACCCAAAAGGTTTTGGGATGAGGCTTTGAGGACTATAGTTGATGTGATCAACTTATCACCATATATAGCCCTAGATGGTGATGTTGCAGAGCATGTATGGTTAGGAAAAGATGTTTCCTACAGGCATTTAAGAGTGTTTGGTTGTCGTGCATTTGCACATGTTCCAGACAATGAGAGGTCCAAGCTGGATGGTAAGTCTAAAGAATGTATTTTTCTTGGTTACTCACATGATCAGTTTGGTTACAGGCTTTGGGATCCAGAAAAGCAGAAGGTGTTCAGAAGCAGAGATGTAGTTTTCTTTGAGTATCAAACCTTTAAAGATTTGAAGAAGAAGACACCGACCAAGACTTCTGCAGAAGGATTATCAGATTGTGACCCAGTTATTCCGCCAGTATATCAGGGTGATGGGGGAGATGTGTAGGAAGATAGTGTAGAGCCTAATGTTGATCTACCTGCAGAACATGTTGAGCAAGAAGAAGTTGGAGAGCAAGTTCCAACAGAACCTCAGTTGAGAAGATCTTCTAGACAACGTCAACCTTCCAGAAGATACTCTACAGATGAGTATGTGATGCTTACTGATGCAGGTGAACCAGAGTGTTACCAGGAAGCAGTTGAAAGTGAGTAGAAAGAGAAGTGGTTAGTTGCTATGCAGGAAGAGATGGATGCTCTTCAGAAGAACCACACTTATGATTTGGTACTGCTACCAAATAGAATGAAGGCCTTGAAGAACAAGTGGGTTTTCAGGTTGAAGACTCAAGAATATTGTTCTCAACCAAAGTACAAAGCTAGATTGGTTGTGAAAGGCTTTGGTCAAAAGAAAGGTATTGACTTTGAAGAGATATTTTCTCCTGTTGTTAAAATTTCTTCTATTCGTGTTGCTCTTGGTATTGCTGCTAGCCAGGACTTGGAGGTTGAGCAATTAGATGTGAAGACAGCTTTCCTTCATGGGGATTTGGAGGAGGAAATTTATATGGAGCAACCAGAAGGCTTCAAGGTCAAAGGTAAAGAGAACTTTGTCTACAAGTTGAAGAAGAGCTTATATGGGCTGAAGCAAGCTCCAAGACAGTGGTACAGAAAGTTTGATTCATTTATGATAGAAAATGGATACAAAAGAATAGCTTCATATCATTGTGTGTACATCAAATGGTTTAGTGATGATTTTATTATTCTCTTACTTTATGTTGATGCAATGCTTATTCTTGGGAAAGATATGTCTAACATTAACAGGTTGAAGAAGGAATTGAGTGAGTCTTTTGCAATGAAAGACATGGGGCCAGCAAAGCAAATACTGGGTATGCAGATTTTTCGTGATAGGAAAAATAAGAAGATTTGGTTGTCACAGGAGAAATACATCGAGAAGGTATTAGAAAGATTCAGTATGAGCAATACAAAACCAGTTGGTTCTCCTCTTGCAGGTCACTTCAAGTTATGCTCAGAACAGAGTCCGTCAAGTGATGAGGAGAAAGAGAAAATGCAAAAGGTTCCTTATTCTTCAGCAGTTGGAAGTTTAATGTATGCAATGGTATGTACGAGGCCGGATATCGCATATGCAGTTGGTGTTACTAGCAGATTTCTTGCAAATCCAGGTAAAGAGCACTAGGCAGCAGTGAAGTGGATTTTTAGATATCTTAGAGGGAGCTTTAAGGTTTGTTTAAGCTTTGGAGGTGGACCACCTGTGTTGACAGGTTACACAGATGCAGATATGGCAAGAGATATAGATACGAGGAAGTCTACTTCAGGTTATATACTTACTTTTGCAGGGGGAGTTGTGTCATGGCAATCCAGGTTGCAAAGGTGTATTGCTCTCTCCACCACAAAAGCAGAATATATTGCTGTTACAGAGGTATGCAAAGAAATGTTATGGATGAAAGAATTTTTACAAGAATTGAGGCTGAAACAGGAAAATTATGTGGTGCATTGTGACAGCCAGAGTGCCATCCATTTATGTAAGAACCCAATGTTTCATTCCAAGTCAAAGCATATAGATGTCAGATACCACTGGATTCGAAATATATTTGAAGAGAAGCAATTACAACTTCAGAAAATTCACACAGATGACAACGGAGCAGACATGTTAACAAAGACTTTACCAAAAGAAAGACAGGAGATATGCCGATAGCTGGTCAGCATGGCTTCACATTGAGGAGTCATGAGATAGCCTCCCTCATGGGCTGAAGGGGGAGGTTGTTGGGCTGACAGCCCAAATTCAGCCCACAGCCCACATCTTCTCTTAACCTAACCCTAATTAACATTAGGGGGGTGTGGTGGCTGCGTTTTAGGAGTAGAAAAGAGGCTATAAAAGGGCAGCAACGAGGGCAGCAAGCAAAAATCTTGGCAGCACCAAAGAGGAGAAGAAAAGGGCAGAAAAGCAAAGAGAAAGAAAAGGAAGAAGATAAGGACAACGCAGAGAGACTGTTCTCAATCATCTAGCAGTGTTCTCATCTCAGGTTAGATCAAATCTACAGTAGACTCTTGCTGTGATTACTTGGGGAGGTTTTAGATATTGTGGGCAATGACGTGATCCTTGTATCCCAGTTATTCTCTTGTGATTGTTGCTAGAGTTTAGGGCAAGAGATTGAGATTTGTATATTCATTATTCTCATAGTGGATTATCTCTAGTTTGCCCCGTGGTTTTTACCCTTCACATTGGAGGGATTTTCCACGTATATCTTGGTGTTTCATTTGATTGTGCTTCCATTTAATTCCGCTGTGTATTATGGTCTTCTAGTACTTGTTCATATATAAAGGTTATTCCGCATTATATCCCCATCACTGTAGGCGATGGTACTGCCCAGCACAAGCGGTGGTACCGCCAAGACCCAAAAAACCCAGTATGAGATCTTTTTTGGCTTTATTTTTGAAGTCATTTGGGATCTATAAATACCTCAGATTCCTACATGGAGCAACAAGAATTTAAGCAGAATGTGATTGTTATTCTGAGTTGAAAAAGTGCTAAGTGTCCTCCTCCTCTTTCAGTTTCAAGCTTAGTCTAAGAGAGGTGTGAGGCTTGTAAGGATTGTCTCCTAAACTCATGAAAAGAAGAAAAGTTATAAGAGGATAGTTGGTCTTCACTCATTGAAGGAAGACCGGTAGTGGAAGTCGGTGGCCTTGAGTGAAGAGGAATCGAGAGTGGATGTAGGTCACAATGATCGAATCACTATAAAAATTTGGTTTGCATTTATTTTAAGCTTTTCATTTTAAGTGCAAATTGATTTCTTACTTTCATTACACTTACGAACATGTTTCAAGTTAATATGTTTCTGATATCAGTTTTTCATCGAACTTAATTTTTCAAAATCGATGTTTTTATCATGAGCACTAATTCACCCCCTCTTTAGTTTTAGTTGTAATTTGGTTGGTTTAGAATGTAATTAGATCAACTCAATTATGGGCCAATTGAGCCCAAAGTGGGGCTATTTCGGACCAAGAGAAAGACCCATTTAGTGACCCAAAAGTTAGATCAAGCGGTGGCACCGTCGGTCAGGGTGATGGCATTGCCAAAAGCTTAGTCTCCGAGACACATTCTCTAAGACTATGTCAGGTGGTAGTACCACCAGATTGGGCAGTGGTACTACCCAGTGTTAGGCGATGGTACCACCCAGTGTTAGTGTTGTAGGCGATGGTACCACCCAACATAAGCGGTGGTACCGCCAAGACCCAAAAAACCCAGTATGAGATCTTTTTTGGCTTTATTTTTGAAGTCATTTGGGATCTATAAATACCTCAGATTCCTACATGGAGCAACAAGAATTTAAGCAGAATGTGATTGTTATTCTGAGTTGAAAAAGTGCTAAGTGTCCTCCTCCTCTTTCAGTTTCAAGCTTAGTCTAAGAGAGGTGTGAGGCTTGTAAGGATTGTCTCCTAAACTCATGAAAAGAAGAAAAAGTTGTAAGAGGATAGTTGGTCTTCACTCATTGAAGGAAGACCGGTAGTGGAAGTCGTTTATCATGAGCACTAATTCACCCCCTCTTTAGTTTTAGTTGTAATTTGGTTGGTTTAGAATGTAATTAGATCACTCAATTATGGGCCAATTGAGCCCAAAGTGGGGCTATTTCGGACCAAGAGAAAGACCCATTTAGTGACCCAAAAGTTAGATCAAGCGGTGGCACCGTCGGTCAGGGTGATGGCATTGCCAAAAGCTTAGTCTCCGAGACACATTCTCTAAGACTATGTCAGGTGGTAGTACCACCAGATTGGGCCAGTGGTACTACCCAGTGTTAGGCGATGGTACCACCCAGTGTTAGTGTTGTAGGCGATGGTACCACCCAACATAAGCGGTGGTACCGCCAAGACCCAGAAAACCCGGTATGAGATCTTTTTTAGCTTTATTTTTGAAGCCATTTGAGATTTATAAATACCTCAATTATTCCTACATGGAGCAACAAGAATTTGAGCAGAAAGGGATTGTTATTCTGAGTTGAAAAAGTGCTAAGTGTCCTCCTCCTCTTTCAGTTTCAGGCTTAGTTTAAGAGAGGTGTGAGGCTTGTAAGGATTGTCTCCTAAACTCATGAAAAGAAGAAAAAGTTGTAAGAGGATAGTTGGTCTTTGCCCATTGAAGGAAGACCGGTAGTGGAAGTTGGTGGCCTTGAGTGAAGATGAATCGAGAGTAGATGTAGGTCACAATGACCGAATCACTATAAAAATCTGATTTGTATTTACTTTAAGCTTTTCATTTTAATTGCAAACTAATTTCTTACTTTCATTACACTTACGAACATGTTTCAAGTTAACATCTTTCCGATATCAATTTTTCATCGAACGTAATTTTTTAAAATCGATGTTTTTATCATGAGCACTAATTCACCTCCTCTTTAGTGCCGACTCGATCCTAACATAATTGACAGGAGAGGAAAGAGAAGAAGAAGGGTGAGAAGGAGAAGGAGAAAGGGAAGAGGCTTGATGAGCAACATTACTTGAGGTGGGAGCAAGGGGTGTTGGTGTAAGAGGTGATGATGGACGAGATAACCGGACAAGACGAAGGAGTGTTTTCATCAAATAGATAAAAAAAGGACACCTAGATAAAAACAGTAAGGCGTCTCATTTGATAAAATCCCAATATTAAGAGTTATTACAAGTAAATGATCAATAGTAAATAAATTTACTGTTCAATCAAAACAAATATATATTAATTTTTAGATACACGTAGTTAAATGCATGCCAATATTCCACTATTAAAGAACATGCAATTTGCCTACTCTCATTTTTATTGCTTTCTTTATGTTCCAATAGTTTAGATTGGTCACACATCCTTATCATCGTTCAAAATTCTGACTTCCCTTGGGTCAAAGAATCAAACTTAAGACTCCTTGCTTGTCGCTGCTGTACATCAATCCATGGAACCCTGCAACCTATTAATAAAAAAACTTTGACAATAGACCTACCTTCTCTATAAAATAACCAAAATGAGTTTAAGAAATTAAATCTAAAGAAAACTTGAAATTATCATCAACATCATATCAACAAAGATAATAGAGTTAGTTAGTATATTTTAATTTAGCTTTACATTTCTGGTAAGTATTTTTTAATTTAGTTTTATATTCCTTAATCAGAACTAAGTTACCTAAAAATGTCTTTTTTTCTAAGGAGAATAAATTCAAATATCAAAAGAAACACATGTTAATTGAATGTTTCTAATTTTATAAATATCTTAAGCATTTATAGAGGCCCCCAAACAGCCGATGGGTTATTTATAGAGATCCGAAGCATAATAAAGAGGTGAGGAAAATGATCAAAAAATTTTAAAATCAATGAACGCACTTGTGGTAATACCGTCATTTCAAACGGTGCCATCGTTATTCCAGATAATATCATTGTCATTCCATATAGTATATCTATCATCATCGTTCTGCTAAAGAAATCTAAACTAATTTTATAAATATCTTAAGCATTTATAGAGGCCCCCAAACAGCCGATGGGTTATTTATAGAGATCCGAAGCATAATAAAGAGGTGAGAAAATGATCAAAAAATTTTAAAATCAATGAACGCACTTGTGGTAATACCGTCATTTCAAACGGTGCCATCGTTATTCCAGATAATATCATTGTCATTCCATATAGTATATCTATCATCATCGTTCTGCTAAAGACAACATCTTCCTAACAATCCATGGATGGTCCCAACCCTAGTCTGGATTGTACCACCTCCAAGACTAATGGTTCTACTACTTTGGCCAAGATCAATACAATTTCAATCTTCATCAAATCAGTCTTTCAATTAGATTTTAGTCCAATTTCAACCTTCAATCTTCAGCCCAATTTAGCTTCTTCTGGCATGATCTCCTCATTCGTTGATTTGTTTGCACCACTCTTAGGTCTTTAAGTGAATTAGAGAAGTGTTTTCTTGAGACCAAATGTACTCAAATCATATGCATAAATGCTCAAATAAATTATTAATTTTTCAAATTAATTATTTAAGTTATTTATTATTAAAATATAAGATCTAACAATATTCATCATTTAATTCAAAATCTCTGCCACGTATTAAAACAAAAAAGAGCATAGTGACTCACCCGCTGGGGAACAAACTCAAACTAGCCCTGAAAAGCCAAACCTCATTCATTACTAAAAAAAAACATCTCGAGAAGTCTCAACTTGCTCGTACTTTTCCTGGTTAATCTGTCTCGAAGCCCATTGAGGAATAATGGTGGTCATGACACAAAAGTCTACAGACCAAGTCTCCTCATCTCATATGAGATGAGACTTATAACTCCAATGTTCCGTAGAGCACGAAACTTCCCTAAGCCTGAAGCCAATCTGGGATGTAAAACACATTGGTTGATGTCACATCTTTGGGATGTAAAACACATTGGTTGATGTCACATCTTTAAGCATGAGTTGGAAGAGGGTCAAAGAAGACTTTAAATCATTCAGTTGATACTCTAATTTCCTTTGAGGATTGATATCGGGGGATGTAGAACTGGGAGTAAAATAGAATATATTTTGAAAAAAAATTGATAGTATAATTTTTCAGATAGAAAATATATAAACTCACGATAATATTTCAATAAGATCGAAAAATAACTCATCACCAAATTTAAAATCACAAAGGGATGTAAAAAGATTATCACCTCAAGGACTGACACGGGAGTGTCTAATTTGCTATAATATATTCATATAGACTATGCTGATAATATGATATTTTTTTTAGCCAATAATATTGCCCCATAATCTTCAACTCAATCAACTCAGATAAGACAGCTCATCAGCATATTCCCTGCATAAAAGTAAAGCTGTCTCATGGTGCTTTTCTTCATGGTTAATGAATAAATTAGAGGAGGTGGTTGACAGCTGTAAATGACTTAATTTCGAAATTCCCTATGCATGAATGGTTGTTTCATGCACTAGTATTTATTTTCATGTTTAGGGCTTTGAAAGGGTTTTTAGAAAACTGAGGATATTGGTAGAAGCTCTCTTAGAGTGCTCTTTTGAACTCTGTATCTCTTGGATGCATCCTTGAGTGGTGAGTCTTTTACTTTTAGTTCTGTATCCTTGTTTATTGTCATTAGGGTGGTGATCTTTCTTTATCCCTTTTGATTTTAAACTGGGTGGTGAGCTATTTTTTATTTTATCAAAGTTTTGTCAAGAATTCGTTCCTTGTCTCTTGTGACATTTTCTATCTGAACAAATGTTCTATCGGTTTTCTTTCGAAATCCATTCTGCATTTTTACCCTCCTCGGTATCAGTTTGGTATCAGAGCTAAAGGCTAGAGATCATAGCAAGGCAGAATGGAAAAGATGTAGTTGGTGAAGGTAGTGACCATGAAGATGACGCTGAGTCGTTGAGGCCGCAGCTACGAAAATTACTGTGTAGTCTACAAGAAAAAAATAAAATAATCGACGAACTTCAAAGTAGACACAATCAGCATGAAAATGACATTCGAGAGTTTACTTCTGATGATGATATACCTCGTCTTCCAAGGGAGTCGAGAAGATGTCGGAGAAGAAATGAAGTCCAAGACGAGTGGCAGAGTAAATATAACCCCAGATTAGATATTCTAGAATTTGAAGGTAAAATAAATATTGATGATTTTATCGATTGGCTTAATATAGTAAAAAGAATTTTTGATTTTCATGAACCACCAGAATAAAAGAAGGTCAAACTTGTGGCACTCAAACTCAGATGGAATGCATCTTTTTGGTGGAAAAATCTGAAGAAACAAAGAGAACGTGAGGGGAAGAGTAAGATCGTTACATCGGAGAAAATGAAAAGGGAGCTGAAGAGAAAATATTTACCTCATAATTATAGGCAAGAGATCTTTCTCAAAATACATGATTTCAAGCAAAAAGATCTTAGTGTGGAGGAGTACACTGTATAATTCGATAATTTGATGTTGAAAGGAGAGCTTGTGGAACCGGAAGAGCAAACAATTGTAAGATACTTAGGAGGTCTGAAGTATGAGATTGCTAAAGTTGTTCAACTACAGCCATATTGGTCTTTAAATGATGTGAGTAAGCTGGTATTAAAAGTTGAAAAGCAACAGAAGTTTGAAAAGAGTGTTCGGTATGGCTCAAAAGAAGGCTATACAAAAGAAGGAAGTTCTAAGCCTACTGTCCAAAGCAAGGTGATATCGAAGGTACAAGAAAAGGGTGAAGAATTTGTTGGCAATAAAAAAACACCTAATTCTTCTACCCCAAGTGGCAGAAAATGCTTCAAATGTCATGGTTTTGGGCATATTGCTTTAAATTGTCCAAATAGGAGGATTGTAACTTTGGTTGAAGATCATAGTGATGGAGGAGAGGATGAAGTTGAGGACGAACCAAAATACGATGATGATGAGGAAGAGATTACTTATGCTGATCATGGTTTGTCTATTGTATTGCAACATAGTTTACAAGTGTCCTACGTGGCCGATGATGAAAGTTGGGTGAGAAAAAATGTGTTTCACACTAAATGCACTTCACTTGGCAAGGTGTGCTTAGTGATCATCGACAGCGGTAGCTTTGAGAATGTGGTATCTTTGGAGATGGTGCAGAAGCTAAAGTTGGACACCATCCCTTATCCACATCCATACTAGTTATGTTGGCTACAGAAAGGAAATGACATCAATGTAACTAAAAGATGTTTAGTTTCATTTTCTATTGGCGAGTATTATAAAGATGAAGTATGGTGTGATGTTGCTCCTATGGATGCTTGTCATTTGCTGTTGGGAAGACCTTGGCATTATGATAGAAGGGTGTTGTATGACGGCTACAAACATACTTATTCTTTTAAGGTGAATGAAAAGAAGATTATCTTAGCTCCATTACAACCATCCGAAATCAGTGCATCAAAGAAGAAAGTTAGCACTTTTATGTCCTATGGTGAATGCAAAGGTGAATTAGACAAGGGTGGTCAAATTATGGCTCTAGTAGTAGTATAGGAAAATGAACAACACAAGGAGACACCAGCAATCATGAAACAAATCCTGGAAGAATTTGAAGATGTTATACCAGAAGAGATTCCACATGGCCTTCCACCCTTGAGAGACATCCAACATCACATTGATCTCATTCCAGGGGCTGTTCTACCTAATAAGGCAGCATATAGAATGAGTCCCAAGAAGTATGAAGAATTTTAAAGGCAAGTTGATGAATTGGTGAAAAAAAGATTAATTCGGGAGAGCATGAGTCCTTGTGCGGTTCCAACCTTGTTGGTGCCTAAGAAGGATGGTTCTTGGAGAATGTGCATGGACAATCGCACCATCAACAAAATCACAGTGGACTATCGCTTTCCTATTCCAAGGTTAGATGATTTACTTGATCAATTGTGTGGTGCTTATATTTTCTCTAAAATTGATTTGAGGATTAGCTATCACCAAATAAGAATGAGGCTCGGAGATGAGTGGAAAACAACATTTAGTATTGATCAATTCATCCATCTTAAGGTAGAAGACAAAAAGAATGGCTGTCAATTCAATTTCACTAGTATATATGCTTCAAACAGTATGCAAGAAAGAAATATTCTGTGGTCTGATCTGACTAACATTGCGGATGGCTGTCTTAATGTACCTTGGATTGTTCTTGGTGACTTTAATACTGTCCGATACACAAATGAAAAAGTGGGGGGTAGACAACTTTCAGAAAGTCATCTTCAAAGTTTGAATGATTACATATATACTATTGTATTGATTGATATGAAATTTGTTGGTAATAGGCTCTTCTGGAGTAATCAACGTGTTGCTAACAGAAAAATAATGGCTTGACTCGATAGATGTCTGATTAATCAAGAATAGTTAATAGTTTACCCTGATTCACTTCTAGAGTATGATGCTCAATTGTTTTCTGATCATTCTTTAATTTACATAAACGCAGATAAAGCAACACCAAGAGGCAAGAAATCGTTTAGATTCTTTAATATATAGAGTACTCATCACCAGTTTCTTGATGTTATCAGATCAGCTTGGAATATTATTGAGCATGGATCCCCCCTTACATCTTATGTCAAAAACTCAAAGCCTACAAAGCAGCACTTAAGGAGTGGAATACAAATTCCTTTGGCAATATTACCACTCGAGTTCAATTTTGTAGAAAGGAACTAATCACAAAGCAACATGAGCTGCAACTTCAAGCCTTAAAGTAGGAGGAAAGTTTTGCAAAGCAGAAATCTCGACAGCATTGGCTTACTTTAGGGGATTCCAATACTAAGTTTTTTTATGCTTCCATTGCTACTCGAAGAGCCGTTAACCGCTTCAGAAAATGCAGAGACAAAGATAACAATCTTATTGAGAATTTAAATAAGATTAAAGCATACACTGAGCAATTTTTTTATTCCTTACTCAAACAAGTAGGGCAACCTAATAATATTCATGTGGAGCCAACTAAAAAGCTTGATTCGTGTGCCATTTCTATCCTTAATGCCACAATTACAAATGACGAAATAGTAAGAGTTGTCTTTAAGTGACCAAAGCATAAAAGCCCTGGTCCAAACGGATTTCCTATTGAATTTTAGCAAATTGTATGGTCTATTATTGGTAATGATGTGATTAAAGCTTGCCAACACTTTTTCTCTTCAGGTCATATTTATAGAGAGATGAATTGCACTTTTATTTCTTTAATTCCCAAGAATGCAGGGGCTGATTCACTAGAGAACTATCGACCCATATATTTATATAACTTTATTTAGAAGATCATCTCCAAAGTGTTGGCAGATAGAATGCAAAAGGTAATGAATAAGATATTTAGTCCAAATCAAGCTACTTTCATCAAAGGGAGAAGTATACATCATAATATTCTGCTTGCTAATGACTTGGTCAAGGATTTGCTCTCAAAAGCAAGAGGGACAAAAATCTGTTTGAAAGATGATCTACAAAAAGCCTTTGATTTAGTTAATAGGAACTTTATCTATAAGATGCTATTTAGTATGAACTTCCCGCAGCAATAGGTTAATTGGATTCAATGTTGCTTAGAAACCCCAAAGTTTTCAATACTCTTTGATGGCTCACCTATTGGTTTTTTTATGAGCAAGAATGGCATCCGACAAGGCGATCTACTCTCTCCATATCTCTTTACTATTGCAATGGAAGGACTCAATCGTATGTTGAACATGCGGTCTCTGATGGCAGTATTAAGATACCCCATGCTGGTCCTATTTATATATCACATATAACATTTGCAGATGATCTTCTTATCTTTCTTCAGAATGATACAACTTTAGTGAGAAACCTGGCTACTATTTTGAATGATTTTGGTACAGTTTCTGGCCTTCAGTTAAATCATGCAAAAAGTAAAGTCTACATGAGCCCTTGTATTGAGGATAAGGATGTTATTGCACACACTCTAGGGGTTAGTGAGGGAAATCTACCAGTTCCATATCTGGATCTCCCACTCATATCCACTGGCATTCACAAAACTTACTATCAGCCTATCTTGTAAAAAATAAAGAATAGAATTTCCTTATAGAAAAATAGGCTTCTTTCAAAAGCAGGACGACTTAAACTCATCCGTTCGGTGTTGTACTCAAACTCTATATATTGGTCTAATGCATTTCTTCTGCCTGTTGGACTTCTCCAAGATATTGAACGATTATTAATGAACTTCTTCTGGAATGACACAAATGATAAGGCAATGCATATTGTAAATTGGGACAACATCTGCAAACCGAAAGATGAAGGGTGGCTAAACTTGAGAAATATTAGAGATTGGAATAAAGCATGTACAATTGTGAGATCTTTTGCAAAATAAATGTTCCATATAGTCACATTGGGTTTCTGCTAGGTATCTTTCGAAGGAATCAATTAGGGAAATTTCAATAAAAACATATCACTCAACAGCTTGGAAAGGAATTTTAAAGTCAATGAATTGGCTAATCAAACACATTTCTTTCACAATCTATTCTGGAACTAGTACTAATATGTGATATGATCCTTGGATAAATAGGAAGAGTATATTTCAATTATATGGTGACAGAATATGAAAAAAACTTGGGGCTCCTAAAGATTGGAAGGTTTCTGAGTTCATTGCTAACGGTACCTGGTGTTTCCATAATCCTATTTCTCTTGAAATATTATCACTTTGGCTGACTATCAAGGCTATTCTAATCAAGAACAACCCTTCAGATATACTTATTTGGCCTCATAATAATGGTAAATTTAGTGCCACATCCGCATGGAATCAAATTAGGCAAAAAAATAACAAGTAGATCCCAAACAGTTGGACATGGGATTAACTGGGATCACAAAGACATTCCCTATGTACATGGCAGGCCCTTCTTAATAAACTACCTACAATAGATAATATGAAGAGAAGAGGTATCTATCATATTAACCGATGCTCCCTTTGTATGCAACAAGAAGAAACTGTTGACCACCTCTATTTTGCTTTTGACTATACTAAATGGATATGGAAGGAGATTCTCCAGCGATTTGAACTCAATAGGCTATCGCAACCAAACTTGCATCAAGAATTAGGCGACCTCATGCAATATTTCTCAAGAAAAGGGCCTCTTACACAATTGGCAAAGGTTACTTTCAAATGTGCTATTTGGTGGATATGGAAGGAGAGATATAGTAGAATCTTTGATTATCAACACACAAACAATGCTTAGCTCTTGAAAGAGATTATTAGAGACTCAAGATCATGCATGGAGCACGATCTCAAAATGGAGAACTTTACGCGAAGAGAAAAAGATATTTTTGTCAAATTTAATTTTGCTATTAGTTAAAGATCTTGGGCATGATGTTAAATAATATACCCATTGGTAGTCTTAGCATATCTTAACATGTTGGCTATAGTTAGAAGTTAAAGTCTACAGCATGTGTAGTCATAACTACCTCATGTGTACTCAATGAGTTACTTGACTTTGTCCATGACTTGTATAGACAATACTATTTGTAGAAACTTTACACATAATCAATTTACTTTTACTTACAAAAAAAAAAGTACTAATGCAGTGATTGTGTTGTAGTTGTAAGAGGAAAAGAAGCTGAATGCTTATCTGCTGAAGTCCTAAGTGGTCCAATCCAAGCATTAATGTCCTATAAGGATGCAAGTGCAAGATGTCATATAGATAGGCATTTGGTGACTTTCTCGCTTTTCGGGGTGCAGAGATTCAACTTAGGGAAAGAGGTGAAGCTATAGCAAATGGTAGATCACAATCATCAGCTGGAGAAGGATAAGAAGAAAAGGTCTAGCTTAGAACACCGACAGTAAGCAATACAAGCAAGGGAAAAAGCAGAAGCCG
Source organism: Musa balbisiana (assembly GCA_004837865.1). NCBI lineage: Eukaryota > Viridiplantae > Streptophyta > Magnoliopsida > Zingiberales > Musaceae > Musa > Musa balbisiana. The sequence goes on along the minus strand of CM017196.1, from coordinate 24,515,050 downwards.
AATAGCCTAGCCTGATCGAAAGGGTGAACTCGCATTAGGAGCTCCACCGAGATCTTATGGAGACTGGTAAGAAACTGGGCCTTAAGTTGAAGTCAACAGTGAAAGGGATCTAGTGTATTTTCAAAGTTCTATACCACAAGTGCTCGACGAAAACAGGACATCTTTGACTACTCCTGCAGATTCTTTAGCACAGATCTGGATTCTTCTCCTACTGTTTGAGTTGACTCGGCACTCCAAGACTAAATGCATCAGTGAGGGGAAGGGGTAGGGGTGTAATAGAAAATGTAACACTTCGGTAGTACTAGTAGTCTTGGTAAAGACCCAGTTTCAGTCTCTTAATATTCTATTTCCAACCTGTTTGGACCTAACTGTTTTCAACTCTCACCTAAAAGGCATGTGCCATTCCCGTTGACTCCTATTGAAATAAGATGATTTTCTTTCTAAGGGCTTCCACTGACTAACTTATCCCGCTGGTCCAGTCTGAAAGGAACAGAATTTCTGGTCTCAACTCAACCTGAGCCGACAAAGGGCAACCGATCTGAATGCCTTGTGATAAATCGGTGGTTACATCTGACTTTTTGTGAACCTTCCCCTATATTAACATTCTCATTCTGGGAACAGAACATACACTCTTTGCCAATCACTCTCCATAGAATCTCTTATCTGGGCGAAAGAGCTTACTATTCTAGTTTGAACTCTTCTTCCCCTCCTATTTTTGCTTTTCTACTTGAGCTTATGGCTAGTAAGATTTCCTCTTCCGTTATGGGGCCAAGGCTCAAAGACCTATTCTTCCCGAGACTTGCCTTCATCTTAGCATTTGTCTCCCCTCAAGTTCTCACTCTTTAGCAGCTCCCCCTTAAACTATTCACTGAAAAAAACCTCTTTCTTCAGCGATATCCTATTCTAAAGAAGAAAGCCAGAAGAAGGAAGCAAGAAACTCTTATTATAAGAAAGGAAAAGATGGAGTAATAGACTAGAGGGAAGGAAAAGATGGAGTAATGGACTATATAACTTCTCTTATAATATGGGGAAAAACACTTTGACTACTACTTGAACCTATTCTAAGATGAACATTGTTTTTGACTTAAGGGGAGTACGAACTCTAGTTCAATTGAAGGGTTTCTTCAATGGCGAGAAACAACCACCCGTCAATGATTAAGCGCTAGGCTCGCTCAATTAGTATTACTTTGTTCCATAACCTGCTGCTATTCCTATTTCCAAAGAGTAGAGAAAGTTAGTGAATGGAGGAGAGCACTTGGCTTTCAAGGGGACTACGACTATGGACAGGTTGCTGTTCATCAAGTGGAATCAGAAGAAGTCCCATTTTGGATGAATCGACAAAGATTGATGCTTGACGATTGAAAGCTATAGATATAGATGTTGTACTTGATTCACCGTAGTCAATAGACAAATGAGCTTGGGGGGAAGTTATTATACTGTTATAGGGCTGATGTTAAGGACTTCTATGGAATTCTTTGCTTATTTGATGCTTTTTTCTTTTGAGTGAAGGCAGCATAAGCATATTGGTCACATAGGCTTGAATTGTTCGTGTCCTATTCCGTAAATTCCTTGTTTGTTGAGTCTAACTCAGCTAGTGTGCGAATCCAGTAGCCTCTTCTGTCCATTCCTAGAGTCTTATGTGGCCTGGCTTCTTTCATCGGTGAATCTGCCCTCTAGCCTTTCCCTTTGCTGCTATCCCTTCCCACTTCTGTGTTGGCAAGTCATGTTTCATCCGTCTACTGCTATCCCTTCCCACTTCTGTTTTGGCAAGTCATGTTTCAACCGGCTACTTTACTTGACTTGAAGAGAAGAGTGGAATAGTGGAAAATCAGATAAAATCCAACTTTGTCATACTAACCAGGTCAACAACACAATCCTAGTTTAGGTTAACCTGGACACACGAGGGAACTCCTTCTAATCCCTAATCCCTAATATCCTTTTCAAGTAAGGATATTCTACCTCAACTATCTCATGCCCCAATAAATCATACTAACCAGGATATTACGCCTCAACAATCATACTAGCTGACTCAAGGTATTAAGTATAAACATTTGATAGCTATGGATGAAGGGGATAAATATAGAAATAAAGCCTTAAAAGGTAAAGATATTCTATGGGAGGAAAATGCAAAACCTAAGGATAAGAAAAAGGATGGTACTATCCATTCAATGCCGTAGGATGAATACCTTACTTCGTTTTCCATTTGTTTTCTTTTTCTGATGAAGATAATCGCTGGAATGTTTATGGACTTAATAAGCCTGAAAAATGTCAGGAGCTTAATAGAATAATCAAGTCTGCCACATGTGATATTGCTATTCTCGTGGAAACAAAAATTAAAAAATCGCTCATTCTTGCTCAAAAGAATTTAATATGGCTGGACGCAGAACTGTTTACCAATGACTCTAGTGAAACATTTGGTAGAATATGAGTCTTATGTCATCCTAACTCCATTAATGCTTGGTTTATTTCTGCTACTGATCAATTCATTCATCTTAAGGTGGACAAAAAGAATGATTGTCAATTCAATTTTACTAGTATATATGCAAGAAAGAAATATACTTTGGACCGATCTGACTAACATTACAAATAACTGTCTTAATGTGCCTTAGATTGTTCGTGGTGACTTTAATACTGTTCGATATACAAATGAAAAAGTGGGGGGTAGACAGCTTTCTGAAAGTTAGCTTCAAAGATTTAATAATTATATAGACACTGCCATATTGATTGATATGAAATCTATGGGCAAATGGCTCTCCTAGAGTAATCAAGGTGGTGTTAATAGAAAAATAATGGCTCAACTAGACAGGTGTTCGATTAACCAAGAATGGTTAATAGTTTACCCTAATTCATTTCTTGAGTATGATGCACCATTGTTTTCTGATAATTCCTTAATGTATATACACGCAGACAAAGCAACACTCAAAGGCAAGAAACCATTTAGATTCTTTAATATGTGGAGTACTCATCCTCAGTTCCTTGATATTATCAGATCAGCTTAGAATGTTAATATACATGGTTCGTAACTTTACATCTTATGTCAAAAGCTTAAAGCCTACAAAGCAGCACTTAAGGAGTGGAATACAAACACCTTTGAAAATATTACCACCCGGGTTCAAATTTGTAGAAAGGAACTAATGGCAATACAATATGAGCTACAACTTCAGCCCAAAGATGAGAATCTTATCTACAAAGAGATAGAAGCTAGAAGTAACTTCATGCAAGCCTTAAAGCAGGAGGAAAGTTTTGCAAAGCAGAAGTCTCGACAGCATTGGCTTACTCTAGGAGATTCCAATACTAAGTTTTTCTATGCTTCCATTGCTACTCGAAGGGCCGTTAATCGCATCAGAAAATGTAAAGACAAATAGGGTAATTTTATTGAGAATTTAGATGAGGTTAAAGCATACACTGAGTGATTTTTTTTTCCTTACTCAATCAAGTGGTGCAACCTAATAATATTCATGTGGAGCCAACTAGAAAGCTTGATTCGGATGACATTTCAATCCTCAGTGCCCCATTTACAGATGATGAAATTGTAAGACTTGTCTTTAAGTCACCGAAGGACAAAAGCCCTAGTTCATATGGATTTCCAACTGAATTTTACCAAACTACATAGTCTATTATTGGAAATGATGTGATTAAGGCTTGCCAACATTTTTTCTCTTTAGGTCGTATTCTTAGAGAGATGAATTGCACATTTATTTCTTTAATTCCCAAGAATGCAGGGGCTGATTCACTAGAAAACTATCAACCCATATCATTATACAACTTTATTTACAAGATCATCTCCAAAGTGTTGGCAGATAGAATGCAAAAGGTAATATAGAAGATCATTAGTCCAAATCAGGTAGCTTTCATCAAAGGAAGAAGTATACATCATAATATTCTGCTTGCTAGTGACTTGGTCAAGGATCTGCACTCAAATGCAAGAGGGACGAAAATCTATTTTAAAGCTAATTTATACAAAGCCTTTGATTTAGTTATAGGAATTTTATCTATAAGATGCTCATCGATATGAACTTCCCACAGCAATGGGTAAATTAGATTCAAAGTTGTTTGGAAACTCCAAAGTTTTCGATACTCTTTAATGGCTCACCTATTAACTTTTTGGGAGTATGAATGGCATCCGACAAGGTGATCCACTCTCTCCATATCTCTTTACTATTGCAATGGAAGGACTTAGCTGTATGTTGGAACAGACAGTCTCGAATGGTAGCATTAAGGTACCAAATGCTGATTCTATACACATCACATATAACTTTTGTAGATGATTTACTTATATTTCTCTAGAATGATCCAACTTCAGTGAGGAACCTAGCTACTATTCTAGACGACTTTGGTATGGTTTCTAGCCTTCAGTTAAATCATGTGAAAAGTAAAGTCTATATGAGTCCTTGCATTGAGGACAAGGACATTATTGCACACACTCTAGGGGTTAGTGAGGGAAGTTTGCCAGTTCCTTATCTAGGTCTCCCACTCATATCCACTGGCATTTATAAAACCTACTGTTAGCCTATCCTGCAAAAAATAAAAAATAGAATTTCTTCTTGGAAAAATAGGCTTCTATCAAAAGCAAAACGACTTGAACTCATCTGTTCGGTATTGTACTCTTACTCTATATATTGGTCAAATGTTGTTCTTCTACCTGTTGGACATACCACGATATTAAACGGTTATTAATGAACTTCTTCTAGAATGGCACAAATGATAAGGCAATGAATATGGTAAATTGGGACAACATTTGCAAACCGAAAGATAAAGGGGAGCTGAACTTGAGAAATATTAGAGATTGGAATGAAGCATGTTTGGTACAACAATTGTGGGATCTTTTGCAAAATAAATGTTCCTTATGGTCATATTGGGTTTCTGCTAGGTATCTTTCAAAGGAATTAATTTGGGAAATTTCAACAAGAACATATCACTTTGTAGCTTGGAAAGAAATTGGCTAATCAAACACATTTCTTATGTAATCTCTTCTAGAACTAGTACTAATATGTGGTATGATCCTTTGATAAATGGTAAGAATATATTTTAATTATATGGTGATAGAATACGAAAAGACCATAGGGCTCCTAAAGATTGGAAGGTTTCCGAGTTCATTGCTAATGGTACCTGGTGTCTCCCTAATCCTATTTCTCCTGAAATGTTATCACTTTGACCAACTATCAAAGCTATTCCAATCAGGAACAACCCTTCAGATATACTTATTTGGTCTCATAACAATGGCAAATTTAGTGCCACTTCCGCATGGAATCAAATCAGGTAAAAAAATAACAGGTGGATCCCAAGTAGTTGGACATGGGATCGACCGGGATCACAGAGACATTCCCTATGTACATGGTAGGCCCTTCTTAATAAACTACCTACAATAGATAATATGAAGAGAAGAGATATCTATCATGTTAATTAATGCTCCCTTTGTATACAACAAGAAGAAACTGTTGACCACCTCTATTTTGCTTGTGACTACAGTAAATGGATATGGAAGGAGATTCTCCAACGATTCGAACTCAATAGACTACCGCAACCAAACTTGTATCAAGAATTAGGTGATCTCATACAATGTTTCTCAAGAAAAGGGCCTCTTAAACAATTAGCAAAGGTTATTTTTAGATACACTATTTGATAGATGTGGAAGGAAAGATATAGCAGAATCATTGAGTGTCAACACATAAACAATGCTCAATTCTTGACAGAGATTATTAGAAACTCAAGATCATATATGGAGCACGATCTCAACATGGAGTACTTTACACAAAGAGAAAAAGATATTTTTACCAGATTCAATTTTGCTATTAGCTAAAGATCTTTGGCATGATGTTAAATTCTATACCCACAGGAAATCTTGGCATATCTAGACTTTACATTTTATTTGTTGGCTATAGTTAGGAGTTAAAGTCTATAGCATGTGTAGTCATAGCTACCGCATGTGTACTCAATGAGTTACCTGACTTTGTCTATGACTAGTATAGACAAAGCTATTTGTAGAAACTTTACACATAATCTATTTACTTTTACTTACCTAAAAAAAAATGAGAATGCTATTTCACTTGGATTTTCAAAACTCCTCCATCCATGTGCCGAGAAATAGATTCAAACTGAGCACAAACAAACTAGACTGTTAACTGACATTTGAGTAGTTAATCGAAATCTGGGATTGAGGTAGAAAGTCAAGTGCAAAGTGATCCTAGGAATGAAGCAGACAAGTCTCAGTAGAACGCATGAAGCGATTGGCTCAATCTCATATTCATATAGAAGGATCCGATGCATCGAATGCCCTGTTAGGCTCAAAGAACAGTCGGTACGTACTAGACAACATATTGAAGAGAGTAGTTCCATAAGGAGTGCATATGCTATTGGACTTATTCATTTCTTTCCCTTTTTTTGTCTTTCTACCATACTAAGTGTTTTGTTTCTTAAAGATTGTGGGGCGAAAACAAGGAGATTCAGATATTTTTATCAAATTCAATTTTGCTATTAGCTAAAGATCTTGGGCATGATGTTAAATGCTGTACCCACTGATAGTCTTGGCATATCTTAACATGTTGGCTACAGTTAGGAGTTAAAGTCTACAGCATGTGTAGTCATAACTACCGCATGTGTACTCAATGTGTTACCTAACTTTGTGATGGAAATCTTCAACTTAGCAACCATACACCCCGATAGCTAAAGAGCTATGATACATATGGAATGCAAATTGAACCCCTCCAATGAAATGAAACAAGATGGATCGTTCAAGATTGAAGTTCAGGAAACTATTCTAATCACATCAATGAGAATTTGATGAAGTAATTAGAATAGCACTTTGATTCCCTTAAAATTCCACAAACTTAGAAGCTTGATAAGTTGAAAGGAAAAACAAAGATTTTTGGGTTTTGAACGCCACAAGCAGAAAAGCTTGATAAGTTCCAAAGTTCATGCAAGAACTTAAAAATAAAACACTCACCGGTGTTGAAGGTTGAATACACTTCTGAATTATATTCCTTACAAAGGGACTCAGCCTTGTTTATATAGTACGAAGGCCAAGTATAAAGGGAATGAATCTATTAAATACATTAAATGACATTCATATTCATAATGTATGAATGCAGATTATCATGAATCTGTCTTAAATTGATTTGAATGATTATTCATGAATAAGCCCATAATTCTTAATATGGTCCAATATGGCTGAATGATCTTTATTCTTCAAAATAGGCTAAAAATTCATCCTTCTCTCAAGATTTGACTTTCTCTTCACGATTTGGATTTATTTGAATCATGTTGACTATTTTAGGTTCTTCTTGTATCCATAGAACCTTAACTAAGTTTTGACCAGCTTGCTCCTTCCAAATACCTTCTAATAAACAAGTTAAGGCTTCTTTCATCATTTTAGCTTTAGCTCTTATCATTGGTCCTCCACGAATAGTTAAAAGGTCTTTGGCAGAATTATGATCAACTTGCTCATTCATATCATTTCCTCTTTCCTCGAAAAGTTTCGTCCTCGAATCAATGCCTTCATCAACCGCATCAAACAAAGATAAATCAGAAACATTGAAGGTTGCACTAATATTGCCATACTCACCTAGTAGTTCCAGCTTATATGCATTATCATTGATTTTTCGAAAGACTCGAAAGGGACCATCTCCTCTTAGCATTAATTTATGCTTCCTTTGGTTAGGAAATCTTTCCTTCCTCAAGCATACACAAACCCAATCACCAGGTTCAAATACTACTTGCTTTCGACCTTTATTGTGTTGTTTCTCATATTGGAGAGTTTTCTTTTCAATTTGTGTCCAGACTCTTTCATGCAATGCTTTGACAAAATCAGTTTTTTGCTTACTATTCAAATTGGCCTTTTCCAAAGGTAGAGGTAGCAAATCCATAGGAGTTAATGGATTGAACCCATACATAACTTCAAATGGGGAATAGTTTTTGTAGAATGCACACTTCTATTATAAGCAAACTCCACATGTGGCAAACATTCCTCCCAATTTTTTAAATTCTTTTGAATTATGACCCTCAGAAGTGTTGATAAAGTTTGATTTACCACCTCCGTTTGTCCATCTATTTGGGGATGACAAGTGGTTGAATACAACAGTCTTGTACCCAACTTTCTCCAAAGTGTTTTCCAAAGTGGCTAAGGAATTTCACATCTCTATCACTCACAATTATTTTTTTTTGATAAGTAAAAGTAAATTAATTTTGTGTAAAGTTTCTACAAATAGCTTTGTCTATACAAGTCATAGACAAAGCCAAGTAACTCGTAGAGTACTCATGCGGTAGTTATGACTACACATGCTGTAGACTATAACACTCGATTGTAGCCAACAAATGAAATGTAAAGTCCAGTTATGCCAAGATTTCCTATAGGTATAGCATTTAACATCATGCCCAAGATCTTTAGCTAATAGCAAAATTGAATTTGGTAAAAATATCTTTTTCTCTTCGTGTAAAGTGCTCCATTTTGAGATCGTGCTCCATACATGATCTTGAGTCTCTAATAATCTCTGTCAAGAGCTAAGCATTGTTTGTGTGTTGACACTCAAAGATTCAGCTACATCTTTCCTTCCATATCCACCAAATAGCGCATTTGAAAATAACCTTTGCCAATTGTGTAAGAGACCCTTTTCTTGAGAAACATTGCATGAGGTCACCTAATTCGTGATGCAAGTTTGGTTGCGGCGGTAATCTATTGAGCTCGAATCGCTGGAGAATCTCTTTCCATATCCATTTAGTATAGTCACAAGCAAAATAGAGGTGGTCAACAGTTTCTTCTTATTGCATACAAAGGGAGCATCAGTTAACATGATGGATACCTCTTCTCTTCATATTATCTATTGTAGGTAGTTTATTAAGAAGGGCCTGCCATGTACGTAAGGAATGTCTTTGTGATCCCAATCGATCCCATGTCCATCTACTTGGGATCCACTTGTTATTTCTTTGCCTGATTTGATTATGAGGATATGACACTAAATTTGCCAATGTCATGAGGCCAAATATGTATATCTAAAGAGTTGATTCTAATTGGAATAGCTGTGATAGTCGGCCAAAGTGATAACATTTCTGGAGAAATAGGAGCAGAGAGACACTAGGTACCATTAGCAATGAACTCGGAAACCTTCCAATCTTTAAGAGCCCCAAGGCCTTTTCGTATTTTGTCACCATATAATTGAAATATACTCTTCCCATTCACCCAAGGATCGTACCACATATTAATATTAGTTCTAGTAGAGATTGCATAAGAAATATGTTTGATTAGCCAATTCCTTTCATTTAAAATTCCTTTCCAAGCTGTAGAGTGGTATGTTCTTGTTGAAATTTCCTAAATTGATTCCTTTGAAAGATACCTAGCAGAAACCCATTATGACCATAAGTAACATTTGTTTTGTAATAGATCCCACAATTGCTGTACCAAACATGCTTTATTATAATCTCTAGTATTTCTCAAGTTCAGTCCCCATTCATCTTTCGGTTTGTAGATACTGTCCTAATTTATCATATACATTGTCTTATCATTTGTGTCATTCTAGAAGAAGTTCATTAATAATCGTTCAATATCTTGGAGAAGTCTAACAGGCAGAAGAAATGCATTAGACCAATATATAGAGTAAGAGTACAACACTGAACGGATGAGTTCAAGTAGTCTTGCTTTTGAAAGAAGCTTATTTTTTAAGGAGGAAATTCTATTCTTTATTTTTTGTAGAATAGGCTGATAGTCAATTTTGTGAATGCAAGTGGATATGAATGGGAGACCCAGATACGGAATTGGCAGATTTCCCTTACTAACCCCTAGAGTGTGTGCAATAACATCCTTATCCTTAATGCAAGGGCTTATGTAGACTTTACATTTCGCATGATTTAACTGAAGGCTAGAAACTATGCCAAAATCATTCAGAATAGTAGCTAGGTTTATCACTAAAGTTGAATCATTCTGAAGAAAGATAAGAAGATCATCTGCAAAGGTTATATGTGATATATGAATAGGACCAGCATGGGGTACCTTCATACTGCCATTAGAGACCGCATGTTCCAACATATAGCTAAGTGTTAGGATCGGAGCGGCACTAAGAGGGGGGGGTCAATTAGTGCAGCGGATTAAAATGTCGGTTTTGGAAAATCTTTCGTACGATAAAAATCGAACTCGGAAGTGCTTAACTTGAAAGCGTGTTCGTAAAGGTGTGCAGCAAAAGTAATGAGGAAGTAGAGCACGTATGAAGGTTTGCAGTAAGGTAAATAGCAATTAGTAAATGCAAACCAGAGAACACGACAATTTTATAGTGGTTCGGTCAAATGACCTACATCCACTTGCGAAGCCTTCTTCGATGAGGCTCCCAACTTCCACTAGCAAATCACTTTGAAGGGGAAGGACAAATACCCCTCTTACAACCTTTTACAAGTGGTTCACACTCTTACAAATTTTCAATGAGAAAGAAGGAGGTGAACACTCAAGCAATTGAAAACAAGACTTGCTAAAGACTTTGCTAAGGCTTTTATCTCAATCTATTGCTTCTCAAAGGTTGTTATCTCTGTTGAAAATTGAAGGGTATTTATAGTCCTCAAGAGGATTCAAATTTGGGCTCCGAAATTTGAATTCTCTTTGGTTCCTGAAGCTAGCGGTGCCACCGCCTGTTAGTGGCGGTGCCACTACCTAGTCCAGCGGTGCCACCGCCTAGCTCTCGGGGTGCTGGGCGGTACCACCACCTAGACCGGCGGTGCCATCGCGTGCTGGGCGGTACCACCACCTAGACCGGCGGTGCCATCGCCTGGCTCTCGGGTGCTGGGCCATGCCACAGCCCAGACCGACGATACCACCGCCTTATCCTCGGGCTCTGGGCGGTGCCACCACCTAGTCTGGTGGTGCCACCACCTACACTATTTCAGCTCACTAGTTGGGCTCCAAAGTTGGCCCAAACCAGTCCGAACTTGGGCCCAATTGGCCCCTACTTGGGTTATAAGATTAACACCTAATCCTAACCATAATTAACATGCTAACTATGAATTTAAAGACATTTCCTAAGCTATTACAAAGTTCGCAAGTCAAAACTTCTTCCGGCGAACTTCCGGCAGTCTTCCGATAAACTCTCGGAAACCATTCTACGGAATCTCGACAAGCTCCTAGACTTCACGATTTGATCTTGGCAAGTTCCGATGAGCTTCTTCGGCAAGCTACGATCTTTCTCGGCGAGCTCGGCGAACTTTCGACGTACTTTCCGGCGAGCTTCCGAAAACCCTTTGGCAAGCTCCCTACTCATTCTCGGCTAGTTCCGGCAGCATTCCTGACGAACCTTCGGACTTCCATTGGACTCTCGAACTCCCAACGAATCCTTCGCGCTTGACTTCGGCACTTTGTTTCGCTTTATGTCTTCATCATTATCGTAGTTAATCCTGCACACACAAGCCAAAACTCTACTACGATCTAGACAATTATTACAATGTGAATTGACATTCTGTTGCCCGGCTCGTCATTGGTTGGCGCTTTGTCAGATTCTTCAATGCATCGTCCTCTCTTGCGGCTTGTTGCCAATCGGCGGTTGACCTCCGCAACCCCGATATCCTTGGTGCAATTCTGTTCTCCTTGGCCTGATGCCCAATGTCTGAAGCATTCTGCCGTCCAATATCCTGACGTGATCTCCTCCGGCGCAACGTTAATTCCTCCTACGTCAATTGTCTAATCCTGATCGAGTAGACCTACATCACTCAAAATGTAGTTAAACATCTCAACACAATCAATTAGTTTCATTATCAAAATCTGAGATTCCACACTAAGTCCTTCCATTGCAATAGTAAAGATATATGGAGAGAGTGGATCGCCTTGTTAGATGTCATTCTTGCTTTGAAAAAAACCAATAGGTGAGCCATTGAAGAGTATTGAAAACTTTGGGGTTTCTAAGCAACATTGAATCCAATTAACCCATTGCTATGAGAAGTTCATACCAAGTAGCATCTTATAGATAAATTCCTATTAACTTAATCAAAGGCTTTTCGTAGATCAACTTTAAAATATATTTTTGTCCCTCTTGCTTTTGAGTGCAAATCCTTGACCAAGTCATTAGCAATTAGAATATTATGATGTATACTTCTCGCTTTGATGAAAACAGCCTGATTTGGACTAATTATCTTGTGTATTACCTTTTGCATTCTATCTGCCAATACTTTAGAGATGATCTTGTAAATAAAGTTACATAAAGATATGGGTCGATAGTTCTCTAGTGAATTAGCCCTTGCATTCTTAGGAATTAAAGAAATAAAAGTGTAATTCATCTCTTTAAGAATATAACCTGAAGAGAAAAAGTGTTGGCAAGCTTTAATCACATCATTACCAATAATAGACTATGCAATTTGGTAAAATTCAATAGGAAATCCATCTGGACCAGGGCTTTTGTGCTTTGGTGACTTAAAGACAACTCTTACTATTTTGTCATCTGTAATTGGGGCATTGAGGATAGAAATGGCACCCGAATCAAGCTTTCTAGTTAGCTCCACATGAATATTATTAGATTGCCCCGCTTGATTGAGTAAGAAAGAAAAAAATGCTCAGCGTATGCTTTAACCTTATCTAAATTCTCAATAAGATTGTTATCTTTCTCTCTGCATTTCCTGATGCGGTTAATGGCTCTTCGAGAAGCAATGGAAGCATAAAAACCTTAGTATTGGAATCTCCTAAAGTAAACCAATGCTGAGACTTCTGCTTTGCAAAACTTTCCTCCTGCTTTAAGGCTTGCATGAAGTTATTTCTAGCTTCTGTCTCTTTGTCAATAAGATTCTCATCATGGGGTTGAAGTTGCAGCTGATGTTGCTTTGACATTAGTTTCTTTCTACAAAATTGAACTTGGATGGCAATATTGCCAAAGGTATTTGTATTCCTCTCATTAAGTGTTGATTTGCAGGCTTTGAGTTTTTGACATAAGATGTAAGGGGGGATCCATGCACATTAACATTCCAAGCTGATTTGATAACATCAAGGAATTAAGGATGAGTACTCCAAATTTTAAAGAATCTAAATGGTTTCTTGCCTCTTGGTGTTGCTTTATCTGCGTGTATGTACATTAAAGAATGATCAGAAAACAATGGAGCATCATACTCTAGAAGTGAATCAGGGTAAACTATTAACCATTCTTGATTAATCAGATATCTATCGAGTCAAGCCATTATTTTTCTATTAGCAGCACCTTGATTACTCCAGGAGAGCTTATTACCCACAAATTTCATATCAATTAATGCAGTAGTATCTATGTAATCATTAAAACTTTGAAGCTGACTTTCTAAAAGCTATCTACCCCCCCCCACTTTTTCATTTGTGCACCAGACAGTATTAAAGTCACCAAGAACAATCCAAGGTACATTAAGATAGCCATCTGTAATGTTAGTCAGATTAGACTATAGAGTATTTCTTTCTTGCATACTGTTTGAAGCATATATACTAGTGAAATTGAATTAAAAGCCATTCTTTTTGTCCTCTATCTTAAGATAGATGAATTGATCAGTAGCAAAAATAAACCAAGCATTAATAGAGTTAGGATGCCATAATACCCATATTTTGTCAAAAGTTTCATGAGTCATTGGTAAATAGTTCTGCGTCTGACCATATAAAATTCTTTTGAGCTTGAACACACGATTGTTTAATTTTTGTTTCCACTAGAATAACAATATCACATGCGGCAAACTTGATTATTCTATTGATCTCCTGATATTTTTCAGGCTTATTAAGTCCATGAACATTCCAGCAGTTATCTTCATCAGAAAAAATACAAATAGGAAAGGTAGTAGGGTATTCATCCTATGACTTTGGATGGACAGTTCTATCCTTTTTCTTATCTTTCGATTTTGCATTTTCCTCCCGCACAATATCTTGACCTTTTAAGACTTTATTCCTATATTTATTCACTACTTTATTCCTATATTTATTCACTTCATCCACAGCTTGCAGATGTTTAAACTTTAAAATGCCTCGAGTCATGTAGTCGTGATTAGCAGAGTTTATTGAATCGTGATAGGATTGTTGAGGCACAATATCCTGGTTAGTACTTGTTGGGGCAGCATGGCTAGAGAGATCAGTTGTGTTATGAGTTTGTTGAGGCAGAATATCCTTGTTGGCGAGGTTTGTTGTGCCCTGAGTTTATTGAGTAAGAATATCCTTGCTGACGAGGTTTGTTTGTGCCTGAGTTCGTTGAGACACAAGGTCTTGGTTGGTGCAATGAGTGGATATTGGAATTCCATTTGTGGACGGATCCGATGATATAGGAAGAGATGAAGTTCCTAACATATGTTTCTCTTGTTCACGAGCACCATGGGAAACTTCTGTTGTGGAAGGTTTCGACATAATAGGAAGAGATAAAGTTCTGGATTTGTCCTTCTATCCGCAGTGCTGTCCCTGCGAGTCAGAAAGCTCAATAGTCTTCGCCACCACCGGTGCTACTGCCACTAGAGGAGACTCACCTTGTTGCTGAGGCGCCTGACGTGGCCGATAGACCTTAGTGATCGGTTTCAGAGTTTGTTGACAAGCTCCATTTGAATGGCCAAAAGATAAGCAACTCTGACATCATTGTGGCTTCCAGGAATATGAGACATGTACCTTCCGGGTGTTCCCATCAAGATTATGATAAAAAACCTCATTAGGAAGATCTTCGCGATAAAAAACCAATCCATTATCGTCTAGTCCGATTAGGATACCTGGCTTTTACCCAGGTGACCCGGGTTCAAATCCTGGCAATGGAAGAATAATATATATTTTTCTATTTAGCTAATAATAAAAGATATAGAGTCCCAAGTAGGGTGGTAGCATTGTAGTGGCGGAATGAAACCCTAGGGCGACGGCACTATAGCGACGATTTCTCCCTAGGGTGACGGTACTGTAGCGGTGATCAGGCTCCTATAGCGGTGGCTTCTCCCTAGGGTGACGACATTGTAGCAGCGTTCAGGCTCCTGTAGCAGTGGTTGCTCCCTAGGGCGATGACACTATAGTGGTAATCAGACTCCTACGACAAAGTAGCATCGAAGCAGGTCGCACTCTAGATCGCAGCATCCAGCCCTCATTTCCAGTGATGCTTGGCCTTGGACTAGCCTCTTCAAGGCTTCGGTTGGAAGTCCGGATCTTAGCTTGAAATTCTTTACTCAGAAGTTTAGGCCGATAAAAAGATTGCTGTATACGAGACAATTGATTTCGCAGAGCTAATTGAGACATGGTCTATGGCGATTATTGGATATATGGTAGGTCTCAAAACATCATATTTTCCACTATCCTCATTTATCAAACATCGATGGGGAATATGGTATTTGATCTCCATATGTCGGAGAATGGTTTTTTTGTTTGCAAGCTATACTCTGAAGAAGATTTGCAATGGATCCTTGTAGGGTTCTGGGCTATTCACGACCATCCAATGATTCTACGATGCTGGTCTCCTGATATCCGTCTGGAGTTAGACAGCCTACAGTTTATTCCATTATGGGTATCCTTTCAAGGCCTTCCTCTAAATCTTTGTAGTCGACGATTTATTGCAAAGTTATACAGCACTCTGGGACAGCCACTCTACATCGACAAAGCAACAGCAGCTTAGACGAGATTAACATTTGCACGAGCATGTGCACTCACAATTGTCTTTGGAATGCCATGTAATCTTACAATTTCTTTGAAGAACAACCCCGCAACATGTGTTGCAACATCTATTTTGTGGCAAGGAATGAAATGTGCCATCTTGCTAAACCTATCAACAACAACAAAAATAGAATCTCTCCCTCCTTTTGACCTAGGTAAACCTAAGACAAAGTCCATGGATATATCAACCTAAGGCTCACTAGTTATAGGAAGAGGAGTATACAATCCATGAGGCATTACTTTAGATTTAGCTTGTTTACAAATACTACATTTCTCACACAATCTCTCAATATCTCTTTTCATGTGCGGCCAAAAGAAATGATCACTTAAAACATCTAAAGTTTTTCTAACCCCAAAATGCCCCATTAAACCTCCACTATGTGCCTCTCTCACAAGTAATTCTCTCATTGAACATTGAGGAACACACGACTTATTTTCTTTGAAAAGAAAACCATCATGCTTGAAGAACTTGTCAAAACCCCTTTTCTCACATGCCCCATAAACATTAGCAAAATCATGATCAGAATTGTATAAATTTTTAATGTACTCAAAACCTAATAATTTTGCATCAAGTTGAGAAATTAGAGCTTACCTTCTAGAAAGGGCATCGACAACCACATTTTCCTTACCTTGTTTATACTTGATAATGTATGGAAAGGATTCAATAAACTCCACCCATTTTGCATGCCTACGGTTTAGCTTTCCTTGTCCTTTGAGATATTTCAAGGACTCATAATCGGTGTGTATAATGAATTCTTTATATCAAAGATAGTGCTGCCATGTCTCTAACACTCTTACTGAAGCGTAAAACTCCTTATCATATGTTAGGTAGTTAAGACTTGCTCCACTTAGCTTCTCACTAAAGAACGCAATGGGTATGCCTTCTTGCAGTAAGACTCCTCCAATTCCTATTCCACTTGCATCACACTCGATCTCAAAAGTTTTAGCAAAGTTTGGTAAAGCAAGAAAAGGTGCTGAACTGAGTTTGTCTTTAAGCAAGTTAAAAGCATCATCTTGTTTTTCACCACATCTAAATCCCACATTCATTTTTATGCATTTAGTTAATGGTGCAGCAATTGTAGAAAAGTCCTTAATAAATCTTCTATAAAAGCTAGCAAGACCATGAAAACTTCTAACATCATTGACACTAGTAAGTTTTGGCCACTCCTTAATTATATTCACTTTTTCTTGATCAACATGTATTCCTTTATCATTAACAACATATCCAAGAAAAGTAATTTCATTAGTGCAAAAAGTGCATTTCTTTATATTAGCATATAACTTTTCTTTTCGAAGTACATCAAAAAAAGCTTTTAAATGTGTTACATGCTTATCTAAACTTTTGCTATACACAAGTATATCATCAAAATAAACCACTACAAACTTTCCAATGTAAGCACGTAAAATATGATTCATCAATCTTATGAAAGTACTAGGTGTGTTAGTTAGGCCAAAAGGCATAACCAACCATTCATATAAACCATGTTTAGTTTTGAAAGCGGTTTTCCATTCATCACCCACATGCATTCTTATTTGATGATATCCAGATTTTAAATCAATTTTTGAAAACACATAAGAACCATGCAATTCATCCAAAATATATATTTTTTTATAAGTAAAAGTATATTGATTTTGTGTAAAGTTTCTACAAATAGCTTTGTCAATACAAGTTATAGACGAAGCCAGGTAACTCGTAGAGTACTCATATGGTAGTTATGACTACATATGCTGTAGACTATAACTCTTAAATGTAGCCAACAAATAAAATGTAAAGTTTAGATATGCCAAGATTTCCTGTGGGTACAGCATTTAACATCATGCCCAAGATCTTTAGCTAATAGCAAAATTGAATTTGGTAAAAATATCTTTTTCTCTTCGTGTAAAGTGCTCCATTTTGAGATCGTGCTCCATACATGATCTTGATTGTATAATAACCTTTGTCAATTGTGTAAGAGGCCATTTTCTTGAGAAACAATGCATGAGGTCACCTAATTCTTGATACAAGTTTGGTTGCAGTAGTCAATTGAGTTTGAATCGCTGGAGAATCTCTTTCTATATCCATTTAGTATATTCACAAGCAAAATAGAGGTGGTCAATAGTTTCTTCTTGTTGCATATAAAGGGAGCATCGGTTAACATGATGGATACCTCTTCTCGTTATATTGTCATAGGTAGTTTATTAAGAAGGGCCTACCATGTACATAAGGAATGTCTAAGTGATCCCGGTCGATCCCATGTCCATCTACTTGGGATCCACTTGTTATTTCTTTGCCTGATTTGATACCATGGGGATGTGACACTAAATTTGCCATTGTCATGAGGCCAAATATGTAAATCTAAAGAGTTATTCCTAATTGGAATAGCTGTGATAGTCAACCAAAGTGATAACATTTCAAGAGAAATAGGAGTCGGGGGACACCAGGTACCA
This sequence comes from Musa balbisiana, assembly GCA_004837865.1. Lineage (NCBI taxonomy): Eukaryota > Viridiplantae > Streptophyta > Magnoliopsida > Zingiberales > Musaceae > Musa > Musa balbisiana. The sequence goes on along the minus strand of CM017196.1, from coordinate 24,497,052 downwards.
TTAGCAATGAACACAGAAACCTTCCAATCTTTGGAAGCCCTAAGGTCTTTTCGTATTCTGTCACCATATAATTAAAATATACTCTTCCCATTCACCCAAGGATTGTACCACATATTAGTATTAGTTCCAGTATAGATTGTATAAGAAATGTGTTTGATTGGCCAATTCCTTACCTTTAAAATTCTTTTCCAAGCTGCAAATTGGCATATTCTTGTTGAAATTTCTCAAATTAATTCCTTTGAAAGATACCCAACAGAAACCCATTGTGACCATAAGGAACATTTGTTTTGCAAACGATCCCACAATTGCTGTACCAAACATGCTTTATTCCAATCTCTAATATTTCTTAGGTTCAGTCCCCCTTCATCTTTCGGTTTACAGATGCTGTCCTAATTTACCATATGCATTGTCTTATCATTTGTGTCATTCCAGAAGAAGTTAATTAATAATCGTTCAATATCTTGGAGAAGTCTAACAGGCAGAAGAAATGCATTAGACCAATATATAGAGTAAGAGTACAACACCGGACGGATGAGTTCAAGTCGACCTACTTTTGAAAGAAGCCTATTTTTTCAGGAGGAAATTCTATTCTTTATATTTTGCAGGAGATGCTAACGGCGGGTTTTGTGAATGCCAATGGATATGAGTGGGAGACCAAGATACAAAATTGGTAGATTTCGCTCACTAACCCCTAGAGTATGTGTAATAACATCCATACCCTCAATGCAAGGGCTCATGTAGACTTTACTTTTCGTATGATTTAACTGAAAGCCAGAAACTCTACCAAAATCATTCAGAATAGTAGCCAGGTTTCTCACCAAAGTTGAATCATTCTGAAGAAAGATAAGAAGATCATCTACAAAGGTTATATGTGAAGAGATATGGACCAGCATGGGGTACCTTAATACTGCCATCAAAGACCACATATTCCAACATACAGCTGAGTCCTTCCATTACTATAGTAAAGAGATATGGAGAGAGTGGATCATCTTATCGGATACCATTCTTGCTCCCAAAAAAATCAATATGTGAGCCATTGAAGAGTATTGAAAACTTTGGGGTTTCTAAGCAACATTGAATCCAATTAACCCATTGCTGCGGGAAGTTCATACCAAGTAGCATGTTATAGATAAAGTTCCTATTAACTAAATCAAAGGCTTTTCGTAGATCAATTTTAAAACAAATTTGTGTCCCTCTTGCTTTTGAGTGCAGATCCTTGACCAAGTCATTAGCAAGCAGAATATTATGATGTATACTTCTCTCTTTGAGGAAAGTAGCCTGATTTGGACTAATTATCTTGTGTATTACCTTTTGCATTCTATCTGCCAACACTTTTGAGATGATCTTGTAAATAAAGTTACATAAAGATATGGGTTGATAGTTCTCTAGTGAATCAGCCTCTGCATTCTTGAGAATTAAAGAAATAAAAGTGGAATTCATCTCTCCAAGAATATGACCTGAAGAGAAAAAGTGTTGCCAAGCTTTAATCACATCATTACCAATAATAGGCCATGCAATTTGGTTAAATTCAGTAGGAAATCCGTCTAGACTAGGGCTTTTGTGCTTTGGTGACTTAAAGACAACTCTTACTATTTTGAGATTTGTAATTGGGGCATTGAGGATAGAAATGGCACCCGAATCAAGCTTTCTAGTTGGCTCCACATAAATATTATTAGGTTGCCCTACTTGATTGAGTAAGGAATAAAAAATTGCTCAGTGTATGCTTTAACCTCAACTAAATTCTCAATAAGATTATTATCTTTGTCTCTGCATATCCTGATGCGGTTAACGACTCTTCGAGTGACAATGGAAGCATATAAAAACTTAGAATTGGAATCCCCTAAAGTAAGCCAATGCTGTCGAGACTTCTGCTTTGCAAAACTTTCCTCCTGCTTTAAGGCTTGCATGAAGTTATTTTTAGGTTCTGTCTCTTTGTCGATAAGATTCTAGCCTCGGAATAGGATGCCTATATTTTACCGCGTGATTTTGCTGATGGCTCGACAATCAACACACATTCTCCAAGATCTATCCTTCTTAGGCACCAAAAGAATAGAAACTGCACATGGACTTATGCTTTCTCGCACATACCCCTTTTTCATAAGCTCACTTACTTGCTTTTGGATTTCCTTAGTCTCTTCGGGGTTACATTTATATGCTGGCTTATTTGGTATGCTTGCACTTGGAATGAAATTAATTTGATGCTCAATTCCTCTAATTGGTAGCAAACCATTACGAACTTCTTCAGGAAAGAGATATTCATTTTGCTGCAAAAGATTAACAATAGCACTAGGCAAACTCTTGTCAATTTTGTTAGAAGCAATCAAAACTTCCTTGTACATAAGTACAAGTAAGGGCCACCTCATAGTTAAGGCTTTCTTCACATCACTTATTTTGTCATAAACACTCATTTTTCTTTCACTCAAGCTTTCCTTGTTTTCTCTCCCCTTGTGTTTCCCAATACTCTCATTTTTACCACTCAACTCATCATTTTCTTTTTTCTCTCTTTCTTGTTCCCTCCCCAATGTTTTGGTTAATGAAGACTCGAGCTCCTCTTATTATAGTTTTGTGCGCATTTGATCTTCAAAAATTGTTTTTGGAGGCAAAGGTCCAAGCTGATATTTCTATCCATCAATAATCAAAGTATAACGGTTTTTGAATCCATCATGTGTTACCCTTCGATTATATTGCCAAAGTCTCCCCAACAACATATGACCTGCATACATAGGTACCACATCACACCAAACTTCATCTTTATATCTACCAATTGAAAAAGAAACTAATACTTATCGATTTACCTTTACTACACCACTATCATTCAACCATTGTAACTTGTAAGGTTTTGGATGCTTGATAGTAGGTAATTTCAGTTTCTCCATGAGCAAGGTGCTTGCCACATTTGTGCAACTTCCACTATTAACAATCACATTACACAACTTGTTAGCAATCAAACAATGAGTATGAAACAAATTTTCACGTTGTTCACTATATTCCTCACTTTTATTTTGCACACTAAGTGTGTGTTGAACAACTAGATTTTCACCTTTAGCATACTCTACATCACTAGCATCCTCTGGAATGTCATCATCATCATCCCCTTTCTCACTTTTAGATTCCACAATTCCGTCCCTCATGATCATAATTTTCTTATTAGAACATTCACGTGCCACATGTCCATGCCCAAGGCACTTAAAACACTTAATACCTCTAGTTTGATTAGGTAGATTCTCACCTTTACCCTTGCTACCTAATTCATTTCTGCCTTTAGTTTCATCAATTTTAGGCTTAATAATGGATTTAACATCCTTTTTACTCCAATTCGGTTTCCAAGAAGAAGAAGAACCCGAATAAGGTTTTGAATCATACCTTGTGCCTTTTCTTTTGAGTTGTCTTTCAATCTTCATGGCCACATTCACCATATCCTCAATCTCTACATAATGTTGCAACTCTACAAGATCAGCAATGTTCTTGTTTAATCCACTCAAGAATCGAGCCATAGTGGCCTTACGGTCTTCCTCCACATTAGCCCTTATCATGGCTATCTCCATCTCCTTGTGATACTCATCAACACTCATGGAACCTTGTGTCAAGGTTTGCGGTCGTTGATGCAAATCCCTATAGTAATAGCTAGGGACAAATCTCCTCATGATTTGTTTCATCTCTAACCAAGTCTCCATGGGCCTTTTACCATTTCTACGCTTGTTTTTACATAATTGATCCCACCAAACAATAGCATAATCAAAAAATTCAATAGCAACTAATTTTACATTTTTCTCTTCGGAGTAGTTGTGACATTCAAAGATCATCTCCACTTTTCATTCCCACTCCAAATAGGCATATGGATTATTTTTTCCTTGAAAAGAAGGAATTTTTATTTTGATGCTGCCTATATTTCTGTCCATACCATCAAAATGTCCTCTTCTAATTTGTCTCCTAGGATTAACATCTTGATCAATTAGAGTAGCTTGGTCATCATCCACATCATCGCCACCATCATATTCATCATTGACAAAGGTTGGTTGTCTCCCACGTCGTGGTTCACCTTACAATCTATATTAATTGCTTCATCATGCCTTTCTAGATGATCTCTTACATCTTCCATCACTTTGAACATACGTTCAAATTGTTGTTGTATTGCTTGAACTAGAAGATCATTTGATGAAGAACTCGCTTCTTTCTCTTTAGACATGTATGCAACCTGAAAAACAAATTTAGAACAACCTCACCAACACTCCCTCACGTGTTTTACTCTAGATTTGAGTCACTCCACTCATGTTTCACATAATTTTTGGCTTTTCTCGATACTGATCTCACCACTTTTGCCTTTTACCCTTATCATGGCTATCTCCATCTCCTTGTGATACTCATCAACACTCATGGAACCTTGTGTCAAGGTTTGCGGTCGTTGATGCAAATCCCTATAGTAATAGCTAGGGACAAATCTCCTCATGATTTGTTTCATCTCTAACCAAGTCTCCATGGGCCTTTTACCATTTCTACGCTTGTTTTTACATAATTGATCCCACCAAACAATAGCATAATCAAAAAATTCAATAGCAACTAATTTTACATTTTTCTCTTCGGAGTAGTTGTGACATTCAAAGATCATCTCCACTTTTCATTCCCACTCCAAATAGGCATATGGATTATTTTTTCCTTGAAAAGAAGGAATTTTTATTTTGATGCTGCCTATATTTCTGTCCATACCATCAAAATGTCCTCTTCTAATTTGTCTCCTAGGATTAACATCTTGATCAATTAGAGTAGCTTGGTCATCATCCACATCATCGCCACCATCATATTCATCATTGACAAAGGTTGGTTGTCTCCCACGTCGTGGTTCACCTTACAATCTATATTAATTGCTTCATCATGCCTTTCTAGATGATCTCTTACATCTTCCATCACTTTGAACATACGTTCAAATTGTTGTTGTATTGCTTGAACTAGAAGATCATTTGATGAAGAACTCGCTTCTTTCTCTTTAGACATGTATGCAACCTGAAAAACAAATTTAGAACAACCTCACCAACACTCCCTCACGTGTTTTACTCTAGATTTGAGTCACTCCACTCATGTTTCACATAATTTTTGGCTTTTCTCGATACTGATCTCACCACTTTTGCCTTTTACCTCTCTTGTTTTGTTATTTGAGTTCTTAGATTAACTAAGGTACCTAAACAAACAATTCATATTATGGCAATTCAAAAATAGTGAAATTGGGTAGATTTAAAAGCAAACAAAAGGTAGGCCAATTTAACGGTGTGTGTAATACACTTTAATCATAAGCAAAGATTAGAATTCAAATATCAATTAAACAAAGATATATATATATATATATATATATATATATATATTTTTTTTTTTTTTTTGAATGAAGAAAGATTTCCAAACCGAAATAAGAATTCAAATGAATAAAGATAAAACTCTATAATCTGCAAAAATTCCTTGAATCCGTAATTTTTTTTAAAAATTCTGATCTCTCTCTTTTTTTTTTACCTTCAATTTTCCCTCTCTTTTTTTTTAACCTTTGATTTTTTTTCTCCTTTCTTTTTTTTTTACCTTTGATTTTCTCTCTTTTTTTTAAACCTTTGATTTTTTTCTCCTTTCTTTTTTTTTACCTTTGATTTTCTCTCCTTTTTTTTACCTTTGATTTTTTTCTCCTTTCTTTTTTTTATACTATAAAGTGTGGAATTATAAAAAAAAGTAATAACACAAGAAACACAACAACGAAGATGAAGGAAGAGCAACAATTATAGATATTGCGCAAAAGAAGAAGAAGAAGATAAGTAAAAGTAAATTGATTTTGTGTAAAGTTTCTACAAATAGCTTTGTCTATAAAAGTCATAGAAAAAGCCAAGTAACTCATAGAGTATTCATGCGGTAGTTATGACTACACATATCATAGACTATAACTCTTGATTGTAGCCAACAAATAAAATTTAAAGTCCAGATATGCCAATATTTTCTATGGGTACAACATTTAATATCATGCCCAAGATCTTTAGCTAATTGCTTAAAATATACTCTTCCCATTCACCCAAGTATGGTACCACATATTAGTTTTAGTTCCAGTAGAGATTGCATAAGAAATGTATTTAATTAGCCAATTCCTTACCTTTAAAATTCCTTTCCAAGCTACAGAGTGGTATGTTCTTGTTGAAATTTCCCAAATTGACTCCTTTGAAAGATACCTAGCAGAAACCCATTGTGACCATATGGAACATTTGTTTTGCAAAAGATCCCATAATTGCTATACCAAATATGCATTATTCCAATCTCTAATATTTCTTAGGTTCAGTCCCCCTTCATCTTTCAGTTTGCATATGCTGTCCCAATTTACCATATGCATTGTCTTGTCATTTGTGCCATTCTAGAAGAAGTTCATTGAGAATCGTTTAATATCTTGGAGAAATCCAACAAGTAGAAGAAATGCATTAGACCAATATATAGAGTAAGAGTACAACACTGAACGGATGAGTTTAAGTCGCCCTGCTTTTGAAAGAAGCCTATTTTTCTAGGACAAAATTCTATTCTTTATTTTTTGTAGGATAGATTGATAGTGGGTTTTGTAAATGCCAGTGGATATGAGTCGGAGACCCAGATACGAAACCGGCAAATTTCCCTCACTAACCCCTAGAGTGTGTGCAATAACATCTTTATCCTCAATGCAAGGGCTCATGTAGACTTTACTTTTTGCATGATTTAACTAAAGACCAGAAACTATACCAAAATCATTCAGAATAGTAACCAGGTTTCGCATCGAAGTTGAATCATTCTGAAGAAAGATAATAAGATCATCTGCAAAGGTTACATGTGATATATAAAAAGGACCAGCATGGGGTACTTTAATACTACCATCAAAGATTGCACGTTCCAACATACAGCTGAGTCCTTCCATTGCAACAGTAAAGAGATATGGAGAGAGTGGATCGCCTTGTCGGATGCCATTTTTGCTCGCAAAAAAACCAATAGGTGAGCCACTGAAGAGTATTGAAAACTTTGGGGTTTTAAAGCAACATTGAATCCAATTAACCCATTGCTGCAGGAAGTTCATACCAAGTTGCATCTTATAGATAAAGTTCCTATTAACTGAATCAAAGGCTTTTCGTAGATCAGCTTTAAAACAGATTTTTGTCCCTCTTGCTTTTGAATGCAAATCCTTGACCAAGTCATTAGTAAGCAAAATATTATGATGTATACTTCTCCCTTTGATGAAAGCAGCCTGATTTGGACTAATTATCTTGCGTATTACCTTTTGCATTCTATCTGCCAACACTTTAGAGATGATCTTATAAATAAAGTTACATAATGATATGGGTCGATAGTTCTCTAGTGATCAGCCCCTGCATTCTTGGGAATTAAAGAAATAAAAGTGTAATTCATCTCTCTAAGAATATGACCTAAAGAGAAAAAATGTTGGCAAACTTTAATCACATCGTTACCAATAATAGACAATGCAATTTGGTAAAATTCAATAGGAAATCCATTTGGACTAAGACTTTTGTGCTTTGGTGACTTAAAGACAACTCTTACTATTTCGTCATCTGTAATTGGGGCATTGAGGATAGAAATGGCACCCGAATCAAGCTTTCTAGTTGGCTCCACATGAATATTATTATGTTGCCCCGCTTGATTGAGTAAGGAATAAAAAAATTGCTCAGTGGATGCTTTAACCTCATCTTAATTCTCGATAAGATTGTTATCTTTGTCTCTGTATTTTTTGATGCGGTTAACGGCTCTTCGAGTAGCAATGGAAGCATAAAACAACTTAGTATTGGAATCCCCTAAAGTCAGCCAATGCTGTCGAGAATTCTGCTTTGTAAAACTTGTTAGGGTCGGAGCGACACTAAGAGAGGGGGGGGGGGGGGGGGGGGGGGGGGGGGGGGGGGGGGGGGGGGGGGGGGGGGGGGGGGGGGGGGGGGGGGGGGGGGGGGGGGGGGGGGGGGGGGGGGGGGGGGGGGGGGGGGGGGGGGGGGGGGGGGGGGGGGGGGGGGGGGGGGGGGGGGGGGGGGGGGGGGGGGGGGGGGGGGGGGGGGGGGGGGGGGGGGGGGGGGGGGGGGGGGGGGGGGGGGGGGGGGGGGGGGGGGGGGGGGGGGGGGGGGGGGGGGGGGGGGGGGGGGGGGGGGGGGGGGGGGGGGGGGGGGGGGGGGGGGGGGGGGGGGGGGGGGGGGGGGGGGGGGGGGGGGGGGGGGGGGGGGGGGGGGGGGGGGGGGGGGGGGGGGGGGGGGGGGGGGGGGGGGGGGGGGGGGGGGGGGGGGGGGGGGGGGGGGGGGGGGGGGGGGGGGGGGGGGGGGGGGGGGGGGGGGGGGGGGGGGGGGGGGGGGGGGGGGGGGGGGGGGGGGGGGGGGGGGGGGGGGATTTGTAAAACTTGTTAGGGTCGGAGCGACACTAAGAGAGGGGGGGGGGGAGGGGTGAATTAGTGCAGCGGATTAAAACTTGTATGTTTGAAAACGATTCCGTAAATGCATAGAGATTTCGATTCGATAATGAATGACTTGATAAGAGTAACTTGAGTAATGTGAGACGATAAAGTTTGTCGGATGCCATTCTTGCTCCCAAAAAAACCAATAGGTGAGCCATTGAAGAGTATTGAAAACTTTGGGGTTTCTAAGCAACATTGAATCCAATTAACCCATTGCTACGGGAAGTTCATACCAAGTTGCATCTTATAGATAAAGTTCCTATTAACTGAATCAAAGGTTTTTCGTAGATCAACTTTAAAACAGATTTTTTTCCATCTTGCTTTCGAGTGCAAATCCTTGACCAAGTCATTAGCAAGCAGAATATTATGATGTATACTTCTCCCTTTGATGAAAGCAGCCTGATTTGGACTAATTATCTTTATGTATTACCTTTTGCATTCTATCTGCCACACTTGAAGATGATCTTGTAAATAAAGTTTACATAAAGATACGGGTCATAGTTCTCTAGTGATCAGCCCCTACATTCTTGGAATTAGAAGAAAATGAGTAGCAATGGAAGCATAAAACAACTTAGTATTGGAATCCCCTAAAGTCAGCCAATGCTGTCGAGAATTCTGCTTTGTAAAACTTGTTAGGGTCGAGCGACACTAAGAGAGGGGGGGGGGGAGGGGTGAATTAGTGCAGGCGGATTAAAACTTGTATGTTTGAAAACGATTCCGTAAATGCATAGAGATTTCGATTCGATATGAATGACTTGATAAGAGTAACTTGAGTAATGTGAGACGATAAAGTTTGTCGGATGCCATTCTTGCTCCCAAAAAAACCAATAGTGAGCCATTGAAGAGTATTGAAAACTTTGGGGTTTCTAAGCAACATTGAATCCAATTAACCCATTGCTACGGGAAGTTCATACCAAGTTGCATCTTATAGATAAAGTTCCTATTAACTGAATCAAAGGTTTTTCGTAGATCAACTTTAAAACAGATTTTTTTCCATCTTGCTTTCGAGTGCAAATCCTTGACCAAGTCATTAGCAAGCAGAATATTATGATGTATACTTCTCCCTTTGATGAAAGCAGCCTGATTTGGACTAATTATCTTGCGTATTACCTTTTGCATTCTATCTGCCAACACTTTAGAGATGATCTTATAAATAAAGTTACATAATGATACGGGTCGATAGTTCTCTAGTGATCAGCCCCTGCATTCTTGGGAATTAAAGAAATAAAGTGTAATTCATCTCTCTAAGAATATGACCTAAGAGAAAAAATGTTGGCAAACTTTAATCACATCGTTACCAATAATAGACAATGCAATTTGGTAAAATTCAATAGGAAATCCATTTGGACTAAGACTTTTGTGCTTTGGTGACTTAAAGACAACTCTTACTATTTCGTCATCTTGTAATTGGGGGCATTGAGGATAGAAATGGCACCCGAATCAAGCTTTCTAGTTGGCTCCACATGAATATTATTATGTTGCCCCGCTTGATTGAGTAAGGAATAAAAAAATTGCTAGTGGATGCTTTAACCTCATCTAATTCTTGATAAGATTGTTATCTTTGTCTCTGGATTTCCTAATGCGGTTGACAGCTCTTCAAGTAGCAATGGAAGCATAAAACAATTTAGTATTGGAATCCCCTAAAGTAGCCAATGCTGTCGAGAATTTTGCTTTGTAAAACTTGTAAGGGACGAAGTAACACTAGAGAGGGTGAGGGGGAGGGGGTGAATTAGTGCAGCGGATTAAAACTTGTATGTTTGAAAACGATTCCGTAAATGCATAGTGATTTCAATTCGACAATGAATGAATTGATAAGAGTAGCTCGAGTAAAGTGAGAAGATAAAGTTTGTCGGATGCCATTCTTGCTCCCAAAAAAACCAATAGGTGAGCTATTAAGAGTATTGAAAACTTTGGGGTTTCTAAGCAACATTTGAATCCAATTAACCCATTGTTGCAGGAAGTTCATACAAAGTTGCATCTTATAGATAAAGTTCCTATTAACTGAACCAAAGGCTTTTCATAGATCACTTTAAAACAGATTTTTTTCCATCTTGCTTTCGAGTGCAAATCCTTGACCAAGTCATTAGCAAGCAGAATATTATGATGTATACTTCTCCCTTTGATGAAAGCAGCCTGATTTGGACTAATTATCTTATGTATTACCTTTTGCATTCTATCTGCCAACACTTTGAAGATGATCTTGTAAATAAAGTTACATAAAGATACGGGTCGATAGTTCTCTAGTGAATCAGCCCCTACATTCTTGGGAATTAAAGAAATAAAAGTGCAATTCATCTCTCTAAGAATATGACTTGAAGAGAAAAAATGTTGGCAAACTTTAATCACATTGTTACAAATAATAGACAATGCAATTTGGTAAAATTCAATAGGAAATCCGTTTGGACCAAGACTTTTGTGCTTTGGTGACTTAAAGACAACTCTTACTCTTTCATCATTTGTAATTGGGGTATTGAGGATAGAAATGACACTCGAATCAAGCTTTCTAGTTGGCTTCACATGAATATTATTAGGTTGCCCCACTTGATTGAATAAGGAATAAAAAAATTGCTTAGTGGATGCTTTAACCTCATCTAAATTCTTGATAAGATTGTTATCTTTGTCTCTGGATTTCCTAATGCGGTTGACAGCTCTTCAAGTAGCAATGGAAGCATAAAACAATTTAGTATTGGAATCCCCTAAAGTAAGCCAATGCTGTCGAGAATTTTGCTTTGTAAAACTTGTAAGGGACGAAGTAACACTAAGAGAGGGTGAGGGGGAGGGGGTGAATTAGTGCAGCGGATTAAAACTTGTATGTTTGAAAACGATTCCGTAAATGCATAGTGATTTCAATTCGACAATGAATGAATTGATAAGAGTAGCTCGAGTAAAGTGAGAAGATAAAGTTTGTCGGATGCCATTCTTGCTCCCAAAAAAACCAATAGGTGAGCTATTAAAGAGTATTGAAAACTTTGGGGTTTCTAAGCAACATTGAATCCAATTAACCCATTGTTGCAGGAAGTTCATACAAAGTTGCATCTTATAGATAAAGTTCCTATTAACTGAACCAAAGGCTTTTCATAGATCAGCTTTAAAACAGAGTTTTGTCTCTCTTGCTTTTGAGTGCAGATCCTTGACCAAGTCATTAGCAAGCAGAATATTATGATGTATACTTCTCCCTTTGATGAAAGCAACCTGATTTGGACTAATTATCTTGTTTATTACCTTTTGCATTCTATCTGCCAACACTTTAGAGATGATCTTGTAAATAATGTTACGTAAAGATATAGGTCGATAGTTTTCTAGTGAATCAGCCCCTGCATTCTTAGGAATTAAAGAAATAAAAGTGCAATTCATCTCTCTAAGAATATGATCTGAAGAGAAAAAATGTTGGCAAACTTTAATCACATCATTACCAATAATAGACAATGCAATTTGGTAAAATTTAGCAGGAAATCCGTTTGGACCAGGGCTTTTGTGCTTTGGTGACTTAAAGACAATTCTTACTATTTCGTGATCTATAATTGGGGCATTAAGGATAGAAATGACACCCGAATCATGCTTTCTAGTTGGCTTCACATGAATATTATTAGGTTGCCTCGCTTGATTAAGGAAGAAAAAAATTGCTTAGTGGATGCTTTAACCTCATCTAAATTCTCAATAAGATTGTTATCTTTGTCTTTGCATTTCCTGATGCGGTTAACGGCTCTTCGAGTAGCAATGGAAGCGTAAAACAACTTAGTATTGGAATCCCCTAAAGTACGCCAATGCTGTCGAGAATTCTACTTTGCAAAACTTGTTAGGGTCGGAGTAGCACTAAGAGGGGGGGGGGGTGAATTAGTGTAGCAGATTAAAATTTATATGTTTGAAAATGATTTCGTAAATGCATAAAGATTTCGATTCGATAATGAATGGCTTGATAAGAGTAGCTCGAGTAGAGAAGATGAAAACCGAAGGCTTGCTGTTGTGTAAATAACGATTACAGAAAGGTAAGTACTCACACATTCAAGGAATACACCAATTTAAAGTGGTTCGGTCGAATGACCTACATCCGCTTGCGAAGCCTTCTTCGTTGAGGCTCCCAACATCCACTAGCAAATCACTTTGAAGGGGAAGGACAAATATCCCTCTTATAACCTTTTACAAGTGGTTCACACTCTTACAAATTTTCAAAGAGAAAGAAGGAGGTGAACACTTAAGCTATTGAAAATAAGACTTGTTAAAGATTTTGCTAAGGCTTTATCTCAATCTCCAACTTCTCAAAGGTTGTTTGTTCTGTTGAGAATTGAGGGGTATTTATAGGCCCCAAGAGGATTCAAATTTGGGCTCCAAATTTGAATTCTTTTGGGTTTCTCGATGCTGGCGGTGCCACTACCTGTCAGTGGCGATGCTACCGCCTGTCAATGTCACATTGCCCATGTACTGGCGGTGTCATCGCTAGACCTTTCGGGCGCTGGGTGGTGCCATCGCCCAGTCCGGCAGTACCACTGCATGATCCCTTGGGTTCTGGGCGGTGCCATCATGTAGTCTGGCGATGCCACCGCCTAGACTATTTTAGCTCACTAGTTGGGCTCCAAACTTGGCCCAAACCAATCCGAACTTGGGCCCAATTGGCCCCTAATCGGGTTATAGGATTAACCCTTAATCCTAACCCTAATTACATGCAAACTACGAAATTAAGACATAGTCCTAATCAAGTTTTTAACCGGCAATGTCGAGTTTCCTTCTGGTGAGCTTTTCAGCGAACTTCCGGTGGACATCCGATACACCCTCGGATTTTTTCCAATGGACTCCCAGCAGGCTCCCGGTCTTGTGGGGAGTTCAGCAAGTCTTTGGCAAGTAGCCGAACCTTCTCAGTGATCTCCGCGAACCTCCAACGATCTTTCCGGCAGACTTCCGAAAACTTTGGCAAGTCCCCGATTTCTTCTCGGTTGGTTCCGGCAATACTTTCGACGAATCTTTGAACTCTCAGCGGACTCTCGAACAGTCATCGAACTTGACTCCGGTAGACTTGCTTTATGTTTTCAAGCTATCGTAGTTAATCCTGCACAAGTAAAGCAAAACTTCGATCTAGACAATTACTCCTAAGCAATTAATCAAGTTGTTCGGTATGTCATTGGTCTCTCGACACTTCGTCCGATTCTTCGACGCATCGTCCTCTCTTGCGGCCTATTGCCTAATCGGCCAGTTGACTCCGCAACTCTGATATCCTAGGTGCAATCCCCGCTCTTCTTGGCCCGATGCCCGAATCTACGGCCCAAAGCCTTCTGTCGATACGTCGACCGATCCACCGGCCTGACGTCCAATCTTCTAACATGTTCCTCCAGCCCAACATGATTTTCCTGCTTTAATTGTCTCATCTTGATCGAAGCATCCTACATCACTCAAAATACAAATTAAATCAAAAACACATAATAAGTGGTTTCATAATCAAAATATGAGATTCAACAATCTCCCCCTTTTTGATGATGACAACCACTTGATGACGGAGTTAATCTTAACTCCCGAAGTTTAAACAAACTCCCCCTATTAATATGCCATATTGATAGAACCTTGAATTCAAGCTGAATTCAAGTCATTGCAAATATTCATCATGAATATTTACAACATGTCATCATGCATAACATGATCATACTTTTCCCCCTTTGTCATCAACAAAAAGGAGAAGTGTCACTTTCTATATGTTTGAGATATGAATTCAAATTATTGCATGAAAAACATAATATCAAGTTTTATCATTATGCAATTTGTAAGCTTGAAAGTTTAGCAAATGCTACATCATGCAAGCTAGCAAAAATTTAGCAAGTGTTATATCACATTAGAATATGCAAGCTATCAAGTTTTAGATATGCAAGATAGTAAGATAGCATATCCTTCTTCACAACATTTTACAACATTTTAAAACATGCAAGCTAGAAGTTTTAAGATGTTCAAAAAGTAGCTCTTGCTTCTTGAAATATGCAAGTTGCAAGCTATCAAATTTTACTTCCTTTGCAATGTGCAAGTTTAGCATGTTTAGCATCTTGAGATAGCAACTGTTTGCTTCTCTTTAGACTACAAGCTAGCAATTTTTACGATATGCAAGTTTTACTATATACAAGCTAGCAAAAATTTTGAAAGCAAATGCAAGATAGCTTTCTTATGTATGCTCATGATTCTTGCTTCCTATTGCAATGTGCAAGTTGCAAGTTTTGCTTCTTGAGATAGGCAAGATAGTGATGTTCAAGAAGGCAACTTTTGCTTCTTGAAATAAGCAAGTTAGCATTCTTTGCTGCTTAAGATAGGCAGGCTAGCAAACAAGTTTTTGCATCTTCTTGACTCGTGCAAGCTAGCTAATTTCTCCTTGAGATGACCCTTTACATCAATTCAATATAGCACACTAGCAACTCTTTCTCCCCCTTTGTCATTGTCAAAATGAAAGGAAGACCCTTTACATCAATTTCTAAATCATGACAAAGGTAAGTATCAATCTTATTTGTACATCATTATGTTTTCAAATTAAAATATACATAATTTCAAAACTTTACATTTGTATCCTTACTTCATGCATTATACAAATAAATTAATCACTATGGGCATATCATACATGATACATCATTTTGGTAACAAATCATAGCATTTATCAATATTTTGATTATGATACCAAGCATTCATCATTTAGAGCATTCATGAAACACATTATATGCAATACATCACATACATCATCATAATAAAAAAACATAAGTATTGCATGCATCATTCCAAATCATAAATATTTCAAATCAAGATGGTATTAATTTGTCAAATTGCATCCTACCATGCATGATCATAACTTTTCATTTGTATGCATCAAAATAATATCAAGAGTATTTCATGCATAATACCAAATCATCATTTATAATTACGTCGATATTCCAATCATTATTTTAATCTACACATCACGAGAACAATAAATTTGCACTATAGACAATCTCATGTTTTATCATTCAAGCTAGCATATATTTTTGTAATTAGCAAGCTAACAATTTCCTTTTTCTTTTATAATAGTGATTCAATCATATTATGTGATAAACATATCATAATTACAAAGGAGTATTGAATCATAAAGAAAATCAATTTATGCATAAAATGTTCCAAGCATCAAGGTATATTTTCTCAAATTGTGGGAATTTTAAAATCAAGAGAAAACAGCTTAATTATTCATTTTGAAAAATATTCTCTTTGATAAAACGAGAGAATCATGATTAACAATCATGATTTACAAAAAGAATACTCAAGCTATAATTTCAAGAAATCAAGAGAAACCATGATTCATTTTAACTAATCTCCTCTTAAATAAATAATGAAAGGAATTCTTAGGAGATCATAATATAGATAAAGTTCATTCAATCTTGTAGAAGAATAAGATATTAATTCATGCATATAAAATTTCTTAATTCATTATGAATCATAAAAATTGTGGTTCAAAAAAAATCATGATTCATTTAGGAAAATTTCCTCTTTACAACAAGAAGAAGAAATATAGCAATGAGACCAATCATGATTCATTTGGATGGTAGATGGCAAAAAGAGACATTGATGGTAAAAGATCTTGATTTTTATAGAGTAAATCTCAAGCTATAAATCTTGAAAAATCAAGATAAAGCTCATTCAAATTCAAATTATCAAATCAAAATTATTTTCAAGAGATTCATAAAAAGATGATAAAATAGATTCATCAAAGTCATTAGATAGAGAAGAAGAATTTTCAAGAAAAATACTTTTCTCTATTTAGTTGTTTCATACAAGCATGCCTTTGTCCTTTTTGTGCCAAAAAAAAAAATATATCATCAATCGTTTAAGATCAAAAAATAAGTTTCATCTTAAAAACCATCATGTATAACTTTAACATCTCATACATAAAATCGTCAAATCATGGTATCAAAATTTTAATATTTTCATTACAACTTTATGCATCATTAAGTATACAATTGTCAAGCATGACACTTACACTATTTCATATAAGCATGCCTATTTCATTTATGTCAAATCAAAACATGCATCAATTTTTTTTTTAAACCAAAAAAGTCACTTTTATTATTGTGAAAATCTATAATCCATAAATCACAAAAATCATTATGCATCATTTTGAAAGAAAACTCATTAAGCATGATCATTCTGCATTACTTCAAATCTAACATGATTTCATTTATTTTCAAAATATTTATCATGATAGGACATACAAGGCAAAGAAATTATTAAATATAAAGCATATTCATCAATCATGGTGTCATTGAGCATAAGGTATTTTTAACCAAAATAATTTTGTTATTTGTTGTAGTCATGCATTTTTCTTTTTAGGTTAATCTATTTTTTCATGCTTAGTTTTTCATACAAAAACCATGCATCATCATTAAGCATGATATTAAACTTCTTAATATTTTCATTAAGACATGGTTTCAATCAAAATTGGAAATCATCAAGATACACATTTCTTCTTCTCAAGAAAAACATACATATGATCATTAGATTTAAATCTAATATTTTATTTTATTAACATAAAATATGATATTTTCAAGAAAAATAATTATTCAAAAAAAAGAAAATGCATCATGGAAAACATCAAGAAATTTCAAAATAAATTAAGGGGGTTTCGATTACCTCATCATTGAAAGCCGTTAAGGCGTAGTTTACCACCTTGCCTTTCTTAATTTTCTCCTCATCTTCGGAGGAGCTCAATTCATCTTGATTTTTATTTTTCTTCTTGTGTTCAAAGTAAGTAGTTCCGTTCTTTTTGCTTTTTAATTTTTGTTTCATTTGTAGTTTAAGTTCACCATCACTTGAGCTTATGCTCGAGTGGTCTTCATGTGTTCTATATCCCAAATCCTTCCTATCCTTTAGAAGGTTGTTCTCAAGTTCCCTTTTTGTCACATTGTTTATTTCGTAGGTCATTAAAGACCCAATTAGTTCTTCGAGAGGAAATGTTTTAAGGTCCTTGGCCTCTTGTGTAACATCCCTCGTTTCTAAATTTTCATATAAGTTTTTAATTGTAATGTAAGTATCCATTTTAAATTTTATAGACGAGTCTAAATATAATTCTGGGGACTTGTTTGAAATATATATATAAAAAAAATTCTAATGACCTATTTGTAAACCCTAAGGACCTAATGGTAAATATAATGATACAAGGACTAAACTGCAAAATGTAAAAAATTACAAATCCCACTGCTTAAGCCTCTCTATCTTCATTCTCAAGAAACCTAAGAAGGTAGCTATGTGGAAGAAGAGAGGAAGGGAGAAAGAAGAAAAAAAAAGGGGAAGAAGAAGAGATATTTGGGGGTTTTGGGTTTTTTGCTCAAATCTTCTCATTTGGGGTCAAAAATTCTCAAAGGTAAGTGTTCTAATCCCATCCTATGGAAATATTAGTCTCTGTTCTCATATTAATTGTGAATAATCTGAATAATTTCTGCTTAGAACCTGATATTTCTCTTGTTAGACCCTGAAACTATCGATCTGGAATTTTTTGGTAAACTAACCCCTATAGATTGTTTCAGCCATAATATTTAGCACCAAACGTGTATTTAGGTAGAACCTTATTCATTTGAAATTTGACTCATATACTTTTCTTTTGACACTAATTTTGAAAATTTGGACACCAAATACTTACCCAAACTCCTGTTTTAAATGAGCCTATGGATGCTGCAAAACAAGGATCAAAATTTCTGACCTTTCAATACTAAAATGCCTATAAGTCCCTATTGGAAATTCTGATTTATTCTAAACTAACTTCATCTAAAACTAGATTTCTAGATCTTTCTTTTGATATATATAATGAAAATTTTAGAATTCAAATACCTATCCTATTATCTATTGAAACCGACTATATGATTTCTACAAAACAATGATTTTTGTTTTTGACCTTTGGTTACTAAATCAATGGTAACTCCTTGTTGGAAATCTTGTTTCATACAAAAATTATTTCATCAGAAAATAGATTGATATATCATTCAACAATAGCCTTTTTGAGGGTATTGGAGCATAATCGATAATCTAAAGTATTTTTTCAATGTGCCTCTCGAACTCTATCGGAAATCGAGCTTGGGTCGATTTCTCATATTCTATTTTCATTCATTTGGAAATAGTTTTGCATTCAATTTCCTTCACTCAATTAAGGTTTAAATTACTACTTGAATTCTGGTTTGTGCTTGTCTATAAGTTATTTACATTCTTGAATCATATCGTGTAATGTTTATGCTATAACATATTGACTCATATAGGCATATGTATATTCCCTTGTACCGCATTTGCTTTCGATATGTGCCTAATCCCGTTTCATCCCTTTGGATATTGAATTCATCTAACATTCTTATTTGAATTGAGCTAAATATGATTGCTTGAGATCCGTGTGTACTCTTGCCTTCATTTTCTTTCAAATCTATATACACTTGTGAAAGATTATTTGCTTGCATCGTATTTACTCATAAAGGCACATGTACGTTATGTTGTTCCGCGTGTGCTTCCGATATGTGCTATTTATTATTCATACTGCCATTTGTACTCTGGTGTTTGTAGAATAATATGAACCTTTGCTAGAAATGGTAAAGGGAGTTATACATAGAACCTACGATACTCTACCGGCCCCCTCTGACTTCACCTAGACGAGGGTGGATGGAGCTCCCAGACGTGGGAGACTTCTGTCTGGTGGTCATTCAGAAATGGATGAATCACATTCAGTCTATGATCCCACTACACCTTCTGTATGTTTGATATGATATCCAGAGTTTTAGTTATGTATTTCTGTATGCGCTTTGGATAAGAAAGATATGAATGTAATGTTAAATATGACGTTTCAGCTTCTGTTTTGTATCAGTCTTTAATATGTTCTGAAATGTTCGTACAACATTGATATGCTTTGAAATATTTCATATACTATTGATATGTTCTGGAATGTCCTATTTGCCATTGATATGCTCAGAAATCTTTCCTATATCATTGATAAGCTCCAAAATATTTCATTGGTTATTAATATGCTCTAATTACTCTATGCTCAATCTGTTATGAACCAAATATGTGTGATTGAAATGACATTTGTGATTCTGCACCTAGTGAGATTATGTTTATGAATTCTTTATAATTTTCCTTCTATTTTGAAACCTTATTTGTTTGGAAGTTATCCTCGTTTAACATGGATATGTTAGTCACTTGCTGATCTTTATATGCTCACTCCGTTGCTATATAAATTTTTTACGTTAGCTTGTCGCTTGCTTAAATGTTAAAATTGGGCTGAGGTAGTAGAAAGCTAGAAGATTTTGGGCAAATCCTTATTAGTATATATGTTTTTATTGTATAAGCACACTCTACATCTAATGAAATGTTGACGGTGAATCTAAACTTGTGGATTTGTATAAGTTTAAAGGATCTCTTATGTTTAGGATTCTGGAATGTTAAGTTTATTTCGTGTAATGATATAAACTTGTGGTAAACATTGGATTTGTGATTGTATAGACTCCCACACTTGTGAATTTATGTTGTGGTTATTATTTTGGTGAGTTGGGTTCAGATTTTATGAATCATCGAGCGATGTGTTGTATGATTATAAATTGCACAGGTTTTATGGACTATTAGATGTTTGAATGTTTTTTAGTATCCTCAAATGTTAGTTTGGATCCTGGATTTGTTGTGATGAAAATTTTAATATTATCGATATTTTTGAGGGGCGTGACAGAGGTGGTATCAGAGCATGATTTGAGAATCACTAAGAATTTTTTTTTATATATATACTAGATGAAAAAAAGAAATGGAGGTTTATTAACTATCATTTAGAGATTGATCAAAAAAAAAAATCTTTCTTTTGATGTTTTAGAAAGCAAGGATGACGAGATCATTTGGTTCTCGTGTTGCATCTACTGCTAATCAATTGAGTGGTATCATGTGGACTTTGGAGACTATGGCACAAGTGATGCAACAACAACAACATGTCCAACAAGGAAGAAATGATGGAATAGGGACATCAAACCAGACGGGGTTGGGAATTGAACAGTTTAAGAAGCTTAGTCCTCCTAGTTCTAGTGGTGAGTCCAATCCAATGGCGACAGAACGATGGATGATGCAGATAGAGAAAATATTTGATGTCTTAAATTACCTTGATGATCAGAAAGTTTCTCTTGCTACCTTTATGCTGGAAGGAGAGGCTGAACACTGGTGGAGAATGACTAAGAGGATTTTTGAAGTCAAACATGAGCCAATGACATGGAAGGTATTCAAAGAAAAGTTTAACGATAAATATTTTCTAGATTGTATAAGAGAGCAAAAAGAATTAGAGTTCTTGAATCTTATCTAGGGAAATATGATGATTACAAAGTATGAATCTAAATTCACTGAGCTCTCTAGGTTTGCCACACATATGACTGATGATGAATCTAGAAAAGCAAAAAGGTTTGAAAGGGGATTACGACCAGCAATAAGAAGTTGAATGTCAGCCTTAAAGCTACAAACATATGCGGATACGATAGAAAGAGCTTTGAAAATTGAAAGAGACTCGGAGGAAATTCAAGAAATCATGGGCAAGAACAAAAAGGACAAATTTACCAGCAAAAGTAGGAGAGAAAATGAATATGAAGCTAGTATCAAGAGGATCAAAACATCTAGATTTGAAAAGGGAAGCCACTGCGGAGGACTCAGTCATGTGTAAAATGTGGATTAAATCATGAAATAAGTTTGTGTTTTCGGGTGACTGGAGCCTGTTTTACTTATGGAAAGTTGGATCATCAAATAAAAGATTGCCATTTGAGGAAGAAGAAAGAGCCACTGTCTCCTAGACCCTCAGCCCATGCTAGAGTGCATACTATCATCACTAAACAAGATTCTAAAGCTTCTAAATCAGTGGTTGAAGGTATTCTCCATGTTTCTAAAAGAAATGCAAAAGTTTTGTTTGATCCCAGTTCCAACTTATCTTTTGTTTCACAATACTTTGCTTGTCACTTAGATGTTCTACCTAGACCCTTGGATTATATGATATATGTAACAACTACTGTTGGAGATTCTTTGGCAACAAATTTGGTTTACCCATCTTGTTTGATCTCTATTGGAGAACACGAACTCCTTGCTGATTTGATTCTCCTAGAGATCCAGGGTTTTGATATTATACTTGGCATGGATCGGTTATTTTCTCATCACGCTAGTATTGATTGCTACACAAAAATACTTACCTTCTGCATACCAGATCAACCTATATTTTACTTTGAGGGCATTAGGCATGATTGGCCTCCTTGCTTGATATCAGCACTTCAAGCTTATCATCTTATGTAGAAGGGTTGTTTTTGTTATATGGTGTGTGTAAAGGAGCATCCAAATCAGGAAACTCATCCACATGAAATTTCAGTGGTCAAAGAGTTTCCTAATGTATTCCCAAATGACTTGCTTGGTTTACCTCTAGATAGAGAGGGTGAATTTGCTATTGATCTGGTCCCCAATACAACCCCAATATCTAAGCCTCCTTATAGAATGACACCACTCGAGCTAGAGGAATTAAAGAAGCAACTGCAAGAATTATTAGACAAGGGTTTCATACGACCCAGCGTTTCACCGTGAAGTGCTCCGATACTATTAGTGAAGAAGAAGGATGAAACATTTAGGCTTTGTATTGATTATAGACAGTGGAATCAGGTGACCATCAAAAACAAGTATCCCATACCCAGAATTGATGATTTGTTTGATCAATTGTAGGGTGCACAAGTACTCTCTATGATTGACCTGAGGTCAGGTTATTATCAGTTGAAGATCAAGGAGGAGGATATTCCAAAAATAGCTTTTAGAACCCGATATGGTCACTATGAATTCTTGGTGATGCCTTTTGGTTTGACTAATGCCCCTGCAGCTTTTATGGAACTAATGAATAGGATATTTCAACCACTCTTGGATGACTATGTAATTGTATTCATTGATGACATATTGGTGTATTCAAGGAGTAATCAGGAGCATGAGGAGCACTTGAGAAATGTATTGTCCATACTAAGAGAAAAGAAGTTGTATGCAAAGTTCAGCAAATATGAATTTTGGTTGAATGAAGTTGCTTTCTTAAGCCATGTGATTTCAGGGAAGGGCATATCTGTTGATCCAAAGAAAGTAGAAGCAGTAGTTAAATGGGAAGTACCAACAAATGTAACAGAAGTTAGAAGCTTCTTGGGCATGGCAGGTTATTACAGGAGATTTGTGGAGGGATTTTCTTGAATCGCTCAACCTCTCACCAAACTCACTAAAAAGAATGTGAAATTTGTATGGGATGATGATTGTGAGCAAAGTTTTCAAGAGTTAAAAAGAAGATTGACTAGTGCCCCTATTCTCACTATTCCAAGTGGTAGTGAGGGATTTGTAGTTTATACTGATGCTTCAAGAAAGGGCCATGGATGTGTTATGATGCAGGAAGGGAGAGTGATTGCTTATGCTTCTAAACAACTAAAAGGTTATGAACTGAATTATCCAACTCATGATCTAGAATTGGCCGCAATTGTCTTTAACCTAAAGATTTGGAGACATTATTTGTATGGGCGATAATTTGAAATCTTTACTAACCACAAGAGTTTAAAATATATTTTCACTAAAAAAGAGTTAAACATGAGGCAGTGAAGATGGATAGAACTTCTAAAGGATTATGATTGTGTCATCCGTTATGACCCAAGCAAAGCCAATGTTGTGCTTGATGCACTTAGTAGAAAATCTAAAAATTTTATGGCTAGTCTGGTCGTGAAGCAATGGAAGTTATTAGAAGGAAATTTTGATTTGAATACTATGAGGAAAGAGCAAGACTCAATGATATTGATGGCCTCCATTCAAGTGCAATCTGATCTTACTCAAGAAATTAAGGAAGGATAATTACGAGATCCATGTTTAATCTACTTGAGGAATGAAGTAGAAAAGAAATTGAAGCCAAAATTTCAAGTTTCAAAAGATGGCCTATTGAGAATTGGGGATAGAGTATGTATACCAAATGAACCAGATATCAAGAACCAAATCCTAAAGGAAAGTCATACTTCAAAGTACACCATGCATCTTGGGAGCATTAAAATGTATAGAGATCTCCAAAGTCATTATTGGTGGGAAGGCATGAAGAAGGAAATTGTAATGTATGTTTCAAAATGTTTGACTTGTCAGCAAATCAAAGGAGAACACCAAAGACTTGGAGGGTTATTGCAACCTTTAGACATTCCTGAATGGAAATGGGAATGTGTTACTATGGATTTTGTTTCAAGACTATCCAGAACCTCTAGAAAGCATGATGCTATTTGGGTTATCATTGATAGATTAACAAAATCTGCACATTTTCTACCGATTAATATGACTTATTCGCTTGACAGACTTCCAGATTTATATGTCAATGAAATAGTAAGACTTCATGATATTCCAAAGAAGATCATCTCTAATAGAGACTCTAGATTTCTCTCTAGATTATAGCGAAGATTACAGGAATCTATGGGCACTAAGGTCAAGTTTAGCACTGCATATCATCCTCAGACTGATGGTCAGTCAGAAAGAACAATTCAAACACTTGAGGATTTGCTTAGAGCTTATATTATGGATTGGAAAGGTGAATGAGATAAAGATATTTCACTTATTAAGTTCACTTATAATAATAGTTATCATTCAAGTATTCAGATGGCTCCTTATGAAGCTTTATATGGGAGAAAGTGCATAACACCTATATGTTGGGAGGAAGTTGGTGACAGAAAGTTGTTAGCACCAAACAAAGTATAAGATACTACTGAGAAAATTCAAGTTATAAGGAAAAGGTTGAAAACTGCTCAGAGTCGTCAAAAGAGTTATGTTGACAATAGAAAGCGAGATATTGAGTTTAAAATCGAAGATTTTTGTGTTTTTAAAGGTCTCCCCTTCCAAAGGCATTGTAAGGTTTCGAAAGAAAGGAAAGTCAAGCCCAAGATTTATTGGACCTTTTGAGGTCCTTGAGAGGGTTGGTTCTATCACTTACAGGATTGCCTTGCCACCATTGTTGTACCATATCCATAATATATTTCATGTTTCGATGATTAGAAAGTATATACCTGATCCTTCTCATATCATTAAGTATAAGCTGATGGAGATCGATAAAGATTTATCTTATGTAGAAGAGCCCACTCAGATTGTTGATAAGAAGGAAAAGATCCAAAGGAATCAGATTATTCCTCTGGTCAAAGTAAATTGGAGACAACATTCTAGAGAGAAAACAACCTGGGAGCTAGAGGAGAAAATGAAGAAAGTTTATCTTTATCTTTTCATCAATGGAGGTATGAGAAATTTAGAGGACTAAATTTTTTCTTTTAAGGGGGAAGAGTGTAACATCCCTCGTTTCTAAATTTTTATATAAGTTTTTAATTGTAATGTAAGTATCCATTTTAAATTTTATAGATGAGTCTAAATATAATTTTGGGGACCTATTTGAAATAAAAAAAAATCTGAGGACCTATTTGTAAACCCTAAGGATCAAATCGTAAATATAATAATACAAGGACTAAACTACAAAATGTACAAAATTACAAATCCCATCACTTAAGCCTCTCAACCTTCATTCTCAAGGAACCTGAGAAGGCAGCTGTGTGGAAGAAGAGAGGAAGGGAGAAAGAAGAAAAAAAAAGGGGAAGAAGAAGAAGAGAAATTTGGGGGTTTGGGTTTTTTGCTCAAATCTTCTCATTTGGGATCAAAAATTCTCAAAGGAAAGAGTTCTAACCCCATCCTATAGAAATATTAGTCTTTGTTCTCATATTAATTCTGAATAATCTAAACAATTTCTGCTTAGAACCTGATATTTCTCTTGTTAGACCCCGAAACTATGGATCTGGAATTTTTCAGTAAACTATCCCCTATAGATTGTTTTAGCCATAATATTTAGCACCAAACGTGGATTTAGGCAGGACTTATTCATTTGAAATTAGACTCATATACCTTTCTTTTAACACTGATTTTGAAAATTTTGGACACCGAATACTTACCCAAACTCCTGTTTCAAATAAGCCTATGGATGCTGCAAAATAGGGATCGAAATTTCTGACCTTTTGATACTAAAATACCTATAAGTCCCTGTTGAAAATTCTGATTTGTACCAAACTAACTTCATCTAACACTAGTCTTCTAGATCTTTCTTTTTATATATAGATTAAAAATTTCAGACTTTAAATACCTATCCTATTATCTATTGAAACCGACTCTATGATTTCTGCAAAACAATGATTTTTATTTTTGACCTTTGGTTACTAAATCAATGGTAACTCCTTGTTGGAAACCTTGTTTCGTACAAAACTTATTTCATCAAAAAATAGATTGATATATCATTCGAGAATAGCTTTTTTGAGGGTATTGGAGCATAATCAATAATCTAAAGTATTTGTTCAATGTGCCTTTCGAACTCTGTCAGAAATCGAGCTTGGGTCGATTTCTCATATTCTGTTTTCATTCATTTGGAAATAGTTTTGCATTCAGTTTCCTTAACTCAATTAAGGTTTAAATTACTGCTTGAATTCTGGTTTGTGCTTGTCTATAAGTTATTTACATTCTTGAATCATATCGTGTAACGTTTATGCACATATTGACTCATATAGGCATATGTATATTCTCTTGTTCCACATTTGCTTTCGATATGTGCCTACTCCAGTTTCATCCCTTTGGATATTAAACTCATCTAACCTTCTTATTTGAATTGAGCTAAATATGATTGCTTGGGATCCGTGTGTACTCTTGCCTTTATTTTCTTTCAAATTTATATACACTTGTGAAAGATTATTTGCTTGCATCGTATTGACTCATAAAGGCACATGTACGTTATGTTATTCCGCGTGTGCTTCTGATATGTGCTATTTATTGTTCATACTACCTTTTGTACTCTAGTGTTTGTGGGATAATGTAAACTTTTGCCAGAAATGGTAAAGGGAGTTATGCATAGAGCCTGCGATGCTCTACCGACCCCCTTTGACTCACATAGGTGTGGGTGGATGGAGCTCCCAATGTGGGAGACTTCTATCTGGTGGTCATTCAGAAATGGATGAATCACATTCTATTTATGGTCCCACTACATCATCTGTATGTTTGATATGATATCCAGAGCTTTAGTTATGTATTTCTATAAGCGCTTTGGATAAGAAAGATATGAATGTAACGTCAAATACGACGTTTCAGCTCTTGTTTCGTATTAGTCTTTGATATGTTCTAAAATGTTCGTTCAACATTGATATGCTTTGAAATATTTCATATGCTATTGATTTGTTCTGGAATGTCATATTTGCCATTAATATGCTTAGAAATCTTTCCTACGTCATTGATAAGCTCCAAAACGTTTCATTGGTTATTAATATGCTCCAATTACTCTATGCTCCATCTATTATGAATCAAATATGTGTGATTGAAATGACATTTGTGATTCTGCACCTAGTGAGATTATGTCTGTGAATTCTTTATAATTTGCCTTGTATTTTGAAATCTTATTTGTTTAGAAGTTATCCTCTTTTACCATGGATATATTAGTCACCTGCTGAGCTTTATATGCTCACTCTGTTGCTATATAATTTTTTTAGGATAGCTTGTCACTTGCTTAAATGTTAAAATTGGGCTAAGGTAGTGGAAAGCTAGAAGATTTTGGGTAGATCCTTATTAGTATATATGGTTTTGTTGTATAAGCACATTATGCATCTAATGAAATGTTGACAGTGAATCTAAACTTGTGGATTTGTATAAGTTTAAAGGATCTCTCATGTTTAGGATTCTAGAATGTTAAGTTTATTTCGTGTAATGATATGAACTTGTGGTAAACGTTGATTTTGTGATTGTATAGACTCCCACACTTGTGAATTTATGTTGTGGTTATTATTTTGGTGAGTTGGGTTCAGATTTTATGAATCATCGAGCGATGTGTTGTATGATTATAAATTGCATAGGTTTTATGGACTATTAGATGTTTGAATGTTTTTTAGTATTCTCAAATGTTAGTTTGAATCCTGGATTTGTTATGATGAAAAATTTAATATTATCGATATTTTTGAGGGGCGTGACATGTTGATTGGCCGTAATTTTGAATCCCAACTCTTTAGAAGGGATCTTAAAATTTTAGTTACTAGTTCAAAGTTAGAAAAATCTTTACCAAGAGCTTTGAGTCCATTGATGACATTCGTGAAACGGGTATACATGTCTCCGATGGACTCACTTGGTTTCATTCGGAAAAGTTCGTAAGAATGCACAAAAATATTGATTTTGGACTCTTTCACTTGGCTAGTGCCTTCATGAGTGACCTCAAGAGTTCTTCAAATATCAAAAGCCGAATCACAAATCGAAACTCGATTAAAGTCATTTTTGTCAATTGTACAATATAAGTCATTCATAGCCTTTGTATTTAGAGAAAACATCTTCTTCTCCAAATCATT
The DNA here is from genome assembly GCA_004837865.1 of Musa balbisiana. NCBI lineage: Eukaryota > Viridiplantae > Streptophyta > Magnoliopsida > Zingiberales > Musaceae > Musa > Musa balbisiana. The sequence goes on along the minus strand of CM017196.1, from coordinate 24,469,278 downwards.
CCAATGGTTCATTGGAAGAGAAGACATTTCAAATCCATTTTCGACTATGTGCCATAAATTTAAATCCAAAGAAAATAAGAAAACTCTCATTCGAGTTTTCCAATAAGTGTAGTCTGTCCCATTGAAAAAGGGAGGACGAATGAAAGAGTAACCCTCTTGAAAGCCGAAAAGAGCCATTTCTATTTGGGTGTTAAACCAAAGTAGAAAACCATGGCTCTGATACCAATTGTTAGCGTCGGAGCGACACTAAGAGTGGGGCGGGTGAATTAGTGCAGTGGATTAAAACTTGTAAGTTTGAAAACGATTCCGTAACTATATAGAGATTTCGATTCGACAATGAATGATTTGATAAGAGTAGCTTGAGTAAAGTGAGAAGATGAACACCGAAAGCTTATGACTGCGTAAATAATGATTTTAGAAAGGTAAGTACTCACACATTCAAGGAACACACCAATTTAAAGTGGTTCGGTCAAATGACCTACATCCACTTGCGAAGCCTTATTCAGTGAGGCTCCTAACTTCTACTAGCAAATCACTTTGAAGGGGAATAACAAATACCCCTCTTACAACCTTTTACAAGTGGTTCACACTCTTACAAATTTTCAAAGAGAAAGAAGGAGGTGAACACTTAAGCTATTGAAAACAAGACTTGTTAAAGATTTTGCTAAGGCTTTATCTCAATCTCTAACTACTCAAAGGTTGTTTGTTTTGCTAAGAATTGAGGGGTATTTATAGGCCCCAAGAGGATTCAAATTTGGGCTCTAAATTTAAATTCTTTTGGGTTTTCCGATGCTAGCGGTGCCACCGCCTGTTAGTGGCGATGCTACCATCTGTCAATGTCACACTGACCATGTACTAGTGGTGCCACCGCTCGACCTTTTAGGTGCTGGGTGGTGCCACCGCCCAGTCCAGTAGTGCCACCGCCTGATCCCTCGGTTTCTGGGCGGTGCCACCGCCTAGACTATTTCAGCTCACTAGTTGAGTTCCAAACTTGGCCCAAACCAGTTCGAACTCAGGCCCAATTGGCCCCTAACCGGGTTATAGGATTAACCCTTAAACTTAACCCTAATTACATGCAAACTACGAAATTAAGACATAGTCCTAAGCAAGTTTTTAACCGGCAATATCGAGTTTCCTTCCGGTGAACTTTTGATGGACTTTCGATACACCCTCGGATTTCTTCCGACGGATTCCCAGTAGGCTCGCGGTCTTGTGGTGAGTTTAGCGAGTCTTTGGCAAGTAGTCGAACCTTCTCAGTGATCACCGCGAACCTCCGACGATCTTTCCAGCGGACTTCTGAAAACTTCGGCAAGTTCCCGATTTCTTCTCGGTTGGTTCCAGCAGGCACTTCCGACGAATCTTCGGACTCTCAACAGATTGTCGAACACCCATCGAACTTGACTCCGATAGACTTGCTTTATGTCTTCAAGCTATCGTAGTTAATCCTGCATAAGTAAAGCAAAACTTCGATGTATACAATTACTCCTAAGCAATTAATCAAGTTGTCCAGCATGTCATTGGTCCCCTGATGCTTCGTCCGATTCTTTGGCACATCATCCTTTCTTACGGCCTATTGCCCAATCGGCCAGTTAACTCTGCAACTCCGATATCCTAGGTGCAATACCCGCTCTTCTTGGCCCGATGCCCGAATCTACGGCTCGAAGCCTTCTTTCGATACGTCAACCGATCCACCGGCCCGACATCCAATCTTCTGACATGTTCCTCCGGCCCAACATGATTTTCCTGCTTTAATTGTCTCATCTTGATTGAAGCATCCTGCATCACTCAAAATGTAGATTAAATCAAAACACATATTAAGTGGTTTCAACATCAAAATATAAGATTCAACAAAACTTTCCTCCTGCTTTAAGGCTTGCATGAAGTTATTTCTAGCTTTTATCTCTTTGTTGACAAGATTCTCATCATGGGGTTGAAGTTGCAGCTTATGTTTGCCATTAGTTCCTTTTTGCCAAATTGAACTCGGGTGGTAATATTGCCAAAGATACGTATTTGTATTCCACTCCTTAAGTGCTGCTTTGTAGGCTTTGAGTTTTTGATATAAGATGTAAGGGAGGGATCCATGCACATTAACATTCTAAGCTGATCTGATAACATCAAGGAACTGAGGATGAGTACTCCACATGTTAAAGAATCTAAACTGTTTCTTGCCTCTTGGTGTTGTTTTATCTGTGTGTATGTACATTAAAGAATTATCAGAAAACAATGGAGCATCATACTCTAGAAGTGAATTAGGGTAAACTATTAACCATTCTTGATTAATCAGACATCTATCGAGTCGAGCCATTATTTTTCTGTTAGCAGCACCTTGATTACTCTAAGAGAGCCAATTACCCACAGATTTCATATCAATCAATGCAGTAGTATCTTTGTAATCATTAAAACTTTGAAGCTGACTTTCTGAAAGCTGTCTACCCCTCATTTTTTCATTTGTGTACCGGACAATATTAAGGTCACCAAGAACAATCCAAGGTATATTAAGATAGCCATCTGCAATGTTAGTCAGATCAGACCATAGAGTATTTCTTTCCTGCACACTGTTTGAAGCATATATACCAGTGAAATTGAGTTGACAGCCATTCTTTTTGTCATCTACCTTAAGACCTTAAGATGGATGAATTGATTAGTAGCAGAAATAAACCAAGCATTAATAGAGTTAGGATGTCATAATACCCATATTCTACTAAAAGTTTCATGAGAGTCATTGGTAAACAGTTTTGCATTCGGCCATATTAAATTTTTTTGAGCTTGAATGTACGATGGTTTAATTTTTGTTTCCACTAGAATAACAATATCACATGCAGCAGACTTGATTATTCTATTGAGCTCCCAATATTTTTTAGGCTTATTAAGTCCATGAATATTCTAGTAGGTTATCTTCATCAGAAATAAAATAAATGGGAAAGGTAGTAGGGTATTCATCCTATGACTTTAAATGGACAGTTCTATCCTTTTTCTTATCTTTCGATTTTGCATTTTCCTCCTGCACAATATCTTTACCTTTTAAGACTTTATTCCTATATTTATCCACTTCATCCACAGCTCGCATATGTTTAAACTTTAAAATACCTTGAGTCCTGTAGTCGTGGTTAGTAGAGTTTGTCGAATTGCGATAGGATTGTTGAGGCACAATATCCTGGTTAGTACTTGTTGGGGTAGCATGGCAAATTGATAGATATGCAAACATCAAAGTTGAGCTGAGCTTTGATACTAAATGATGGAAATCTTTAACTTAGCAACCATATGCCCCGATAGCTAAAGAGCTATAATACATATGGAATGTAAATTGAACCCCTCCAACAAATTGAAACAAGATGGATTGTTCAAGATTGAAGTTCAGGAAACTATTCTAATCACTTTATCAATGAGAATTTGATGAAGTAATTAGAACAGCACTTTGATTCCCTTAAAACGCCACAAACTAAGAAGCTTGATAAGTTGAAAGAAAAAATAAAGATTTTTGGGTTTCGAACGCCACAAGCAGAAAGCTTGATAAGTTCCAAAGTTCATGCAAGAACTTAAAAACAAAACACTCACTGGTGTTGAAGGTTCAATACACTTTTGAATTCTATTCCTTACAAAGGGAGTCAGCCTTGTTTATATAATACGAAGGCCAAGTATAAAGGGAATGAATCCATTAAATACATTAAATGACATTCATATTCCTAATACATGAATGCAGATTATCATGAATCTGCCTTGAATTGATTTGAATGATTATTCATGAATAAGCCCATAATTCTTAATATGGTCTAATATGGCTGAATGACCTTTATTCTTCAAAATAGGCTAAAAATTTATCCTTCTCTCAAGGTTGGACTTTCTCTTCACGATTTGGACTTATTTGAATCATGTTGACTATTTTAGGCTCTTCTTATAACTATTAAACCTTAACCAAGTTTTGACCAGCTTACTCCTTCCAAATACCTTATAATAAACAAGTTAAGGCTTCTTTCATCATTTTAGCTTTAGCTCTTATCATTGGTGTCACACCCCTAAAAAGTATCGATAATATTAAAATTTTCTATCACAAAACAATCCAGGATCCAAACTAACATTCGAGGACACTGAAAAACATTCAATCAAATTCACATCTATAAAACTTATGCAATTTATAATTATATATCACATCACTAAATAATTCACATTTATGAAACCTAAACCAACTTAGCAAAATATTAACAACACTTATAAATCCATAAGATAAATAATTTATACAATTAGAGTTTCAACCATTTACCACCAATTCATATCATTGTAAACTAAACTCAACATTATGAAATTCCAAATAAGAGATCTTTTAACACTTTTACACAATGTATCAATTCAGATTCATCGACAACATTTCATTACATACAAAATGCACTTATACAATAATGACCACAATACATCCACCAATATGATTTGCCCACAATTCTGAATAGCTCTCCACTACCTCAGCCCAATTCAAACATCTCAAAGAGTGACAAGCTGATCTGAAAGATTTATATAACAACGGAGTAAGCTAAAAACAACTCAGCAAGTGGCAAAATATATCTAGAGTGAAAAGGGACAGTTTCAAACAAATAAGGTATCACAATGCAAGGCAGAATGCAAGAACTCTTAGGGAACCATATTATTAGATACAGAATCGTAAATATCATGTCATTCAAAACACAATTGGTTCATAACAAATGGAGTACAGAGTAATTGGAGCATATCAATAGTGTATGAAATGTTCCGGAGCATATCAATGGCATATGGAACATTTCGGAGCATAACAATAGCAGATGAAGCATTTCGAAGTATATTAATGGCGTATGAAATGTTTCGGAGCATATAAATAACAAATGAAACATTTTGGAACATGTCAATGGTATATGAAATATTTCAAAGCATATCAACGATATATGAACCATTTCGGAACATATCAAAAAACAAATACGAAATAGAAGTTCAAACGTTGAATTTGACGTTGCATTCATATCATTCTTATCCAAAGCACATACAGAAATACATAACCAAAGCTCTGGATATCATATCAAACATATAGAAGGTGAAGTGAGACCATAACATTATATGGTACATTCATTTCTGAATGATCGCCAAACATAAGTCTCCCACGTTTGGGAGTTCTCCCACGTTTGGGAGCTCCATCCACCCACGTCTGAGTGAAGTCATATGGGGCCGGTAGAGCATCACAGGCTCTATGCATAACTCCCTTTACCATTTCTGACAAAGGTTCACTAGATCCCATAAACACCAGAGTACAAAAGGATAGTATGAACAATAAATAGCACATATCAGAAGTACACGTGGAACAACAAAATGTACATGTGCCTTTATGAGTCAATACGATGCAAGCATAATCTTTCACAAATAAATTCAGATTTAAAAGGAAATGAAAGTAAGAGCATACAAGGATTCCAAGTAATCACATACAACCCAATTGAAATAAGAAGGTTAGATGAATTCAATATCTAAAGGAATGAAATTGGAATAGGCACATATTAAAAGCAAATGAGGAACAATGATATATGCATGTGCCTATACAAGTCAATACAATACAGCATAAACTTTACACAATAGGTTTCAAGAATGCAAATAATTTAAGGACAAGAGAATACAAGAATTCAAAGCAAAAATATAAAGCTCAATTGAACAAAGAATGCTAAATGAAATCAATTTCCAAAGGAATGAAACCAAAATATGCGAAATCAACCAAAGCTCGATTTCTAGTAGAATTTGAGAGGCACTTTGAACAATTGATTCAAACAATCAATTGTTCTCCAATTTACTCAAAGAATATATCATTGGAAAGATATTTCAATCGAATTTCAAAAACAACAAGTTTCGAATGAATCGAAGTTTCCAACAAAGAGTTACCATAGATTTAGTAACCAAAGGTCAGAAAACAAAATCACTATTTTGTAGAATTCATATGGTCGATTTCAATAGATAACTGTGCAGGCATTTAGATCCTAAATCTTTTAATCCCTCTTCTCTTCTTCTTCTCTTCTTCCCTTCTCCTCCCCGACGAACAGCGCCTCCTTTCCTCTGTTTCCTCCTGCGGGAAACAGAGGTGCCGCAGCCACCTCCTCCCTCTTCTTCTTCTTCTCTTCTTCTCCTCTTCCTCTTCTTCTTTTCTTCTTCTTCCCTTCTCCTCCTCTTCTTCTTCTCCTCCTTTTCTCCTCTTCTTCCCTCCTTCTCTACTTCTTCTCTTCTTCTTCACCAACGCACCCAACTCCTCTCTGTTTCCCAGAGAGCGTGGGAGGCGGTGGGATAAAACCAAAATTTTTAGTTTTTTTTTTCTCTTTTTTTTGCAACTTAAAAATTTAGTCCTTGAAATTTCTATATTTACATATATATCCTCTGATTTACAAATAAATCAATAAATTTCAAAAGTGTGGGATATTATACTCTCCCCCCCTTAAAAGAAAATTTAGTCCTCTAAATTGGTTATACCTCAATCGATGAAAAGATGATAATATGTTTTATTCATTTCCTTCTTCATCCCCCAAATAGTTTCATCAATAGAATACAATTCAATTACACCCTCATCCAAGAGTGATTAAAAATATCCTCCTTGATTTTTAATAAATGGTAACCCGATCTCCTATCAATCTTGGAAAGTACTTATGCATTGTTCAATTGATTTAAACAAGTCGTCACTTAAGAGGATACTCATTTTTTTGATAGTCACCTGATTCAATTGTCTACAATTAATGTAAAGTCTCAATGTTCTATCCATCTTAACTAATACCAGAGCACCCCATGATGAAATATTAGGCCAAATAAAATCCTATTTAATAGTCCTTGTAGTTGTTTTTTCAATTTCACTGACTCAAATAATATCATTCTGTAGAGAGGCTTACATATTGGGATTGTCCCAAGGACCAAATCAAAAGCAAAGTTATGTCTGGAGGTAATCTAGGCAAGTCATCTAATGATACATTAGGCAAGGAGGTAAATCATGTGCAATACTTTCAAAATAAAAGATGGGTTGATCTAATATGCAAAAAGTGATCATTTGTTATATAACAATCCATACTGGTATGTTATAAAGATAGCCAATCCATACCAAGTATAATATCAAAACTCTAAATCTCTAGGAGAATTAAATCAATAAAAATTTTAAGTTCTCCAATGAAAATCAGATAAGAGGACCAGATTCAAGTTCGTTATCAAAGAATCTCCAATTATCATATTTACATATAGCACATAATGCAGTGGTCTAGGTTGAATACCCAGGTGATAAGCAAATTATTACAAATCAAATCATAGATGGGACCCATGGTCAAACAAATATTTGCATTCTTTCATAAACATGAATAATACCTTCGACCACTGATTTAGAAGCTTTAGAATTATATTCAGTGATAGTAAACACTCTAACATGGGCTAATGACTTAGGAGGCAGTGACTCTTTCTTCTTGTTCCAAGGGCAGTCTTTTATTTTATGATCCAACTTTCCACAAACAAAATAGGCTCCATTCACCCACAAACATAAACTTGTTCCATAATTTAACTTGCAATTCACACAGGATTGAGTCTTTTGTGGTGACTTTCCTTTTCAAATCCAAATGTCTTAACCTTCTTGTTATCACTTTCTGATTCATTTCCAATCATATTTTTATTGATAAACTTATCCTTGTCATTCTTGCTTACATTGTTCCCATTAATGATCAGCCACTACTTCCAATATAAGGTGGCAAAAGAAATCTTTCGATTATCGGAACAATTTCATACACCGAATATCTTTTCCATTCGCATAATCCATTTTTCAATCACTAATGGATTAGGTTCACTACGCTTTCGTTACGCAACTCTGATTTAATATCCTTGATCAAACCTTTCATCCCCCTTAATTAATTAGAAGAAAATGAAATAGGAAGACCAAATGTGCTCATCATCCTAAATTCCTAAAATACATCAAAGAAAATTTCAACCGATCATTATAGTTCACTAGACCACAATATATTTTGCACGTTAACATATTAAATATTTCAGTGATCCTCAAATAATGCTCTAATACCACCTTTGTCACGCCCCTCAAAAATATCGATAATATTAAAATTTTCCATCATAAAACAATCCAGGATCCAAACTAACATTTGACGACACTGAAAAACATTCAATCAAATTCACATCTATAAAACCTATGCAATTTATAATCATATATCACATCACTCGATAATTCATATTTATGAAACCTAAACCAACTTAGCAAAATATTAACAACACTTATAAATACACAAGCTAAATAATTTATACAATCAAAGTTTCAACCATTTACCACCAATTCATATCATTGTAAACTAAACTCAACATTACGAAATTCCAAATAAGAGATCTTTTAACACTTTTACACAATGTATCAATTCAGATTCATTGACAACATTTCATTACATACAAAATGCACTTATACAATAATGATCACAATACATCCACCAATATGATTTGCCCATAATTCTGAATAGCTCTCCACTACCTCAACCCAATTCAAACATCTCAAAGAGTGATAAGCTGACTTGAAAGATTTATATAACAACAGAGTGAGCTAAAAACAACTCAGCAAGTGGCAAAATATATCTAGAGTGAAAAGGGACAGTTTCAAACAAATAAGGTATCACAATGTAAGGTAGAATACAAGAACTCTTAGGGAACCATATTATTAGATACAGAATCGCAAATATCATGTCATTCAAAACACATTTGGTGCATAACAAATGGAGTACAAAGTAATTGGAGCATATCAATAGCATATGAAATGTTCCAGAGTATATCAATGGCATATGAATCATTTCGGAGCATAACAATAGCAGATGAAGCATTTCGAAGTATATCAATGGCGTATGAAATGTTTCGGAGCATATCAATAACAAATGAAACATTTTGGAACATGTCAATGGTATATGAAATATTTCAAAGTATAACAATGATATATGAACCATTTCAAAACGTATCAAAGAACAAATATTAAACAGAAGTTCAAACGTCGAATTTGACGTTACATTCATATCATTCTTATCCAAAGCACATACAGAAATACATAACCAAAGCTCTGGATATCATGTCAAACATACAGAAGGTGAAGTGGGACCATAACATAATATGGTACATTCATTTTTGAATGACCACCAACATAAGTCTCCCACGTTTGGGAGCTGTATCCACCCACGTCTGAGTGAAGTCATAAGGGGCTGGCAAAGCATCACAGGCTCTATGTATAACTCCCTTTACCATTTCTGGCAAAGGTTCACAAAATCCCACAAACACTAGAATATAATAGGACAGTATCAATAATAATAGCACATATCAGAAGCACACGTCATAATCTTTCACAAATGAATTCAGATTTGAAAAGAAATGAAAGCAAGAGCATACAAGGATTCCAAGTAATCACATACAGCCTAATTGAAATAAGAAAGTTAGATGAATTCAATATCTAAAGGAATGAAATTGGAATAGGCACATATCGAAAGCAAATGAGAAACAATGATATATGAACCATTTCAAAACGTATCAAAGAACAAATATTAAACAGAAGTTCAAACGTCGAATTTGACGTTACATTCATATCATTCTTATCCAAAGCACATACAGAAATACATAACCAAAGCTCTGGATATCATGTCAAACATACAGAAGGTGAAGTGGGACCATAACATAATATGGTACATTCATTTTTGAATGACCACCAAACATAAGTCTCCCACGTTTGGGAGCTGTATCCACCCACGTCTGAGTGAAGTCATAAGGGGCTGGCAAAGCATCACAGGCTCTATGTATAACTCCCTTTACCATTTCTGGCAAAGGTTCACAAAATCCCACAAACACTAGAATATAATAGGACAGTATCAATAATAAATAGCACATATCAGAAGCACACGTGGAACAACAAAATGTACATGTGCCTTCACGAGTCAATACGATGCAAGCATAATCTTTCACAAATGAATTCAGATTTGAAAAGAAATGAAAGCAAGAGCATACAAGGATTCCAAGTAATCACATACAGCCTAATTGAAATAAGAAAGTTAGATGAATTCAATATCTAAAGGAATGAAATTGGAATAGGCACATATCGAAAGCAAATGAGAAACAATGATATATGCATGTGCCTATACAAGTCAATATAATACAGCATAAACTTTACACAATAGGTTTCAAGAATGCAAATAATTTAAGGACAAAAGAATACAAGAAATCAAAGCAAAAATATATTCTCAATTGAACAAAGAAAGCTAAATGAAATCAATTTCCAAAGGAATGAAACCAAAATATGCGAAATCAACCAAAGCTCAATTTCTAATAGAATTTGAGAGGCACTTTGAACAATTGATTCAAACTATCAATTGTGCTCCAATTTACTCAAAGAATATATCATTGGAAAGATATTTTAATCGAGTTTCAAAAACAACAAGTTTCATATAAATCGAAGTTTCCAACAAAGAGTTACAATTGATTTAGTAACCAAAGGTCAGAAAATAAAATCATGATTTTGCAGAATTCATATGGTCAGTTTCAATAGATTACTGGGTAGGCATTTAGATCCTAAATCTTTTAATCCCTCTTCTCTTCTTCTTCTCTTCTTCCCTTCTCCTCCCCGACGAACAGCACCTCCTCTCCTCTGTTTCCCCTTGCGGGAAATAGAGGTGCCGCAGCCACCTCAAATGCAAGGCTAGAACAATTCAAAGTTTTCATATTCAAGGCAATTGCAGAGATAAAATTTCAGTAAGAAGAGATCAGGATACTTACAATAGAAGGGATCGAAACACTTTTAATAGGAAGGATCGAAACACTTGCCTTTCGCTGATTTTGATCCGAAGATCCGAAGGTGTACGCCCGAATCCTTTCTCTACTTTTCCTCGGTCTCCTCTCCCTGTTTTGTTTTCTACACCCGTCTTCTTTCTTTCTCCGTAACTACAGCTCATGCCGAACATAGGGGCATAGTCATATGCTCTCCCTTACTCTCATTCCTTCTTTTTTTTCTTTCCCAAACGCAGCTGCCACAGCCACCGCCATAACTGCTGCCATAGTCACAGTCCCTTTCACCGTACTACCTTCTTCCTCCTCTTCTTTCGTAGACACAGCTGCTGCATATGCAGCCGCCGCTGACGCAACTGCAATCATGGCCGCAGCCCCTTTTTCCCCTTTTCTTTCTCTCTTTTTCCTTTCTCATTCTCTTTTGCCACGCAGCTACTGCAGTTGTCGCTGCAGCCGCAACCATAGCCCAACCCCTTCTTTCCCTTCCTTTTCTTCTTTCCTTCCTCTTCTTCTTTCACCGACGCAGCTGCAGCAATTGCCACGGTAGGCGCTGCAGCCGCAACCATAGCCCAACCCCTTCTTTCCTCATCTTCCCTCTCTTTCTTTTCTGTAGCTATAGCCACAGCCTCTTCTTCCTCCCCTGCACTTCTTCCTCTCCTTCTTCTCTTCCAACTGCAGCTGCCACCACTGCAGTCGCAGCCTCTTCTTTCTCCCCTGCTCTTCTTCCTCTCCTTCTTCTCTTCCAACTGCAGCTGCCACCGCCGCAGCCTCTTCTTCCTCCCCTGCACTTCTTCCTCTCCTTCTTCTCTTCCAGCTACAGCTGCCACCGCCGCAGCCGCATCCTCTTCTTCCTCCCCTGCACTTCTTCCTCTCCTTCTTCTCTTCCAACTGCAGCTGCCACCGCCGCAGCCGCTTCCTCTTCTTCCTCTCCTACGCCCAATGCCTCCTCTCCTCTGTTTCCTCCTGCAGGAAACAGAGGTGTTGCAGCTCTATTTGCTGCAGCTACCTCTCTCTCCTCTCCCTCTTCCCTCTCTTCTCCTTCTTCTTCTTCTTTTCTTCTCTTCTCCCCGTTCTTCTTCTTCTTCTCCTCTTCTTCCCTTCTCCCCTATGCCCCACACCTCTGTTTCCTTATGCAGGAAATAGAGATGCTGCAGCCCTAGCTGCAATCACCTCCCTTTCCTCTCCTTCCCTTTCTTTTCCCTCTTCTTCTCCTTCTTTTCTTCTCCTCTTCTTCCCTTCTCCTCCTCGACGCCACACACCTCCTCGCTGTAGCCTTGCCGCAGCCACCCTCCTCTCTTCTTCTTCTTCTTCTTCTTCTTCTTCTTCCCTTCTCCCCTATGCCCCACACCTCTGTTTCCTTATGCAGGAAATAGAGGTGCTGCAGCCCTAGCTGCAGTCACCTCCATTTCCTCTCCTTCTTCTCTTTCTTTTCCCTCTTCTTCTCCTTCTTTTTTTCTCCTCTTCTTCCCTTCTCCTCCCCGACGCCACACACCTCCTCGCTGCAGCCTTGCCGCAGCCACCCTCCTCTCTTCTTCTTCTTCCCTTCTCCTCCCTGACGCCCCACACAAGCACTCCTCTATTTCCTCCTACAGGAAACAGAGGTGTTGCAGCCCTAGCTGCTGCAGCTACCTCTCGCTCCCCTCCCTCTTCCCTCTCTTCTCCCTCTTCTCTTCTTCTTCTTCTCCTCTTCTTCCCTTCTCCTCCCCGACGAACAGCACCTCCTCTCCTCTATTTCCCACTCTGTTTCCCCCTGCGGGAAACAGAGGTGCCGCAACCACCTCATCCCTCCTCCTCCTCCTCCTCTTCTTCTTCTTCTTCTTCTTCTTCTTCTTCTTCTTCTTCTTCTTCCTCTTATATTCTTCTCCACTTCTTCCCTTCTCCTCCCCAACGCCCCACACATGCACTCCTCTGTTTCCCCCTGCAGGAAATAGAGGTGCTACAGCCCTAGCTGTTGCAGCTATCTCTCGCTCCCCTCCCTCTTCCCTCTCTTATCCCTCTTCTCTTCTTCCCTTCTCCTCCCTGATGAACAGCGCCTCCTCTCCTCTATTTCCCCCTGCGGGAAACAGAGGTGCCACAGCCACCTCCTCAGGGGGAAATAGAGGTGCCACAGCCACCTCCTCCCTCTTCTTCTTCTTCTCTTCTTCTCCTCTTCCTCTTCTTCTTTTCTTCTTCTTCCCTTCTCCTCCTCTTCTTCTTCTCCTCCTTTTCTCCTCTTCTTCCCTTCTTCTCTACATCTTCTCTTCTTCTTCCCCAACGCCCCTAGCTCCTCTCTGTTTCCCATGGGAAATAGAGAGCGTTGGAGGCGGTGGGATAAAACCAAAATTTTCGATTTTTTTTTTACAACTTAACAATTTAGTCCTTAAAATTTCTATATTTACATATATGTCCTCCGATTTACAAATAAATCAATAAATTTTAAAAGTATGGGATATTACAATTGGTCCTCTATGAATAGTTAAAGGGTCTTTGGCAGAATTAGTTTTATTTTTCTTTGGTAAGTAAATGTAAATTGATTATATGTAAAGTTTCTACAAATAGCTTTTTATTTTTTGGTAAGTAAAAGTAAATTGATTATGTGTAAAGTTTCTACAAATAGCTTTGTCTATCTCATAAACGAAGCCAAATAACTCATTGAGTACACATGCGATAGTTATGACTACACTTGCTATAGATTTTAACTCCTAACTGTAGCCAACACGTCATGATATGCCAAGACTACTTGTGGGTATAGCATTAACATCATGCCTAAGAACTTTAGCTAATAGCAATATTGAATTTGACAAAAATATCTTTTTCTCTTCGTGTAAAGTGCTCCATCTAACTTATCAAAAAAAAAAATTTACTTATCAAAAAAAAAAAGTGCTCCATCTTGAGATCATGCTCCATGCATGATCTTGTGTCTCTAATAATCTTTGTCAATAGCTGAGCATAGTTTGTGTGTTGACACTTCTGCTATATCTTTCCTTCCACATCCACCAAATAGCACATCTGAAAGTAATCTTTGCCAACTGCGTAAGAGGCCCTTTTCCTGAGAAACATTTCATAAGATCGCCTAATTCCTTATGCAAGTTTGGTTGCGGCAGCCTATTGAGTTCAAGTCTCTAGAGAATCTTCTTCTATATCCATTTAGTATAGTCATAAGCAAAATAGAGGTGGTCAATAGTTTCTTCTTGTCGTATACAAAGGGAGCATCGGTTAACATGATAGATACCTCTTCTCTTCATATTGTCTATTGTAGGTAGTTTATTAAGTAAAGCCTACCATGTACATAAGGAATGTCTCTGTGATCCCAGTCGATCCCATGTCCAACTGCTTGGGATCCACTTGTTATTTCTTTGCCTGATTTGATTCCATGCAGATGTGGCACCAAATTTGCCATTGGCATAAGGCCAAATAAGTATATCTGAAGGGATGTTTGTGATTGAAATAATTGTAATAGTCGGCCAAAGTGATAACATTTCAGGAGAAATAGAATTAGGGTGACACTAGGTACTATTAGTAATGAACTCGAAAACCTTCCAATCTTTAGGAGCCCCAAGGTCTTTTTGTATTCTGTCACTATATAATTGAAATATACTCTTCCCTTCCACCCAAGGATCATACAACATATTTATACTTGTTCCAGAAGAGATTGCATAAGAAATGTGTTTGATCAGTCAACTCCTTGCCTTTAAAATTCCTTTCCAAACTGCAGAGTGATATGTTCTTGTTAAAATTTTCCAAATTAATTCCTTTGAAAGATACCTAGCAAAAACCCAATGTGACCTTAAGGAACATTTGTTTTGCAAAATATCCCACAATTGTTGTACCATACATGTTTTATTCCAATCTCTAGTATTTCTTAGGTTCAGCCCCCCTTCTTCTTTCGGTTTGCAGATGCTATCCCAATTTACCATATGCATTGTCTTATTATTTGTGTTATTCTAGAAGAAGTTTATTAATAACCATTCAATATCTTGGAGAAGTCCAATAGGCAGAAGAAATGCATTAGACCAATATATAGAGTAAGAGTACAACACCTAATGGATGAGTTCAAGTCGTCCTACTTTTGATAGAAGCCAATTTTTTCAGAAAGAAATTCTATTATTTATTTTTTGCGCAATAGGCTGACAGTGGGTTTTATAAATGCCGGTGGATAGGAGTGGGAGACCCATAAAAGGAACTGGTAGGCTACCCTCACTAACCCGTAGAGTGTGTTTAATAAAGTCCTTGTCCTCAATGCAAAGACTCATATAGACTTTACTTTTCGCTTGATTTAACTGAAGGCCAGAAGCCATACCAAAGTCATTCAGAATAGTAGTCAGGTTCCTCACTGAAGTTGATCATTTTGGAGGGATATAAGTAAATCATCAGCAAAAGTTATGTGTGATATGTGAATAGAACCAGCATTGGGTACCTTAATGCTACCATTCGTGACTGCCTGTTCCAACATATAGCTAAGTTCTTCCATTGCAATAGTAAAGAGATATGGAGAAAGTGGATCACCATATCGGATGCCATTCGTGCTGCCAAAAAAGCCAATAGGTGAGTCATTAAAAAGTATCGAAAACTTTGGAGTTTCCAAGCAACTTTAAATCCAATTTACCCATTGCTGTGGGAAGTTCATATTGATGAGCATCTTATAGATAAATTTCCTATTGACTGAATCAAATGTTTTCCATAAATCAGCTTTAAAACATATTTTTGTCCCTTTTGTTTTTGAGTGCAGATCCATGACTAAGTCATTAGCAAGCAGAATATTTTGATGTATACTTCTTCCTTTAATGAAAGCTGCCTAATTTAGACTAATGATCTTGTGTATTACCTTTTGTATTCTATCTACTAACACTTTGGAGATGATCTTGTAAATAAAGTTGCATAATAATATGGGTCGATAGATCTCTAGTGAATCAGCCCCTGCATTCTTGGGAATTAAGGAAATAAAAGTGCAATTCATTTATCTAAGAATATGACTTGAAGAGAAAAAATGTTAGAAAGCCTTAATCACATCATTCCCAATAATAGACCATGCAGTTTGGTAAAATTCAGTTGGAAATCCATTTGGACTTGATATGTCTCCTTTTTAGACGTAACAATTTGAAGATGTGAAACTTCTGAGATATGACCTTTCTACCTTGTTATGGTTATAACTTCATACACTGACCCTTGATTTATTCAAAACTTATTTCATTAGAAACTAGACTCATATATCTTTCTTTTGATACCTATATTAAAAGATTTAGAATCTAAATGACTACCTAGTTATCTATTGAAACCGACCATACGAATTCTGCAAAACAGTGATTTTATTTTCTGACCGTTGGTTACTAAATCAATTGTAACTCTTTGTTGGAAACTTCGATTCATACGAAACATATTGTTTCTGAAACTTGATTGAAATATACTTCCAATGATATATTTTTTGAGTAAATTGGAGCACAATTCATAGTTGGAATAATTTGTTCAATGTGTCTCTCAAATTCTACCAGAAATCAAGCTTTGGTCGATTTTGCATATCTGGTTTCATTCCTTGGGAAATTGACTTCATTTAGCTTTCTTTGTTCAATTAAGCTTTATATTACTACTTTGAATTCTTATATTCTCTTGTCCTTAAATTATTTACATTCTGGAAACCTATTGTGTAAAGTTTATGCAGTATTCTATTGACTAGTATAGGCACATGTATATCCCGTTATTCCGCATTTGCTTTCGATATATGCCTATCCCAATTTCATTCATTTGGATAATGAATTCATCTAACCTTCTTATTTCAATTGGACTGTATGTGATTGCTTGGAATCCTTGTATGTTCTTGCTTTCATTTCCTTTCAAATCTGAATTCATTTATGAAAGATTATGTTTGCATCGTAATGACTCGTAAAGGCATATGTATGTTTTGTTGTTCTGCATGTGCTTCTAATATGTCCCAATTTTATTGCTCATACTATCCTTTTGTACTCTGGTATTTGTGGGATATTGTAAATCTTTGCTAGAAATGGTAAAGGGAGTTATGCATAGAGCCTGTGATGCTCTATCGGCCCCCTATGACTTCACTCATACGTGAGTGGATGGAGCTCCCAGACGTGGGAAACTTATGTTTGGTGGTCATTCAGAAATCGATGTACCATATTATGTTATGGTTCCACTTCACCTTGTGTATGTTTGATATGATATCCAGAGCTTTGGTTATGTATTTCTGTATGTAGTTTGGATAATAATGATATGAATGCAACGTTAAATTCGACGTTTGAACTTCTGTTTCGTATTTGTTCTTTGATACGTTCCGAAATGGTTCATATATCGTTGTTATGCTTTGAAATATTTCATATACTATTGATATGTTCCAAAATGTTTCATTTGTTTTTTATATGCTCTGAAACATTTTATACGCTATTGATATACTTCGAAAAGCTTGATATGCTATTGTTATGCTCTGAAATATTCCATATGCCATTGATATGCTCCAAAACATTTCATATGCTATTGATATGCTCCAATTACTTTGTACCCCATTTGTTATGAACCAAATGTGTTTTGAATGACATGATATTTGTGATTCTGTATCTAATAATATGGTTCCTTGAGAGTTTTTGTATTCTGCCTTGCAATTGTGATACCTTATTTGTTTGAAACTGTCCCTTTTCACTATAGATATATTTTGCCACTTGCTGAGCTGTTTTTAGCTCACTCCGTTGTTATATAAATCTTTCAGGTCAACTTATCACTCTTTGAGATGTTTGAATTGGGCTGAGGTAGTGGAGAGCTATTCAGAATTGTGGGCAAATCATATTAGTGGATGTATTGTGGTCATTATTGTATAAGTGCATTTTGTATGTAATGAAATGTTGCCGATGAATCTAAATTGATACATTGTGTCAAAGTGTTAAAAGATCTCTTATTTGGAATTTCATAATGTTGAGTTTAGTTTACAATGATATGAATTAGTGGTAAATAGTTGAAACTTTGATTGTATAAATTATTTAGCTTGTGGATTTATAAGTGTTGTTAATATGTTGCTAAGTTGGTTTAGGTTTCATAAATGTGAATTATCGAGTGATGTGATATACGATATATATTGCACGGGTTTTATAGATGTGAATTTGATTGAATGTTTTTCAGTGTCCTCAAATGTTAGTTTGGATCTTTGATTGTTTTGTGATAGAAAATTTTAATATTATCGACCTTTTTGAGGGGCGTGACATAGACAGCATTCCGAAAGTCAGCTTCAAAGTTTTAATGATTACATAGACACTACCGCATTGATTGCTATGAAATATGTGGGAAATTGGTTCTCCTAGAGTAATCAAGGTGCTGCTAACAGAAAAATAATGGCTCGACTTGACAGGTGTTTGATTAATCAAGAATGGTTAACAGTTTACCTTTATTTACTTCTTGAGTATGATGCACCATTATATTTCGATCATTCCTTAATATATATACATGCAGACAAAGCAACACCCCGAGGCAAGAAACCATTTAGATTCTTTAACATGTGGAGTACACATCCTTAGTTCCTTGATATTGTCAGATTAGCTTGGAATGTTAATATACATGGTTCGCCAACTTACATCTTATGTTAAAACCTCAAAGCCTATAAAGCAGCACTTAAGGAGTGGAATACAAACACCTTTGGAAATATTACCACCCAGGTTCAAATTTGCAGAAAAGAACTAATGGCAATGCAACATGAATTATAACTTCAGCTCTAAGATGAGAATCTTATCTACAAGGAGACAGAATCCTGAAATAACTTAATGCAAGCCTTAAAGCATGAGGAAAGTTTTACAAAGTAGAAGTCTCGACAGCATTGGCTTACTCTAGGCGATTCCAATACTAAGTTTTTCTATACTTCCATTGCTACTCGAAGGGCAGTTAATCATATCAGAAAATGTAGAGACAAATATGGTAATCTTATTGAGAATTTACACAAGGTTAAAGCATACACTAAGTGATTTTTTTATTCCATACTCAATTAAACGGTGCAACCTAATAACATTCATATGGAGCCAACTATAAAGTGTTGTAAAAGTGCTAAGTGTCCTCCTCCCTTTCTAAGTCTTATGATCATTCAAGTAAGGTATGAGACTATTAGAACCTTTGTAGATTCTAAGCTTGGGGCAGATTCTAAGCTTACAGATTCTAAGTTTGGTACCTTGTAATTGAAATAACTCGATCTAAAATTTACTAGTGAAGATCCTATCACGATCACTTATAATGGACTTTAGCATCCCATGTAGTTTAATAATATGTTCTATAAAAATCTGGGCAATACTAGCAGTATGATAGAACCCTTACAGATTCTAAGCTTGGGGTTGATCTTTTTAGGGGATCGGCCTCCTTGGAACTCTATAGGGGTTCTTTCCTCCAAATTGCTACTCAAAGGCTATAGAAAATATTCATCTATTGCTTATGAAAAGAGTATGAATAATGATTATTTATAGGGCTTCTCATCCCCAACTCCTAATAGGACTCCTACTCAAGACTCCTATTCCTTTACAACTCCTAATGCTTCTCTAAGAAATACTCTCCTAACCCTAGCCGGCCTCTTCACCTCTTTAATAGGGGTTGACTAGGTATGTTTTACATGAATGCCCCTTTCAATAAAACTCAATTTAGGACTCTCCTAGCTAGAGTCCTAACACAGTAGTGTAGGGATTTCGCACAGCACAAAAATGAGTATATTTCGTAAGTCGATCAACTACCATGAGAATTATGTTTTTACCTTTGGAAGGTGGCAGCCCTTCGGTGAAGTCCATATAGATGTCAGTCTACACCGAGTCCGGTATGGGTAGTGGTTGTAGCTTCACTGAACTTGCCACTATTTCATCCTTGTGCTGTTGACATACATCACATTATGCCACATATTCAAAAATAATTTTTTTCATTCCTCTCCAATAAAAATTTTGCTTCACTCTTTTGTAGGTTCTCAAGAATCTGAAATGCCCTACTGAAGGTGGGGAGTGCATTTCATGCAGGATGATTTTGATGCTAAGGGACTTGGGTATAAGCATAATGCGACCTTTGTAGTATAGATCCCTCGAATCCCAAGTGTAGTGGGCTATTGTACTTGGATCCTCCTCCAATTTTCTTATGATATTGCTAATCTCTGGATCCTTCTTCTATTCTTCCCTAATGTCCTCGAGGAAGTCGATGGTAGAAAGGGAGATGGCTGAAAATTTAGCTTACTTAGGTAGCCATGAGAGTGCATCTACAACATTTTCTTTCCCCTTTTTGTAAATAATTTGATAACCAAATCCTAGAAGTTTGGTTACCTATTTTTGCTGCCCAGGGGATAATATCTTCTACTCCAAAAAATATTTGAGGCTTCTAAAGTCGGTTTTAATTTGAAATCGTCGACCGATCAGGTAGGGTCTCCACCTTGTTATTGTTGTAAAATGACGAGCATCTCATTATCATATATTGACATGTTTTGATGGGAGGGAGACAACGCCTTGCTGGTGTATGCGAGTGGTCAACCATCTTGCATGAGAATAGCTCCAATTCTGACTCTAAATGTGTCAGCCTTAATGATGAAAGGTCAGATGAAATCCAGTAGCGCTAGCACCAGCGTAGTCGTCATAGCTGCCTTAAGTTTGTCGAAGGTAGCGAAGGCTTTGTCCGACTATCGGAAGGCATCTTTTTTTAGTAGAGAATTGAGGAGTTCACTGATCTTCCCGTAGTCCTTGACAAATTTTAATAGTAGCCCATTATTCCAAGGAACCCGCGCATGATTTCAAGTTTGTAGGTTTCGACCAACCTTACATTCCTTCATTTTTGTTGGGTCTACCACCACTCCTTCGATATTATGTGCCTAAGGTACTCTACGTTTTGCTAGAGAAAGCTACATTTGACTGCTTAACAAAAAGAGTCTTCTCCCGAAGGATCGTTAAAATAACCCATAATATTGAAAGTGAGTCTCAAGAGAAGGGCTATAAATGAGCTTGACAAATTTTATAGTAGCCCATTATTCCAGGAACCCGCGCAGTGATTTCAAGTTTGTAGGTTCGACCACCTTACATTACTTCAATTTTTGTTGGGTCTACCACCACTCCTTCTGATATTATGTGCCTAAGGTACTCTACGTTTTGCTAGAGAAAGCTACATTTTGACTGCTTAACAAAAAGAGTATTCTCCCGAAGGATCGTTAAATAACCCATAAATATTGAAAGTGAGTCTCAAGAGAAGGGCTATAAATGAGAATATCATCGAAAAATACTAGCACAAATTTGCGAAGAAAGCTCCAAAAAATATTGTTCATAAGACTTTGGAAGGGTTGAAGGAGCATTAGTGAGTCCAAAAGGTATTACTAAGAATTCATAATGGTTGTCATGTGTTCAAAATATAGTTTTCGGAATGTCGTCTTCACATACCCAAATTTAGTGGTAATCAGATCGGAGGTCCAACTTCATGAAGACTCGAGCTCCTTTTAACTCATCAAGAAGTTCATCCACCATTGGTATTAGGTACTTGTCCTTGATGATGATGCCATTTAAAGCTCGGTAGTTGATGCACATCCATCAAGTTCCATCCTTCTTGCGTACAAGTAGCACTGGTGAAGAATAGGGGCTGCAACTTGGCTGATCACCCCTGTTTCAAGTATCTCCTTTACAATATTTTCAATTTCATCCTTCTAGAGATGAGGATAATGGTATGGCCGAGTGTTCGCTAGTGGCTTGCCTGGAATGATTAGAATTTGATGGTCATGTTGCCGAGTAGGAGGAAGACTACGCGGTTCAGCAAAAATGTCGGCAAATTCAGCAAGCAATTGGGCAAGATTTTGATCTTCAATTTCTATTTTCTTCCCCTTTGGTTACTGGAGATGTATTAAAAATCCACCATTTACCTTGTGCAAAACTTTCTCCATTTGTTGGGTCAAAACAGTGGTTACGTTGCTTCTATGCTTCCCATGTAGGATGATTTGTTTGCCTTTGTAGTAGAATTTCATAATTAACTTAGAAAAATTTCAAGAGACATTACCTAGCATAGTCAGCCATTCTATGCCAAAAATGGCCTCATAGTCATCAATTGGTAGGAGGAAGAAGTTGGTGATAATTTCTTGGTCTTGTAGTAATAGTTTCACTTGCGGGCATCTTTGGTCGCACTTTAGGATTCTACCATCAGTGACCTTTACATCAAACTTGCTACAACCTTCAATGTGGAGTGCCATCTGAGCAGCAGCCATACTATTTAGGAAGTTATTAGTGCTGCCCATGTCGATGAGAATAGTAATCGGTTGTTGTTTGAGAAGGCCTCCAACTTTCATCGTTTGCGGGTTTGAGTAGCCGGCTAGCGCGTGTACCATAAAATATGTCGGTTGTGGATCTTCTTCCGTATCTTATTCTTCATGTTCAAGGCTCTCTTTTGATGTTCAATGACATCTTCTTCTATTGGTTTAATCATAAGAAGTCTCCCTTTTTTACAACGATGCTCACGGCTCCATGGCTCGTCGTAATGCCAACATAACCATTACGCAGATCACCCCCGAAGCTCTTCTCTTATCAACCTTTTTGGTGCAGAAGCTCGGTTGATAGTAGGAGGGGCTAAGGGCTTCAGTATTGCTAGTTAGGGAGTGACCCTAGTCCTTTGAGGTTCATGGTTCAATCGCTCTTCTTGAAGTCGTGCGAAAGATGTGGCTGCCATAAGCGTGTACGGTTGTCATGCTTTAACTTCTCCCTGGATCTTCGACTTCAAGACCTCAATGAAGGTCCCCAATAGCTATTTTTTAGACCAATCATAAGTTTAATTAGATAACTTTTCAAACCTAGTTTGGTACTCCTGAATGGTGGAGATTTGTCGGATCTTTGCAAGTTGTCTATCAATGTCCTCGTAATCGGTTGTTCAAACTAGTTGATTTGTGGTATTTTCAAAGAAGGACTATTGATTTGCTTTGAAACAACCGATTATGAGGACATTGATAGACAACTTGCAAAGATCTGACAAATTCAAAGAAGGACTGTTGATTTGCTTCGAAACAACCGATTACGAGGACATTGATAGACAACTTGCAAAGATCGCTCCGCGCATATGTTCAAACTCCTGAATGTGTTCAAACTAGTCAAACCATTGTATGGCATCCCCTTTAAGACATATAGCCATAATTTTCTGCATAGATGCGTCCGTAGTTTTGTGGTACCGAAAATATCGCTTCGCGCACGAGATCCAACCAATCGGGTCTCCTTCTTCCCATCTAGGGAAGTCCACCCTCATGCATGGATAGTAGGGATCAGTCATAGAGCCTCTCCTCTCTTAAAAGTCATCTCTTTGGGCTTGGTGTGATTGGTTAGAGCTCTCTCCTTGATGTGATTTCTTTGGACTTGGTGGTCGGCCCAAACTGAGTTCGGTAAAGAGAGTCCAAATCTTATCCGCCATTCGCATCTCGAAGGCTTCGAATTTATCATTGATTGTCTCATCAAATGCCATAGTATATGCCTCCAAATCTATAATATTAATATCTCTCTTTTATTGTTGAGTTAAAGACATGTATAGATTAAGAGAAGTGGTGGCCGAAAGGGTTGGTGGGTTGGTGGATGTAGGCTGCGGTTTAGGCTTGTTTTGTGGCTGTTTTGGGTGCAGTTTGAGAGTATGGTTTAGTGGAGCTTTAGAGCTGTGATAGTAGTAGATGAAGGTTAGGAAAAAAATGTTTTAGATCTATGATAGATGGCAGCAAAGGTTTGATAGAATTAGTGGAAGTTGTTGCAGATAGGTGTTGTCTTGTAAGAGTAGAATTGTCGTCGAAGAAACAGTGGTTTCTCGATGAAATTCCTAGCAAAAATAGAGAGATTTAAGGAGGGAATTTGATAGCAAAATTTCAGTTTAAATAACTGCAATGATGACTAATTTAATCAAGAAAATTTCAGCAGTATATCAGCAATGAAATTGGTGTAAGTTGCGATAACAAAATTCTCATCGAAAAATTCTAACAGGTTGCGATGAAAATTTGCAGTAACATAAGAATATTTTTAGAGATGAATTCCTTAATAGATCAATCTTATATGGAAGCCAAGATAATCTATGAGGCATATAGAAAAATTTCACTCAAAAAGGATTGCAAATAGATCAGTTAGAGGCAATAATATGCGGCTGAAATTTTCTGCAACAATCCTTCATTCGCAAAGATGATAACTTTTGCAACGAAAGGAATTTGCAGCATGGGATAGATAAAAAGACTTCTTCTTGGTATTTTGAATGGAAAATTGTAGTAGCAAAATGTATTAGTGATAGGAGAATACCATATCTCTGATACAATTGGAGGTGACAGCAGTATATTGATTTGATCCATGACAGGAGATGAGGATGGAGATGGCAACATCAAGAGAAATTGTGGGAATTGCTTGGCTGGTGGTAGGCGACAAGGATGGCAGCAAAAGCAGCAATATCGCTGCTCTGATACCAGATGATAGAATCCTAGAGGAATTATATATAGATTGATCTTTGAGAGAGATCACTCCTTGGAACGCTATAAGGGTTCCACCCTCCTAGAAGTCAGCCAAATGGCTACAATTATAGAAAGATCTTATTCTCAAAGAGATGGAAGCTACATGATTATATAGAGCTCCAAACCCTAGTCCTAGGGGCTGCTTCCTAAGTAAGTTACCCCTTTTGCCCTCAACCCTAACCAACCAACCCAGTAAAAGGGGGCGGTGGCTAGGAAGCCCAAAGGCCCAAATATAAACCGTAGCCACTCTTCTTTATAGGATAGAGGTGGCTAGGTGGGGTTTATTACAATCCCATAGGGTTTTATTTGCTACTTCTTGGTTGAGTAGGACCTAACCCTACTAGGGTCCTATTAGTTGAGTTGGTCGAGTCCCTCGAGGCTCACTTATATCGTGATTCACTATCTTGCCTATGACATAGAGATGTCACTAGTGACCTAAGGACATGGTATGCTTGGTCGAGTCCCTCGAGGGTATATCACTGAATCAGACTCATCTTGTAATGATGATATTGAATTAACCGAACATCATGGTTGGTTGAGTCCCATGAAACCATAGTGGTTCAGAGGCCGAATAGGATGGGAGTCACAAGGAGTTGTGATTGGCAAGAGTTGCCTACCTTTTGGGTTTAGTGTGATTGATCGAGTCCCTTAAGGTTATACTAAAACGCTGATTGGATCCCAATCTCTAGTCGAAGTTTGCCAAAGACTTTCATTTCACGTGCTAAGGGTGTCTTGTGACTCACTAGAAAAATAGTTGAAGTAGAATAAGATAGAAGTTTATATCTTGATTGTTTATTTTTCTATAAAATCTACATGTTATTTATTTCTACTACATCTTTATTTTCAGAAAATGTCACTTTCAATTACATGGCATACTTGTTGTCAACCGCCTCACTACTCCAAATTATACGGATTAACTCCATAACCTAAAAATTATTCTCATGGCGGAGAAAATTATGTATGTTCTTGATACAGTGATGCCTACGTCCAAGAAAGGGGCAAGAGAGGATGAGATCGCTCGCTACATGAAGTACTTAGATGAATCCACTCTTGCTCAATGTTATATGTTAAACTCCATGACTCCTGAGTTACAGAGACAACATGAAATAATGGATGTCAAATCTATTCTCCTACATGTTTGCAAACTATTTGAGGAACAGGGAAGGACTCGGCGATATGAGATATCCAAGAGCCTTTTCTATGCTAAGACGACTGAAGGGACACCAGTTCAAAACCATGTCCAAGAGAATATTGAGTGGATAAAGAAACTCACAGGTCTAGGGATGGTCCTAGAGGATAACCTGTATGCGGATCTTGTACTTCAGTCCCTACTAGAATACTTTGCATAGTTCATAATGAATTTTAATATGAACAAGCTTAAGGTGACTCTCCTTAAGTGCCTCAATATGTTGAGAGAGGCAGAGAGCACTATCAAGATAGAGAAGCCAGTTCTCTATACTAGTGAGACCAAAAAAAAAAGGAAGGCAAAAAAGTTTCTTAAGAAGGGCAAGTGCAAGGGCAAACCAGGTAAAATAAAGGTTGCTCTGAAAGACCCACAAAGGAGAAAGGCCTATACTTCTACTATAGCAAAGATAGGCACCAGAAGAAGAATTGCAAAGAATATCTTGTAGAGATGGCAAAATAAAAGATTGGAAAAGCTTTTGGTACATTCATGATTAGTCTCCATTTGTCAAACTTTTATGATGATACATGGGTATTGGATACCATAGTGCTTATCATATTTGTAATTCATTGCAATTTTTTGTAAGACCTAGGAGATTGGTAATAGAAGAGATGGACCTCAAGGTGGGCAATGGAGCACGCTATAGTAGCTTTTAGCAAGGTCACCCTATATCTACCTAGTGAAGCTATTATTGTATTGGATACATGCTATTTTGTTCATTCTATTATCAAAAAAATTATTTCTATTTGATGTTTGAGAGTTAGTGGATATAAATTAGTTTTTGAGAATAATAGTTGTTCAATATTATTAGATTATAATATTATTACGAGAGAAACATTGCATAATGGTTTGTTTATGCTAGACACTGCTCCACATATCATGAATGTAAGTGTTTCTAAGAAGAAATGAGATAAGTTGAATAATGCATACTTGTGACATTGTAAGCTAGGTCATATCCATGAGGGAAGAATTCAAAAGTTACTAAAGGATGAATATCAAGATCCATTCGACTATGAGTCATATGCAACTTGTGAGCCTTATCTTCGTGAAAACTGACCAACTCTCTATTTATTGGAATTGGAGAGAGAGACACTAAGCTACTAGAACTCATACATAGTGATATATGTGGATCCATGTCAACTAATGTCGTAGGTGGTTACTCCTACTTCCTTCATTATTTTTACTAATAATTTCTTAAGGTATAGATATATATACTTGATAAAGTAAGGCCTTTGAGAAATTCAAAGAGTATAAGAATGAAATAGATAACCAAACTGAAAATGGTATCAAAACTCTTCGATAAGATCGAGGAAGTGAGTACTTGAGTATAGAATTCACTCAATTCCTCAAGGACCATGGGATTATATCCCAATGGACATCTCCTTATACACCTTAGCTCAATGCTATATCTAAAAGGAGGAAACATACACTATTAGACATTGTGCAGTCTATGATGAGCTTTGTCGACCTACCCATCTCATTCTTGGGATACGCCCTAGAGATCATAGCATACCTTCTAAACAGAGTTTTAATTAAGTTGGTATTGTCTACACCATATAAGATATGGAAAGGGAAGAAACCCAATCTTAAAGCTGTTAAGATTTGGAGCTACCCTGCCCATGTTAAAAGACACAACCCCAATAAATTAGAATTCAGGACAAAATGATACATATTCATGGGATACCCCAAGGAAACTTGTGGGTATTATTTCTATCACCCTAAGGACCAAAAGGACTTTGTAGCCAAGAGAGAGGTGTTCTATGAGAAGGAACACATTCTTGGCAGAGACTGTGGGAGCGTGATAGAGTTGAGCGAGGTTGGCAAACCTAGCTCAAGCACCACTCCATAGCCTGACTCTATTCAGGTATCAAGTATACAAGTTCCAACTTTACGTAGGTCTGATAGAATATCTCATCCTCCTAAGAGATATATAGGATATATTAGAGGACAAGATGTTAAGGATATTGATCCTTAGATCTACAAGGAGGTTATTACGTATATAGACTCTATGAAATGGCAAGAAGCTTTGAATTTTAAGATGGATTCCATGTACTTCAATTAGGTTTGAAACCTAGTTGATGCACTCGAGAGTATTATACCCATTGGTTGCAAGTGGATCTTTAAGAAGATGATCAGAGGTGATGGAAAGGTTGAGACCTATAAAGGAAGACTAGTGACTAAGAGGTATCTGCTAGTCATAGGTGCCCTGTAAGCCAATCACATGAGTGATAGTATGTGTGATATGACACAACTCTTTTTGCTTATTATATTATTTGGCATTTATCACTTTATATTGCTTGTTGCATATATGCATATATATTGGTGATATTCATGGATTTGTGGAATAGGAATCAGATCATGATGAGATGATGATAATGAGACCAATTCGTCTTTAAACACAAACCCTAAATAATCTTGGTCATAGGTTACTCGAGATTGACATCAAGATAACCGAATAGACTAGTGTGCTATATACCCATCCATATTATGGAGGTAGTTGGTCTTATAGCTACTCATGTGGGGACACTAAGAATCCAATGCAGGTGCTCATTGAAGAATGAGTTCACTGATTGATTCGCTCATGGAATATTGGATGGTTGATGATGCATATTGTTAGACAGCGATTTTGTAGTCCCAATAATGTATCTGGTCCTTAGACTTAAGACACCAAGAATATCCTATATGAGTACTCCACTCTTTGATACTAGACTTATAGGTTTAGAAGTTCCAAATCCAGTACAATGGTGACTCACGGCTAGCTCGATATTGGGCCTAGAGAGTCACATACATATGGTAGGTGTTGCGATGAGTAGAGGTTCGGATATAAGATATCTACTGGAGCCCCTATTTTATTGGATATCCAATAAGCCCCTGAATTATTAGATCTCATAAATGAGATCCAATAAGAGCTAATAAAAGATTATTTGATAGAGACTCATTAATCTAAGAGGCTTGGGTAATTGGATGGAGATCCAGCACCCAATAGGGCAAGATCCATTAGGGTTAACTAGGAGCCTCTATAAATAGGAAGAAACTAAAGGCCCATAGGCTGAGGCTTCTTACTTGCCACCTCCCACTCTCCTCTCTTTTTCTCCTCCTTAGATAGCAGGCCTAAAGATTTGAGGAGTATTGTTGCAACCCTACTATATGGATCACCGCTAGAGAGGACACTTTACCTCTATCATCCACTCATATAGATCTGTAGGGATTCAGGGATATACAATCTCCCTATGTAACATAACTATTTCATATGTAGTTTTCTATATCGCAGGTTTTGCGCATTAATCTTCACATGACGATGAACATATATTGAGAAATTTAAAATTTTTGTTTTATATTCCTCCACTGCACATGTGATGTTGCCCCTAGATTTTCCTATAGTGGTATTAGAGTCAGGTTATTCATGCGAAAGATTGATTTTGAACTACATATATTATGTATTAGGAAGAATTTTATTATCAAGATCGTTGATGCCAAAGGCAAGAAAGGGCAGCAACTATTGCTACCCTTACTGCCCACTCAAAAGTGGCCAAAGGATGCTTGCAGCCTTGGCCGTTTGTGTGTAGGCGGCCAATTGCTAGCTGCTAGTGACCAGCAGCCCACCGATAGTAGGCCACTAGTAGTGCTGCCCACATGGGTGGGCACTACGCCCACGGGGGAAACTGCCCACAAGGGCGGCAGGGCCCGTAGGGACGCTAGCCCAACGGGGCAGTGGCGCTTACAGGCGCTACGCCTACTTGCGGAGCCGCTCGCAAGGGCGGGGCTCGCTAGCGGCCTACCACCTACCCGTGGGTGCGGCAGCGCCCACCCGCGAGCAAAGCCGCCTGCGGGTAGGGGCGGCACTTACACCCCCTGCAGTATAGGCCGCCGCCAACAAGGTGGCGATAGCCATAACAAGTAGGAGAGAAAGGGCCTTAGGGCAGTTTTGGGCAAAAAGATAGTTTTACCCATGTGAATTTAAGAAATTTCAATTCTATCCTTTTATCTAAATTATAAAAATACCTTTTACAATTTAAAAAATTTCCTACTTATCCTTGATTTAAAAAATATTAATTAATTAAAAAGTTTAATTGATTGTTATTATTATTATCTAGTAGTCCTACATGATGTTAATGTGTACATGTGATGTGTGAGATGTGGACGGATGATCATGGACTGTTTGATGTGTGTACTTGTGATTATTATTATTGGGGCCTACGAGCCTCCATTTTATTTCTCGTTTATTATCGGGCCTGCGTGCCTATGATTAAGTTGTAATCACATGAGAAAGCATAGTTGAAGCTTGGAAGCAATGACAAAACCGACGATGACGAGATGGGCGATCACAAGGTATGGAGATGCACCACCGCACACATAGATCTTGATGTAAGTGATTAGGCCCATTGGCTCGGGCCTGATCACATTAGGATGTGGTCCATGATCATATGGTGTGATTGCTCATTTGATGTGTGATTATTTATATACCTACTATGTATATGTATATATATATATATATATATATATATATATATATATATATATATATATATATATATATGCATGCGATGTCGATATATATTAAATATGTATATGTGTGACACATCATATTAGGAGACTAAATAAAAAATCCCCTCTCTTTAGAATATTAAGTCAGTAAACATGAAACAATCAGATTGACCCATGTGGCCTTTTATCATTATAGGAAAGAACTGATTTTCGATATAGGTTGAGTTGGTCGAGTCACTCGAGGCTTACATATTTCATAATTCACTATCTTGCCTATGACATAGAGATATCATCGGTAACTTGAGGACATGGTATGCATAGTATAGCCACTTGAGGGCATATTGTCGAATCAGATGCATCTTATAACGATGGTGATGACTTAACTAAACACCATGGTTGGTTGAGTCATTCGAGGCTATGGTGGTTTGGAGGCCGAACAAAACGGGAATCACAAAGAGTTGTGATTGGCAAGAGTTGCCTACCTTTACAGGCTTAGCGTAATTGGTCGAATCACTCAAGGTTATGTTAAAAAACCGATTGGATCTCGATCCCCACTAGAGCTCTACCGGGGGTCTCCAATTCACATACCGGAGGGAGTTGTATGATTCACAAGAAAATAGTGGGAGTAGATTAAGATAGAAGTCCTTATCTTAATTGTTTATTTTTTTACAAAATCTACATGTTATTTATTTCTTCTACATCTTTTTTTTCATAAATATTTCACATTCAAATTCCTTACGTGACATATTTGATGTCAACAGCCTCACTTATCCAAATTACACTGATTAGCTCCGCAACTTGAGAATCGTTCTCACAGTGAAGAAAATCGCATATGTCCTTAACATAATGATGTCTTCGCCCAAGGAAGGGGCAAGTGAGGATGAGATCGCTCGCTACGTGAAGTACATAGATGACTCCACTCTTACTCAATATTACATGTTAGGCTCCATAACTCTTGAGTTACAGAGATAACATGAAAAGATGTATGTTCGATCTATTATCCTACATCTCCAAAAAAAATTTGAGTAACAAGAAAGGACTTGGCGATATGAGATATCCAAAAGTCTCTTCTGTGTCGAGATGAGTGAGGGGATACCAGTTCAGAACCATATCCTTAAGATGATTGAGTGGATAGAGAAACTCATAGGTCTAGGAATAGTCCTAGAGGATGACCTGCGTGTAGACCTTGTACTTCAGTCCCTACTAGATTCGTTTTCTCACTTCAAAATGAATTTTAATATGAACAAGCTTGAGGTGACCCTCTCAGAACTCCTCAATATGTTGAGGGAGGCAGAGAGCACTACCAAGAAAGAGAAGCCAGTTTGCTAGTGAGACCAAATTGGCAGTGAGACCAAAAAGAAAAGGAAGGCAGAAAAGTCCCTTAAGAAGGGCAAGGGTAAGGGCAGATTGGATAAAGCAAAGGTTGCTAAGAAAGACCCAACAAAGGACAAAGGCCAGTGTTTCCACTATAGCAAAGAGGGGTATTGGAAGAGGAACTACAAAAAAGTACCTTATAGTGAGGGTAAAACAGAAGCTTGGAGAAGCTTCAGGTACATTCATGATCAGTCTCCAATTGTCAAATTTTTGTGATTGTGCATTGGTATTAGATACCAATAGCGCTTATCGCATCTACAATTTGCTGTAGATTCTAGCAAAGCCTAGGAGATTGGCATAATAAACATTACATAATGGTTTGTTTATGCTAGATATTGCTCCACATATCATGAATGTAAGTGCATCCAAAAGGAAATGAGATATGGTGAATAGTGTATACTTGTGGCACTATAGACTAGGTCACATCCATGAGGAAAGGATTCAAAAGTTGCTAAAGGATAGATATTTAAATCCATTCTACTATGAATCATATGCAACTTGCAAGCCTTATCTTTGTGAAAAGATGACCAACTCTCCATTTAGTAGAACTGGAGAGAGAGCCACTAAATTACTGGAACTCATACATATTGATTTATGTGGTCTCATATCAACTCATGCCTTAAGTGGTTACTCCTACTTCATTACTTTTACTAATGATTTCTTAAGGTATGGACATATGTACTTGATAAAGTATAAGTCTGAGGCCTTTAAGAAATTTAGGGAGTATAAGAATGAAGTAGAGAATCAGATTGGAAAGAGTATCAAGACTCTTTAATCAGATTGAGAAGGTGAGTACTTGAGTACAGAGTTTACCTAGTTCCTCAAAGATTATGGGATTCTGTCCCAATGGGTACCTCCTTATACACCCTAGCACAATGGTGTATCCGAAAGGAGGAATCACACACTATTAGATATGGTGCGGTCCATGATGAGTTTCGCCGACCTCCTCATCTCATTATGGGGATACACCCTAGAGACCACAGCTACCTTCTAAACAAAATTCTAACTAAGTCAGTGGTGTCAACTCCATATGAGATATAGAAAGGGAAGTAGCCCGATCTTAAGGTTGTCAAGATTTGGGACTGCCTTACCCACGTCAAAAGACACAACCTTGACAAATTGGAATTTAGAATGGAACAGTGTATATTCGTGGGATACCCCAAGAAAACTAATGGGTATTATTTCTATCATCCTAAGAGCCAAAAGGTCTTTGTAGCCAAGAGAATGGTGTTCTTTGAGAAGGAACATATTTGTTAAAATCCCAAAGGAATTCTATGTAGGTTGATCTTTGAGGGGGATCAATCCTTTGAACATTATAGGGGTTCCACTCTCCTAAAAGTTGGTCATATAGCTACAATTGTAAATAGATCTTATTCTCAAAGAGATTGAGGCTACATGCTTATAAAGGTCTCCAAACCCTAGCCTTAGGGGCTACTTCTAAAGTGAGTTATCCCTTTTGCCCTCAACCCTAGCCGACCCGCCCAATAAAAAAGGGGGGGGGGGGGGGCGGTGGTGTTGCGTCTAGGAAGCCCAAAGGCGCCCAAATATAAACCGTAGCCACTCTTCTTTATAGGATAAAGGCGGCTTGGTGGGGTGTATTATAATATCACAGGGTTTTTATTTAGTTGTTTCTTGGTTGAGTAGGACCCAACCCTACTAGGGTCCTATCAATATTCTTGGTGGAGACAGTGGGAGCATGATAGAGTTGAGCGAGGTTGGAGAACCTAGCTCAAGCACTATTCCACAACCCGAGTCTGTTTAAGTACCTAGCACACAAGTTCTGACTTTACGTAGGTCCAGTAGAGTATCTCATCCTCTTGAGAGATATGTGGGACATATTAGAGGAGAGGATGTTGAGGATATTGATCCTCAAACCTACGAGGAGGCTATTACAAGTATAGACTCTGGAAGTGGCTAGAAGCTATGATTTCTGATATTGATTCCATGTACTCCAACAAGGTTAGGAACCTAGTTGATACACCCGAGGGTATTGTACCCATTAGTTGTATGTGGATCTTCAAGAAGAAGATTGGAGTAAATGGAAAGGTAGAGACCTATAAAGCAAGGCTAGAGGCTAAGGGGTATCGTCAAAGGCAAGGTGTTGATTATGACGAAACCTTCTCACCTGTAGTCATACTAAAATCCATCTAAATTCTATTGGCTATTATAGCACACTATAATTATAAGATCTAGCAGATGGACATGAAAACCGTGTTCCTTAGTGGCAACCTCGAGGAGGAGGTATATATGATATAGCCTGAGAGATTTGTGTCCAAGGATTATCCAAATAAAGTATGTAGGTTGCTTAGGTCCATTTATGAACTAAAACAAGCTTCCTGAAGTTGGATCATGAGAATTGATAAGGTGATCAGATCTTATGACTTCGTTAAAAATGAAGATGAGCCTTGTGTATATATGAAGCTAGGTGGAAGCGCTATCACCTTCTTGGTTTTATATGTGAATGGTATCCTGATCATTGGGAATGATATAAGAATGTTATCAATAGTAAAGACTTGGTTATCTATACACTTCTCCATGGACTTACAAGTAGCATCCTATATCTTGGCTTGTCCCAATCTAGGTATATAGACACCATTATCAAAAGGTTTTGCATAAAAAATTCCAAGAGAGGTCTCATACCGATGAGACTTGGAATATCGCTTTCTAGGAGTATGTCCCCAAAGACTCTTGAAGAAAGGGAAAACATGGATAAAATATCCTATGCCTTAGTGATAAGGTCTATCATGTATGCCATACTATGTACCAGGCCTGATATAGTGTATGCTCTAAGTGTCATGAGCAGGTATCAAGCAGATCTAGGCTTGGAGCACTAGAAAGCAGTAAAGTGTATCCTTAAGTACTTGAGAAGGACTAAGGATCTTTTATTGGTATATAAAGGTAGTAGCCTCAGGGTTGAAGGCTACATGGACTCATATTTCTAGTCTAATGTCGATAATAGTAAGTCAAATTTGAGGAATGTGTACACCCTGAATGGAGCAACAGTATGCTGGAAGAGTTCCAATCAAGATACTACTACTAACTCGACCATATAGGCAGAGTACATTACTACAACAGAGGCAACAAAGGAGATAGTTTGGATGAAGAAGTTCATTATAGATCTAGGAGTCATGCCGAGTAACAAGGAGTTGATTTCCTTATATTGTGACAACTATGGGTCGATTACTCAAATGAGAGAACTTGGGTCTCATTAGAAGTGCTCTGAGGAGGTTTTTGCTTATTAGAGAGATCGTGGCCAAAGGAGATGTAGTAGTGCAAAGAGTTCCATCCGAAAATAATATTGCAGATCCACTAACAAAGTCGTTTATCTCAGATTATCTTTGAGCTTCATAGAGGTCTGATAGGGATTAGACGCATAGGTGATTGGCTTTAGGTCAAGTGGGAGATTGCTAATCATAGGTACCCTGCAAGCCAATCACGTGAGTGATAGCATATATGACATGACATACACTCTTTTTGCTTATTATATTATTTGACATTTTATCACTTTATATTACTTTTTGCATATATACATATATATATTGGTGATTTTCATGGATTTGTGCAATAGGAATCGGATCGTGATGAGATCATGATAATAAGACTGATTCGCCTTTAAATACAAACCCTTAATAATCCTGGTCATAGGTTACTCGAGATGGAGATTGAGATAACCGGATAGACTAGTGTGTTGTATACCTATCTATATAATGGGTGCAGTTGGTCTCATAGCTACTCGTGTGGGGACACTTAGGATATAGTGTAGGTGCTCATTGGAGAATGAGTTCACTGATTGATCCGCTCATGGAATACTGGATAGTTGATGTTGCCTTATTGTCAAACAGCGATTCTATAGTCCCAATAGTGTATATGGTTCTTGTTGAATCTTAGATTTTGATGATAAAACCAAATAATAGTGTTTATGATTTTGATCTACGTTTTGAGTGACGTAGTTAAATTCAATCAGAGAGAGATAATTAAAGCAGGAAGAATCATATTGGGCCAGAGTGGAACATGTTAGAAGATTGGATGTTGAGTTGAAGGATCGGTAAACATATTGATAGAAGGCCTCGGGCCATGGGATCGGGCATTGGGCCAAGAAGAGCGGAAATTGCACCAAGAAAATCAGAGTTGCGAGGTTAACTGACCGATTGGGCAATAGGCTGCAAAAGAGGATGATGCACTGAAGAATTGGATGGGGCGTCAATGAACCAATGACATACCAGACAACATTTGATTAGCTTAGTAATAATTATCTAGATCAAAGTAGGTTTTAAGTGTACAGGATTAACTATAATAATAACTAAGGCATAAATCAAAATGAAGTCTCAAGAACGAGATTTCATTGGGAGTTCAAGAGTTCGTTGGAAGTCCGAAACTTTATCGAAAGTTTTGCTAGAATTGACCATGAAGTCTAGGAGCTTGCCAAGTAAGCTCGTCGGAACTTGTCAACAAGATCGTCGTGAAGTCCAAGAGCTTGCTGAGAGTCTGTTGGAACATTGTCGAGAGATCATCGAAAGTTCGTCGGAAGATTGTTGGAAGAAACCTAGAGTTACCTGACTTATTTAGCTTAGTGTATGCCTTAAAATTCATAGTTAGCGCATAATTGGGTTAAAATTGGGCCAACTCAATTAAGGGTCAATTGGGTCCAAGTATGGGCTATGTTGGGCTAAGTGAAAAGCCCAAATAGTGATCCAACAAGTGGAATCGTCGATGGCTCAATCTACGAGGCACAATCTCCGAGACTGTATCAAGCGGTGGTACTGCCAAACTGAGTGGTGGTACTACCTAGTATCAGTGCTATAGGTGATGATACCACTAGTACCTTGAAAACTAGGGAGGAGACTCTTTTTGGCTCCAAGTTTGAATCAACTTGAGGCCTATAAATATCCCTCTCATCCCTGGTTAATATACACAAGAATTGAGAGCAAAAAGAAATAAAATCACTATTGTAATCTTGTGAGAACTCCTCTCAAGCTCTAAGCATTAGTCTTGTTTAAGAGAGAAGTGAAGAGGGTTGTAAAGGTTCTCTCCTAAACCTATCAAAAGGAGAATCAAGTTGTAAGGGTAGTTGATCTTCGCCCATTGAAGGAAAGATTAGTAGTCGAAGCCGGTGGCCTCGACGGAGGAGGAATCGAGAATGGATGTAGGTCATAACGACTGAACCACTATAAATTTTAGTATGCTCATTTCCATTCTGCTTTTCATTACAACCATTACTTTCTAAGTTAATTGCTTGTTCATTCACTCTAAATTCAAGCACTTTCCGAGATTGGTTTTTAACAAACGAATATCTTGCAAAACTGACAATTTTTTTCGCTATACTAATTCAACCCCCCCCCCCCGCTCTCCCCTTTTAGTGCCGATTCGATCCTAATAGTTAGTATTAAAGCCATAGTTTTTCTCATTTGGTATAATACCCATGAGAAATGGCTCTTTTTAGCTTTCAAGAGGGTCACTCTCTCATTCATCCTCCCATGTTCAATGAGACGGACTACACATATTGAAAAACTCGAATGAGAGTTTTCAACTTTCTTTGGATTTAAATTTATGGAATATTATTGAAAATAGATTTCAAAAGTCTTCTCTTCCAATGAACTATTGGAATGAGTTGGAGAAGAAGACTTTTGCTTTAAATGCCAAGGCTATGAATGCCTTGTTTTGTGTTTTAGATAAAAACGAGTTCAATTGTGTGTCTATTTGTAAAATGGCTTTTGATATTTGGCACACACTCGAAGTGACTCATGAAGGCACTAATAGAGTGAAGGAGTCAAAAATTAATCTTTTAGTGCATACTTATGAGTCGTTTCGAATGAAAACGAGTGAGACCATAGGAGACATGTACACCCGATTTACGGATGTCAATGGTCTAAAAGGACTTGGTAAAGGTTTCTCATATTTTGAACTTGTTAATAAAATCCTAAGATCCCTTTCAAAGAGTTGGGATCCTAAAGTATCGATCATTCAAGAGGCCAAAGATTTAAATAATTTTCCTCTTGAAAAACTAATTGGTGTTGAATCTCGGATTTTGATAATGAAGTCAATTGTAATTTATTTAATTTAATATATATGTTGAGAAAAGTGTGCAGGATTAATTATGATAGTAGTAAGACATAAAGCAGTTGTTGTCCCTAAGTCATGATCGAGATCTCATTGGGAGTTCAAGAGTTCGTTGGAAGTTCGGACGTTCGTCGGAGATTCTGCCGGAACCAACCGAGAATTCTAGGAGCTTGCCAAAGAAGCTCATCGGAACTCACCAAGAAGATCGATGTAATGTCCAGGAGCTTGCCGGGTGTTTGTCGGAACATTGTCGAGAGTTCGTCGAATGTTCGCCGGACGTACACCGGAAGCTCGCTGGAAGAGCAACTAATGCACCGGAACAAGATGCATTGTAATTATGTCTTAATTATCATAGTTAGAACATAAATTAAGTTAAAATTGGGAAGTAATCTCACTAACTTAATTAAGGGCCAATTGGGCCCTTAACAGGATTGAATTGGGCCAAATTGAGCACCCAATTCAGCCCCTAAAAACATGGCCGGCGGTGGCACCGCTAGGGCCGACGGTGGCACCACTTGGGAAACAGAACTCTAGGATATCAAGGCGGTGGTGCCACCAGCAGTAATACTGCCAGTGGTGGTACCGCCCCTGTCTGGTGGTAGTATCGCCAAATGTCAGATCAACGGCGATAGTACCGCCCAGTAACGGTGGTGGTACCGCCAATACCCCGAATTCCGATGATATGATACTTTTCGGCTCTATTTTTGAAGCTATTATGGCCTATAAAAACCTCACCCTTTTCTACATGAAAGGGTACAAAAGTATTAGCTTAATCTTGAATTCTTGAGTCATGAAAGTGTTATAAAAGTTAGAGTTTTCCACCTTCATCTCTTAGCCTTGTAACCATCTAAGAAAGAGGAGTGAGACTTATAAGGGTTATCTCCTAAACCTAGGAAAAGGAAAATGTGCTGTAAAGAGGTGTTCGGTCTTCACCTATTGAAGGAAGGCCTTTAGTGGATGCCGGTGACCTCGTCGGAGGAGGAATCTGAAAGTGGATATAGGTCACATTGATCGAACCACTCTATATTCTGGTTTGCTTTTTATTTGTGCAATTTACTTTACTGCAAACCTCCTTAATCTTCTCTTGCATTTATGAAAGCTTTCAAGTTCAACTTCTCTCCGAAACAGATTGAATCGAAACCATTTTCGTTGAAATCGGTTTTAAACAAAACAAACAATTTTTTGATATCGCGAAAGTTTTCCATTGCACTAATTCATCCCCTCTCTTAGTGCTGCTCTTAATCCTAACAGTTGGTATCAAAGCAAGGTTCACTCTCATTTGGTTTTAAACCCAAGAGAGATGGCATTTGTCGGCAACCTAGAGGGTCATTCAATTACTCATCCGCCCATGTTCAATGGGATGGATTACACATATTGGAAGACTAGAATGAGGATCTTTCTAATTTCAATGGATTTCAAACTATGAAATATTGTAGAAAATGGATTTCAAAAGTCTTTTCTTGCAATGAACAATTTGAATGAGTTGGAGAAGAAGACTTTTGCTTTAAACGCAAAGGCTATGAATGCCTTGTTTTGTGCCTTAGATAAAAATAAGTTTAATCATGTGTTCATTTGTGAAATGGTATTTGATATTTGGCACACACTCAAAGTGACTCATGAAGGCACTAGTAGAGTGAAGGAGCCAAAAATTAATCTTTTTGTGCATTCTTATGAGTTGTTTCGAATGAAACCGAGTGAGACTATTTGAGACATATACACCCAATTTACGGATGTCATCAATGGTCTCAAAGGACTTGGTAAAGGTTTCTCAGATTTTCAACTTATTAATAAAATTTTAAGATCCCTTCCAAAGAGTTGGGACCCAAAGTCACGATCATTCAAGAAACTAAAGACTTAAATAATTTTCCTCTCAAAGAACTAATTAGGTCACTAATGACCTATGAGATGACTTGTAAAGCTTACGAAGAGCTTAAGGATACCCTTCCAAAGAACAGGAAGGATATGGCCCTAAAAATTCAAGAAGACCACTTAAAAGAAAACTCAAGTGATGAAAACCTTGATGAAGACTTGGCACTCTTAACAAGAAAATTCAAAAAATTCATAAAAAGGAACAAATTTAAAAATGACACTAAAAATAAATTTGAACCCAAGAAAATGCCATGATTTTAGAAATACTTAACTTCCTACACAAAATGCCATAATTTAGAAATACTTCAAAAGGAAAACTTGCTACTCAAAGATACCTTGAAGAAATTTAAGGTTGGTAGCAAGTCCTTGAACATGATCCTTGCCAACAAGGGTCACATCCATAGGAAAGGCATAATCAGATTTGTGAGTAGCTCTCATCAAAATCTAACCACCTTTATTAAATGCCCTACCTTGAATGTATCACCTCACACCAAATGCAACTTTTATTGCAAA
Source organism: Musa balbisiana (assembly GCA_004837865.1). Taxonomy (NCBI): domain Eukaryota; kingdom Viridiplantae; phylum Streptophyta; class Magnoliopsida; order Zingiberales; family Musaceae; genus Musa; species Musa balbisiana. The sequence continues at coordinate 24,429,616 of CM017196.1, read as the reverse complement.
CTTAGACATGTTGCGTACAAATGTCCATTCAAGAAATATAGTCCACATAAATTGATTTGGATTCCTAAAAGAACCTCTAAGACTCGATGCAACATAATAAGCTATGTAGATCGATTTTTGAGGCACCCAAGGTCAAATGGGTACCTAAAAATTATCCTTTTTTATAGAACAATATACCATTATAAGCTAGGAGCAAGAGATTGTACCTTGATAGTGGATGCTCAAGGCATATGACCAGAGATTCATCCCATTTCTCTAAGCTCACTAGCATAGACGAAGGATATATCACCTTTGGAGACAACAACAAGGGTAAAATCATTGGTAAAGGAACTATAAGTAACAAATCCAACCTTCTTATTGAAGATGTATTGTTAGTTGATGGTTTAAAGTATAACCTTTTGAGTATTAGTTAATTATGTGATAAAGAATATATCGTTAGATTTGAATCAAATGCTTGCATTCTTGAAAAACCATACAAAAACTCATCTATGATTGCACTAAAACAAAATAACGTATATACTATTGACATTAATGATCTTTGCAATGAAATGTATTTTTTGGTTTTGAATGATGATGCTTAGCTTTGGCATAGGAGATTATGTCATGCTAGTATGAAACTAATCTCTCAAATTTCATCTAAAGAACTTATAAGAGGAATTCCTCATATCAAGTTTGTCAAAGATAATGTGTGTGATGCATGTCAACTAGGAAAACAAATAAAAGGTAGCTTCAAACCTAAGAACCAAATAAGCACCTCTAGACCTTTGTAATTTATCCATATAGACTTGTTCAGAACAATTGCTACATCAAGCCTAGGAGGTAGCAAATACGCATTCGTCATTGTGAATGATTTTAGTAGATACACATGGACTTATTTTTTGGCACACAAAAGTGATTGCTTTAGGTATTTCTCTATGTTTTGTAAACTAGTTCAAAATGAAAAGGGATTTATGATTTCATCAATTCGAAGTGATCATAGTGGTGAATTTCAAAACCGTGATTTCCAAGAATTTTGTGAATATAATAGATACAACCACAACTTCTCTACTCCAAGAAATCCTCAACAAAATGGAGTAGTAGAAAGAAAGAATAGAAACTTATAAGAAATGGCTAGAACCATGTTAAATGAACATAGCCTATCCGAATATTTTTGGGCCGAAGCCGTAAATACGACATGGTATGTCATGAATAGGGTTCTAGTAAGACCATTACTTTCCAAAACTCCTTATGAGTTGTGGAACAACAAAAAACCCAATGTTTCATATTTTAAAGTTTTTAGATGTTAATGCTTTATATTGAATGAAAAAGATACCTTAGGAAAGTTTGATGCAAAATCCGATGAAGGAATTTTTCTTGGTTATTCTTCTATTTCTAAAGCTTTTTGTATCTTTAACAAAAGAACTTTGGTTATAGAAGAATCAATTCATGTGGTTTTTAATAAAGTTTCCAAAGTTAAGAAAAATGATTTTGATGATGATCTTAATTTTGATACTTTGAATTTGAATGAATTCCCTTCTCTACATAGCAACTTGGATGTATCTTCTTCCGAAACTTCATTACCTAAGGAATGGAAGTATGTAGATACTCATCCCAGTGAGCTAATCATAGGAGACACATCTAAAGGGGTTCAAACTCGTTCCTCTCTTAAGAATTTTTATGCAAACATCATTTTTCTCTCCCAAATTGAACCTAAATGCAATGACGAGGCCTTGAAAGATGATTCATGGGTCATCGCAATGCAAGAGGAGTTGAATCAATTTGAGAGAAATGAGGTATGGAAGCTTGTTCCTAGGCTAAATGACCATTTAGTTATTGGTACTAAATGGGTCTTTAGAAACAATCAAGATGAATTTGGTATCGTGGTTTGAAACAAGGCTAGATTAGTGGCCAAGGGTTTCAACTAAGAAAAATGTATCAATTATGAAGAAACCTTCGCTCCTGTGGCTAGATTAGAAACCATAAGGATGCTCCTTGTCTATGTTGGTAGTAACAATTTTAAGTTATTTCAAATGGATATTAAAAGTGCTTTTCTTAGTGGCTTTATTTCCAAAGAAGTTTATGTTAAACAACCTCCCAGATTTAAGAATGTTAATCTCCCTAATCATGTGTATAAATTGACTAAAGCTCTCTATGGATTGAAACAAGCCCTAAGGGCTTAGTACGAGAGACTTAGCTCATTTCTTATCGAAAATAATTTTTCTAAAGGCAATATCGATACTACATTGTTTATCAAAAATTTTGAAAATAATTTTCTTATTGTTCAAATTTATGTTGATAATATTATTTTCGGTTCCACGAATGAATCTCTATGTGAGTCATTTGCTAAAAGTATGAGTCTTGAATTTGAAATGAGTTTCATGGGGGAATTAACTTTCATTTTAGGCTTACAAATCAAACAACTAAGTAATAATATTTTTCTTAGTCAAACAAAATATGCTTTAGATTTACTAAAAAGGTTTAATATGGATAGCTCAAAGGCTATCAACACTCCTATGAGCACCTCCACTAAGTTAAACATTGATGAAAGTGGAGAAAGCTTGGATCAAAAAGCTGATAGGGGTATGATAGGAAGTTTACTATATCTCACCGCAACTAGACCGGATGTCATGTTTAGTGTAGGACTTTTGTCCGGAATGGGGTCGGCACTAAGAGGGGGGGTGAATTAGTGCAACGGTAAAATTACGTTGGTTCAAAAAACCTTCGTACGATAAAAACCGATTTCGATGAAAACCGTTTCGAAGAGAGGTTAACTTGAAAGTGTTTTCGTAAAGATAGAAAGCTTACGGAAGAGTGTAGTAGATGTAAAGCAAGTTAAGAGGTTTGTAGTAAAATAAATTGCTATTCTAAAAACATCTCATCCCGAGTTTCTCGGGCACGGGCGGTACCACCGCTTGCATTGGGTAGTACCATCGCCAGAATCAGTCTAACACTGACAATGCACTAGTGGTACCACCGCCTAGTCTGGTAGTACCACTGTCCAAACTGGCAGTACCACCACCTGTAGCCTTCTCGAAGGTTGTGTCTGGGCAGTACCACTACCTGACATAGTCTCGAAGACTGTGCCACGACGATGCTACCTCTTGGGTCACTATTTGGGCCTCTCATTAGGCCCAACATAGTCCTTACATGGGCCCAACTGGTCCCTAATTGGGTTGGCCTAAATCCAAACCCAATTACGTGCTAACTACAATTCTTAAGACATATTCTAAGCTAAACAAGTCTGTAAGTCTAGTTTCTTCCAGCGAGCTTCCGGCGATCATCCGGCGAACTTCCGATGATCTCTCGGTAATGTTCCAACGGACTCCCGGAAAGCTTCTTGGACTTCACGACAATCTTCTTGGTGAGTTCCGACGAGCTTCTTCCGGCAAGCTCTTGGACTTCTCGGCTAGTTCCTGCAGAACATCCGACGAATGTTTGGACTTCCGATGAACTCTCGAACTCCCAACGAAATCGCGTCCTTGACTTTGGGACTTTATTTTGCTTTATGTCTTGCTATCGTAGTTAATCCTGCATATGTAAAAACACACTTCGATTTAGATAATTAATATTAAGCATTAATCATGTTGTCCGGCATGTCATTGGTCCCTCGACACTTCGTTCGATTCTTCGGTGCATCATCCTCTCTTGCGGCCTATTACCCAATCGGCTAGTTGACTCCGCAACTCTGATATCCTTGGCACAATATCCACTCTTCTTGGCCCAATGCCTGAATCTATGGCCCGAAGCCTTATGTCGATACATCGACCGATCCTCCAACTCGACGTCCAATCTTCTGACATGTTTTCCTCCGGCACAACATGATTCTTCCTGCTTTAATTGTCTTATCCTGATCGAAGCATCCTGCATCACTCAAAATATAGATTAAAACATAAACACTTATCAATTGGTTTTATCATCAAAATACGAGATTCAACAATCTTCCCTTTTTTGATGATGATAACCAATTGATGACGGAGTTAAAATAAACTCCCCCTATCAATATGCCATATTTATAGAACTCTTGGATTCACAAATCCAAACAACATGTTATCATAAAATTATTATACTTCTCCCCCTTTGTCATCAACAAAAAGGAGAAGTACATCATCCAAGCAACATGTTTTTAGATATATACAAGTTTTACAACATACATGCTAGCAAATTTTTATTTTATTTTAGAGCATGTAAACTAGCACCATTTGCAACATAATTTCAAATCATTGCATAATAAACATAATTTTTAATCTTATCATTATGCAAGCTAGCAATAATTAAAGATGTGCAAATTAGCATGTTTTGCCTCTTAAGATAAGCAAGATTCTTGGTGCTATTCAGGAAAGCAAGTTCTACATCATGCAAGCTAGTGAATCTTACAACATTTTAGAACATGCAAGCTAACAAATTTTTACATCATTTTAAAGTATGCAAGCTATTAAATTTTACACATATAAAAGTTAGCAAAATTGTACATCTTTTGAGATGTGCAAGATAGACTTTTTGCCTCTTCTTGAAATGTGTAACTTAGCAAACATTGCTTCTCTTGAGATTTGCAAGATAGTGCTTCTAGCTTCTCTTTTGAGATTAGTAAGCTAGCAAGTTTGCCTTTTTTCATAGTGTGCACGCTAAAAATTCTTTCTCCCCCTTTGTTATTGACAAAAAGAGGGGAATAACAAAACAATAGTACAATTCATCAATTTTCAAATTATGACAAAAATAAATTATCATTCTTATTTCAATATGTCATAATTGAGATAAACCTTGAATTTAAATTTAATTCAAGTCAATGCAATTTTAATCATGATTCTCATACATGATATGCAATACATCAAATACATCATCATAATAAAATCATAAGTATTGCATGCATCATTTTAGAGTAAGCTAGCAATTTTGCTTCCTAGCAAGTTTTTCTCCCTGCAATTTGTGAGCTAGCAAATTTTACAATGAAAGTTGGCAAATTTTTTGCATTTTGGTTAGCTTTGCTTCTTCTTGAAGTATGCAAGCTAGCAAAATTTCTCCCCCTTTGTCATTGTCAAAAAGAAGGGAAGACCCTTTACATCAATTTTCAAATTATGACAAAGGTAAAGTATCAACATTATTTCAACATGTTTGTGCATCATTATAGTTTCAATTTACAACATGCATAATTTTAAAACTTTACATATCATCCTTACTCTATGCATGATACCAAATCATCATTCATAATTACTTCAATATTAGCAACAAATCATAGTATTTCAAATCATGATGGTATCAATTTATCAAATTATATCCTACCATGCATGATCATAGTTTCTCATTTGTATGTGTAAAAATAAATTCATGAGTATTTCATGCATAATTTCATATCATCACATGAAAAAGATCAAGAGAATTTTGGTGATGAGATACACAAATAATGAAGACAAATTGTGAATATCAAGAGACATATTATGATTCCTCAAATAGTGAATAGAAAGAATCATAGTTAATAATCTTGATTTATAGAAAAGTCTTATCTATCGAATGTCGAGAATCAAAATGATAATTCATATATAAAAAATATCACAAGTTATATTCAAGAGAAAAATCATCATTCATTTTCAACTTATTCAATTTGTCAAATCAACATTTCTTAGATATACATGATACCAAAATATGGTTTCAAATGTTTAACATATAACATGCATAATTTCAAACCATTTTCAAGATCATTGAAGATAGAGAATATTTTGATTCTCATAAAAAATAGCTCAAGTAGAGAGATCAAAAAGAAAGTTCATGATTTGGTTGAAAAATTTTCATTCATTTTAAGGCATATAAGCCATAAATGTAAAGAAATCATGTCATGAAAGATAAGACCACTTAAATACCAAAAGATATGATTTATATAGTAAATCTCTTCTTTAAGTAAAATACTAAGAAAAGATCATAGGAGTACAAAGAAGAGATATTGATTAAAAAAAATCTCAAGTAATTACATTAAACCAAGATCATGATTTTGATAAAACTCATTCAAATTTAAATCGTCAAAATCATCAAAATCTCAACATTTCTTAGATATACATGATACCAAAATATGGTTTCAAATGTTTAACATATAACATGCATAATTTCAAACCATTTTCAAGATCATTGAAGATAGAGAATATTTTGATTCTCATAAAAAATAGCTCAAGTAGAGAGATCAAAAAGAAAGTTCATGATTTGGTTGAAAAATTTTCATTCATTTTAAGGCATATAAGCCATAAATGTAAAGAAATCATGTCATGAAAGATAAGACCACTTAAATACCAAATCATCATTCATAATTACTTCAATATTAGCAACAAATCATAGTATTTCAAATCATGATGGTATCAATTTATCAAATTATATCCTACCATGCATGATCATAGTTTCTCATTTGTATGTGTAAAAATAAATTCATGAGTATTTCATGCATAATTTCAAACCATTTTCAAGATCATTGAAGATAGAGAATATTTTGATTCTCATAAAAAATAGCTCAAGTAGAGAGATCAAAAAGAAAGTTCATGATTTGGTTGAAAAATTTTCATTCATTTTAAGGCATAAATCAAAAAAATCATCATTCATTTTCAACTTATTCAATTTGTCAAATCAACATTTCTTAGATATACATGATACCAAAATATGGTTTCAAATGTTTAACATATAACATGCATAATTTCAAACCATTTTCAAGATCATTGAAGATAGAGAATATTTTGATTCTCATAAAAAATAGCTCAAGTAGAGAGATCAAAAAGAAAGTTCATGATTTGGTTGAAAAATTTTCATTCATTTTAAGGCATATAAGCCATAAATGTAAAGAAATCATGTCATGAAAGATAAGACCACTTAAATACCAAAAGATATGATTTATATAGTAAATCTCTTCTTTAAGTAAAATACTAAGAAAAGATCATAGGAGTACAAAGAAGAGATATTGATTAAAAAAAATCTCAAGTAATTACATTAAACCAAGATCATGATTTTGATAAAACTCATTCAAATTTAAATCGTCAAAATCATCAAAATCTCAACATTTCTTAGATATACATGATACCAAATCATCATTCATTTTCAACTTATTCAATTTGTCAAATCAACATTTCTTAGATATACATGATACCAAATCATCATTCATAATAAAATCATAAGTATTGCATGCATCATTTTAGAGTAAGCTAGCAATTTTGCTTCCTAGCAAGTTTTTCTCCCTGCAATTTGTGAGCTAGCAAATTTTACAATGAAAGTTGGCAAATTTTTTGCATTTTTGGGGTGTGCAAGCTTTTTGCTTCTTCTTGAAGTATGCAAGCTAGCAAAATTTCTCCCCCTTTGTCATTGTCAAAAAGAAGGGAAGACCCTTTACATCAATTTTCAAATTATGACAAAGGTAAAGTATCAACATTATTTCAACATGTTTGTGCATCATTATAGTTTCAATTTACAACATGCATAATTTTAAAACTTTACATATCATCCTTACTCTATGCATGATACCAAATCATCATTCATAATTACTTCAATATTAGCAACAAATCATAGTATTTCAAATCATGATGGTATCAATTTATCAAATTATATCCTACCATGCATGATCATAGTTTCTCATTTGTATGTGTAAAAATAAATTCATGAGTATTTCATGCATAATTTCATATCATCACATGAAAAAGATCAAGAGAATTTTGGTGATGAGATACACAAATAATGAAGACAAATTGTGAATATCAAGAGACATATTATGATTCCTCAAATAGTGAATAGAAAGAATCATAGTTAATAATCTTGATTTATAGAAAAGTCTTATCTATCGAATGTCGAGAATCAAAATGATAATTCATATATAAAAAATATCACAAGTTATATTCAAGAGAAAAATCATCATTCATTTTCAACTTATTCAATTTGTCAAATCAACATTTCTTAGATATACATGATACCAAAATATGGTTTCAAATGTTTAACATATAACATGCATAATTTCAAACCATTTTCAAGATCATTGAAGATAGAGAATATTTTGATTCTCATAAAAATAGCTCAAGTAGAGAGATCAAAAAGAAAGTTCATGATTTGGTTGAAAAATTTTCATTCATTTTAAGGCATATAAGCCATAAATGTAAAGAAATCATGTCATGAAAGATAAGACCACTTAAATACCAAAAGATATGATTTATATAGTAAATCTCTTCTTTAAGTAAAATACTAAGAAAAGATCATAGGAGTACAAAGAAGAGATATTGATTAAAAAAAATCTCAAGTAATTACATTAAACCAAGATCATGATTTTGATAAAACTCATTCAAATTTAAATCGTCAAAATCATCAAAATCTCAACATTTCTTTCAAAAGATTCAAAATGACATAAACAACTTTATCAATCTCTTAGTGAAAAATTGATAAAATAGAGAAAAAAAATTTTCAAGAAAAATATTTTTCTCTTTTTATTTGTTTCAATTCATATGATTTTATTTCATTTATGCCAAATAAAAACATGTATTATGTTTAAAACCAAAAGTGCAAGATTTATTATGACAAAGATCAATAAGGCATAAATCAAAAAAATCATCATCTATCATTTTTAAATCCCATGCATAGTATAAAATCACCAAGCATGGTACCAAAAATTTTAATATTTTCATTACAAAATCAAGCATGGTTTCATTGAACATAATTTTGAATGATTCTTATAGATATCTAAAACTTCTTTAGTTTTAATTTATATGATTGACTTTATATTAGCATGCCCAAATTTTTGTTCTTACGTCAAAACCATACATCATAGTTTAAAATCGAAAGAGCAAATATCATCATGGAAGTCATCAAGATAAATCAACCATGAATTACCCAAAAATCATTATTACTTCAAATCATCATGCATAATTTAAATATAAAATCATCAAGCATGATACTTACATTATTTAATATCAGCATGCCTTTTTCATTTATGCCAAATCAAAACATGCATCATTTTCAAAACCGAAAAAGCCACTTTCATTACTATAAAAATCGATAGTACATAAATCGCAAGAATCATCATGCATAATTTCAAAAAATAAATTTATTAGGTATGATATCATCAAACATGATTTCATAAGGCATTTTGAATCAAAATCATTTTGTTTATCATAAACATGTAATTTTCATGATTATTTTCAAAATTACTAGAATGTAAGCATGATCATAATTTTTGCATTTTCATTTTTAAACATACAATTTTTATTATCATTTTCAAAATTACTAGCATGATCATAATTTTTGTATTTTCATTTTTAAACATATAATTTTTAAGAAAAATAATTATTCTAAACTAAATTAAAATTAACTCATGAAAAGCATCATGTAATTTTGAAATAAATCAAAGGCATTTTGATTACCTGATCGTCGAAAGTCGTTAAAGCATAGTTTGTCACCTCGTCTTTGTTGATTTTCTCCTCGTCTTCAGATGAACTCGATTCATCCCAATTTGTGTTTTTCTTCTTGCGTTCATAGCAAGTAGTTGCGTTCTTTTTATTCTTTAATTTCTGTTTCATAAACTTTTTAAATTTTATGAGTAGTTTAAGTTCACCATCACTTGAGCTTATGCTCAAGTGGTCTTCGTGTGTTCTAAGTGTCAAATCCTTCCTATTCTAAAGAAGGTTGTTCTTGAGTTCTTCACGTGTATTGCACGTTAATTCATAGGTCATTAAAGACCCTATTAGTTCTTCAATCGGAAAGGTATTCAAATTTTTTTATTATTGAATTGCCGTTACTTTTGAATCCTAATTCTTATTAAGAGTACGTAAAATTTTGTTTACAAGTTCAAAATCCGAAAAACTTCTACCAAGTACTTTTAAACCATTGACGACATTCATAAAACGGGTGTACATGTCAATAACGGTTTCATTCGAAAAAGTTCAAAATCATGCATTAAAAGGTTAATTTTTGAATCTTTAACTTTGCTAGTCCCTTCATGTGTGATTTTAAGAGTGTGTCGAATATCAAAGGCCATTTCGCAAGTAGAAACCCGATTAAACTCAGTTTTATCTAAGGTGCAAAATAGAGCATTCATAGCTCTAGTATTTAAAGAAAATGTCTTCTTCTCCAAATCATTCCAATGATTCACTAGAAGAGAAGACATTTGAAAACCAAATTTGACTATGTGCTATAAATCGAGATTCAACGAAAGTAAGAAAACTCTCATTCGAGTTTTCCAATAAGTGTAGTCCATCCCATTGAAAAAGGGAGGACGAATGAGAGAGTGACCCTCTTGAAAGCCGAAAAGAGCCATTTTTATTTGGGTGTTAAACCAAATTAGAAAATGAGGCTCTAATACCAATTGTTAGGAATGGGGTCGGCACTAAGAGGGGGGGGGGGGGGGTGAATGAGTGCAGCGGTAAAATTTCATCGGTTCAAAAAACTTTCGTACGATAAAAATCGATTTCGATGAAAACCGTTTCGGAGAGAGGTTAACTTGAAAGCATTTTCAAAAAGATAGCTTGAAAGTTTAAGGAAGAGCATAGTGGATGTAAAGCAAGTTAAGAGGTTTGTAGTAAAGTAAATTGCTCAAATATAGAAATGCAAACCAGAGAAGAACACGTTGATTTTATAGTGGTTTGGTCGTCGTGACCTATATCCACTCCACTGATTCCTCTTCCATCGAGGCCACCAGCATCCATTATCGATCTTCCTTTATAAGCGAAGATCAACCTCCTTCTTATAGCTCTTTCTCCTTTTACCAGGTTTAGGAGATAACCCTTACACCCCCACTCACTCCTCTCTCAAACTATTCTAATACTTTGAACTTTTAGAGGAGTTTCACACAAGATTATAGCAGAGTTTCTTTCCGTTTTACTCTCAATACTTGTGTTCTTTAACCAGGGCTGAGAGGGGTATTTATAGGCTTCATGTTGATTCAAACTTGGAGCCTAAAAATATTTCATCCTGGGTTTCCTGGGCATGGGCGGTACCACCACCTGTGCTGGGCAGTACCACCACCTGCAGCCTTCTCGGAGGTTGTGTCTAGGCGATACCATCGCCCAAACTAGCAGTACCATCACCTGACATAATCTCGAAGACTATGTCACAATGATGCTGCCTCTTGGGTCACTGTTTCGGCCTCTCATTGGGCCCAACACAGTCCTTACATGGGCCCAACTGGCCCCTAATTGGGTTGGCCCAAATCCAAACACAATTATGTGTTAACTACAATTCCTAAGACATATTCTAAGCTAAACAAGTCCATATGTCTAGTTTCTTCCGACGAGCTTTCGGCAATCTTCCGACGAACTTCCGACGATCTCTCGGCAATGTTCCAGCGGACTCCCGGCAAGCTCCTAGACTTCACGACGATCTTCTTGGCAAGTTCTGACAAGCTTCTTCCGGCAAGGTCCTGGACTTCTCAACTGGTTCCTGTAGAACTTTCAACGAACGTTTGGACTTCCGACAAACTCTCAAACTCCCAACGAAATCGCGTCCTTGACTCTGGGATTTCATTTTGCTTCATGTCTTGCTATCGTAGTTAATCCTACATATGTAAAAACACATTCGATCTAGACAATTAATATTAAGCATTAATCATGTTGTCCAGCATGTCATTGGTCCCTCGACGCTTCGTCTGATTCTTCAATGTCTCGTCCACTCTTGCGGCCTATTACTCAATCGGTTAGTTGACTCTGCAACTCCGATATCCTTGGTGCAATATCCGCTCTTCTTGGCCCGATGCCCAAATCCATAGCCCGAAGCCTATTATCGATACGTCGACCGATCCTTCAGCTCGACATCCAATCTTTTAACATTTTTTCCTCTAGCATAACATGACTCTTCCTGTTTTAATTGTCTCATCCTGATCGAGGCATCCTACGTCACTCAAAACAAAGATTAAAACAAACATAAACACTTATCAATTGGTTTCATCATCAAAATATGAGATTCAACAACTTTGTGCTAGGTTTCAATCTAATCCTAAGATATCTCATCTTAAAGTAGTTAAGAGAATATTTAGATATCTTAAAGGAACCATAAATCTAGGATTATGGTATCCAAAATCTGAGAACTTTGAGCTAATTGTTTATGTTGATGCGGATTTTGCTAGATGTAGATTAGATAGAAAAAGCACATCTGGAACATGTCAATTTTTTGGACACGCACTTGTTTCTTGGTCTTCCAAGAAACAAAATTCGATTGTACTATCTATAGCCGAAGCCGAGTACATTACAGCTAGTGCATATTGTGCACAAGTTGTATAGATGAAAAACACTTTAGAGAATTATAAGATTCATCTTAAAATCATTCCCATAAAATGTGATAACACAAGTGTAATATATTTAACAAAAAATATCATTCAACATTCTAGAACTAAACATATTGATATTAGGCATCACTTTATACGAGATCATATTAATAATCATGATGTAATCTTATAGTTTATTGATATGAAACATCAATTAGCTGATATTTCTACAAATCCTTTAAGTGAAGAATAATTTGATTTTATTAGAAGAGAATTATGAATGTTAATTTGTCTGAATGCATGAATTTGTTAAAACCACTAGATGAGATATCATAACTTTTGAGTGCTACAAGCACTAATGATATTACCTCATGCAAGTAATGATGAAAGGCTATAATGAAACATTTTATAAATGCATGAAGTGTCTATACATTTAAATATCTTCATGTTTGATACATAGAATGGTAGGATCAAGACCATTAAGAGGGGGGGGGGGTGAATTAGTGCAGCGAAAAACTTTCGTCAGTTAAAACAACTTTCATACGATGAAATCTGTTTTCGATGAAAACCTTTTCGGAAAGAACTTTAACTTAAGATCAAAATAGAAGTATAGTTGATGTAAAGCAATGGAGGCAGTTTGCAGTTAAGATAAAGAGCATAATGTAAATGCAAATCGAGATTTAGAGTCATTCGGTCAATCTTGACCTACATCCACTTTTGGCTTCCTCCGACGAGGTCACCGATGTCTACTAGAGGCCTTCCTTCAATAGGCGAAGGCCAACCACCCTTTTATAGCTTTTCTCCTTTTGACGAGCTTAGGAGGCAACTTTTACAAGCACTCACACTCCTCTTATAGAATTCCAAACTTAGAGTGGAGGAGGAAATTTCTAAAGAGATTGCAATAGTGTTTTCTCACTTTTTAATCCTTTGTGCCTATGTGTTTTACCCAAGGATGAGAGGGGTATTTATAGGCTTCAAGTTGATTCAAACATGGAGCCTAAAAACATCTCATACCGGGTTACTCGAGCACGGGCGGTACCACCGCCCAGTGTCAGTTTGGCTGACATTGTCCTGGGCGATACCACCGCCCAGGTCTGGCGATACCACTACCTGGGGGCTAGTGCTGGGCGGTACCACTACCCAGACTAGCGGTACCACCACCTGGCACCTTGCCAGGGGTAGTACAATCGCCCAGACTGACGGTACCATCGCTTGACATAGTCTTAAAGACTATGCCACAATGGTGAGACTTCTTGGGGCACTATTTGGGTTTCTTATTCGGCCCAACATAGTTCTTACATGGGCCTAGCTGGCCCCTAATTAGGTTGGCCCAAATCCAAGCCCAATTACTTGCTGACTACGAAATCCTAAGACATTTGCTAAGCTAAACAAGTCCCTATGTCTATTCTTCCGGCGAGTTTCCGGCGAACATCCAACGAACCCTCGGCGATGCTCCGACGGACTCCCGGCAAGCTACTGGACTTCACGATGATCTTCTTGGCTAGTTCGAATGAGCTTCTTTGGCAAGCTCCAAGACTTCTTGATTGGTTCCTCCAGAACTTCCGACGAATGTCCGGACTTCCGACAAACTCTCGAACTCCTAACGTGATCGCATCCTTGACTCCAGGAGTTTATTTTGCTTTATGCCTTGCTATCATAGTTAATCCTGCACATGTAAAACAAACTTCGATCTAGACAATTAATACTAAGCATTAATCAAGTTGTCCAGCATATCAATGGTCTCTCGATGCTTCGTCCGATTCTTCGGCATATCATCTTCTTTTGCGGCATATTGTCCAATCGGTCAGTTGACTCCACAACTCTGATATTCTTGGTGTAATGTCTGCTCTTCTTAGCCCAATGCCCGAATCCACAGCCCAATGCCTTCTGTCAATATGTTGACCGATCCACCGGCTCGACGTCCAATCTTCTGACATGTTCCTCCGGCGCAACATGATTTTTCCTGCTTTAATTGTCTCATCCTGATCGAAGCATCTTGCGTTACTCAAAACATAGATTAAAACATAAACACATATTAATTAGTTTTATCATCAAAATCTGAGATTTAACAATCTCTCCGTTTTTGATGATGACAACCAATTAACGATAGAGTTAACCTTAACTCCCAGAGTTTAAACAAACTCCCCCTATCAATATGTCATATTGATAGAAACTCTTGGATTCAAAATTCCAAGAACATGTCATGATCAAATCATGCATGACATCAACATACTTCTCCCCCTTTGTCATCAACAAAAAGAAGTCCAACTATTCATGTGTTTAGAAGTAGGAGTTCAAATCGTTGCATAATAAATCTTCAAGTTCTATCATCATGCAATTTTGCTATCATCATAGATATGCAAGGTAGCAACATACTAGCTAGCAAATTTAAAGATATGCAAGTTGGCATATTTGTTTTTCTTGAAATAGGCAAGATAGCAATTTTTTGTAATGTTCAAGATAGCAATTTTTGCCTCTTCTTGAAATGTGTAACATAGCACACATTGCTTCTCTTGAGATTTATAAGACAGCACTTTTGCTTCTTTTGGGATAACAACTCTTTGCTTCCCTTAGATCACAATCTAGCAATTCTAGTAAATTTTACATCATGCAAGGTAGCAAATTTTTGTGATATTCAAGATAGTAAGTTCTTTCTTCTCTTTTGAGAAGTGCTATTTTTTGCTTCCTTTGCAAAGTGCAAGCTAGCTAGCAACATTTCTCCCCCTTTGTCATTGTCAAAAAGAAAGGAAGACCCTTTACATCAATTTCTAAATCATGACAAAGGTAAGTATCAATCTTATTTGTGCATCATTACATTTTCAAATTAAGACATGCATAATTTCAAAACCATACATTTCATTTTTCATGCATGATACAAATAAATCAATCATCATTCTGAGCATATCATACATGATACAAGAACATTAAAAACTTTTAAGCATTTATCATCATTTTGATCATGATACCAAACATTCATCATTTAGAGCATTCATGATGTACATCATATGCATCACATATATCATAAAAAAATAAGTATTGCATGTATCATTCCATCACATGGAGAATATTAAGAAGAATTATAGTATGAAAAATCTTGATTCATAGAAAAATATCATGTATCAAACATCAAGAAATCAATATGGTGATATAGATGAAGACATTCCTATAGCAAAAAGATGTCATGTAAATGATCTCGATTCATGTATAATATCTCTTAATTCTTTATAAATCATTATAATTATAAAAATCATAATTCATTTCGATAAATTTCAATAAGAAGATACAAGAACACATAGTAGGAGATCTTGATTCATAAATGATTTCAAGTTATAATTCATGAGAAATCAAGATCATGATTTCAATAAAAACCATAATTAAATTATTAAATCATCAAAATCTGAACATTACTTCAAGATACCATTAAATTAAATTATTAAAATCATCAAAATCTGAACATTACTTTCAAGAGATTCAAAATGGATACAAACAACTTTATTAATCTCTTAGTGAAAATTGATAAGATAGAGAAAAAAAAAATTTCAAAAAAAAATACTTTTCTCTTTTTAGTTTTTTAAATTCATGTGATTTATTTCATTTATGCCAAATAAAAATGTGCATCAACGTTTAGGATAGAAAAATGAATTTTGTCATAAAAACCATCAAGACCAATAAATCACAAAAATCATCATGTATAACTTTAAAATCTCATGCATAAAATCGTCAATCATAGTATCAAAATATTTAATATTTTCATCACATCATTATGTATTATTAAATATACAATTGTCAAGCATGACACTTACACTATTTTATATAAGCTTGCCTTTTTCGTTTATGCCGAATCAAAACATGCATCCTTTTCAAAACTAAAAAAACCACTTTCATTACCATAAAAATCGATAATAAATAAAACACAAGAATCATCATGCATAATTTCAAAAAATAAATTTATTAGGCAGGATATCATCAAACATAATTTTATAAGGTATTTTTTAATCAAAATCATTTTGTTTATCATAAACATGCAATTTTCATTGTCATTTTTAAAATTACTAGCATGATTATAATGATTACATTTTCATTTTTAAACATGCAATTTTCAAGAAAAATAATTATTCTAAACTAAATTAAAATTAATTATAAAAAGCATCATGTAAATTCAAAATAAATCAAAGGTATTTTGATTACCTTATCGTCGAAAGCCATTAAGGCATAGTTTGCCACCTCGCCTTTTTTTATTTTCTCCTCGTCTTCGGAGAAGCTCAATTCATCCCAATTTTTGTTCTTCTTCCTGCGTTCAAAGCAAGTAGTTGCGTTCTTTTTATTTTTAAATTTTTATTTCATAATTTTCATTGAAAGTTCAAGTTCACCATCACTTGAGCTTATGCTCGAGTGGTCTTCAAATGTTCTAAGTTCGAAATCCTTCCTATCCTTTAGAAGGTTATTGTTGAGTTTTTTATGTGCATTGCACGTCATTTTATAGGTCATTAAGGACCCTATTAGTTCTTTGAGTAGAAAACGTTTCAGATCATTGGCCTCTTGTGTGGCCGTTACTTTAGAGTCCCAAGTTTTATTAAGAGAACGCAAAATCTTATTTATGAGTTCAAAATCCGAAAAACATTTGCCAAGAGCTTTTAAACCATTGACGACATCCGTAAAATGGGTGTACATGTCAACAATAGTTTCACTTGGTTTCATGTGAAAAAGTTCAAAAATCATGCATTAAAAAGTTGATTTTTGAATCATTTAATCTACTTGTGCCTTTGTGAGTGGTTTCAAGAATATGTCAAATGTCGAAAGCTGTTTCGCAAGTAGAAACCCAATTAAACTCATTTTTGTCTAAGGTGCAAAATAAGGTATCCATAGCCTTTGCATTTAGAGAAAACGTCTTCTTCTCCAAATCATTCCTATCTTTCATTAGAAGAGTCACATTTTAAAACCAAATTCGATAATGTTCCATAAGTTCAAATCCAAAGAAAGGAAGAAAACTCTCATTTGAGTTTTCCAATAAGTGTAGTCCGTCCCATTAAAAAGAGGAGGATGAATGAGAGAAAGACCCTCTTGAAAGCCAAAAAGAGTCATTTCTATTTGGGTGTTAAACCAAATTAGAAAAATGTGGCTCTGATACCAATTGTCAAGATCAATAGCACACTAAGAGGGGGGGGGGGGTGGGGGGTGAATTAGTGTAGCGGATAAAAATGTCGGTTTCGGAAAATCTTTTCGTACATTGAAAACCGAACTCGAAATGCTTAACTTTGAAGGTGAAGTTAGAGCATAAAGATACCTTGAAGGCAGTACACAAGAGGTTTGCAGTAAAGAATGATACTCAAAGTAAATGCAAATCGAGATTTTAGAATGGTTCAGTACAATCGTGACCTACATCCACTTTTGGCTTCCTCCTCCGATGAGGTCACCGGCATCCACTAGAGGCCTTCCTTCAATAGGCAAAGGCCAACCACCCTTTTACAGCTTTTCTCCTTTTGAAGGGCTTAGGAGGCAACCCTTACAAGCATTCACACTTATCTTATAGAATTCTAAATTTAGAGTGGATGAGTGAATTTCTAAAAGATTACAAGAGCGTTTTCTCACTTTTTAATCCTCTATGCCTATGTATTTTACCCAGGGATGAGAGGGGTATTTATAGGCTTCAAGTTGATTCAAACTTGGAGCCTAAAAACATCTCATCGCGGGTTCCCCGGGCACGGGCGGTACCACCGCACAGTGTCAGTTTGACTGACACTGTCCTGGGCATCGCTTGAGGGCTAGTGTTGGGAGGTACCTCTACCCAGACTGGCTGTCATGCCCCTCAAAATATCGATATTATTTAAAAACTTTTTATCACAAACCAGGATCTAATCATACATTTGAGGTCACTAAGAAAACATTCAAGTCAAAATTTCACTTCTAAAATCCACAATTTCATAAACCCTGTGCAATCCATAAACATACATCATATCACTTGATGATTCATAAAATCCAAAGCCAACTCAATTAAACCACAACCACATCATAAATCCACGAGTGGGGAAAATCTATACAATCTTAAAACCAACATTTACCACACATTTATATCATTATACAAATTTAACTTAACATTCCTAAAATCCAAAACATGAGAGGTCCATATTTTTTTTTTCTTTCAAACTTTTACAAGATACATCATTCAAGATTAGTCCTTGGTAATTCATTACACAAAAGGAAACTTATACAACATTAAACTAGCAAGTACGAAAGAGTTGCCCAAAATCTTCTAGCCTTCTATTGTCCCAGCCCAATATAAACATTTTAGCGAGCGATGAGCTATCCTGAAAAATTTATATAGCAACAGAGTGAGCATAAAAAGCTCAGCAAGTGACTAACGTATCCATGACAAGGAGGATAGTTTTCAAACAGATAAGGTATCAAAATTCAAGACAGAGTTACAAATGAAATAGAAGCCTGTTTAGTTTGAATGCGGAAATTATAATGTCGTTTTCGTTCGAACTATGGTCTGTTCATTACAATCGAGAAAAGGAATTTGGAACATATCAATGACATAAGGAGCATACTTATGGCTTATGAAATATTTCAAGACATATCAAGCGCATATAACACATTTCATAACATAACGAAGAGCAAATATGAACATGAGCCCAAAAGTGCACACATTTCGTTCTTATCCAAAGCGTGCAAGAAACATATAGCCAAAACTTTGGATTTCATATCAACCAAATAGAAGGTGAAGTGGGACCATAACATAATATGGTACATCCATATCTGGATGACCACCAAACATAAGTCTCCCACGTCTGCGAGCTCCATCCACTCACATCTGAGTGAAGTCATAGGGGGCCGGTAGAGCATCGCGGGCTCTATGCATAACTCCCTTTACCATTTCTGGTAAAGGTTCACAATATCCCACAAGCACCAGAGTACAAAAGGATAGTAAGAATAATAATTAGCACATATTGGAAGCACACGCGAAACAACAAAGCGTACATGTGCCTTTACGAGTCAATACGATGCAAGCAATAATTTTTCACAAATGTATTCAGATTTGAAAAGAAATGAAAGCAGGAGCACCCAAGGATTCAAAGCAATCACATATAGCTTAATTCAAAAAGAAGGTTAGATAAATTCAATGTCCAAAGTGGCGCAACAGGAATAGGCAGATAACAAAAGCACATGCGGAACAACGTAATGCAAGTGCTTGTACAAAACAATTACGATACAAATATGAATTTTCAATGATTAGACCAAGTATACAAATAATTGCAGGATAAGAGTATATATATATAAATTCAAAACAATAATATGAGGCCCAACTAAAGCAAGGATTTGAGCTGAAATCAATTTCCCAATAGGTGAAATAAGAAATAGTAGAATCAACCAAAGCTCGATTTAGACAAAGCTTGAGAGGTATATTGCATGAATTGTTTAGATAACCTTTTATGCTCCAATTTGCCCAAAATCAGTGTCATTCGAAAGATGTATTAATATAGTTTTGGGTAAGCTAAGTTCTAAATCAATTGAAGTTACCTACGGGGAGTTACAATTTATTGCATGATGAATGCTCAGATACATCAACTCTGTTTTCTTGAATTTGTAGGGTCGGTGAAAATAGCTGTATCTGTTTGAATATTATTCCAAATCCTTCAAATCAGACATATATAGAAAGATTTTGAAGTCTAGTTTCTAATGAATTGGGCTTGACATGAATCTAATTTCTCAATGGAAAGTTATAAATAAATAAGTAACTAAAGGTCAGAAATTTTAATTCTGGTTTTCTAGAATCTATAGGGTAAATTGAAATAGAATTTTGCATAGGAAATTAAACTCCAAATTATTCCATATGGTGTCAAAATAAAGATATTTGAGCCTCTTTTCAAATAAAATAGGGTTTACCTAAATCAAAGTTTGATGCTAAAAGATAGATCCGAAAAAGTACATAGAAGTCAGTTTACCGAAAATTTCCAGATTCATGATTTTGTATCTAACAAGAGAAACAATAGGTTCTAGGTTGAAATCTTTCAAATAATTCAGCATAAATATGAGAATGAAGACTAATAATTCTGTAGGATGGGGTTAGAACACTTGCCTTTGAGAATTATGACCCTAAATGAAAAGATATGAGTAAGAAACCTCAAAACCCCAAATTTTTTTTTTTTCTTCTTCTCCTCTTTTTTTTTTCTCTTCTTCTTTCTTTCTTTCCCTATTCTTCCACGCAGCTGCCTTCTCTGGTTTCTTGAGATAAAGGCAGAGAGGCTTAAACGGTGAGATTTGTAATTTTGTGTATTTTACAGTTTAATCCTTGTATTATTATATTTATGATTAGGTCCTTAGGGTTTACATATAGGTCCTTTTTTTAAAACAGATCCCAAAATCTTATAAATAAGTTCTCAGATTTATACTTTGGCTCTTTTATCAAATTAAAATGAATTCTTACACTACAACTAGAAATTTATACGAAAATTTAAAAATGAGGGATGTTACACTCTCCCCCCCTTAAAAAAAAATTTAGTCCGCTAAATTTATCATACCTCTATCGATGAAAAGACGAGGATAAACCTTTTTCATTTCCTCCTCTAGCTCCCAGGTTGTCTCCTCTCCAGAATGATGTATCTAAATTACTTTAACTAGAGGAATAATCCGATTTCTTAGGATCTTTTCCTTCTTATCAATGATCTGGGTGGGCTTTTCCACATAAGTAAATCTTTATCGATCTCCATCAGCTCATACTTAATGATATGAGAAGGATCAAGTATATACTTTCTAATCATCGAAACATGAAATATATTATGGATATGGCACAACGATGGTGGTAAGGCAATCCTGTAAGCGACAGAACCAACCCTCTCAAGGACCTCAAAAGGTCCAATAAATCTTGTGCTTAACTTTCCTTTCTTCCCAAATCTTACAATGCCTTTGGAAGGGGAGACCTCTACGAACACAAAATCTCTGATTTCAAACTCTATATCTCATCTTCTATTGTCAGCATAACTTTTTTGACAACTCTGAGCAGTTTTCAACCTTTTCTTTATAACTTGAATTTTCTCAGTAGTTTCTTATACCTTGTCTGGTGCTAACAACTTTCTGTCACCAACTTCCTCTCAACATATAGGGGTTATGCATTTTCGCCCATATAAAGCTTCATAAGGAGCCATCTAAATACTTGAATAATAACTATTATTATAAGTGAACTCAATAAGTGAAATATCTTTATCCCATTCACCTTTCCAATCCATAACATAGGCTCTAAGCAAATCCTCAAGTGTTTGAATTGTTCTTTCTGATTGACCATCAGTCTGAAGATGATATGCAGTGCTAAACTTGACTTTAGTGCCCATAGATTCCTGTAATCTTCTCCAGAATCTAGAGAGAAATCTGGAGTCTCTATCAGAAATGATCTCTTTTGGAATACCATGAAGTCTTACTATTTCACTGACATATAAATCTGTAAGTCTGTCAAGCGAATAAGTCATATTAATCGGTAGGAAATATGCAGATTTTGTTAGCCTATCAATGATAACCCAAATAGCATCATGCTTTCTAGAGGTTCTGGGTAGTCCTGAAACAAAATCCATGGTAACACATTCCCATTTCCATTCAAGAATATCTAAAGGTTGCAACAACCCTCCAGGTCTTTGGTATTCTCCTTTGATTTGCTAACAAGTCAAACATTTTGAAACATACATTGCAATTTCCTTCTTCATGCCTTCCCACAATAATGATTTCGGAGATCTCTATACATCTTAGTGCTCCCAGGTTGCATGGTGTACTTTGAAGTATGACTTTCCTTTAGGATTTGGTTCTTGATGTCTAGTTCATTTGGTACATATATTCTATTCCCAAATCTCAATAGGTCATCTTTTGAAACTTGAAATTTTGGCTTCAATTCCTTTTCTACTTCATTCCTCAAGTAGATTAAATGTGGATCTCGTAATTGTCTTTCCTTAATTTGTTGAGAAAAATCAAATTGCACTTGAATGGAGGCCATCAATATCATTGAATCTTGCTCTTTCCTCATAGCATTCAAATCAAAATTTTCTTTTAATAACTTACATTGCTTCATGACCAGACTAGCCATAATATTTATAGATTTTCTACTGAGTGCATCAGCAACAACATTGGCTTTGCCCGGGTGATAACGGATGGCATAATCATAATCCTTTAGAAGTTCTATCCATCTTCGCTACCTTATGTTTAACTCTTTCTGAGTGAAAATATATTTCAAACTCTTGTGGTCAGTAAAGATTTCAAATTGTCGCCCATACAAATAATGTCTCCAAATCTTTAGGGCAAAAACAATTGCTGTCAATTCCAAATCATGAGTTGGATAATTCAGTTCATAACCCTTTAGTTGTCTAGAAGCATAAGCAATCACTCTCCTTTCCTGCATCATAACACATCCCAAGCCCTTTCTTGAAGCATCAGTATAAACTACAAATCCCTCACTACCACTTGGAATAGTGAGAATAGGGGCACTAGTCAATCTTCTTTTTAACTCTTGAAAACTTTCCTCACAATCTTCATCCCATACAAATTTCACATTCTTTTTAGTGAGTTTGGTGAGAGGTTGAGCGATTCGAGAAAATCCCTCCACAAATCTCCTGTAATAACCTGCCATGCCCAAGAAGCTTCTAACTTCTGTTACATTTGTTGGTACTTCCCATTTAACTACAGCTTCTACTTTCTTTGGATCAACAGATATACCCTTCCCTGAAATCACATGGCCTAAGAAAGCAACTTTATTCAACCAAAATTCACATTTGCTGAATTTTGCATACAACTTCTTTTCTCTTAGTATGGACAATACATTTCTCAAGTGCTCCTCATGCTCCTGATTACTCCTTGAATACATCAATATGTCATCAATGAATATAATTACACAATCATCCAAAAGTGGTTGAAATATCCTATTCATTAGTTCCATAAAAGCTGTAGGGGCATTAGTCAAACCAAAAGGCATCACTAAGAATTCATAGTGACCATATCGGGTTCTAAAAGCTGTTTTTGGAATATCCTCCTCCTTGATCTTCAACTGATAAAAACCTGACCTCAGGTTAATCTTAGAGAATACTTGTGCACCCTGCAGTTGATCAAACAAATCATCAATTCTGGGTATGGGATACTTCTTTTTGATGGTCATCTGATTCAACTATCTATAATCAATACAAAGCCTCAATGTTCCATCCTTCTTCTTCACTAATAGTACCGGAGCACCCCACGATGAAACGCTAGGTCATATGAAACCCTTATCTAATAATTCTTGTAGTTGCTTCTTTAATTCCTCTAGCTCGAGTGGTGCCATTCTGTAAGGAGGCTTAGATATTGGGGTTGTATTGGGGACCAGATCAATAGCAAATTCACCCTCTCTATCTAGAGGTAAACCAGGCAAGTCATCTGGGAATACATCAGGGAACTCTTTGACCACTGAAATTTCATCTAGTTGAGTTTCCTGATTTGGATGCTCCTTTACACACACCATATAATAAAAACAACCCTTCTGCATAAGACGATAAGCTTGAAGTGCTGATATCAAGCAAAGAGGCAAATCACGCCTAATGCCCTCAAAGTAAAATATAGGCTGATCTGGTATACAGAAGGTAAGTATTTTTGTGTAGCAATCAATAGTAGCATGATGAGAAGATAAACATTCCATGCCAAGTATAATATCAAAACCCTGGATCTCTAGGAGGATCAAATCAGCAAGGAGTTTATGTTCTCCAATAGAGATCAAACAAGATGGGTAAACCAAGTTTGTTGCTAAAGAATCCCCAACGGCAGTTGTTACATATATCATGTAATCTAAGGGTCTAGGTAGAACATCCAAGTGACAAGCAAAGTATTGTGAAACAAAAGATAAGTTGGAGCTGGGATCAAACAAAACTTTTGCATTTCTATTAGAAACATGACCTTCAACCACCGATTTAGAAGCTTTAGAATCTTGTTCAGTGATAGCATATACTCTAGCATGGGCTGTTGATTTACGAGGCAGTGGCTCTTTCTTCCTGTTCAGTGGGCAATCTCTTACTTGATAATCTAACTTTCCACAAGCAAAACAGGCCCCAGTCATCCGAAAACACTGACTTGTTTCATGATTTAATCCACATTTTGCACATGACTGAGTCCTCCGCAGTGGTTTCCCTTTCTCAAATCTAGATGTCTTGATCCTCTTGTTACTAGCTTTATATTCATTTTCCCTCTTGCTTTTACTAGTAAATCTATCCTTTTTGTTCTTGCCCATGATTTCTTGAATTTCCTCCATGTCTATCTCAATTTTTAAAGCTCTTTCTACTGTATCGGCATATGTTTGTAGTTTTAAAGCAGACATTCAACTTCTTATTGCTGGTTGTAATCCCCTTTCAAAACTTTTTGCTTTTTGAGATTCATTATCAGTCATATGTGTAGCAAACCTAGAGAGCTCAGTGAATTTAGATTCATACCTTGTAACCAACATATTTCTATGAATAAGATTCAAGAACTCCAATTCTTTTTGATCTCTTATACAGTCTGGAAAATATTTATCGTTAAACTTTTCTTTGAATACCTTCCATGTTATTGGCTCATGATTAACTTCAGAAATCCTCTTAATCATTCTCCACCAGTGTTCAGCCTCTCTTTCTAGCATAAAGGTAGCAAGAGAAACTTTCTGATCATTAGGGTAATTTAAGACATCAAATATTTTCTCTATCTGCATCATCCATCGTTCTACCACCATTGGATCAAACTCACCACTAAGACTAGGAGGACTAAGCTTCTTAAACTGTTCAATTCCCAACCCCGTCTGGTTTGATGTCCCTGTTCCATCATTTCTTCCTTGTTGGACATGTTGTTGTTGTTGCTGCATCACTTGTGTCATAGTCTCCAGAGTCCGCATAATACCACTCAATTAATCAGTAGTAGATGCAACAGGAGAACCAGATGATCTTGTCATCCTTGCTTCCTAAAACATCAAAAGAAAATTTTTTTGATCAATCTCTAAATGAAAGTCAATAACCTCCATTTTTTTTTTCATCTAGTATATCAAAAAAAAAAAATCCTTAGTGATTCTCAAATCATGCTCTAATACCACCTCTGTCACGCCCCTCAAAATATAGATATTATTTAAAAACTTTTTATCACAAACCAAGATCCAATCATACATTTGAGGTCACTAAGAAAACATTCAAGTCAAAATTTCACTTCTAAAATCCACAATTTCATAAACCCTGTGCAGTCTATAAACATACATCATATCGCTTGATGATTCATAAAATCCAAAGCCAACTCAATTAAATCACAACCACATCATAAATCCACGAGTGGGGAAAATCTATACAATCTTAAAACCAACATGTACCACATATTTATATCATTATACAAATTTAACTTAACATTCCCAAAATCCAAAACATGAGAGGTCCATTTTTTTTTCTTTCAAACTTTTACAAGATACATCATTCAAGATTAGTCCTTGGTAATTCATTACACAAAAGGAAACTTATACAACATTAAACTAGCAAGTACAAAATCGTTGCCCAAAATCTTCTAGCCTTCCATTGTCCCATCCCAATATAAACATTTTAGCGAGCGATGAGCTATTCTGAAAAATTTATATAGCAATAGAGTAAGCATATAAAACTCAGCAAGTGACTAACGTATCCATGACAAGGATGATAGTTTTCAAACAGATAAGGTATCAAAATTCAAGACAGAGATACAAATGAAATAGAAGCCTGTTTAGTTTGAATGTGGAAATTCTAATGTCGTTTTCGTTCGAACTATGTTCTGTTCATGACAATCAAGGAAAGGAATTTGGAACATATCAATGGCATAAGGAGCATACTTATGGCTTATGAAATATTTCAAGACATATCAAGGGCATATAACACATTTCATAACATAACGAAGAGCAAATATGAACATGAGCCCAAAAGTTCACACATTTCGTTCTTATCCAAAGTGTGCAAAAAACATATAGCCAAAACTTTGGATTTCATATCAACCAAATAGAAGGTGAAGTAGGACCATAAAATAATATGGTACATCCATTTCTGAATGACCACCAAACATAAGTCTCCCACGTCTGGGAGCTCCATCCACCCACGTCTGAGTGAAGTCATAGGGGGCCGGTAGAGCATCGGGCTCTATGCATAACTCCCTTTACCATTTCTAGCAAAGGTTCACAATATCCCACAAGCACTAGAGTACAAAAGGATAGTAAAAACAATAATTAGCACATATTGGAAGCACACGCGAAACAACAAAACGTACATGTGCCTTTACGAGTCAATACGATGCAAGCAATAATCTTTCACAAATGTATTCAAATTTGAAAAGAAATGAAAGCAGGAGCACCCAAGGATTCAAAGCAATCACATATAGCTTAATTTAAAAAGAAGGGTAGATAAATTCAATGTCCAAAGTGGCGCAACAGGAATAGGCAGATAACAAAAGCACATGCGGAACAACGTAATGTAAGTGCCTGTACAAAACAATTACGATACAAATATAAATTTTCAATGGTGAGATCAAGTATACAAATAAATGCAGGATAAGAGTATATATATATAAATTCAAAACAATAATATGAGGCCCAACTAAAGCAAGGATTTGAGCTGAAATTAATTTCCCAATAGGTGAAACAAGAAAGAGTAGAATCAACCAAAGCTCGATTTTGACAAAGCTTGAGAGGTATATTGCATGAATTGTTTAGATAACCATTTATGCTCCAATTTTCCCAAAATTAGTGTCACTCAAAAGATGTATTAATCCAGTTTTTGGTAAGCTAAGTTTTGCATCAATTGAAGTTACCTACAGGGAATTACAATTTATTGCGTGATGAATGGTCAGAAACATCAACTCTGTTTTCCTGAATTTATAGGGTCGGTGAAAATAGCTGTATCTGTTTGAATATTATTCCAAATCCTTCAAGTCAGACATATATTAAAGATTTTGAAGTCTAGTTACCAATAAATTAGGCTTAACATGAATCTGATTTCTCAATGGAAAGTTATAAACAAATCAGTAACTAAAGGTCAGAAATTTTAATTCCGATTTTCCAGAATCTACAGGGTAAATTGAAATAGAATTTTGCATAGGAAATTAAACTCTAAATCATTCCATATAGGTGTCGAAATAAAGATATTTGAGCCTCTTTTCAAATGAAATAGGGTTTACCTAAATCAGAGTTTGCTAAAGATAGATCCGAAACAGTACATAGAAGTCAATTTACCGAAAATTTCCAGATTCATGATTTTGTATCTAACAAGAGAAACAACAGGTTCTAGGTTGAAATCTTTCGAATAATTTAGCATAAATATGAGAATGAAGACTAATAATTCTGTAGGGTGGGGTTAGAACACTTGCCTTTGAGAATTATGACTCTAAATGAAAAGATTTGAGCAAGAAACCTCAAAGCCCCAAATTATTTTTTTTTTCTTCTTCTCCTCTTTTTTTTTTTCTCTTCTTCTTTCTTTCTTTCCATGTTCTTCCACGCAGCTGCCTTCTCTGGTTTCTTGAGAATGAAGGCAGAGAGGCTTAAACGGTGAGATTTGTAATTTTGTGTATTTTGTAGTTTAGTCCTTGTATTATTATATTTACGATTAGATCCTTAGGGTTTACATATAGGTCTTTTTTTTTTTAAACAGATCCCTAAATCTTATAACTAAGTTCTCAGATTTATACTTTAGCTCTTTTATCAAATTAAAATGGATTCTTACACTACAACTAGAAATTTATACGAAAATTTAAAAATGAGGGATGTTACACTAGCGGTACCACCACCTGACATAGTCTCAAAGATTGTGCCACGATGGTGAGACTTCTTGGGGCACTGTTTGGGCTTCTTATTGGGCCCAACATAGTTCTTACATGTGCCTAGTTGGCCCCTAATTGGATTGGCCCAAATCCAAGCCCAATTACGTGCTAACTATGAAATCCTAAGACATTTGCTAAGCTAAAAAAGTCCCTATGTCTATTCTTTTGCTTCATGCGTTGCTATAATAGTTAATCCTGCGAAATCCTAAGACGAACTCTCAACGTGATCGCGTCCTTGACTCCAGGACTTCATTTTGCTTTATGCCTTGCTATAATAGTTAATCCTGCACATGTAAAACAAACTTCGATCTAGACAATTAATACTAAGCATTAATCAAGTTGTCCGGGATATCATTGGTTTCTCGACGCTTTGTTTGATTCTTCGGCACATCGTCCTCTCTTGCGGCCTATTGCCTAATCAGCCAGTTAACTTCGCAACTCCGATATTCTTGGTGCAATGTCTGCTCTTCTTGGCACGATGCCCGAATCTACAGCTCGAAGTCTTCTGTCAATACGTCGACCGATCCACCGGCCCGACGTCCAATCTTCTAACATGTTCCTCCAGCCCAACATGATTTTTCCTGCTTTAATTTTCTCATCCTGATCAAAGCATCCTGCGTCACTCAAAACATAGATTAAAACATAAACACATATTAATTGGTTTTATCATCAAAATCTGAGATTCAACAATCTCTCCCTTTTTGATGATAATAACCAATTGACGATGGAGATAACCTTAACTTCCGGAGTTTAAACAAACTCCGCCTATCAATATGTCATATTGATAGAAACTCTTTGATTCAAAAATCCAAGCAACATATCATGATCAAATCATGCATGACATTAACATACTTCTCCCCCTTTGTCATCAATAAAAAGGAGAAGTCCAACTATTCATGTGTTTAGAAGTAGGAGTTCAAATCGTTGCATAATAAATCTTCAAATTCTATCATCATGCAATTTTGCTATCATCATAGATATGCAAGGAAGCAACATACTAGCAAGCAAATATAAAGATATGCAAGTTGGCATATTTGTTTTTCTTGAGATGGGCAAGATAGTAATTTTTGGTAATGTTCAAGATAGCAATTTTTGCTCTTCTTGAAATGTGTAACTTAGCACACATTACTTCTCTTGAGATTTACAAGACAGCACTTTTGCTTCTTTTAAGATAACAACTCTTTGCTTCTCTTTAGATCACAAGCTGCTTATTCTAGAAAATTTTACATCATGCAAGGTAGCAAATTTTTGTGATGTTCAAGATAGTAAGTTCTTTCTTCTCTTTTGAGAAGTGCTATTTTTTGCTTCCATTGCAAAGTGCAAGCTAGCAAAATGCAAGATAACAAGCTAGCAAGAGACAATGTTTTCAATGAAGCAAATTACATGAAATACATTTGCATCTTCTCTTGACTTGTGCAAGTTAGCTAGCAACATTTCTCCCCCTTTGTCATTGTCAAAAAGAAGGGAAGACCCTTTACATCAATTTCTAAATCATGACAAAGATAAGTATCAATTTTATTTGTGCATCATTACATTTTCAAATTAAGATATGCATAGTTTCAAAACCATACATTTCATTTTTCATGCATGATACAAATAAATCAATCATCATTATGAGCATATCATACATGATACAAGAACATTAAAAACTTTTAAGCATTTATCATCATTTTGATCATGATACCAAACATTCATCATTTAGAGCATTCATGATACACATCATATGTATCATATACATCATAAAAAAAATAAGTATTGCATTTATCATTCCATCACATGGAGAGTATCAAGAAGAATCATAGTATGAAAAATCTTGATTCATAGAAAAATATCATGTATCGAACATCAAGAAATCAAGATAATGATATAGATGAAGACATTCATATAGCAGAAAGATGTCACGTAAATGATCTAGATTCATGTATAATATCTCTCAATTATTTATAAATCATTATAATTCCAAAAAATCATGATTCATTTCAATAAATTTCAATAAAAAGATACAAGAACACATAGTAGGAGATCTTGATTCATAAATGATTTCAAGTTATAATTCATGAGAAATCAAGGTCATGATTTCAATAAAAATCATTAAATTCAAATCATCAAAATCTCAACATTACTTTCAAGAGATTCAAAATGGACACAAACAACTTTATCAATCTCTTAGTGAAAATTGATAAGATAGAGAAAAAGAAATTTAAAAAAAATACTTTTCTCTTTTTAGTTGTTTAAATTCATGTGATTTATTTCATTTATGCCAAATAAAAATGTGCATCAACATTTAGGATCGAAAAATGAATTTTCTCATAAAAACCATCAAGACCAATAAATCACAAAAATCATCATGTATAACTTTAAAATCTCATACATAAAATCGTTAATCATGGTATCAAAACATTTAATATTTTCATTACATTATTATGCATTATTAAATATACAATCGTCAAGCATGACCCTTACACTATTTTATATAAGCTTGCCTTTTTCGTTTATGCCAAATCAAAACATGCATCCTTTTTAAAACCGAAAAAGCCACTTTCATTACCAAAAAAATCAATAATAAATAAAACATAAGAATCATCATGCATAATTTCAAAAAATAAATTTATTAGGCATGATATCATCAAACATGATTTCATAAGGTATTTTTTTAATCAAAATCATTTTGTTTATCATAAACATGCAATTTTCATTGTCATTTTCAAAATTACTTGCATGATCATAATTATTGCATTTTTATTTTTAAACATGCAATTTTCAAGAAAAATAATCATTCTAAACTAAATTAAAATTAATTCATGGAAAGCATCATGTAATTTCAAAATAAATCAAAGGCATTTTGATTACCTTATCGTCAAAAGCCGTTAAGGCGTAGTTTGTCACCTCGCCATTTTTTATTTTCTCCTCGTCTTCGGAGGAGCTCAATTCATCCCAATTTTTGTTCTTCTTCCTGCGTTCAAAGCAAGTAGTTGCGTTCTTTTTTATTTTAAATTTTTGTTTCATAATTTTCATTGAAAGTTCAAGTTCACCATCGCTTGAGCTTATGCTCGAGTGGTCTTCAAATCTTCTAAGTTCGAAATCCTTCCTGTCTTTTGGAAGGTTGTTCTTGAGTTTTTTACGTGCATTACATGTCATTTCATAGGTCATTAAGGACCCTATTAGTTCTTCGAGTGGAAAATGGTTCAAATCATTGGCCTCTTATGTGACCGTTACTTTAGAGTCCCAAGTTTTATTAAGAGAACGCAAAATCTTATTTACGAGTTCAAAATCTGAAAAATATTTGCCAAAAGCTTTTAAACCATTGACGACATCCGTAAAACAAGAGTACATGTCAATAATGGTTTCACTTGGTTTCATTTGAAAAAGTTCAAAATCATGCATTAAAAAGTTGATTTTTGAATCCTTTAATCTACTTGTGCCTTCATGAGTGGTTTCAAGAATATGCCAAATGTCCAAAGCTGTTTCGCAAGTAGAAACCCGATTAAACTTGTTTTTGTCTAAGGTGCAAAATAAGGCATTCATAGCCTTTGCATTTAGAGAAAACATCTTCTTCTCCAAATTATTCCAATCTTTCATTGGAAGAGAAGACATTTTAAAACTAGATTCAATAATGTTCCATAAGTTCAAATCCAAAGAAAGCAAGAAATTCTCATTCAAGTTTTCCAATAAGTGTGGTCCATCCCATTAAAAAAGGGAGGATGAATAAGAGAGAGACCCTCTTGAAAGTCGAAAAGAGCCTTTTCTATTTGGGTGTTAAACCAAATTAGAAAAACGTAGCTCTGATACCAATTGTCAGGATCAATAGGGCACTAAGAGGGGGGGGTGAATTAGTGCAACGGATAAAAATGTCGGTTTCGAAAAATCTTTTCGTACGTTAAAAATCGAACTCGGAAATGCTTATCTTTGAAGGCGAAGTAAGAGCGTAAAGATATCTTGAAGGTAGTAAACAATTAAAGAGGTTTGCAGGAAAGAAAGATACTCAAAGTAAATACAAACCGAGATTTTAGAGTGGTTTGGTCAATCGTGACCTATATCCACTTCCGGCTTCCTCCTCCGACGAGGTCATTGGCATCCACTAATGGCCTTCCTTCAATAGGCGAAGGCCAACCACTCTTTTATAGCTTTTCTCCTTTTGATGGGCTTAGGAGGCAGCCCATACAAGCACTCACACTTGATAGTAGATGAGATTTCCCTAACTGTTTGAGGAAATCTCTCTACTCTGTTGAGGGAAATCCTCTAAACTGTTGAGGATAATTCTCCCTTCTAACCTGTATAAATAGGAGAGGGATATGTTAATAAGATCAACAACTTCTATAATCTGTTTATCTATTTATTACTTAACATGGTATCAGAGCTCTGACGGGAACCGGGCGATTCTACCGACGGGAAACTGGAGCCCGGCCTTGCTAACACAAGTGTATTCCTTCCTCTACCGCTTCCCTCGTCACAGCCGCTTCCTGGCCAGCAGTAGTGATTACAGCTTCTCACTCTCTGTCTCCGATTTCTCCTCCTCTTCTCGGCGACGAGATCGCCGCCGCCGCCACCGATGCTCTGGTGATCGAGGCGACCTCAAGGTTCGCAAGGATCACTGGACGCGAGGCAAGCGCAGGCACAAGAGCATCTCCCAGCCACTCTCCTCTACCGCAGCAGCTTTCGCTGCCCACATCTCGCTCGAGCGAGTAGGGCCGCGGCCGCTGTTTCCCAGCCAGCGGACCACCCAACGCCGCTTCTACCGTCGGCGACGCTGCCCTATCCGCACCGCCATCGCTGCCTTCCCTTGGTTGCAGCTTTGGCCGCGCAATCTGTCAACGTTGCTGTTTCTACGGTGCGATAAAAACAGAGCACCCTGTTTCCCTTCTCCAGCATCGCAACTTCCCGGCCAGCGACGACCCTCGCTGCCTCTTTCTCCGCCGTCGTCGTTGCTTCCTGCCCACTCGATCACTGCTGCCCGCCTCCCAACCGCAACCCCGGTCCTCTTGTTGCTGCGAACGCCGGTTGCCACCACTGTCGCCGCTGCTGCCCAATCAGCAACGACGCCGCTCGCCGCCCAGTCTGCCACCGTCGATTCTTATTTTCCACTGCAGCCTCAACCTCGGCAACGCCACCGCAGCCGCCCTCCAACAGCACACGTAGCAGGTTCGCGTTTCCTGAACCCTGGCTACGCGACCGCAGCTGCCCTCTGGCAGCGCATGCAGCAACTGCAGCAGGGACGACCACCAATTCCTCTTCTCAATCCCCTGGCTCGGCAAGAAGGACCTTCGTCGCGCCCCCTTTGCGCTAATCCGGTATTTCACTCCCGCATGAAACATATTGCTATCGACTTCCACTTTGTACGCGATCAAGTTGTCCGTCTTCGACTTCGTGTTTCTCATGTTCATACGGCTGATCAATTGGCCGACTCACTCACAAAGCCTCTAGCTCGTAAACTTTTTGCATTACATCAGTCCAAGATTGGCCTCCTTGATCGAAGCACCATCTTGCGGGGGCATGATAGTAGATGAGATTTCCCTAACTGTTTGAGGAAATCTCTCTACTCTGTTGAGGGAAATCCTCTAAACTGTTGAGGATAATTCTCCCTTCTAACCTGTATAAATAGAAGAGGGATATGTTAATAAGATCAACAACTTCTACAATCTGTTTATCTATTTATTACTTAACAACACTCCTCTTATAGAATTATAAACTTAGAGTGGAGGAGGAAATTTCTAAAAGATTGCAGCAGCATTTTCTCACTTTTTAATCCTCTGCGCTTGTGTATTTTACCCAGGGATGAGAGAGGTATTTATAGGCTTCAAGTTGATTCAAACTTGGAGCTTAAAAACATCTCATCTCGGGTTCCTCGGGCACGGGCGGTACCACCACCTAATGTCAGTTTCACTAACACTGTCCTGGGCGGTGCCACCGCCCAGGTCTAGTGGTACCACTACCTGGGGGCCAGTGCTGGGCGATACCACTAGCCAAACTTGCAGTACCACCACCTGGCACCCTACCAGGGGTGGTACAACCGCCCAGACTAGCGGTACCACCACCTGACATATTCTCGAAGATTGTGCCACGACGGTGAGACATCTTAGGGCACTGTTTGGGCTTCTTATTGGGCCCAACATAATTCTTACATGGGCTTAGCTGGCCCCTAATTGGGTTGGCCCAAATCTAAACCCAATTACACGCTAACTACGAAATCCTAAGACATTTGCTAAGCTAATCAAGTCCTTATGTCTATTCTTCCGGCGAGCTTCCGGCGAACATCCAACGAACCCTTGGCGATGCTTCGGCGGACTCCCAGCAAGCTCCTGGACTTCATGATGATCTTCTTGGCTAGTTCCGACGAGCTTCTCTAGCAAGCTCTAAGACTTCTCGGCTGGTTCCTCCAAAACTTCCGACAAACGTCCGGACTTCCAACGAACTCTCGAACTCCCAACGTGATCGCATCGTTGACTCCATGACTTCATTTTGCTTCATGCCTTGCTATCATAGTGAATCCTACACATGTAAAACAAACTTCGATGTAGACAATTAATACTAAGTATTAATCAAGTTGTCCGACATGTCATTGGTCTCTCGACGCTTCGTCTGATTCTTCGGCACATCGTCCTCTCTTGCAGCCTATTGCCCAATCGACTAGTTGACTCCACAACTCTGATATTCTTGGCGCAATGTTCGCTCTTCTTGGCCTGATGCCCGAATCCACGGCCTGAAGCCTTCTGTCAATACATCGACCGATCCACCGGCCCGACGTCTAATCTTCTTGTTGAATCTCGAATTTTGATGATGAAGTCAATTGTCATGTTTTATCTAATCCATATGTTGATGTAAGTATGCAGGATTAACTATGAAAGCTTGAAGACATAAAGTGAGTCTACCGAAATCAAGTTCGATGGGTGTTTGAGAGTCCGAAGGTTCGTCAGAGATGCTGTCGGAACCAATCGAGGAGAAATCGAGGACTTGTCGGAGTTTTCGGAAGTCCGCTGAAGAGATCATTAGAGGTTCGCAGAGATCACCGAGAAGGCTCGGCTACTCGCTGATTTTGCCATAAGATCGGGAGCCAGTTGGGAGTCCGTCGGAAGAAATACAAGGGCGTATCGGAAGTTCGCCGGAAGATCGCCGGAATAAGACTTGAAGTTCGCCGATTAAAAACTTGCTTAGGATTATGTTTTTAGTTACATAGTTTGCATGTAATTAAGGTTAGGATTAAGAAATAATCTTATATCTTGATTAGGGGCCAAGTGGGCCCAAAATGAAACCTGGTTTGGGCCGGACTTAAAGCCCAACCAGTGACCAGTAAGGTAGAGCGGTGGAACTGCCATACTAGGCTGTGGCACCGCCCAACACCCGAGCCAGGCGGTGGCACCACTGGTTTGGGCAGTGGCACTGCTGGACTGGGCGGTGGCACCGCCCAGTACACTGTCAGTGTCAGAACTGACAAGCGGTGGCACCACCACTGACAGGCAGTGGCACCGCTAGCTTCAGGAACCGAAGAGAATTCAAATTTTAGAGTCCAAATTTGAATCCTCTTGAGGCCTATAAATACCCCTCAATTCTCAACAGATATTACAACTTTTGAGAAGCAATAGAGTAAAAAAAAAGGGTTTTAGCAAAGCCTTAGCAAGTCTTACTTTCAAATTGCTTGAGTGTTCACCTCCCTTACTTTCTTGCTGAAATTTTGTAAGAGTGTGAACCACTTGTAAAGGTTGTAAGAGGGGTATTTGTCCTTTCCCTTCAAAGTGATTTACTAGTGGAAGTTGGGAGCCTCATCGAAGAAGGCTTCGTAAGTGGATGTAGGTCATTTTGACCGAACCACTTTAAATCTGTGTGTTCCTTGAATGTGTGAGTTGTTATTTTTTTGCAATTATTGTTTACATAGAAGCAAGTTTTTGTTCTTCACTTTACTCAAGTTACTATCAAACGAAATCTCCTCGCATTTTACAGAATCAGTTTCAAACCTACTAGTTTTAATCCGCTGCACTAATTCACCCCTCCCCCCCCCCCCCCCCCCCCCCCCCCCCCCTGGTGCCTTTCCGATCCTAACACTTTTGACATGTTCCTCCGACCGAACATAATTTTTCCTGTTTTAATTGTCTCATCCTGATCAAAGCATCCTACATCACTCAGAACACAGATTAAAACATAAACGCATATCAATTGGTTTCATCATCAAAATTTGAGATTCAACAGAACTCTCGGCGATGCTCCGGTGGACTCCCGGCAAGCTCCTGGACTTCACAATGGTCTTCTTGGCGGGTTCCGTCGAGCTTCTCTGGCAAGCTCCGAGACTTCTCGACTGGTTCCTCCAGAACTTCCGACGAACGTCTGGACCTCCGACGAACTCTCAAACTCCTAACGTGATTGCGTCCTTGACCCTGGGACTTCATTTTACTTCATGCATTGCTATCGTAGTTAATCCTACACATATAAAACAAACTTTGATTTAGACAATTAATACTAAGCATTAATCAAGTTGTCCGGCATGTCATTGGTCTCTCGACGCTTTATCTGATTCTTCGGCACATCATCCTCTCTTGCGGCCTATTGCCCAATCTGCCAATTGACTCCGCAACTCTGATATTCTTGGTGCAATGTCCGCTCTTCTTGGCCCGATGCCCGAATCCACAGCCCATAGCCTTCTGTTAATACATCGATCGTTCCTCCGGCCCGACATCCAATCTTCTGACATATTTTCCCCGGCACAACATGATTTTTCCTACTTTAATTGTCTCATCCTGATCAAAGCATCCTACATCACTCAAAATGTAGATTAAAATATAAACACTTATAGATTGGTTCATCATCAAAATCCGAGATTCAACAATCTCCCCCTTTTTGATGATGAAGTCAATTGTCATGTTTTATCTAATCCATATGTTGATGTAAGTATGCAGGATTAACTATGAAAGCTTGAAGACATAAAGTGAGTCTACCGAAATCAAGTTCGATGGGTGTTTGAGAGTCCGAAGGTTCGTCAGAGATGCTGTCGGAACCAATCGAGGAGAAATCGAGGACTTGTCGGAGTTTTCGGAAGTCCGCTGAAGAGATCATTAGAGGTTCGCAGAGATCACCGAGAAGGCTCGGCTACTCGCTGATTTTGCCATAAGATCGGGAGCCAGTTGGGAGTCCGTCGGAAGAAATACAAGGGCGTATCGGAAGTTCGCCGGAAGATCGCCGGAATAAGACTTGAAGTTCGCCGATTAAAAACTTGCTTAGGATTATGTTTTTAGTTACATAGTTTGCATGTAATTAAGGTTAGGATTAAGAAATAATCTTATATCTTGATTAGGGGCCAAGTGGGCCCAAAATGAAACCTGGTTTGGGCCGGACTTAAAGCCCAACCAGTGACCAGTAAGGTAGAGCGGTGGAACTGCCATACTAGGCTGTGGCACGCCCAACACCCGAGCCAGGCGGTGGCACCACTGGTTTGGGCAGTGGCACTGCTGGACTGGGCGGTGGCACCGCCCAGTACACTGTCAGTGTCAGAACTGACAAGCGGTGGCACCACCACTGACAGGCAGTGGCACCGCTAGCTTCAGGAACCGAAGAGAATTCAAATTTTAGAGTCCAAATTTGAATCCTCTTGAGGCCTATAAATACCCCTCAATTCTCAACAGATATTACAACTTTTGAGAAGCAATAGAGTAAAAAAAAAGGGTTTTAGCAAAGCCTTAGCAAGTCTTACTTTCAAATTGCTTGAGTGTTCACCTCCCTTACTTTCTTGCTGAAATTTTGTAAGAGTGTGAACCACTTGTAAAGGTTGTAAGAGGGGTATTTGTCCTTTCCCTTCAAAGTGATTTACTAGTGGAAGTTGGGAGCCTCATCGAAGAAGGCTTCGTAAGTGGATGTAGGTCATTTTGACCGAACCACTTTAAATCTGTGTGTTCCTTGAATGTGTGAGTTGTTATTTTTTTGCAATTATTGTTTACATAGAAGCAAGTTTTTGTTCTTCACTTTACTCAAGTTACTATCAAACGAAATCTCCTCGCATTTTACAGAATCAGTTTCAAACCTACTAGTTTTAATCCGCTGCACTAATTCACCCCTCCCCCCCCCCCCCCCCCCCCCCCCCCCCTGGTGCCTTTCCGATCCTAACACTTTTGACATGTTCCTCCGACCGAACATAATTTTTCCTGTTTTAATTGTCTCATCCTGATCAAAGCATCCTACATCACTCAGAACACAGATTAAAACATAAACGCATATCAATTGGTTTCATCATCAAAATTTGAGATTCAACAGAACTCTCGGCGATGCTCCGGTGGACTCCCGGCAAGCTCCTGGACTTCACAATGGTCTTCTTGGCGGGTTCCGTCGAGCTTCTCTGGCAAGCTCCGAGACTTCTCGACTGGTTCCTCCAGAACTTCCGACGAACGTCTGGACCTCCGACGAACTCTCAAACTCCTAACGTGATTGCGTCCTTGACCCTGGGACTTCATTTTACTTCATGCATTGCTATCGTAGTTAATCCTACACATATAAAACAAACTTTGATTTAGACAATTAATACTAAGCATTAATCAAGTTGTCCGGCATGTCATTGGTCTCTCGACGCTTTATCTGATTCTTCGGCACATCATCCTCTCTTGCGGCCTATTGCCCAATCTGCCAATTGACTCCGCAACTCTGATATTCTTGGTGCAATGTCCGCTCTTCTTGGCCCGATGCCCGAATCCACAGCCCATAGCCTTCTGTTAATACATCGATCGTTCCTCCGGCCCGACATCCAATCTTCTGACATATTTTCCCCCGGCACAACATGATTTTTCCTACTTTAATTGTCTCATCCTGATCGAAGCATCCTACATCACTCAAAATGTAGATTAAAATATAAACACTTATAGATTGGTTCATCATCAAAATCCGAGATTCAACAATCTCCCCCTTTTTGATGATGATAACCAATCGACGATAGAGTTAACCTTAACTCCTGGAGTTTAAACAAACTCCCCCTATCAATATGCCATATTGATAGAAACTCTTGGATTCAAAAATCCAAGCAACATGTCATGATCAAATCATGCATGACATCAACATACTTCTCCCCCTTTGTCATCAATAAAAAGGAGAAGTTCCAACTCTCATGTGTTTAGTCATAACAGTTTCAAATCGTTTCATATTACCCAATTTTCAAATTAATCATCATGCAATTTGAAGCTAGAAAATTTAGCAAGAGTCACATCATGCAAGCTAGCAAAGTAGAGATGTTCAAGAAAGCAACTCTTGCTTCTTGAAATATACAAGTTGTAAGCTAACAAATTTTTGCTTCATTTGCAATGTTTGAGCTAGCAATTTTGCTTTTGTTGCAAAGTGCAAGTTAGCATGTTTCTCTTTGAGATGTGCATATTAGCAACTCTTTCTTCGCTTTTGTCATTGGCAAAAAGAAGGAAATACCCTTTACATCAATTTTCAAATTATGACAAAGGTAAATATCAATCTTATTTGTGCATCATTACATTTTCAAATTAAGATATGCACAATTTCAAAACCATACATTTCATTTTTCATGCATGATACAAATAAATCAATAATCACCATGGGTATATCATACATGATATTCATGATACACTATTTTGGCAACATGATCATAGCTTTTCAAATGACAGTATTTAAATGTCAAAATTCATTACATCCTATTATACATGATCATTGACTTCTCATTTGTATTTCATGCATAATTTCATTTCATCACATTCAAAATATCATCAAGAACAAAATTAATTGGGTGATGAATACAAGGAGTTATACAAAGACAAAAGATCATGTCATGAAAGATGAGATCATGTGACTACCAAAAGACATGATTCATTTTAACACATCTTCTCTTAAATAACATATCAAGAAAAATTGTAGAGGTAAAAAGACAAGATCTTGATTAAAAAAATCTCAAGTAATAAATCCAAGAACTCACAAGAAGAATCATGATTCATTAGAAAATCTCCTCTTAAGAAAATATCAAGTAGAATCGTAGGAGAACGATTAATGAAATATCTTGATTCATAATAAATCTTAATTTGTAAATATCAAGGAATCAAGATCATGATTTGGATAAAAATTTGTTCAAATTTAAATCATCAAATCATTAAAATCTCAACATTACCTTCAAAAGATTCAAAATGGCATACATGGATTTATCATAATAATCATCAAGATCAATAAGATAGAGAAAAATAATTTTCAAGAAAAATATTTTCCTCTTTTTAGTTATTTTAATTCATATGATTTTATTTCATTTACGCCAAATAAGAATATGTATCATATTTAAAACCAATAGTGTGAGATTTATTACGACAAGGATCAATAAGGCACTTTCATTATGGTAAAAATCGATAATCCATAAATCGCAAGATTCATCATGCATAATTTTGAATTATAAAACCATTAAACATGACATCAAATCAATATGCTCAAGTTATTGTATCAAAACCATCCATCTTATTTAAAATCGAAAAAGTAATATTTCATCATGATAAAAATTGATAATCCATAAATCGCAAGAATCATCAATCATCGTATCAAAACATCATTATGCATTATTAAATCATCAAGCATGATTTCATATTTTCAATCAAAATTATTTTGTTTATCATAAACATGCCATTTTCATGATTATTTTTAAAATTGCTAAAATGATAAGCATGATTCCTAATTTTTGCATTTTCATTATTAAAAATGTAATTTTCAAGAAAATTAATTAAAAAATACTTTATGAAAAGCATTATGTAATTTCAAAATAAACTAAAGGTTTTTTTATTACCTCAACGTCGAAAGCTGTTAAGGCATAATTTGCCATCTCGCCTTTGTTGATTTTCTCCTCATCTTCGGAGGAGCTCGATTCATCCCACTTTGTGTTCTTCTTCTTGCGTTCAAAGTAAATAGTTGCGTTCTTTTTGTTCTTTAATTTTTGGTTTATTAACTTTTTAAATTCTTTAGTAAGTTCAAGTTCACCATCACTTGAGCTTATGCTCGAGTGGTCTTCAATTGTTCTATGTCCCAAATTCTTCCTATTCTTTGGAAGGTGGTTTTGTTCATCACGTTCATCATGTGCATTGTGCACCATTTCATATGTCATCAATGTTCCGATTAGTTCTTCAAGTGGAAAAATATTTAAATCTTTTGTTTCTTGTAAAGCCGTTACTTTTGAATCCCAAGTTTTAGAAAGAGATCTTAAGATCTTGTTTACAAGTTCAAAATCTGAAAAACATTTGTCAAGAGCTTTTAAACCATTGATGACATCCATAAAATGGGTGTACATGTCAATAATGGTTTCGCTCGGCTTCATATAAAACAGTTCAAAATCGTGCATCAAAAAGTTGACTTTAAAATCCTTAACACTACATGTGCCTTCGTGTGTGATTTCAAGAGTGTGCTATATGTCGAAAGTCGTTTCGCACATAGAAATCTGATTAAACTTAGTTTTATCCAAAGCGCAAAATAGAGCATTCATAGCTCTAGCATTTAACGAAAACATCTTCTTCTTCAAATCATTCCAATCTTTCATTGAAAGAGAAATCCTTTTCAAACTGGACTCGACAATGTGCCATAAATTCAAATTCAACAAAATCAAAAAAACTCTCATTCGAGTTTTCCAATAAGTTTAGTCCGTCCCATTGAAAAATGGAGGACGTATGACAGAGTGACCCTCTTGAAAGCCGAAAAGAGTCATTTCTATTTGGGTGTTAAACCAAATTAGAAAATCGTGGCTCTGATACCAATTGTTAGGATCAAGAGCACTAAGAGGGGGGGGGGGGGTAGGTGAATTAGTGCAATGGAAAACTTTCGTCGGTTAAAACGACTTTCGTACGATGAAATCTATTTTCGATGAAAACCGTTTCGGAAAGAACTTTAACTTAAGTTCAAAATCGAAGTATAGTTGATGTAAAGCAACGGAGAAAGTTTACAGTTAAGATAAAGAGCAGAATATAAATGCAAACCGAGATTTAGAGTGGTTTGGTCAATCTTGACCTACATCCACTTTTGGCTTCCTCCTCCGATGAGGTCACTGACGTCCACTAGAGGCTTTCCTTTAATAGGCGAAGTCCAACCACCCTTTTACAGCTTTTCTCTTTTTGATGGGCTTAGGAGGCAACCCTCACAAGCACTCACACTCCTTTTACAGAATTCTAAACTTAGAGTGGAGGAGAGAATTTCTAAAGAGATTGCAGCAATGTTTTCTCACTTTTTAATCCTCTGTGCTTGTGTGTTTTACCCAGGGATGAGAGGAGTATTTATAGACTTCAAGTTGATTCAAACTTGGAGCCTAAAAACATCTCATCCGGGGTTCCCCAAGCACGGGTGGTACCACAGCCCAGGTCTGGCGGTACTATCGCCTAGGGGCTAGTGCTGGGCGGTACCACCGCCTAGCACCTTGCTAGGGGCGGTACAACCGCCTAGACTGGCGGTACCATCGCCTAACATAGTCTCGAAGACTGTGCCACGATGGTGAGACTTCTTGGGGCATTATTTGAGCTTCTTATTGGACCCAACACAGTTCTTATATGGGCCTAGCTGGCCCCTAATTGGGTTGGCCCAAATCCAAGCCTAATTACATGCTAACTACGAAATCCTAAGACATTTGCTAAGCTAAACAAGTCCCTATGTCTATTCTTCTAGCGAGCTTCCAGCGAACTTCTGACGAACATCCGACGAACCCTCGGCGATGCTCCGGCAGACTCCCAGAAAGCTCCTGGACTTCACAATGATCTTCTTGGCGAGTTCCGTCGAGCTTCTCTAGCAAGCTCCAAGACTTCTCGGCTAGTTCCTCTAGAACTTCCGACGAACGTCCGGAATTCCGACGAACTCTCGAACTCCCAACGAAATCGCGTCCTTGACTCCGAGACTTCATTTTGCTTCATGCCTTGCTATCGTAGTTAATCCTGCATATGTAAAACAAACTTTGATCTAGATAATTAATAGTAAGCATTAATCAAGTTGTTCGGCATGTCATTGGTCTCTCGACGCTTCGTCCGATTCTTCGGCACATCGTCCACTCTTGCGGCCTATTGCCCAATTGGCCAATTGACTCCACAACTCCGATATTCTTAGTGCAATGTCTGCTCTTCTTGGCCCGATGCCCGAATCCATGGCCCGAAGCCTTTTGTCGATACGTCAATCATTCCTCCGGCCCGACGTCCAATCTTCTAACATATTTTCTCCCAGCACAACATGATTTTTCCTGCTTTAATTGCCTCATCCTGATCGAAGCATCCTACGTCACTCAAAACGTAAATTAAAACATAAACACTTATAGAATAGTTTCATCATCCGAGATTCAACATAG
The DNA here is from genome assembly GCA_004837865.1 of Musa balbisiana. Classification (NCBI taxonomy): domain Eukaryota; kingdom Viridiplantae; phylum Streptophyta; class Magnoliopsida; order Zingiberales; family Musaceae; genus Musa; species Musa balbisiana. The sequence goes on along the minus strand of CM017196.1, from coordinate 24,386,390 downwards.
AAGTCATTGACAAATGCATCTCTTACGGATTTCACTCTTATGAATTTTAAATGAGAAATGGATCTGATGTAATGCTCTTCTCACTATGGAGTTTTATTCGTTAATTTCTACTTCATGTAATACTCCTCTTCCATGAATTCTTTCTTATTCTTCTCATGAAAAATGAAGGAATTCCAATGGATATCTTAATCCTTGAAAGATGTGTGTTCGTGTATGATAATTATTTGCAAGATTGGGGATTTGATTTCATATGGATATCTCGATCCTTTGCATGAATCCCTTCTATTTGTCAAAATGAAAGCATGTTTTAACGAAAATTTATTTATCATTTTGATTCAAATCATTTCACAAATTTAGTTTTTAATGGATTCCCTCCTTACCTTCTTTACTCTACTTCATGCAAAATATAATGACAAAGGGGGAGAAGTTGTTGGAATCTATTGCTTTAATGTTGATAACATTTAATGATGAGAACTTTTGAGTGTGAAACTTGCTTGATTTTTTTTTACCACACTTGCATTGTTGATTTGTTCTCCTTTTTGTTGATGATAAAGGGGGAGAAATAATACCAAAATGTGTAAATTAATAACAAATATATGCAATGTATTTCATCATATATACTTGAAATGTTTGCTTGATAAATTTCATTCATTATAATAAGATATCTAAAGCTTAACTTGCTATTTTGTAATTGATATCTTGCCATAGAATGATGAAATGCTATCTTTTTCATCTTTCATACTTGAAATATCATACTTGAAAATGGATGTCATGCCTTGACATCATTTTGAGAAATACTTGGCATCGTATTTTGGGAATGGTATATCATGATAGGAATCATGATCTGCATGTTGATAAGTTTAATTAACTTATCTTATCGGTTTGTTTCTTGAATTCAAAGGCCTTGAATTCAAGAATGTCTTTTCTCAAGTATGGCATATAGATAGGGGGAGTTAAGGACAATTCCATCATCAATTGATTGTCATCATCAAAAAGGGGGAGATTGTTGAATCTTGGATTTTGACGATGAAGTCAATTGTAATTTATTTAATCTAATCTATATGTTGAGAAAAGTGTGTAAGATTAACTATGATAGCAGTAAGACATAAAGCAATTGTTGTCTTAGAGTCAAGATTGAGATCTCATTGGGAGTTCGAGAGTTCATCGGAAGTCTGGATATTCGTCGGAGGTTCTACTGAAACCAACCAAGAATTCTAGGAGCTTGACAAAGAAGCTCATCGGAACTCACCAAGAAGATCGTTGTAATGTCCAGGAGCTTGTCGGGAGTCCGTCGGAACATTATCGAGAGTTCATCGAATGTTCGCTGGAAGTATGCCGGAAGCTCATCGGAAGAGCAATTGACGCACCGAAACAAGATGCATTATAATTATGTCTTAATTATCATATTTAGAGCATAAATTAAGTTAGGATTGGGAGATAATCTCACTAATTTAATTAGGGGCCAATTTGGCCCTTAACAAGACTGAATTGGGCCGAATTGGGCACCCAATTCAGCCCCTGAAAACATGGTCGGCGGTGGCACCGCTTGGGAAACAAAACCACAGGATATATAGGCGGTGGTACCGCCAGCAATAATGTTGCTAGCAGTGGTACCACCCCTATCTAACGATAGTACCGCCCAATGTCAGATCAGCGATGGTAGTACTGCACAGTAACGGAGGTGGTACCGCTAGTACCCCGGATTTCGGGGATGTGATACTTTTTGGCTCCAATTTTGAAGTCATTGGGGCCTATAAAAATCCCACCCTTTTCTGAATGAAAGGGCACGAAAGTATTGGCTTAATCTTGAAGTCTTGAGTCATAAAAGTGTTGTAAAAGTTAGAGTTCTCCTCCTTTATCTCTTAGCCATGTAACCATCCAAGAAAGAGGAGTGAGACTTGTAATGGTTATCTCCTAAACTCAGGAAAATGAGAAAGTGTTACAAAGAGATGTTCGGTCTTCACCTATTGAAAGAAAGATTTTAGTGGACACCAGTGACCTCGTCGGAGGAGGAATCCGAAAGTGAATGTAGGTCACATTGACCAAACCACTCTAAATTCTGGTTTGCTTTTCATTTGTGCAATTTACTTTACTACAAACCTCCTAAATCTTCTCTTCCACTTTTACGAAAGCTTTCAAGTTCAACTTCTCTCCGAAACAGATTGAATCAAAACCATATTCATCGAAATCGGTTTTAAATGAAACGAATAATTTTCTGAAATCGTGAAAGTTATCCGCTGCACTAATTCACCCCTCCTCTTAGTGCCACTCTTGATCCTAACAATTGAGTCACTAATAACATATGAGATGACTTATAAACCTCATGAAGAACTTGAGAATAACTTTCCAAAGAATAGGAAAAATATGACACTACGAACTCAAGAAAACCACTTCAAAGAAAATTCACGTAATGATGACTTGGCACATTTGACAAGGAAGTTCAAAAAATTCAAAAAAATAAATAAATATAAAAACAAATATATGTATAAATATATATAAATATATGTATATATATGTAAATATATACATGTATAAATATATATACATACATATAATGTATATACATATATACATATATATATATATACATATATACATATGTACATATGTGTACATATGTATATATATATATATGTATATATATATGTATTTATATATATGTATATATATATGTATTTATATATACATGCCCTCGGACGTTTTACTTGGCAAGGCAGCCAAGTCGTTGTTGTGGGTAAGTGGCTTGTTCTCGGGTCGCTCTCATACCCGAAGGGTTCTTGTCCTGACTCCTCTTCTTTATAGGGGCACCATTATGCCATGACTTTGATGGATCGTGTGCGCAACGCGGGTCGTGCCCTCGGCATTTTGATTGACCGCAACGCCGAGCTGTGGAAGCAGATCGAGGAGGTGCGCGCGAGAGCGGCTCCGGAGGCGATCGCAGCGGCAAAGCAGCGTGCCTTGGATCTGGAGGCGGAGGCGACGCGACTCAAGTCCGAAATAAAGGCCGTCGAGCAGCGCGCCTCGGATCTGGAGGCGGAAGCAACCCGCTTAAAAGCCGAGGTGAAGGCGGTGGAGGAGCAAAATAAAGAGCTCCAGGTGTTGCTAAGGACGACTAGGACCGAGGCTCGCCTGGCGAGGAAAGAGGCGGCTACCCTCAATCAAAAGCTGGAGGAGGGGCTTGCCGAGGCGAAGAGGGCTTCCGAGGCTCTAGCTGCCGAGACGAACCAGTGGTCAGAGAAGGATAAGAAGTTGATCGAGGACTACAAAGAGTCTTCAGGCTTTCAGCTCGGCCTAATCCGGTCGGGGCAGGTTACCTATGAATATGGGTACCGAATTGCCTTGGCCTGTTTCAAGGCTCGCCACCCTGGTCTGGAGATCGAGGAAGACCCTTTTGCCTCCTGCCCCGAAGACTCGACCGTCGACATGCCAAACGAGGTTCCTTTTGATGATAGCGCCGAAGCTCCCAAAATATAAGTGCTCGGCTTGTAATTTGTTTGGTCTTGTAACCGATTTTTCATTTGAATAAAAAATTTTGTTCAGATTTCTGTCTCTCTTACTTTCTATTATACGAAGAACCTTTTGAGATTTTGCACATTCCACGTCCTCGGCAAGGGGTGACCTTGCATGGTCTCAAGTCGATACGTACCGGCTTCGATGATGTCGACAACCCTATAAGGTCCTTCCCAACTAGGGGCAAGCTTACCGTGTGCTCGGGTCGGGTTGCTGACTTCGGCTTTGCACAAGACCAGGTCACCTAGTTTAATTGGTCGTGGTCGTACCTTTCGGTTGTAGGTCCTGGCGACAGCTCTTCTGTAGGAGAGAGCCTTCAAGTGCACGTTGGCATGCCGCTCCTTGAGCAAGTCGAGATTGGCTCGTAGGCCCTGAGTCGAAGTCCCCTTTTCATAGTTCTCCGTCCGAACTATGGGGAAAACCACCTCGGGCGGAAGGGCTGCCTCGGTCCCGAACGTGAGGCTATAGGGGGATTCCCCTATCGCAGTTTTGGGAGTGGTCCACAGGGACCACAAAATGCTTGGGAGCTCGTCCACCCAAGCCAATCGGGCAATGGACACCCTTCTTCTGAGCCCGTCCAGAATGGAGCGGTTGGTCACTTCTGCTAGGCCGTTCATTTGGGGGTGTGCTACCGAGCTGAACCTCAACTGAATCCTGTAGTTCGTGCAGAATTGTTGGAATCGCGCGCTGGCGAACTGGGCCCCGTTGTCGGTGATGATAGTCCTCGGCAGGCTAAACCGAGTTACAATGTTTCTCCAAACGAATTTTTCCACTTGATGTTCCGTGATTGTTGCCAGCGACTCGACCTCAACCCACTTCGTGAAGTAATCCACTCTCACGATGATATATCTCTGCTGCCCCGATGCCGGCGGGAAAGGCCCGAGGAGGTCCAATCCCCATTGCGCGAATGGCCACGCATAGTCAATGGGAGCGAGTGGAACCGCGGGTTGCTAGGGGGTTCGGGCATACCTCTGGCATGGGCTGCACCATCGTACGTAATCCATTGCATCTTGGGACATGGTGGGCCAATAGTACCATTGGCGAAGGATCTTGTGCGCCAAGGTTCGCCCAGCGATGTGCTCACCACAAATTCCTTCGTGGACCTCGGCCAGGACTGTCCGAGCTTCTTCGGGCTCGAGGCACCGCAAAAGGGGACGTGAGAAGGACCTCCTATAGAGATGTCCATTCACCTCAGAGTACCACGCCTACATGTGGCATATGCGCCGAGCCGAGGCCTCGTCGGTCGTGAGAGTCCCGTCTCGCTTGAAGCGTAGCATCTCCTATACCCACATAGCTAGCACGTCTGTCGAAGACATAGCCGAGACTGAGATGGCGTGAAAAGGGAGCTCTTCGATCTCGGACTGGGCATCGGGGCCTAACTTCGAGGCCAATTTGGCTAGCTCATCGGCTCGCTGGTTTTGGCTCCTTGGCACTCTAGATATTGTAAAGCGAGAGAAGCCGACGGTTAGGTTTTTTACCTTCGCCAGGTACTTTGCCATGGTTGGTTCCCTAGCCTCGTATCCGCCACCAAGTTATTCAGCCACCAATTGTGAATAGGTGAGGACGTGTACGGCGTTCACCTGCATCTTGAGGGCCAGCTTGAGCCCTGTCAGGAGTGCCTCATACTCAGCCTCGTTGTTGGTAGCTTGAAAGCCGAAGCATAGGGAGCGCTCGAACGACCGTCCATCGGGGGCCGACAATACTAGCCCCGCACCAACGCTCTTCGAGTCGGTCGATCCGTCCACATGCAAGGTCCATGCCTCCCTCTTTTGGTCAGGGTTCTCATCCTCGATCTGGGCGAGCTCTGATATGAAGTCGGCCACCGACTGGGCTTTGATGGCGGTCCTTGGCACATATCATATGTCAAACTCGTCGAGTTCTACTGACCATTTGAGGAGGCGACCTGCAACGTCAAACTTAGATAAAACCTGCCGGAGGGGTTGGTCGATGATTACCTCGATCAGATGGGCTTGGAAGTAGGGGCGGAGCCTTCGAGCTCTCAGGACGAGTGCTAGAGCAAGTCTTTCGATTGGCGAGTACCGTTCCTCGGCCCCGTTTAGGACATGGCTAATGTAGTAGACTGGCAGTTGCTCTCCGGTGGATTCTTTGGTTAGGATGGAACTAACTGCGTGTCGGGAGGTGGCTAGGTAGACACCGAGCTTCTCCCCGGAAGAGACTGAGGCAAGGCAGGGAAGGTTGGCGAGGTGTTGCTTTACGTGTATGAAGGCTTCCTCGCACACCTCTATCCATTGAAAGTTCTGTTAGGATCAAGAGCACTAAGAGGGGGGGGGGGTGAATTAGTGCAGCGGATTAAAACGTCGGTTTTGATAAATCTTTCGTACAGTAAAAATTGAACTTGAAAGCGTATTCGTATAGTAGAGCAGCTAAGGTAATGAGTGAATAAAGCAAGTAAGAAAGTTTGCAGTAATGTGAATAGCAACAATGAAATGCAAACCAGAGATTACGCCGTTTTTAAAGTGGTTCGGTCAAATGACCTACATCCACTTGCGAGGCCCCTCTTCGACGAGGCTCCCACCTTCCACTAGCAAATCTCTTGAAATGGAAGGGTAAATACCCCTCTTACAACTCTTTACAAGCAGTTCACACTCTTACAGATTTTCAAGAAAGAAGGAGGTGAACACTAGCAAATTGAAAACCAAGGATTGCTAAGACTTTTCTAAGACCTTTCTCTCAATCACTTGCTGCTCAAAAAGTTGTTCTCTCTGCTGAGAATTGAGGGGTATTTATAGGCCTCAAGAGGATTCAAATTTGGGCTCCAAAATTTGAATTCTCTTCGGTTCCCGAAGCTAGCGGTGCCACCGCCTGTCAGTGGCGGTGCCACCGCCTGTCAGTTTTGACACTGACATTGTACTGGGCGGTGCCACCGCCCAGTCCAGCGGTGCCACCGCCTAGCTCTCGGGTGCTGGGCGGTGCCACCGCCTGGCTCTCGGGTGCTGGGCGGTGCCACCACCCAGACCCGCGGTGCCACCGCCTGGCTCTTTTAGCTCACTAGTTGGGCTCCAAACTTAGCCCAAACTAGTCCGAACTTGGGCCCAATTGGCCCCTACTTGGGTTATAAGATTACCACCTAATCCTAACCCTAATTAACATGCTAACTACGAGTTTAAAGACATTTCCTAAGCTATTACAAAGTCCGCAAGTCAAGACTTCTTCCGGCGAACTTCCGGCGGTCTTCCGAAAAACTCTCGGAAACCATTCTGCGGACTCCCGATAAGCTCCGAGACTTCACGATTTGATCTTGGCGAGTTTCGACGAGCTTCTTCGGCAAGCTATGATCTTTCTCGGTGAGCTCCGCGAACTTCCGATGAACCTTTCGGCGAGCTTCCGAAAACCCTTCGACAAGCTCCCTACTCATTCTCGGCTAGTTCCGACAGCATTCCCGACGAACCTTCGGACTTCCGTCGAGCTCTCGAACTCCCAATGAATCCTTCGCGCTTGACTCCGGCACTTTGTTTCGCTTTATGTCTTCATCGTTATCGTAGTTAATCCTGCACACACAAGCCAAAACTCTACTCCGATCTAGACAATTATTACAACGCGAATTGACATTTTGTTGCCCGGCACGTCATTGGTTGGCGCTTCGTCTGATTCTTCAGCGCATCGTTCTCTCTTGCGGCTTATTGCCCAATCGGCGGTTGACCTCCGCAACCCCGATATCCTTGGTGCAATTCCGCTCTCCTTGGCCCGATGCCCAACGTCCGAAGCATTCTGCCGTCCAATATCCTAACGTGATCTCCTCCGACGCAACGTCAATTCCTCCTGCGTCAACTGTCTAATCCTGATCGAGTAGACCTGCATCACTCAAAAAACAGTTAGACATCTAAACACAATCAATTAGTTTCATCATCAAAATCCGAGATTCAACAATCTCCCCCTTTTTGATGATGACAACTAATTGATGACTACCGGAGTTAACCTTAACTCCCCGGAGTTTAACCAAACTCCCCCTATCAATATGCCATTGATAGCACACTTGGATTATCCCAAATCCAAGCAACATTCATCACATGTTATGAAAAAACATTTAAACCATCATACAAATATATAAAATATTCAATTCAATGCATGAAGTCATCAATATACTTCTCCCCCTATGTCATCAACAAAAAGGAGAAGTAGCTCAAGCTATTTTAAAAGATATTCAAGTTTTTGTAACGTGAAGCTAGATTTTCATCACAACATATAAGCACAAAAGCATAGTAAGATTCTTAAGTTCAATCATGACAATTCAACACTTGCTTCTTGTGCAAGATTGCACTTTACTTTTCTTTGCATGTTCTAACTAGCAAAAGCTTTCTCCCCTTTGTTTTTGTCGAAAAGAAGGGATGAGTACAAGCTAGCCAACATTTGCCTTGAGCTAGTAATCTTTCTCCCCCCATGTCATTGCCGAAAAGAAGGAGAGGAACCATTGATAAATTATAAATTTGCATCAATCAATATTTCAATCATCACATGATACATACAAGACAAAAATGCAAAGAAATCATGTCATGAAAGACATCAATTGTTAAACATGATATGATAATAGTCTCAAAAATTTCAATTTGCGATACATGTGATACATTGCGATACTAAAAAATTTAATGCAATGCTTTTAAGGATATCAACCTATTTTTTATACAAAGCATGGCAAGAGCAATTATATTGTAAGTTTTCTAAGTTTTACAATTTTTGCTTCTTTTGAGATAGCAATTCTTTGCTTCTCTACAAGCTAGCAACTTTTACGATATGCAAGTTTTACTACATACAAGCTAGTAAATTTTATAATATTTTTAGAACATGCAAGCTAGCAGTTTTGAGATGTTCAAGAAAGCAACCCTTGCTTCTTAAAATATACAAGTTTGCTAGATGTGCATGTTAGCAGGTTTTGCTTATTGAGATAGGCAAGATAGTGATGTTCAAGAAGACAACTTTTGCTTCTTAAAATAAGCAAGTTAACAATCTTTGCTACTTAAGATAGGCAAGCTAGCAATCAAGTTTTTGTATCTTCTTGACTTGTGCAAATTAGCTATCTCCCCCTTTGTCATTGTCAAAAAGAAGGGAAGACCCTTTACATCAATTATGACAAAGGTAAGTATCAATCTTATTTGTACATCATTATATTTTCAAATTAGAATATGCACATTTTCAAAAACCTTATATTTCATTCATGCACGATATTGAATAAATCGATCAACATTATGAGGATATCATACATGATACTAAAATTTTTAACTATTTATCAACATTTTGATCATGATACTAAACATTCATCATTTAGAGCATTCATGATACAAAACATTAAATCAACATTTATAAATCATAATCATCATTTTAGCAACAACTCATAGCATTTTAAATCATGATTTACATTATGTGCAATACATCACATCATAATTAGAAGGCACAAGTATTGCATGTATAATTTCAAATCATAAATGTTTCAAATCATGATGGTATTAATTTGTCAAATTGCATCCTACCATTCATGATCATAACTTTTCATCAAAACAAATTAATGAATATTTCATGTATTCATATCATCACATAAGGAATATCAAGGAGAAAATAATTGGGTGATGAGATAAACATTTCATGAATACAAGGAATTACATAAAAATCATATCATAAAATATTAGAGTATGTGAATACCAAAGGCATGATTTCTTTTTGAAAAGCCTCATAAATAATCAAGGGAAAATCTTAGGAGATCAAATAATAAGAGATTTTTAAATAAATTTTAAGTCAAGAATTTTCAAAAAGGATATTCTCTTTAGTAAATCACAAAAGGAAACATAGGAGAAAAAGATTTCAATTCATGCATAAGAACACTTATGATTCATATTGAAAATTTTCTCAAAATGTAAGAGAATAAAGAGTAAGAAATCTTGATTCATAAAGGATTTCATGTTATAAATTTCAAGAGATCAATATTATGATTCGTGATTCATCATAAAGCAAATTAATTTTCAATCATCACATAAGGCATTTAAAGAATTTTTTAAACATAGGAGAATGATACACTCATTTATTTTCAAAATATTATCATGTTTATTTTCATGAGATTCACAAGATTGGTAAAATAAATTCATTAATCTCAATTCATTTCAATTTCATACAATTGATTTCATATGAGGGTATTCAAGTCTTTTGTGAAAACATGTATCATCATTTAAAATCGAAACATAAGTTTCATCATGAACCCGTCAAGACCAAACACATCATGATATCATATCTATCATCAAAAGACTATCAAGAAATTCATACATAGATGTACATGCACTATGTCATCTTAATATGTCATAAGAATGTCATCTTAATTCGTCATAAAAACGATTAGACCAAAAAACATGTTAATCTAAAATGAGAGTTTTAAATCAACATTTACTTCAAAAACTAATGCATGACATAAAATCATCAAGATACACAAGCATGGATTAATCCTAAGCATTATCACATATCATATAATTATTATTCCTAATGTTGCATACATTATTCAACATTTCAAAACATAATATGCGTGAAACCTTAGCAATATACTTTTCATGATCAACTTTTTAATTTTTCAAAGATGCTAAAAAGAAAAACATGATATAATTTTTGAAAAACAATTTTTTATTTCCTATTCCTACTATCTAAATTAAGCACTCATGAAAAACTTCAAGTAATTTCAAAATAATTCAAGAGAGTTGAGTTTCTTACCTTGTAGTCGAAGCCCATCAAAGCCCAATTCGCCATTTCACCTTTGAAAGTTCTTGATTCATCCTTGGTTGCCTTCCTCTTCTTTGGCCTCTTCCTCTGTTCAAGTTCATTGTTTATTTTAGATTTTTGTTTAATGAACTTATTAAGATTTAGTGTTCGAAATTCAAGTTCATCATTGTCCTCATCACTTGAGTCATCGCTCAAGTGGTATTCATTTGTCCGGAGTTCCAAATCCTTCCTATTCTTTGGAAGGTGGTTCAAGTGCTCATCGGGTTCAAAATGTTCCAAGAATGTCATTTCATAGGTCATTAATGACCCGATTAATTCTTCTAATGGAAAACCATTTAAATTTTTTGTCTCTTGTATTGCGGTTATTTTAGGATCCCAACTTTTTGGAAGGGATCTTAAGATCTTACTTACGAGGTCAAAATTCGAAAAAGATTTACCAAGAACTCTTAGATTATTGACGACATCCGTGAAACGGGTGTACATGTCGCCTATAGTCTCGCTTGGTTGCATTCGAAAAAGCTCAAAATCATGCAATAAAATGTTAACTTTCGAGTCTTTGACTCTACTAGTTCCCTCGTGCGTGATTTCAAGTGTTCGCCAAATATCAAAAGCCGTTTCGCACATAGAAATCCGATTGAACTCATTTTTGTCCAAAGCGCAAAATAAGACATTCATAGCCTTTGCGTTTAAAGAAAAATACTTCTTCTCCAAATCCGACCATTCGTTCATCGGTTTAGAGGGAAGTTGAAAACCGTTTTCAACAATATTCCATAAATCCAAGTTCATAGAAATCAAGAAAACTCTCATTCGAGTTTTCCAATAAGTGTAGTCCAATCCGTTAAACAACGGTGGACGAAAAACCGAAAAGCCCTCTTGAAAGCCATGAAGAGCCATTTCTCTCGGGTGTACATCCGAAATGAGAAAAACCGGGCTCTGATACCAATTGTTAGGATCAAGAGCACTAAGAGGGGGGGGGGTGAATTAGTGCAGCGGATTAAAACGTCGGTTTTGATAAATCTTTCGTACGGTAAAAATTGAACTTGAAAGCGTATTCGTATAGTAGAGCAGCTAAGGTAATGAGTGAATAAAGCAAGTAAGAAAGTTTGCAGTAATGTGAATAGCAACAATGAAATGCAAACCAGAGATTACACCGTTTTTAAAGTGGTTCGGTCAAATGACCTACATCCACTTGCGAGGCCCCTCTTCGACGAGGCTCCCACCTTCCACTAGCAAATCTCTTGAAATGGAAGGGTAAATACCCCTCTTACAACTCTTTACAAGCAGTTCACACTCTTACAGATTTTCAAGAAAGAAGGAGGTGAACACTAGCAAATTGAAAACCAAGGATTGCTAAGACTTTTCTAAGACCTTTCTCTCAATCACTTGCTGCTTAAAAAGTTGTTCTCTTTGCTAAGAATTGAGGGGTATTTATAGGCCTCAAGAGGATTCAAATTTGGCCTCCAAAATTTGAATTCTCTTCGGTTCTCGAAGCTAGCGGTGCCACCGCCTGTCAGTGGCGGTGCCACCGCCTGTCAGTTTTGACACTGACATTGTACTGGGCGGTGCCACCGCCCAGTCCAGCGGTGCCACCGCCTAGCTCTCGGGTGCTGGGCGGTGCCACCGCCTGGCTCTTTTAGCTCACTAGTTGGGCTCCAAACTTAACACAAACTAGTCCGAACTTGGGCCCAATTGGCCCCTACTTGGGTTATAAGATTACCACCTAATCCTAACCCTAATTAACATGATAACTACGAGTTTAAAGACATTTCCTAAGCTATTACAAAGTCCGCAAGTCAAGACTTCTTCCGGCGAGCTTCCGGCGAGCTTCCGGCGAACTTCCGGTGGTCTTCCGAAAAACTCTCGGAAACCATTCTGCGGACTCCCGAGAAGCTCCGAGACTTCACGATTTGATCTTGGCGAGTTTCGACGAGCTTCTTCGGCAAGCTACGATCTTTCTCGGTGAGCTCCGCGAACTTCCGACGAACCTTTCGGCGAGCTTCCGAAAACCCTTCGACAAGCTCCCTACTCATTCTCGGCTAGTTCCGACAGTATTCCCGACGAACCTTCGGACTTCCGTCAAGCTCTCGAACTCCCAATGAATCCTTCACGCTTGACTCCGGCACTTTGTTTCGCTTTATGTCTTCATCATTATCGTAGTTAATCCTGCACACACAAGCCAAAACTCTACTCCGATCTAGACAATTATTACAACGCGAATTGACATTTTGTTGCCCGGCACGTCATTGGTTGGCGCTTCGTCTGATTCTTCAGCGCATCGTTCTCTCTTGCGGCTTATTGCCCAATCGGTGGTTGACCTCCGCAACCCCGATATCCTTGGTGCAATTCTGCTCTCCTTGGCCCGATGCCCAACGTCCGAAGCATTCTGCCGTCCAATATCCTAACGTGATCTCCTCCGGCGCAACGTCAATTCCTCCTGCGTCAACTGTCTAATCCTGATCGAGTAGACCTGCATCACTCAAAATGCAGTTAAACATCTAAACACAATCAATTAGTTTCATCATCAAAATCCGAGATTCAACAAGTTCCTCGGGTTCTTCAAGGCCCGAAAGAAGGGGAGGCAACGATCGCCAGACCGGGATAGAAACTGGGATAGGGTGGCGAGCCTTCCGTTTAGCTGTTGTATGTCCTTTATTGTCCGAGGGGTTTACATACTGATGATCGCTTGGACCTTTTCTGGGTTAGCGTCGATTCCCCTCTCATGCACGATGAATCCAAGGAATCTTCCCGAGCTGACGCCAAAAGCGCATTTCGTCGGGTTAAGGCGCAGGCCGTATCTTCGCAACGTGTCAAACATCTCAGCCAAGTCGGTCAAGTGATCTACCGTTGTACAACTCTTCACGATCATGTCGTCGACATAGATCTCAATGTTCTGCCCGATCTGTTGGGCGAACATCTTGTTCACAGCTCTCTGATACGTAGCCCTTGCGTTCTTCAGGCCAAACAGCATAACCTTGTAACAATATACCCCCTGGTCTGTGGGGAAGGCCGTATGCTCCTAGTCCTCAAGCACCATTCTGATCTGATTGTAGCTGGAGAAGGCATCCATAAACGAAAGGCGGGCATACCCGGTGGTCGCATCGACCAACTGGTCGATCCTAGGGAGGGGTAAGCAATCTTTCGGGCATGTATGATTGAGACTGGTGTAGTCAACACACATCCTCCAACTCCCATTAGATTTCTTCACGAGGACTACATTGGACAGCCATTGCGGGTATTTGACTTCTTCTATGAATCCTGCCGCCAAAAGTTGCTCCACCTCTTTTCGAATAGCCAGTTGCCGGTCAGGAGCTTGCCGTCGGGGCTTCTATTTCACCGGTCGAACATCGGGCACTATGTTCAGATGATGTTGGGCGATCTTCAGGTCGACACCCGTCATGTCGGAGGGCGACCAAGTGAAGACATCAGCATTCTCTTGTAGGAAGCCAACGAGCTACTCTTGTTCTTGGTTAGGGAGTTTCTGACCCAATCTTGATCGACCAGTCCGGCCGATCCTTCGTCAACGGTATGTTGCAAGTAAGCGTCGTCGGCTCAGGATGCGGGGTCGACTTCTTCATTTCCCTAGGGTCCCTCAGGGGTTGCTCAGTTCTTGCCCTTTTGTGCAGCGAGACTGCCACCAAGTAACATTGCCTAGATCCACTGGGGCTTCCCCAGACTTCCCTGGCCCCAGCGCGAGTTGGGAACTTCACGATTTGGTGATAAGTGGAGATGATGGCCCTGACCTTGTTGAGGGTTGGTCGACTGAGAATGGCGTTATATGCAACGGGGAGGTCGACCACTAAGAAGGTGGACATCATCGTCTTCGATCTTGGCGGGGTTCCTAAGGTTATAAGCAAAGTGACTGCTCCCAATGGCGAAATCGAGTTGCCGGTGAAGCCGGTAAGCGCCGAGCACGTCGGCGCCAGGGCTTCTTTGGCCAGCCCGAGTTTCTGGAAAGCACCCAAATAGAGCACGTCGACCGAGCTCCCGGTGTCAACCATGATCCTCCTCACCTGAGCGGGCTGTTATCACAAGTGCATCGTCGTGCTCGGATTGCTCGACACCATCGTGGGGGAACGTGACCTTGGGCTCGAGGCCGGGTCCGGGGGCATCGGCTCGGACGGAGCGAGCGTACGCCTTCCTTCCGGACATGTTGTCCCCCCCAACCATTGGGCTCCCAATGATCATGTTGATCAGACGCTCGACGGGACCCTCTGGGTGGGGGGAAAGCTCCTCGCCTAGCTAGGGGTTCCGACCGAGGTGCCCGTTGCGGATGAGCTCCTCAATCTGTTGCTTTAACTCCCGACACTCCTCGGTGTCGTGCCCATTTTGCTGATGGAAACGGTAATACTTCGACCGATCCTCGAGTTCCCACGGGTTTCTCATTGGGTTGGGGGTTCTGAGCAACCCTTTGTCTCTTATCTGGAGAAATATCTCTGTTCAGGACGTGCCCGAAGAGGGGAGTTGAGACGTCAACACCGACGGGTCGGGTCGTCCAATCTGCGCCTGGCCATGGTAGGTTGTTGCCCACGGGACGGCTCTACTCCGAGTTCCCCCGGGACGGGTCGTCCCGCTTCCCGGCCATCCAGACCTCCGCCGCAACGAACTGGTTCACCCGCTGGAGCATCTCAGGGACCGCGGTGGGGGGTCGTTCCACTAGTGACCAGAAGAATCTAGAGGATCGCAAGCCTATCATAAACACTTGCATCAACAGAGAGGGATGAGCGTCCGACAACTCCCGAATTTGGGTAGTAAAGTGATTCACAAAGTGGGAGAGGGGCTCGTCCTCCCTCTGGTTGAGTCTGAGGAGTAGTGCGACGGACGGCTTCGGTCAGGCGTAAGCTAAGAAGTTAAACTCAAAGTCTCTGACGAGCTGATCAAAGGAGGTGATTGTTCTGGTCTTAAGGCTGCTGTACCACGTGCGGGCTGGCCCTCTCAGAGTTGTGGGAAACGCTCTGCACATCAAAGCATCAGAGGTTCCATACAATGCCATCTGGACACGGAAAGCGGCTATGTGGTCCGCCGGGTCGGTGAAGCCATCATATGCATCCAAAGAGGGGAGCCGGAAGTTTGAGGGGATTGTCTGATCCTATATCTCAAGCACAAATGGAGATGTCGGATCACGGACATGTGCTCCGGACAAGCAACGAGTGGGATAATGGTTTGCACCATACCCGTCAAAGCTCGGACTTGATGAGCGAGGTCGTGAAAAGCTTTAGACGACATGGGCGACGGGTCGACCGGGGGACCCTCGGGGGGAGATAAACCCGGGTCGTTGAATAACCGCCAATAGCGCTTGAAGGTGGCGGCGGGGTGTTCATCACGGGGTCCTCCATGCGGTGGGTGCTCCCCTAGGGCCTCGATCGGGTGCAGCGCCTCAACTGCGGGTTTATTTGAGTCAGCGTGCCGATCCCTCGACATTCGGCCCTCCTTCTAGTGCCAATCTGGTAAGGGACCACCAAGCCAGCATTGGTGCAGCCCGTAGGTGTGCGAGGAATTGTCCACTTTGGGCGAGCGCCAAAGGGTTTTGCACTTTTAGAGTCCGTGACCTCCAAAAGGACCCTCTGAGCCATTGACTACTGAAGCGTAATTAGGCTCGCAGGGAGTCCGTCGAGTCCGAAGATAACGGCTCGAGTTCCAGGCAGTCCCTCGGGTGTGTCGTCGTTTGATCCCCGAGTGGGGCCGGTCAGACCTGAGGTGAAATCAGGACCTCCGTAGGTAGCGTGTGAGCCTGAACGGGTGGCACCTGTTGCCGAAGTGGTCGGATCACAGGCATGTGCTTCGGACGAGCAATGAGTGGGATAATGGTTTGCACCATACCCATCAAAGCTCGGGCTTGATGAGCGAGGTCATGAAAAGCTTTAGACGACATGGGCGACAGGTCGACCGGGGGACCCTCGGGGGGCGATAAACCCGGGTCGTTGAATAACCACTAATAGCGCTCGGAGGTGGCGGTGGGGTGTTCATCACAGAGTCCTCCATGCGGTGGGTGCTCCCCTGTGGCCTCGATCGGGTGCGGTGCCTCAGCTGCGGGTTTATCCAAGTCAGTGTGCCGATCGCTCGACATTCTGCCCTCCTTCTAGCGCCAATATGATAAGGGACCACCAGGCTAGCATTGGTGCAGCCCGTAGGCATGCGAGGAATTGTCCGCTTTGGGCGAGCGCCAAAGAGTTTTGCACTTTTAGAGCCTGTGAGCTCCAAAAGAACCCTTTGAGCTATTGACTAACGAAGCGTAATTGGGCTCGTAGGGAGTCCGTCGAGTCTGAAGATAACGGCTCGAGTTCCAGGCAGTCCCTCGGGTGTATCGTCGTTTGATCCCCGAGTGGGGCCGGTCGGACCTGAGGTGAAATCAGGACCTCCGTAGGTAGCATGTGAGCCTGAACGGGTGGCACTTGTTGTCGTAGTGGTCGGATCACGGGCATGTGCTCCAGACGAGCAACGATTAGGATAATGGTTTGTACCATACCCGTCAAACCTCGGACTTGATGAGCGAGGTCGTGAAAAGCTTTAGACGACATGGGCGACGGGTCGACCGGGGGACCCTCGGGGGGCGATAAACCCAGGTCGTTGAATAACCGCCAATAGCTCTCAGAGGTGGTGGCGGGGTGTTCATCACGGGGTCCTCCATGCGGTGGGTGCTCCCCTCGGGCCTCGATCGGGTGCGGCGCCTCAGTTGCGGGTTTATCCGAGTCAGCGTGCCGATCGCTCGACATTCGGCCCTCCTTCTAGCGCGACCTCACAAGGGAGCAAAGGGCTCAGGGCCCTCCTTCTAGTGCCAATCTGGTAAGGGACCACCAGGCTAGCATTGGTGCAGCCCGTAGGCATACGAGGAATTGTCCGCTTTGGGTGAGCGCCAAAGGGTTTTGCACTTTTAGAGCCTGTGAGCTCCAAAAGGACCCTTTGAGGGAAAGGGAGACCCGGCAGACTTATGAGCCCTTGGTTCCCATACTCCTCAACCAATGTGGAACTAAATGCCTTATCAGTGACCCCCCCTCACAAGGGAGCAAAGGGCTCAGGGCCCTCCTTCTAGTGCCAATCCGATAAGGGACCACCAGGCCAGCATTGGTGCAACCCATAGGCGTACGAGGAATTGTCCGCTTTGGGCGAGCGCCAAAGGGTTTTGCACTTTTAGAGCCTGTGAGCTCCAAAAGGACCCTTTGAGGGAAAGGGAGACCCGGCAGACTTATGAGCCCTTGGTTCCCATACTCCTCAACCAATGTGGAACTAAATGCCTGTAAGGACCACTAGGCCAGCATTGGTGCAGCCCGTAGGCATACGAGGAATTGTCCGCTTTGGGCGAGCGCCAAAGGGTTTTGCACTTTTAGAGCCTGTGAGCTCCAAAAGGACCCTTTGAGGGAAAGGGAGACCCGGCAGACTTATGAGCCCTTGGTTCCCATACTCCTCAACCAATGTGGAACTAAATGCCTTATCAGTGACCCCCCCTCACAAGGGAGCAAAGGGCTCAGGGCCCTCCTTCTAGTGCCAATCCGATAAGGGACCACCAGGCCAGCATTGGTGCAACCCATAGGCGTACGAGGAATTGTCCGCTTTGGGTGAGCTGTCACGGACAAACTTCAAAATAGGATGTTTGATGTAATGCTTATGTATGTCCGTGTCTTTTGGTATGTTCATGCTTTGAACAGCATGTAGAGGGACGGCCAAAGGCTTAATAGTCTCATTTTAGTTTGGGTCTGTAGTGGACCATTTTACCCCTTTGTTGTGTAACTGTTCAGAGCTTGTAAAGTTTGTTTGTAATTTGCATTGGCTAAGAAGTGTTTCCGGAGGTGATTGCTTGTGGATCCCAAGTGAGGCGTTTTCTCTAACCCGTTTTCTCTTTTGTAGGTCCTAAGGGACCATGGGAGGTTTCGGGGAGGCTAACCTTTGTGGATGGACACGCAAGGGTGCCGCACGACTTAGGCAAAACCAGCTAAATCCGTGACACATGATATCAGAGTGGGACAAGCACTCATAGAAACACTTGGCATGCAAACGTGGCGGACCTAGCGAGGCTGCATTGAGGGCAGCCAGCAAACGCGATCGTTTTGGGGAAAACGGGCATGGCGATATAGGGAAATAGAGTCGCTCAGAGGAGCGAGCATCTGAGATTGGCATTCAGAGGAATGGCTAGCCCTTCGCGTGAGTGGCACCATGAGGACGAGCAAGCTGGGAAGAATGCAAAGCGCACAAAGGTTGGGATGGTTGAGTTTGAGCTATGGTTGAGTTTGAGTTTGAGCTATGGCTCAAGGCAAGCGAGGCGTTTGGTAAAGGATGAGACAACGCAAGGTGGAATGAGTTGCTCAACGACCGAAAGAGTTGTGCAAAGCTCACAGAGGTGAGGGGAATTGCTAACTCGAAGAATTCGATACTCATGCAAGGGCTTGTATGCGAACGATGGATAGTTCGTGACCATCCCAAGGCAACCGAAACTCGGCGCCATGGAGCATTGAAACTTTTTCTTCGGCATGTGAAGGATACGTCCGTAGGAGGCTAAAGTGTGCAGCGAGTTCAGCATGTTGCTAGGCCTTGAGTGGTGTAGTGGGGGCTGTATTGACGTGGAGTCGTAATCTAGCAAGTGCGTTTGCAGGAGGCAGAACAATGCGCAGTTTGTCAGCAAATCGGAGTAGTCCAAGGGGATGGTGGTCTCCAAAACGAAGAGAGATGTTGCTCCAATGGGATAGATATCTAGGAGGGATAAGTCCCGACTCTCCAGAGGGAGAATCACGTGCAATAGATCACACATGTTGAAGAGTAGTACTTCAAAAACAACAACTCCACGAAGCTCAATGGACCGAGTGAGTGGCGAGGAGTCGTCGCATGATCTCGCTTGAGAGAATGCATTGGTGGATGCATTACAAGATCAAGTGGGGGAGCGACCCAAAGCAACACAAATGAAGGCACACTTGGAGTCGATATAGAGATCAGACTCAAGGGAGGGCTGACCCGTGGAATGGTGGGTGCGAGGGCCACCATCAACTCAATGCAAAAACGAGGAGCGGAGCAACTTGGGTGTAACTTGGCAAAGTACCCAAGCCGTATGAAGTGAGTCGGCATAGAAGATGGAACATGGAGCGGAGGCGTAGAGCTTTCCTTGGACAGAGGTCAAGGACATGAACTCTTGTAGAGGCAAGAGCAGGATCATGCTGTTCCATGGGTCCTTCATTTCTGATGGAGCGGACACGTATTGCATGGTGCCAAAGATAAAGGGAGCTTCTAGGCACATGCACCTTATCTCGGAGAAGTATTTGATGGAGGAACTGAGGTGACTTAGCTTGCGGAGGCGAAGTTGGGTTCAGAAGGCCGTGGCACGGGGCAAGAGGACGTGGAGGCGGGTACTCTTGAAGAATATGCCACAGTGTTGCCATTCAAGTTGCCATGAAAGGGAGCGGTGCGCAGCGGAGATTATGCTGGTAGGGGCAGAGGCCTAGGATCCAAGCACTGGTGCACTAATTGCAGCGAAGTCGGTGAACTTCGGGAGCTACTAGGCGATGGACTGTCTTAGAGCGGTGCTTCGTCTAGGTGTGACCCAAGAGCGAGTGGACGAAGGTCGATTGCCAAAGGAGCGAACAAAATCGAAGTTGGAAAAGCCCTGCAATGTGGTGGTAGAGACCACAAATGGAGGGACCACAATTCGAGTTCATTCCACAAGGATCAGAAGGCAATGGAGATGTCACCAGGAGGCGACATGGTGCAGCGGATCGTGGTGGAACAGTTCGTGGCGATGCAATACACACGGGTGGAGTCCCGTGAGGGACTTTATCATACGGAGGTATGATCAGGAGCTACTGGCAGCTCCACTTCGGTGAACAACACGACGACAAGAAGGACTATGGATTCAAGGAGTGAGGGCCATGGTACCGCAGAGGCGGGTCTTCCGTGCGTGCATCGAATTTTTGCATCGGATGAAAGCCTTGGTCATCAGCATATGGGGGCTGTGTTCCACCAAGGGAAAAGTTTGAATGCAAGTGCCAGTGAGTCCCATGAGAGGAACTTGATCATGTAGAGGTATGATCGAAGCAAGCTGGAGAGTTGGACTGCTCGAGAGCCCATATTCGCTTAAGGGAGCCCAGCAAGTCAGAGGACAAGGTCGAGTAAGCGAACGTTGCTACCAAGGAAGCTAAGGAGAATAGAATTAGTGCAAACCCTATAACGTGATGGCAGAGGCCATGCATGGGAGTTGCAGTCTGTCTTTCCATCGACCAAAGAGATCTGCTTGAAGAACACAGAGGTGTTGAAGCAGGGGGGGTCGAAAGGGGCGAGGAAGCAACGGTGAGTCCAAAGGGACTTAGCTACCCAAAATCAAGCATCGGTTAGAATGGAGGTGGACTCAGAGGAGTGCCACAGAGGCATATCTACCGATCGTGAAGAAAGGGATACAGATGTGAGGCGACAGATAGTAGAGCCATGGGCATGGCAGCGCCATGGTACCACAGAGGTGGGACTTCCGGGGAGTCATCGATCCCTTGCTCTCATGAAGGGAGAGCGCTTGGTCATGAATGGGGCCGAGAATGTGGAGAATGTGGAGGCAAACTCCAAGTACCAAGACAAGGCTGAAGGGCAGAGGCCAAGAAACTTCATAAGATCGGTGTCAACGAGCTTCTCATCAAGATAGCTAAAAGTGAAGGACTTCGAGTCGTGTAAGAGTGCATGACCAAGGAACGAAGCAGGCAGTACGTGGTGCTGTACCTTTGCTACTCAGTGGAGTAGGCAACAGGGTTGATGGAGAAGACAGTATAATCCCAAAGGCGACCAAAACTATTAGAGACTTACTCCAAGTTAGGGTGAAAACTTCCTGCATTCCAGAAGTTCGATGGTATTTAGAAGGTGAATCACAGTAGCTAACTCAATGCAAGGAGTGCAAACACTTCGAGTGCTTCAGAAGTGTGAGCAAAGAGTAGGCGAAGGCCAGTAACCAGCTCGATGCATGGAGTACAACCCTTGAGGAGGCGGGCGAAGTCAAGTAACCATTGCCTTCTCAACTTTTAAGAGAATGGGCGAAACCGAGTACCTCAATTCTCTTATCTATCTAGTAGAGGAGCTCTACATAGGTTCAAAGACCCTTCGAAGATATTAGAAGATAATAGTTGTCAAATCCTCACCAATGGTGATCAGTGCTACTGAGAGTAGATTATCCGCTTCATTTCCCAACAGAATGCCAATCGAAAGCAGAAGTGATGCGAATCTACTTGGAGATGACAACTAAGTGAAAGAAGAGTCGATGAACAAATTTTGTGGAGGAAGGACCCAAAACTTCAGAAGTTTGTGAGGCAATGCTCGTTAAAGCTCCAATAAGCATCTACCCAGTTCAAGCATCATGAGGCATTTGAGAGATTGGCGAATAGTAAGGATGGTCTTTTCCTTCATCTGGAGGATCCGTAAGAACCAACGGGGATCAACACAACTCAGCCAACCCCACACTAAAGTAAGAGTCATTGGCGAGTTGAAGTAGTATGGCAGATAAAAGGTTCGACTACTCAAAAACAGCAGCGGAGAGCAGCTGGGAGCCAAGAGGCGCATTGCAGCTGGCGTAGAAAATTGAAGACTCAGCAAAGGCGAGGAGTTGCAGTGTCGGCAAAGGCTTCGACGAGGACGTCGAAGGAATAAGTGGGGGAGAATGTCACGGACAAACTTCAAAATAGGATGTTTGATGTAATGCTTATGTATGTCCGTGTCTTTTGGTATGTTCATGCTTTGAACAGCATGTAGAGGGACGGCCGAAGGCTTAATAGTCCCATTTTAGTTTGGGTCTGTAGTGGATCATTTTACCCCTTTATTGTGCAACTGTTCAGAGCTTGTAAAGTTTGTTTGTAATTTGCATTGGCTAAGAAGTGTTTCCAGAGATGATTGCTTGTGGATCCCGAGTGAGGCATTTTCTCTAACCCGTTTTCTCTTTTGTAGGTCCTAAGGGACCATGGGAGGGTTTGGGGAGGCTGACCTTTGTGGACAGATACGCAAGGGTGCCGCATGACTTAGGCAAAACCAGCTAAGTCCGTGATAGAGCGCCAAAGGGTTTTGCACTTTTAGAGCCCGTGAGCACCAAAAGGACCCTTTGAGGGTAAGGGAGACCCGGCAGACTTATGACCCCCCCTCGCAAGGGAGCCAAGGGCTCAGGGCCCTCCTTCTAGTGTCAATCTGATAAGGGACCACCAAGTCAGCATTGGTGCAGCCCGTAGGCATGCGAGGAATTGTCCGCTTTGGGCGAGCGCCAAAGGGTTTTGTAATTTTAGAGCCCGTGAGCACCAAAAGGACCCTTTGAGAGTAAGGGAGATCCAGCAAACTTATGAGCCCTTGGTTCCCATACTCCTCAACCAATGTGGAACTAAATGGCCTTATCAGTAACCCCTCCTCGAAAGGGAGCCAAGGGCTCAAGGCCCTCCTTCTAGTGTCAATATGATAAGGGACCACCAGGCCAGCATTGGTGCAGCCCGTAGGCGTGGGAGGAATTGTCCGCTTTGGGCGAGCGCCAAAGGGTTTTGCACTTTTAAAGCCCGTGAGCACCAAAAGGACCCTTTGAGGGTAAGGGAGACCCAGTAAACTTATGAGCCCTTGGTTCCCATACTCATCAACCAATGTGGAACTAAATGGCCTTATTAGTAACCCCCCCTCGCAAGGGAGCCAAGGGCTCAGGGCCCTCCTTCTAGTGTCAATCTGAAAAGGGATAACCAGGCCAGCAATGGTGCAGCCCATAGGCGTGCGAGGAATTGTCCGCTTTGGGCGAGCGCCAAAGGGTTTTGCACTTATAGAGCCCGTGAGCACCAAAAGGACCCTTTGAGGGTAAGGGAGACCCAGCAAACTTATGAGCCCTTGGTTCCCATACTCCTCAACCAATGTGGAACTAAATGGCCTTATCAGTAAACCCCCCTCGTAATGGAGCCAAGGGCTCAAGGCCCTCCTTCTAGTGCCAATCTAATAAGGGACCACCAGGCCAGCATTGGTGCAGACCGTAGGCGTGCGAGGAATTGTTCGCTTTGGGTGAGCGCCAAAGGGTTTTGCACTTTTAGAGCCTGTGAGCACCAAATGGACCCTTTGAGGGTAACGGAGACCCAGCAAACTTATGAGCCCTTGGTTCCCATACTCCTCAACCAATGTGGAACTAAATGGCCTTATCAGTAACCCCCCCTCGTAATGGAGCCAAGGGCTCAGGGCCCTCCTTCTAGTGCCAATCTGATAAGGGACCACCAAGCCAACATTGGTGCAGCACGTAGGTGCGCGAGGAATTGTCCGCTTTGGGCGAGCGCCAAAGGATTTTGCACTTTTAGAGCCCATGAGCACCAAAAGGACCCTTTGATGGTAAGGGAGACCCGGCAAACTTATGAGCCCTTGGTTCCCATACTCCTCAACCAATGTGGAACTAAATGGCCATATCAGTAACCCCCCCTCTTAATGGAGCCAAGGGCTTAGGGCCCTCCTTCTAGTGCCAATCTGATAAGGGACCACCAGGCCAGCATTGGTGCAGCCCGTAGGCGTGCGAGGAATTGTTCGCTTTGGGCGAGCGCCAAAGGGTTTTGCACTTTTAGAGCCCGTGAGCACCAAAAGGACCCTTTGAGGGTAAGGGAGACCCAGCAAACTTAAGAGCCCTTGGTTCCCATACTCCTCAACCAATGTGGAACTAAATGGCCTTATTAGTAACCCCCCCTCGTAATGGAGCCAAGGGCTCACGGCCCTCCTTCTAGTGCCAATCTGATAAGAGACCACCAAGCCAGCATTGGTGTAGCCCGTAGGTGTGCGAGGAATTGTCCGCTTTGGGCGAGCGCCAAAGGGTTTTGCACTTTTAGAGCCCGTGAGCACCAAAAGGACCCTTTGAGGGTAAGGGAGACCCGGCAAACTTATGAGCCCTTGGTTCCCATACTCATCAACCAATGTGGAACTAAATAGCCTTATCAGTAACCCCCCTCGTAATGGAGCCAAGGGCTCACGGCCCTCCTTCTAGTGTCAATCTGAAAAGGGATAACCAGGCCAGCATTGGTGCAGCCCGTAGGTGTGCGAGGAATTGTCCGCTTTGGGCGAGCGCCAAAGGGTTTTGCACTTTTAGAGCCCGTGAGCACCAAAAGGACCCTTTGAGGGTAAGGGAGACCCAGCAAACTTATGAGCCCTTGGTTCCCATACTCCTCAACCAATGTGGAACTAAATGGCCTTATCAGTAACCCCCCCTCGTAATGGAGCCAAGGGCTCACGGCCCTCCTTCTAGTGCCAATCTGATAAGAGACCACCAAGCCAGCATTGGTGTAGCCCGTAGGTGTGCGAGGAATTGTCCGCTTTGGGCGAGCGCCAAAGGGTTTTGCACTTTTAGAGCCCGTGAGCACCAAAAGGACCCCTTGAGGGTAAGGGAGACCCAGCAAACTTATGAGCCCTTGGTTCCCATACTCATCAACCAATGTGGAACTAAATAGCCTTATCAGTAACCCCCCTCGTAATGTAGCCAAGGGCTCAGGGCCCTCCTTGTGCCAATCTGATAAGGGACCACCAGGCCAGCATTGGTGTAGCCCGTAGGCGTGCGACGAATTGTCCGCTTTGGGCGAGCGCCAAAGGGTTTTACCCTTTTAGAGCCCGTGAGCACCAAAAGGAGCCTCTGAGGGTAAGGGAGACCCGGCAAACTTATGAGCCCTCGGTTCCCATACTCCTCAACCAATGTGAGACTAAATGGCCTTATCAGTAACCCCCCCTCGTAATGGAGCCAAGGGCTCAAGGCCCTCCTTCTTGTGCCAATCTGATAAGGGACCACCAGGCCAACATTGGTGTAGCCCGTAGGCGTGCAACGAATTGTTCGCTTTGGGCGAGCGCCAAAGGGTTTTGCACTTTTAGAGCCCGTGAGCACCAAAAGGACCCTTTGAGGGTAAAAGAGACCCAGCAAACTTATGAGCCCTTGGTTCCCATACTCCTCAACCAATGTGGAACTAAATGGCCTTATCAGTAACCCCCCCTCGTAATGGAGCCAAGGGCTCAGGGCCCTCCTTCTAGTGCCAATCTGATAAGGGACCACCAAGCCAACATTGGTGCAGCACGTAGGTGCGCGAGGAATTGTCCGCTTTGGGCGAGCGCCAAAGGATTTTGCACTTTTAGAGCCCATGAGCACCAAAAGGACCCTTTGATGGTAAGGGAGACCCGGCAAACTTATGAGCCCTTGGTTCCCATACTCCTCAACCAATGTGGAACTAAATGGCCATATCAGTAACCCCCCCTCTTAATGGAGCCAAGGGCTTAGGGCCCTCCTTCTAGTGCCAATCTGATAAGGGACCACCAGGCCAGCATTGGTGCAGCCCGTAGGCGTGCGAGGAATTGTTCGCTTTGGGCGAGCGCCAAAGGGTTTTGCACTTTTAGAGCCCGTGAGCACCAAAAGGACCCTTTGAGGGTAAGGGAGACCCAGCAAACTTAAGAGCCCTTGGTTCCCATACTCCTCAACCAATGTGGAACTAAATGGCCTTATTAGTAACCCCCCCTCGTAATGGAGCCAAGGGCTCACGGCCCTCCTTCTAGTGCCAATCTGATAAGAGACCACCAAGCCAGCATTGGTGTAGCCCGTAGGTGTGCGAGGAATTGTCCGCTTTGGGCGAGCGCCAAAGGGTTTTGCACTTTTAGAGCCCGTGAGCACCAAAAGGACCCTTTGAGGGTAAGGGAGACCCGGCAAACTTATGAGCCCTTGGTTCCCATACTCATCAACCAATGTGGAACTAAATAGCCTTATCAGTAACCCCCCTCGTAATGGAGCCAAGGGCTCACGGCCCTCCTTCTAGTGTCAATCTGAAAAGGGATAACCAGGCCAGCATTGGTGCAGCCCGTAGGTGTGCGAGGAATTGTCCGCTTTGGGCGAGCGCCAAAGGGTTTTGCACTTTTAGAGCCCGTGAGCACCAAAAGGACCCTTTGAGGGTAAGGGAGACCCAGCAAACTTATGAGCCCTTGGTTCCCATACTCCTCAACCAATGTGGAACTAAATGGCCTTATCAGTAACCCCCCCTCGTAATGGAGCCAAGGGCTCACGGCCCTCCTTCTAGTGCCAATCTGATAAGAGACCACCAAGCCAGCATTGGTGTAGCCCGTAGGTGTGCGAGGAATTGTCCGCTTTGGGCGAGCGCCAAAGGGTTTTGCACTTTTAGAGCCCGTGAGCACCAAAAGGACCCCTTGAGGGTAAGGGAGACCCAGCAAACTTATGAGCCCTTGGTTCCCATACTCATCAACCAATGTGGAACTAAATAGCCTTATCAGTAACCCCCCTCGTAATGTAGCCAAGGGCTCAGGGCCCTCCTTGTGCCAATCTGATAAGGGACCACCAGGCCAGCATTGGTGTAGCCCGTAGGCGTGCGACGAATTGTCCGCTTTGGGCGAGCGCCAAAGGGTTTTACCCTTTTAGAGCCCGTGAGCACCAAAAGGAGCCTCTGAGGGTAAGGGAGACCCGGCAAACTTATGAGCCCTCGGTTCCCATACTCCTCAACCAATGTGAGACTAAATGGCCTTATCAGTAACCCCCCCTCGTAATGGAGCCAAGGGCTCAAGGCCCTCCTTCTTGTGCCAATCTGATAAGGGACCACCAGGCCAACATTGGTGTAGCCCGTAGGCGTGCAACGAATTGTTCGCTTTGGGCGAGCGCCAAAGGGTTTTGCACTTTTAGAGCCCGTGAGCACCAAAAGGACCCTTTGAGGGTAAAAGAGACCCAGCAAACTTATGAGCCCTTGGTTCCCATACTCCTCAACTAATGTGGAACTAAATGGCCTTATCAGTAACGCCCTCTCGTAATGAGCCAAGGGCT
>CM017196.1:24079434-24356934 GCA_004837865.1 Musa balbisiana | reverse complement strand
AAGTAGGGATTTGGAATAGGGGTTGGCTTCAAAGTTGTAATGGTTGCAGGTTTTACTTAATCAGGTAATCAAAAACAGCTAATTCACACAGTCAACTCAGTTTCAAGTAACACTTTAGTGTTATGGATTCTAAATCTCGGCTCTACTAGTCTGAACATCCCGTAAACGGCCGATGATGAATGATCCCGTCATTCCATATAAGAAATCTTATTACCCAAATCTGGGTCAGTCTAAGATCACTTTTCATTGATCAGACATTAGGCAAACCTCCATACTAGAGCAGCGATCCACTGCCTCAGGTCGATCACTTTGTCTGCAGTCAAATTCAATAAAAGGATACATACGCTATAACGTAGTGCCATTCTGAAACAAAAAGTTATTAAAAAAACATATGATACAGATTGGTTCCACCATATAGCTGACTACACTCAATCTAGTCCAACACCAATGTTTGAAATGGGAAAAGAGAGAACTGCACGGTATTGATGGTAATTTCAATCATTCAATATAAACAGAACTGCTAGATGAATACAGCACTTTTACCTGATATTTTCCACCAAATTAGACAGCCTAGTCATGAATTCTTTACCACTTGCTTCTGATCAATTTATGCTTGGCGAGGCCTCAATTGTTGAAGTAGAATATACATTAGATGGGAACTACACCTTGGTTAGCCTTTTTTTTTTTTTTTTCCTGCAACTGAAACTTTAAAAGGCCTGCCATTTAGATAAAACTAGCAGCATCCTCGTGTTATCCATTGATTACACTTCATCAATATGAATTTAATTAATGTAATATACAAATTAATTTAATGCAAAATCTGATGGAACTACCTATGCTCTCGCTCAATACATTAAAACAATAAAACAATGACACGTCATCTCTCTAAAATAAAACTTTCATTACAATAAATAAGGCAGGCGCCAAGCCTACTAACAAGAAGTCATCTCCATAATTGTCCATATACCTATTTTATACATGTTCCAAATATGTCATTTACTATACACAATAGGACAGGAAAGGACAGAAAATACTAAAATAACACCCAACATGGTACACACAGGCAAGAGACAGTTCTCTGGTAGCATTGATGTATATAATACCGCTCATCAAGTTTACTCAAAAATTATCAATTGGGAACTTAAGAAAGCCAGGTGCATAAAGCAGAAGCGACAAAAAATAAACATTTGTTCTCAAAAATAGGTTTTCGAAAAACCTAAGATAATAGACACTATAGTCCCAATTTCAAGCAAATTTGGGTTGAGAAGGAACCAAAAGTGAGACTTAAAAAAAACAAACTCCAATTACAACCCTCTAGCAGAGTCTCGTCTTTACACATTTCTATTTTCCAGCATGGGTTTTCTCATTTGTGAGTGCAACAGATATCAAAACCACATTGGTGAGATGATAATCAATCTTCACTGCATTTTAAGGGCTATTAAATTCCTATTGTTTGTCAGTCAAAGAATTTGTATAACTGGAACCCTTACAAAATATTGATCTGCAGAAGCCACTAAATTTGTATAGATATGACTTTTTTTCTCCATTTGTTTAAAACAAGGAACTCAATTTTGCCCGGAATAGTCCATACCAACCTGTATTTACCATCTTATTTTGGGTGATCCAGTCCGATAGGGTCCCTTTTTTTTTTTTTCAAAAGGGCAGTCTAGAGCTCGTGGGTGTCATCTCCCTCTCTGCATTGCTTGAATCCCAACCCCCCCACCCCTCCTTCGCGATGCACCATTTGACCACCGCCTCTCCACCTATTGCACACCTCATCTCTGCTACTTCTCTACGGCCTCCTCTCTCTCCCCCCTTCAGTGCATCATTTGACCACCATCATCTGTCCACCTGTTGCACACCTCATCTTGGTTACTTTATCACAGCCTCTCTGCCATCCTCCCACCTCCCTCCCTCTCTCTCAAAAAAAAAACCCACCAGTCAATGGTACCACAGTATATGCCAATGTAACATGTGTAGGTACAGTAACATGGAGAGGACCAATATCAATCCGATAGATAGTGGACCAGTATGAGTCCAATACTCGAAATTGAATTTCTTGGTTTAAAGCAGATAATGACATGAATATTAGGCACTATGTTAAGAAAAAGTATCTGAACACCTATATGAATACAGTTGAAAAAAGTCAAAACTAGAAGAACATACACTATAAAGCAAGGTTTGACGTACCGACCGAAATGGTATGAAATGGATGGTACCTACCGATCTGCCGATTGATCGGTACACAGACCAGCTTGTTTCAGGTAGTACTCTAAAATATGGCCTCCTATCAATCGATACAAGGTATGTATCAGGCCAATACAGCTGAAACTCGTCTTGTATCAATCAATATGGGTCGGTACCAATCGGAATTTGATCGATACCACTTTTAGGGCTTCAAATTCTCTTCCCTCTCCCCTGTTTTATTCACTCTCATTCTCACTCTTTCTCACACTCTTGTGATTAAAGTTCCTAATCGACTGATTCAAGAGAAACATAAGCAACTTCCTCCCATGCTACATAGTTGTTCCTCGACGGATCCAAAAAGATAAATTCAATATTTCCTTCTTGTAACCTATTCATTTATGGCATTGATACACATTATTCTTATCTAAATGAACTTTATATACCGATAGATTAAGAGAAATCCTAAAAAACATTTTTTCTATTTTCAGTCATTTTCAAGTCTTTTAGCAAAAACCAGAACATACTAGCATACCAACACATGATATGCCGGTACCAACTAATACATATCAGTCTGCCCGAGGACCGATACCACCAGTCGGTCCAGCATGATGGTCCTTGCTATGAAGAGCAACAAAAGTCAAGATTGTTCTCAATGAGTTACAAAGAGCAGCAAAAGTCAACTATGGATACTGGATATACAACTAGAAGAACACACAATGAATTCAAAGTGAATAAATATAAATAGTTAGAGAAATATCAACAAATGTTACAAATTTCTAATGTTTGACACTGAAGATAGAATTTCTTATGAAGTATACAAGAAGAAAATTAGCTTTCTTACAACAAGATAATCACACATCTGGTTTGATAATATCCAATGGTTTCACTCTAGTTCAGACAGGGCTTGATTAAGAAACATGATTCTTTTCCTAGGCATCTCTGAAAAATATGTTGGCCAAGATCGCAAAATCAAATATGAAGACAATTAAAAGAAAAATATACAACCACGAAAGTAAGATCAAGGTCGATGAACATGATCCACTAATACATGTAAAAAATTAGTGGACTATATTATCAGTTATCATTTTTTATTTTATTCTAGTTATCAATCCTTCTATGCTCCCTTTTGCTGCTGTTTAAGACAAATAATGTTACTCTATATAGCATATGAAGTACTTATCACCTACAGATGAAACAAGCAATCTACTTGAGAGAAAACCATCCGGTAGTCCAAATTAACAAATTAATTGTCATTCAGAAACAAATGTGCAGAGGAACAAAATAACTTACCATGACAGATAATTGCACTAATACAAAAATTTCTTTTACATCCAACTTCAAACTTGTCTTTTAATAATCACAAGATCAACCAAGAGAAAGTTCTATACCTCAGACAGAAAAGTTAACCACTTAAGGAGTAGGCAGTCAGACCTGCATCTGCATCCCATAAAACAGGCATCAACATATTTGTGTTAACTGTGCTACCCACAAACTCTGTTTCCGGCATCCTGAGCCAACAGCAAGGATGCATTTGCATTACCTTATCTGAAGAGGGCTTGAAAGGCCAGTTGGCCAAGCCTCCCAAATCAGGAGTTGTCTTAACCCTGCAAGGAGTTGCATGGACTACCAACTTCTCCAGGACCGCATGCCCATTCCAGGCTTGTAAAACTTCAACAATAATATCAGAAAAAGGGATATTGGCCAACATTAAAAATCGATGGTAGCAGTTAGCTTGAATGTCCAAAACAGTCTCTGATAATTCGGAGTATTAGGTTTTAGATACAAAAATATTATATATAAAGAGAGCCTAAAGAACAAACACCATAACCATCCCTACTCTCAAAAGATTTACTGTCAATTTTCTGCAATTTTTAAATAACATCATCATCTAGCCCCTTAGATTAGCACTATTTCACAGGTTGGAGGAACACCTGTTGGGATATGTATCCCAACAGTGATGGACACCATGCCACACTCTAGGCTTTATGTGATTTGGAAGAAGACACCCTCAATTTCCTCAAGCACACCATTCCACAACCCACATTGACGCTAGTTGTCAATAGAACCAATGTGGCGTAAGGGCAAGAAATTGGAAACACCTGTAGATCTAGAACCACCACAAGAGACACAATACACCTTGGGCGCAAACCTCACCATCACAGGTGGTTTCTCAATCCAGATAATTCGGAGTATTAGGTTTTAGATACAAAAATATTATATATAAAGAGAGCCTAAAGAACAAACACCATAACCATCCCTACTCTCAAAAGATTTACTGTCAATTTCTGCAATTTTTAAATAACATCATCATCTAGCTCCCTTAGATTAGCACTATTTCCCAGGTTGGAGTAACACCTGTTGGGATATGTATCCCAACAGTTATGGAACAGCCATGCCACACTCTAGGCTTTATGTGATTGGGAAGAAGACCACACCTCAAGTTCCATCAAGGCACACCATTCCACAACCACATTGACGCTAGTTGTCAATAGAACCAATGTGGCGTAAGGTCAAGAAATTGAAACACCTGTGATCTAGAAACCACCACAAGAGACCACAATAACACCTTGGCCAGCAAACCTCACCAATCAGGTGGTTTCTCAATCCAGTTCATTAAATCCACCGGTGATGGTCTCGCTCATAGGTGGATTTACCTTTACATTGTTATATCAACCATTGGATAACTTCAACACTACTTTTACAGACCTAATAATAACACCAACAGTGCAGTAGCTGTAGATGACTGTGTCCGACTTTATACGTGTATGCATACATAACATACATGTACAGGTATGTTTCAAGGGGAAGCCAGTCATGCTTATAAACCTTGTGGTCATATTCTACAATGATAAAATTGCTTTTGTTAATTAAGTAGTTTCTTACCTCAACCACAGCCAAACATACATCATATTGATAAATCACATATTATGACCTACAGAGAGTAGGAGCAGTGGCAAAATCCTCTTGTTGCAAGACGGGTAAGTGGTGCACCTCAGCAACAACAACAGTGAAACCCCACCATTTCCTCATCAACATGATTCTTGGTCACCCAAAGAGACTGTCGAGCAACTACTACACACAAAAATTGAGCCTAACCCTCGTACAACAAAATTTGATTTTTACAAATTTACTAAACGTGAGCTGATTTCTTAGTTGAGCATATCTTTAGCTGCATCGATACTCCTGAAGATTATAAGATTCTACTTGTCACCATTCACTTGAAGGATGCAGCTTTTAATACCTTAAGTGGATACTTACACCATGCCAGCATTGGAATAAATTTCTAAAGCCTTGATTGTCATAATCAGACCATCTCATATGATAATTTTACAATGTTGAGTTGCATCATTTGATTCAGATGAGAACCGAAGTGAAAGATAAGAACTAGCAAAATGTTGAGTACTATCAGGAATTTTACTGAACAATTCATTGATCTCAAAGATAGATTGTGCACTAAGTCAAACCAACTATACATCTTGATGGTTATAACAAAGCTAGAGTAGCAGAAAAACATCTATCATTTTAAGGACCTTTTTCAGATATCTAAGATGAAGCCAATTTTATATCTCCAGATGAATTTAGTCTCGCAATCTCTTTTGCTGGAAGTCTCGAGCCAGAATTAAAATCAGTTACCATATTTGGTAAGCAAAATTGGTTGTCTTTTGCCTAAAAGTCGATGATTACTAATGCACTGATTATAGACAAGCTAAACTGCAGACAGATGAGACACCCTAATCTTTTTCCCCACAATGAAAGTGGATAATGGAGCACAAGTGCGAGCCCAATGATTCAATAATCTCGCCTGATAAAGATGACAAAGGGCCACATGGAGGAGGAATTATCAGCTTAGAATCAACACACTGATCAAGAAAATATATTGAAGCTTTCCTACATGCCTAAACTTGAGAAGCCCTAACTTTCAATGCCATAAAGTTCTCAACTTCTTCAAGTGGTTATCTTACCAGTGCCATAGTTGACACTGGTTCAACCCACAACTTCAGCCCTGAATTACTTCAAAAATAGAAGTTCAAGGTGGGACTACTTCAGTGTCCTATTATAAGATGGAAATAAATTGAATGTCAAAGACGAAGAAAGCAGGTCACATTGAAGAACTAAACAGTTCAATATCTTTTTCATCCCACTAGAAGGCATTAATATCATTTGAAGCTTGTCAAGGCTTGTTGATCAGTTTAGATATGCCATCTTGTACTGAAAAAAAAAATGGACATTTACACACAAGGAAGCAAGTTTAGTTCAAAGCTAAAGACACCAGGGCTAATCCAACAATCAGAAAGACACCACCACTTGCTTGACAATGATTGCAGCTATGAATGACAACATGCACACCACCTTGTAGACATGGTAGGCATGCAGTTGTATGGAATTGGCTGAACAATACTGAATGCATTAGTCACTCGATGCGTATCCCATGCAATCGCATCTCTCACACCTACCATGCACTTCCCGTTTCCACAT
Organism: Musa balbisiana; assembly: GCA_004837865.1. Lineage (NCBI taxonomy): Eukaryota > Viridiplantae > Streptophyta > Magnoliopsida > Zingiberales > Musaceae > Musa > Musa balbisiana. The sequence goes on along the minus strand of CM017196.1, from coordinate 24,350,271 downwards.
CCTGGGCCAAAAATTAAAACTATCTTGGCCTACCACATCATTTGTCAAAACCGGTTTAACCCACAACGTCAACAGCCATGAAGTACTTCAAAAATTGTGGCTCAAGGTGAAGCGGTTTGTACCCTTCAGCATCTTGGTAGAAAATGGATGACAAATTGAATTTTAGAAATGAAGAAATCACATCCTATTACGAATTCAGAGTGAATAGTTCAGTGGAGATATATATACAAAAAAGGGCAGCCTAGTGCATAAGTCTCTTGCCAACGTTGGGAGTCCACGAATGGTCAATCTATACAGCCATACTCCTATATGAAGAGAGGTCTCCGTAACTCAATGAGGACCTCTTTAGGATCACATGAAAGGATGCCGATATCATTCTAAGCATGTCATAGGCATCTTTAACTTCCAAATCATAATGAAGTTTAATTACAATTGGAAGACAAGTCAAGCTAAAAGCTGAAGATATCTTGGCTGCTGCCTTGTGCTGTGTTATTGTCACCAAAATTTTCTGGGAATCTTGGAAGAGGCATGCAAGTCCCTTGGAGGAGTCAAGAACCCATTAACTCTTTAATGAGGGTCAAACGTGGAAGCTCTGGCCATTTGAGCTTTTGAGCACTCTTTACATAAGGTAAGGACAAGGCAGCCTTGTAACATCTCCAGGATGTGCAAGAGGGAAGTGTGCTGATAGTGTTGGGGACACAATTGCATGGGATGTGCCTTTGTGTTATATGAAGAAGTAGGGTCATGTTGTCTACTTAATAACAGTGATTTAAAAAACGCTAGGCGCCAAAAGGCGCCAAGGTTCACAAACGGCCGAGGCGCTAGGCGCTCGCCCAGGCGCTCGCCCGAGCGAAGCGAGGCGCTAAAATATAAAAATATATAATATAATTAATAATTTCAAATAAATAAAAATTAACAACATTAAAATCAAAATAATATATTATTAATCTATTAACAGAAAATTAATCATTTCAAAATTCAAATAAACTTAATATTTTCAAATAAACTTAATATTAAGAGTATACTGTATACTAAGTCTGATGGAGAAACGAGGAAGCAGCGGCGAGCGGCGGGCGGCGGCAACAGCAGCGGCGAGCGGCGGCAACGACAGCGGGAAAGGGAAAGGGAGCGGAAGGCACGAGCAGCGGGAGGCGCGAGCAGCGGGAGGGCTCGAGGGAGGCGCGAGCAGCGGACGCGGAAGGCTCGCGGGAGGGCTCGCAGGAGGCGCGAGCAGCGAGAGGGCTCGCGGGAGCGCGAGCAGCGGGAGGGCTCGGGGGAGGCGCGAGCAGCGAGAGGGCTCGCGGGAGGCGCGAGCAGCGGGAGGGCTCGAGGGAGGCGCGAGCAGCGGGAGGGCTCGCGGGAGGCGCGAGCAGCGGGAGGGCTCGCGGGAGGGCTCGCGGGAGGCGCGAGCAGCGGGAGGGCTCGCGGGAGGCGCGAGCAGCGAGAGGGCTCGCGGGAGGCGCGAGCAGCGAGAGGGCTCGCGGGAGGCGCGAGCAGCGAGAGGGCTCGCGGGAGGGCTCGCGGGAGGCGCGAGCAGCGGGAGGGCTCGCGGGAGGCGCGAGCAGCGAGAGGGCTCGCGGGAGGGCTCGCGGGAGGGCTCGCGGGAGGGCTCGCGGGAGGCGCGAGCAGCGGGAGGGCTCGCGGGAGGGCTCGCGGGAGGCGCGAGCAGCGGGAGGGCTCGCGGGAGGGCTCGCGGGAGGGCTCGCGGGAGGCGCGAGCAGCGAGAGGGCTCGCGGGAGGCGCGAGCAGCGGGAGGGCTCGCGGGAGGGCTCGCGGGAGGCGCGAGCAGCGGGAGGGCTCGCGGGAGGCGCGAGCAGCGAGAGGGCTCGCGGGAGGGCTCGCGGGAGGCGCGAGCAGCGGAGGGCTCGCGGGAGGCGCGAGCAGCGAGAGGGCTCGCGGGAGGCGCGAGCAGCGGGAGGGCTCGCGGGAGGGCTCGCGGGAGGCGCGAGCAGCGAGAGGGCTCGCGGGAGGCGCGAGCAGCGAGAGGGCTCGCGGGAGGCGCGAGCAGCGGGAGGGCTCGCGGGAGGCGCGAGCAGCGAGAGGGCTCGCGGGAGGCGCGAGCAGCGGGAGGGCTCGCGGGAGGCGCGAGCAGCGAGAGGGCTCGCGGGAGGCGCGAGCAGCGAGAGGGCTCGCGGGAGGGCTCGCGGGAGGCGCGAGCAGCGAGAGGGCTCGCGGGAGGCGCGAGCAGCGAGAGGGCTCGCGGGAGGCGCGAGCAGCGAGAGGGCTCGCGGGAGGGCTCGCGGGAGGCGCGAGCAGCGAGAGGGCTCGCGGGAGGCGCGAGCAGCGGGAGGGCTCGCGGGAGGCGCGAGCAGCGAGAGGGCTCGCGGGAGGCGCGAGCAGCGGGAGGGCTCGCGGGAGGCGCGAGCAGCGAGAGGGCTCGCGGGAGGCGCGAGCAGCGAGAGGGCTCGCGGGAGGCGCGAGCAGCGAGAGGGCTCGCGGGAGGCGCGAGCAGCGAGAGGGCTCGCGGGAGGCGCGAGCAGCGAGAGGGCTCGCGGGAGGCGCGAGCAGCGAGAGGGCTCGCGGGAGGGCTCGCGGGAGGCGCGAGCAGCGAGAGGGCTCGCGGGAGGCGCGAGCAGCGGGAGGGCTCGCGGGAGGCGCGAGCAGCGAGAGGGCTCGCGGGAGGCGCGAGCAGCGGGAGGGCTCGCGGGAGGCGCGAGCAGCGGGAGGGCTCGCGGGAGGGCTCGCGGGAGGCGCGAGCAGCGAGAGGGCTCGCGGGAGGCGCGAGCAGCGAGAGGGCTCGCGGGAGGCGCGAGCAGCGAGAGGGCTCGCGGGAGGCGCGAGCAGCGAGAGGGCTCGCGGGAGGCGCGAGCAGCGAGAGGGCTCGCGGGAGGCGCGAGCAGCGGGAAATTTCTGGTTCGGTCGCCTTTGTTTACCCAGGCGCTCGCCCGAAGCGCCCAGTGCCTGGGCTCGGGCGAGCGCCCAGGCGGCGCCTGTTTGAAGCGCGCCGCCCTGGGACATTCGCGAGGCGCTCGGGCCTCGCCTTGCCTCGCCCGAGGCCTAGGCGAGCGCCCGAGCGCCTTTTTCAATCATGCTTAATAACAACTGCCTGCACTCAAATCTACATTGTCCACAAGGTGATGCATTAATGTACACAATTGCATGCGATGTGCTTTTGTGCTATATGAAGATGCCAGGGTCATGTTGTCTACTTCTAACAACTTGTCCCTCAAATCTACCTTGTCCCAAGGTGATGCATTAATGTTATCTTTTGCAGCTGTGATAATGTCAAGCAGGTGGAGGTAGTCTTCCACACTCAAGAGGACAATTTAGTCTCTTGTACCTTTTCACCTTGTTAGGGTTCATATATGAGAATACTATATATATCAAGAGCATGTGAACCACAAACATTGTGTACAAACCAATGATCACCATTTGGGGTACCAAACCCATTTCGGTGATTGGTGATCTGGTCGAACCGGTACATACAGGTTAGTATCACTGTACCTGTACATACTGATATTTCGGAGGGGAAGAAAAAGGAGAAGAGGAAGGAGAGGAAGAAGAAGGGAAGGAGGAATGAGAAAGGAAGAAGGCAGAAAACGAGATGGTGGAGGAAGAGGAGGAAGAGGCAGGAGGAATAGGAAGAGGAGAAGAGGCATACCTGTCAGACGTGGGTCAATTGAGGAAGAGGAAGGAAGGAAGAAGAGGACATTGTGGAGTAAGAGAAAGAAGAGGAAGGAGGAAGAGGCGTATTTGTGGGAAGCAATTAGGGCAAAGGCAGTGTGTGGAGATGGTGTTCGATGAGGTTGTATTGAGAAAAAAGGTTGTGGCCAGCAAAAGTAGCAAAGGTTGTGTCGTGCATGAGAAGCAAAGGTACAGCGTGCATGAGAAGCAACTAGGGTTAGGACAGTTTCCTTTTTATATGGGCGAACCAGACTGCTTCAAACAAGGGCGGTCCGCGTACCGATTGATGCCCGGACCAAAACATACCGCCCATTTCATACAGATCGGAGCGAAATGTCATTCTATGGTACAAACTGCTCTTTGGTTTTTTTTTCTGCCATCTTCCAGCTATGTTATTATCTAGTTTCCCTTAGATTAATCACATGGAGACCACTCTTAAATCTCGAATTGAAGTAATGCTAGTTAAGAACCATCAATTCTAATGTAATTAGTAAAACATCTAGTAATATTTATAGATACAGAATCATCATGATCTTTGATGGAAAAGAACCAAAAAAATCACAAAGTTATTTATAAATTTTAAATCCTGTTTGGTTCTAGCCACAAGTAATTCAAATGTGGCCCATTTCAAGACAAGTGCAGGTTTTGGTCTCTTCATGGTATGGGTTGTTGACTTGTTCATTGTATTTGATTGTGGCAAGTACAATACATCATTTGCTTAAGGCACTTACTATATTAAAAAAGTTAGCTCATACTTCCAAAGTTGTCAACTTTAAGCTCAGTTGAATCAAAGCCAATTGTGGTAGAGAACCAGAAACCTCTTAACTCATCAATTGCTTTATTGTTTAACTTCTAGAATGTGACAGAGAATTCAGGTTCCACCAGTTTTATCAACTTAATAAATCATGGGGTCTCTAACTCACAGATCAGTTATGTTAATAAGATCTACAATGTTCAGAACATTTAGAAACAATATTGCATATGATTTGGATATGTTGTATTCATCAAATTAACACAATAGGTTAATGCATGAGATTTTGATCTAGACTAGATTAATAAATGATCAAAATAGGTGGCCTCATCCAATTTTGCTAGATCAAGACATACAAAAATTAAATTTGGTTTAATACTTCTATGCTATTGATTAAATAAAAAATACATTATCTGCTACCCAAACTACTTATTTTTCCTTAATTTAATGCATATAATACTTATTTTTAATTTTACATTTTTAGACATTCAGAAGTTGTAAATTACTAGAATTCTGCGATTTGGAGCCTTTGTAATAATTTTGAGATGACAGGATTGAGGCCCCAGTCCTGATAGTATAATAGCTCAACTTATTATTCAGTGATTTTGTTGTTTTGACCTTCGTATGTATAGAATCTGAATCAGGAATGTCCAATGGAGATTTTGATGTATTCATATGGCTGATACTTATAAATCATAGCAATTTATGACATTGAATGTATACATCTGGCAAGAATCACATCACATGCCTCAATAATTCAGGATACAGAAGCACACAAATCAGCATGTGGAACCCAATCAGTACACAAGTGATTAGGTACCTGAAGGCAAGGGTCGGGATCTTTGGGTGCTATTTTGTTCAGGATTTGGATAAAAGATCTGATAGAATGTATGTGTTTCTCAGCAAACTTATCTTAATTGTAACTTTTGACTTGGGTTCAAATGAAGGTATAAAAGAGTCGAGCCACCACAGAGTTCACAAGTACAATTGTCAACTCCAAAATACATGCTGAATGATGCAGTAAATTGGGAAGAAAGTCATAGGAGAGGTGATTGAAACAAGAACTTGTCTATGCACCTGATAACTGAAATAGCAAAATTAAATTACTTTTACAAAGTTAATTCACTCTAATAGGAATGCATATTGCCAGTTAAAAAATTATGTTTGTACTTTTAACTTCAAATATAGTGAAAAAGAATAATATGATTTAATGGCAAGAGATACAGACATATTCAGGAATGCAAAACCACTTATAAATGATTCCAGCATCACACCACATAATTCTTTGGGTATGCTAATGAAAGATGAAAATTCTAACAAAGCTGCTAGCCCTACTTTATTCTCTAGCCATTTATGGTTTCTGATGATGGACATAATGTACAATCATGGCACCAACCAAACGAGTTCATCATAACTAAATATGAGAATTGACTGATCAGAAAGGAATAGTCTCGTTGCATTATCATGACAACAAGAAGCAGATATACCTCAAAGAATTCTGGTGCAAGATAAGAAATCTTCGAATTAATCTTCTCCATCAGCAAGTTTGATAGTAAGACAATGAAGAAAGACAAGAAGTGTTTTAACTTGTATCAGCTTGCAACTTTAATCCCTCCCACTTCTTCAACCTTTGGACTCTTATGCTGAAGTAGTTCAGAAATTAATATGGCTTTTAAAGAGGGGAGAAAACCAGAACACATCAATTGGAAAATGTATGAATCTGAAAAAACAAAAAGACACTAAAATGGCAAAAAGAGAAAAGTCTAATTATGCCTGCTACCTTACTTTTCTTGTGCTTGTGATTGTCAACGGAGTCTCCATTACCATCATGTTTCCTCTTCTACAACATAAATATTTAAAAAGCAAATCCATGAGTAACAAGACAAGCAAAATAAAAATAATAGCTTGCAAAAACATACTAAGCACAAAAAAAAACCTTCTCATGATGCTTCTTTGAATGATCACCACTAGAATCATGATGTCCACTTCTATCCTTCTTTTTCTCTCGATCTTTATCTTTACTCCGATCTTTATGGCGATGTTTGCGCTTCTTATGCTCCTTGTCCTTCTCCCTATCTTTGTCCTTGTGCTTTCTGTGCTTCCTCTCCTTGTCCTTAGAATCTCCTTTCGATTTCCCAGAAATTGTAGGTACTCCTTTCTCTGACTGCAGAACATCACAAAAAGAACCCTTGTAGGACATAAGAGTAAGAATGCATCTTCCCACTGGAATGACAGAGTTCTTACCATTGGCAAGTCAATAGGGGCTGTATCTCGCAGTTGAAATGCTTGCCCTAGTATTTCCAAGTCAAATTGTTGTATCTGAGCTGTTGACTCTCTCAAGTATGGAGCACCCTGAAAAAGTTGACCCAGCTCCATGCCTTCTCCCTTTCTAATTTCTGTGTCTCCAACAACATTGTGAAGATAATGTGTGTCCGCAACCGACAAAGGAAGACTTCTTTTGCAAAAGAAATCATGATGTCCTGATAGCTTGTAGTGGTTTATCAAATCAACAGCACCTGTAAGTTCTCTAGGCCCTGTATTTTCAAACAAATAGTTCATTTTGAACTTTTCAAATTGAAGGCATTATAAAATAATCAAATCAACAAACCTTAGAACATATTATTATGGAAATCATACATTTGATTGCAAAGTCCATATTCTGTAACTCTTTTAAGGGAACGAAAACCACTAATTATGCATAATTCCTAATCAAGGTTTAGAGTAACAGTACCAAAACTCATCAGAATCTTGCGAGCTGATACGTACTTGCATGTGCTGTATAATATGCACACACACAGACACACACACATTATATATATATATATATATATATATGTGTGTGTGTGTGTGTGTGTGTGTGTGTGTGTGTGTGTGTCTATATATATCTTGGTGGTGACAGGTATAATTAGTAGTTAGTACAATGATATATGGCCTTAGACGTGTACAATATAAGTGTGTGTATGTGTGTGTGTTTGTGTGTGTGTGTGTGTGTGTGTGTGTGTGTGTCTATATATATCTTGGTGGTGACAGGTATAATTAGTAGTTAGTACAATGATATATGGCCTTAGACGTGTACAATATAGTTTGTGTATGTTGGCATTTGGAAATTGGAACTATGATCCAAATAGATTGCATATAAGCTTTCTAGAGCAGTAACATAAGTTACACAAGTCCGGATGCCCAACATCATACATTCTATATTATATGTGAGTGTACAGCTTACAAGCAAGATATGAGGATCATATGCATGATCCAGACATGTTACATGGTCTAGCATCAAAATTTTAAATGAAAATGACAATCATTAAAAACCACAATGTGGCAACAGCTAGGTCATGCAGTTGATAATTGGACAGAAAATATAGCATTAGGAATTAATTTTGGGTACAAGTTGTAAACCTTTTTCTCATTCTGAAGCCATAAACATTCTCCTGATAACAGGTCTTTTTTATAATGTAAACTTCAGTTCAGATGTTATCCTAATCTAATCTTTATAAATCTGAATCATAATAATCCATATCTGGTAAAATTCCCTTGATTTATGAGTACTGATAAAATCAATATGGGCATGTGTTTCACATGATTTGAAAGCATGCTTAACATTGATCGGATCAAACAGGAGATTTGTCAATTTGGGTTATAGTTTTATGGCTGAAGACTAAAATCAACTTGACCAGGCCCTAAGGTTGATCAGATTCAGTTTTGATCAAACTCCTACTTGAAATTCATATCTTCTCTTTGAACAACTATGCCAGTTTTTCCTACATAATCTTGGGTGAACACAACTTTGGATCAAAAACTGGTGAGTTTTTAAAAATTCAGAGTTATACTAAAGAAACTAAAAATATATAAATAGAAATTTGCCAAGCTAATATTGATGAATAGTAACAAAATGGAAGATGCATCAATCATTCAAATTGTTTCTTTTGATAAGTTTACCTCTTCCAAATTTCTTGCCTTCAGGATCCATCCTATCATAGCATTGTATTTCTGCAGTTCATCTGCAATACAAGGAATGTGTAATTGAATCAAATCTACCCATATGATTCCAACAATTAACAACTACATTGATGCAAAACAAATCTCTCATAACTATGTGCTTAACAGAATAAAGATTAAAAAAGTCAAAATTGAAGAATCATTTAGGGAAGCATATTACATAAAATTTTGGGACAATTTGCAGAGGGATGTACAGAATAAAGATGATAAATATCCAGGTCTCAAACAAAGAATCATTATTTCCAAGCATATCTAAAATGCTTTAGAAATAATGAAAATTGGAAACATGCTATTACTTGCCTGAAGAAGTTTACTTTTGTAGATCTGGTAACAAACTCAAGGTGATGGTACAAGTTCCAAAGAGAAGTCTTATTCATGATAGAACAAGCATCTATGAAATTAGTGAAATAACCATACATTTTGAAGCTCTCCCTCATACCAATAAAATCAAGAGGTGCTTGAGCGCTCCCCTAGGTGCTCAGGCAAGGCGAGGCTTGAGCACTTCAAAACGAGTTCATGTGGGCACTGCTTAGGCATGCTATTAGGACCCCACGCTTGTCATTGCCTAGTGCAAAATGGTTTAACTTAGCTTGAGTTAAAACCCAACTTATTCCACCCTCCCCCTCACACCCCCCACCCACCCTGCAGCGACCCACTCACTTCCCTCCCTTTAATGCATTTGCAAATACTATAGCTATCTTGAGTTAGAGCCAGTTTGCAACCAACTTTTGGTGGAATCTTTTTTCAGGTTATATGTTCATACCATATTTTAAATTTATGTGTATAAGAACGACTTTGATCTCTTAATACTTTTCTTTATCCCATTAAGCAAGAAATTTCATTGTGGACTTAACCACAAATATCCCTACCCAATGGAGTTCAACTTATGAATTACTTAATTAGAGTTTTGAATATAGAAAATTATTATGTACTTTTATTGTAAAATTTTAGATATCTTAAAAGTTTTTAATTATCCTACTTTCACTTTATATTATGTTTATTATTCTACTGCTTATCTCTTTTTAATTGAATGTATTAATATTTTTTAATTGAACATATTAATATTATCAAAACATTTGAAAATTATGAAATTGATAATGAATTGAATATGATTATCATGAGAGTGAATACTAAATAGGTTAATTAATTTTTAGATATTCCATCCATTTACCTTATTTCTTTTGTTTTTGATCCTTGAATAGATGGTTTGCATGATTATTAGAGTATGTTTTATGATTGTTTGCATTTAGACATTGATATTACTAAAAATTAAGAAATATTTAAATAATGATCATTAACTTGTATGCCAATTATAGTGCATAGACAAACTATCTCCCAATTTTCTCAATTTATAGATCAAGTTGGCGAACAATATAGTGTAATTAGTTGAGGAGAAATAGTATTGTTACAAAAGAGAAAAAACGAAAGGACCGTCAGGCTCAAAAAATTACAAAACAAATTTTAGTAACTTTGATGTCAATAGTGATTGTGAAGAAGGCTTTCAACGTTGGGAGATGCATCTTAGATGAGACCCTTCTATTATGAGCTCTGAATCAATTGAGACCCAAACATATATTAATTACTGGAGTTTGGACCAACACAGAGCAATGAAGCCAAGAGAGCATTTAGCTGAATGAACAATCCAGACATCCAACACAGGCAACAATTGATGCTATCTATTATTTTATACGTTTATATGTCATTACGTGTATAGAAATACATCCACTTTGATGAAAATTATGAAATAAAATTATGATTATTTTATTGCTATAAATTGTTTTAAACTAAAAATTTTATAACATAGCAGTTTTGATTCCACAAAACTATCCTTCTAGAACCAATAACAAAACTGAAACCATCTGGATCAGGTCCCCAAAAACATGAACCCGAAACCAAACCAAGGTTAGGGCTACCTAATGTTGCCTTTTCCCCCCAATAAGTGCCCCAATGTTGGTATTTTTTTTCCTATATAGCACCTTTTTGTCAAAATAACAAAAGCACCCCAAACTACAGTTAAGTTTTTTTTCCACGTCTCCCTCCCTCATTAAATTTATTCAATCGAACAGATTGGACCAACCCAAAACTTATCCCAATTCAAAAAATTAATAATAATAAAATATTAATATATATTGATTTATATTAAGATAAATGATAAATATTTATATAAAATTTATCTTCAAGTATAAATAAAATATTATAAATGAACAAAGTATAAAATAAAATTCTTAAATATAAATTAAAACAATATAAGACAAAATAATACATTTATATATTCTAAATAAATAACAAAAACTAAACATTTTATTTTTTTTAAATCTTAAAAATGAGATCTAAATTATCATTATTTTATTTTAAAAACCTTTAAAAGGTTAAATTTATGTCATTTAAGAATTCAAATAAGTAAAATGCATTTTTAAGTGCTTAAAAATAAAAAGAACTACCATTTAAGCTCTGCAAGATTTCCTAAAAATTCCAAAATATTTAGAAACATGAGAGATCAATACTTTTTTTTTATGGACTTAATTTTGAATGACCCAAACTTAAAAATAGTCTAACTCAGATCCACAAAAAAAAATTACTTTTAACCGAAACTTAATAAAAGAAAGCTTTTGACCGATATTGATTTTGCATTCACCTTAAACTGAACAAAGATTAAAATCAAATTTTTCAACTTTTAAGGGCTAAATTAACTAAAAATAAGTTTTTGAAAGATCCTAATAAAAAATGTAGTCATTTAGGGCTTAATAAAACATTTTCAAAATTTCATGAAAATTTTGACAAAAAAGGTTATAATTTCAACATAAATTCGTACAATATTTTTAGATATGTAATCCCATTTTAGAAACAACATAAATGAGGTCCCAAAAAAAAATTTTTCAAAACTTTATAAATTCATCTTTGATAAAATTCAAATGATTTTTTAACCTAAATTGGTTCTAGATTCACCTTAAATTGGCAAAAACAAAGTTAACCTTTTAAGGGCTAAATAACTAAATATAAAATTCCAAAGTCAAAAAATTAAAAAATATATATCATCTAGGTTTTCATGAAAATTATGGCCAAATAATGTTATATTTTTAGCCTAAATTGACCAAAAATAAAAAAAATATAAATTTCAGCTTTTACGATTGAATTAACTGAAAATAAATCCTTAAATTATCCAAAAATAGCAAAATTGGTCATTTAGGGCTACAATATATATTTTCAATATTTTATGAAACTTTTTACATTTTTGCATAAAAAATAGACCACTACTTTTAATTGAGTTATATTTTTTAATAAGTCCCAAGAATAGTGTACTCGCATTCAAAAATAGTGTAAATATTCGCTTTAAGACATAAAGAGTATTAAATTAGCCTATGAAGAACAGAATACTCTATGACTAATGACGCAGAATGAATAATTTAGGAGAGGCCTAATTAGCTTGGGCAACTTTTGGCGCCTAGTGCCTTTTAACAACACTGCCCTATGAGAGAGGAGGGAGCAGGGCAGTGAGAAGGGTGCGGGAGATGTTTTTTGACATGGATACACGTCCACAAAAATCGGCGTGTCCGTGCTTCGTAGGTCACCATGTATCACCTTTGCCATATTTGCATCTCCCCAAATATGCCTCTTTCTTTCCTCTTCCTCTTCCTCTTCCTCTTCCTCTTCCTCTTCCTCTTCCTCTTCCTCTTCCTCTTCCTCTTCCTCTTCCTCTTCCTCTTCCTCTTCCTCTTCCTCTTCCTCTTCCTCTTCCTCTTCCTCTTCCTCTTCCTCTTCCTCTTCCTCTTCCTCTTCCTCTTCCTCTTCCTCTTCCTCTTCCTCTTCCTCTTCCTCTTCCTCTTCCTCTTCCTCTTCCTCTTCCTCTTCCTCTTCCTCTTCCTCTTCCTCTTCCTCTTCCTCTTCCTCTTCCTCTTCCTCTTCCTCTTCCTCTTCCTCTTCCTCTTCCTCTTCCTCTTCCTCTTCCTCTTCCTCTTCCTCTTCCTCTTCCTCTTCCTCTTCCTCTTCCTCTTCCTCTTCCTCTTCCTCTTCCTCTTCCTCTTCCTCTTCCTCTTCCTCTTCCTCTTCCTCTTCCTCTTCCTCTTCCTCTTCCTCTTCCTCTTCCTCTTCCTCTTCCTCTTCCTCTTCCTCTTCCTCTTCCTCTTCCTCTTCCTCTTCCTCTTCCTCTTCCTCTTCCTCTTCCTCTTCCTCTTCCTCTTCCTCTTCCTCTTCCTCTTCCTCTTCCTCTTCCTCTTCCTCTTCCTCTTCCTCTTCCTCTTCCTCTTCCTCTTCCTCTTCCTCTTCCTCTTCCTCTTCCTCTTCCTCTTCCTCTTCCTCTTCCTCTTCCTCTTCCTCTTCCTCTTCCTCTTCCTCTTCCTCTTCCTCTTCCTCTTCCTCTTCCTCTTCCTCTTCCTCTTCCTCTTCCTCTTCCTCTTCCTCTTCCTCTTCCTCTTCCTCTTCCTCTTCCTCTTCCTCTTCCTCTTCCTCTTCCTCTTCCTCTTCCTCTTCCTCTTCCTCTTCCTCTTCCTCTTCCTCTTCCTCTTCCTCTTCCTCTTCCTCTTCCTCTTCCTCTTCCTCTTCCTCTTCCTCTTCCTCTTCCTCTTCCTCTTCCTCTTCCTCTTCCTCTTCCTCTTCCTCTTCCTCTTCCTCTTCCTCTTCCTCTTCCTCTTCCTCTTCCTCTTCCTCTTCCTCTTCCTCTTCCTCTTCCTCTTCCTCTTCCTCTTCCTCTTCCTCTTCCTCTTCCTCTTCCTCTTCCTCTTCCTCTTCCTCTTCCTCTTCCTCTTCCTCTTCCTCTTCCTCTTCCTCTTCCTCTTCCTCTTCCTCTTCCTCTTCCTCTTCCTCTGCTTCCATCTTATGATGAGGCTAGTCAAATTTTAGTTCAAGATACAATGGCTCATAAATCTCAATCAATTTCAAACAAAATGGTTGAATTCTTAAAATATAAAAATATAAAAATATAAAAATATAAAAATATAAAAATATAAAAATATAAAAATATAAAAATATAAAAATATAAAAATATAAAAATATAAAAATATAAAAATATAAAAATATAAAAATATAAAAATATAAAAATATAAAAATATAAAAATATAAAAATATAAAAATATAAAAATATAAAAATATAAAAATATAAAAATATAAAAATATAAAAATATAAAAATATAAAAATATAACGAAACAGCGGTGGAGGAAGCTTCGAACAACAACAATAGCAGCGAAGGAAGCTGCGGATGGCAGCAGCAGGGACGATAAAGCTTCAGATGGTGATGACGAAAGTTGTGGACAGTGACATCGTGGGCAGAGGAAGCTTCAAAGTATTCATCGATGTCAAGAGAAGTTGTGGTCCTCTCCCTCGATAGTGGAAGGAGTTGCACACAGAAGTAGCGGCGGTGGAGGGAACTACACACAAAATCTAGACCTTCGGACCCATCCGTCGGTGGCAAAGGAAGCGTCGATCCTGTGCGTCGGTGGTGGAGGCAACGACAGAGGAAGCGATGATGGCAAAGGCAACGGCTGCGCACGTAGGGTTTATGGCTTGGGGTCGCGTAGGGGGGCGAGGTTTGCGTGTGTAGGTTGGTAACACTATATAGCTTAGTTCAACATCAATCGAACCACCTAAGCTACTGTTCAACCCACACGATTCGTTTCAATCAAGCCAAGGTGCTCGACGCCTAGGTTCATGTGAGTGCCCAAGCACATGGTCGAGGCTTAAGGCCCTTGGGCCTTGCCTCACCTCACCCTATCACCCAAGCACCTATTTAAACTCCTATTATACCTTTAATGAAAATTTTCATATTTTTGCATAAAACAACAAATGAGTCTATATTAATATTGATATATATTAATATATAATTATTTAAACATTATATAATTATATAATTATTTTATAATTTTATTAACATAAATTAATATGTATTAATATTAATTAATATTTTGGATATTATTTATTCTAGATCGTTCTATGTTTTGAGGTTGATTATAGTGGTTCAATTAAAAGTGTTGACTCAATTGAATTGATTTAAAAAGGGAAGAAAATGAGAAAAAAGAATGCTTGAGGATACTCTTGTCTAAATGTAAAGATAAGGGTGGTCTACGATAAATAAATAAATAAGGTGTTTTATTATAAATCGGCAATGTAAAATTCACATTTTATCTAAATCTTATCTTAATTAAAATCATGCTCCGGACTAACCTAACTCGATTCTCAAGTAAATCGATCCATGTGTGAAAAAAATCCCTTTTTAAATAGCAAAATAATATTCTTATTCAAAACAAATTTTTATTTTTTACAAAAATGATAATAACCAAATCTATCTTCACATCAAATCATCCTCCTGCTCTCGCTCCTAATACCATGCTACCTTCAAACAAACCTATAGATTTTCTTTTTCTTTTTTTTTTTAGCACAAATGCCTAGTAGGGAATAGGGTAGAGTTTAAAGGAAGCATACAACAATATGGTAATCCCATATTAATAAATACAAGTATCTATGAAAAAGATTAACTAATTAATAAGAGGATGTCTTGTATGACACATGTATATTCACAATAAATGATTCATAATTAACGTGTTTTAATCATATGTTGATACCACAAAAAGTTATCATACCCATTATGCATAATGCATACTTTTTCAAAAATTTACTCTAATTGCATGTCATGAAACAATAATATTCAAATAAAGAGAACAGCATATTTAATGCAAATCGCATAACAATAACAAGAATCAAATCACATTTCACATATCACACTCTCTTTTGTTTTTCTTTCATAATCTTTTCATATCACATGTCATATGAATAAGGGAGTATAGTATATAAATAAGGGAGTATATACTACTACCTTATTCAGATAGGAAACAAAAATAATTATGGAACTCAAGTACGTACTAAACCCGAGGGAACCAACCCCACTATTTGAACATCATCATTGGCGGACTTAAATGCCATCTCTCGTGTTGGGTCACAGGTTTACCACCCAAGGGTACATTTCTCACAAGATGATAGCACATCCTTGTTGTTCACATAATATCCATCAAACTCAATCCATTTTAGCAAAATGTTCTTTCTAATTCTCTTACTAAAGCTACTATAAGGTAAAACATACTATCTCATAACCTCCATCTTGGTGAACTTAAACACCATCCTTTATTCAGTCCAAAAGTTTACCACCCTTGAAATCCGTAAATGAAATCCTATGGTATGAGAACTATCAAGAACCTAACTTGAGCTTAAAATTATACAACAAATATATAATGCTCAATCAGTGTCTCATGTCAACACTACACTATTATACCTCTTTAAGGAAAATCAAATCATGGTTCATGATCATTGATACATGACACGAAACTAAATAATTAATTATTGGACTATACCGAATCATAGCACATGCCAATAAAATAAAATTTAAACTTTAAACACAAGATTCACCATAGTCAAATAACTCATTAAATGTATGCTTAAAAAAAATATTAATAATAGCAATAACAACATGAAATCTTCAGACATTAAGTCATAACTTACGTTATTCCTAGGAAATTAACAATCAACCAAAGTGGATGCTACAACACACGAGATATGTACATTCATTATTTTACAAAATAGAACTAATATTTCAAACATAAAAATTCTACATGCAACAAAATCCATGATCAATCCTAGTATTAAAGAAATTAAAGGGTTACATGTTTCTATTTCAAGAGGCTAGCCTTGGTACAACGATAAAATTGTTCCTTTGCGACCTAGGAGACCAAGGTTCGAGTCACGAAAACATCCTCTTCAAATATTTAAAGGTAAGGCCTTGTACATTGACCCTCCTTTGACCCTACATGGCAGAAGCCTCATGAATTGGATACAGCCTTTCATGTTTCTATTTCGGTTAGTCAAAATAAACACATGCAACAAGGACATACATATTTGTTCGTTAAAAGGCTATATAACAAACCATGCCATCCTAATGCTAGAAGTTCGTGCATCCACAAGCAAATTTATATTTATTTCCAACTTAGATATGTGTCACTGTTCTTTCCTAATTTAAATTATTTTTACTTAAAATTATACTAAATTTATATCTATTTCCAACTTAGAAACCCTAATCTAACTTTTTTTCTATTTTTTAGAAATTTTTGGAGCTATTTTCGGTCTTTTTTTGTGTCGTCGGTATGCCCCGTCATACCGACACATGGTACATTGATTTACCTTAGTACGTAACGTACCGATGGTCGGTCGATACACCGATATAGATTGATAAGGCGAACCTTCATCCAAAGTCCAAACCATAAAAAACATAAGTGATGATTTCAACCATGTATTAGCTCAATCAGATTTACCACATATTGGTCCATTGGAGTATTGAATCAATCTTGAATTTGGATTGGTCACCAATCCTAATTTAAGGTTGGTCACCAATTGCTAATAGATGTTCATAGCTTAATGTTCTACTTGACAGGTGAGTTTAATTTGGTCTAGGTTACGTCTTAAGCTGTCTAGATCTAACAATTTTAATGAATAATTAATTGGCAAGAAATTAATTAAACTTGCCAAATCACTCGTTTATTTATGTCCTAAAGTAATAGCATTACATTAAAGCTTCATAAGAAAAAGCTAGTGAAATCTAGAGAGCCAAGTAGAAATAAAAGGTTGAGTAAGACAATAAATAGAAGCCAACATATTAACCTTAACACCATTAGATTTACTTAATTTATCAAAACTCATGCTTTAATTTAGTCACATCTGCCCTTAAACTTGTTTCAACTTTCAAGATTGCAACTCTTATCACTAACAGTTCTCTATGACTATGATCAGTTTGTAGCAATTTTCCATCATGTTGCTAGAACTATTTTCCTTTCACTAATTTTAAACTGGAATTTTGTTGCCCAAAATTCTTCAAACCAATAATGATGGCTTCTGCAATTTTAAGCCTCATACATAGTCATTATCCTTTGTTCAACTTCAAGTTGTCTGATATGTATAAAGTGGTTGCTAGGATTTGCTACGTGTTGAGCCAACATGTAAAACTAAGCATTTGAAGATATCACTTTTTGAATGCTATTATCATCAACTATCTCATTGAGCTTAAGATCCTGTATTCAGGGAGATAGACACTAAAAAGGTGCCAGCAGTTTCTTTTTTAGTTAACTACTTCTGATTTCATCCTTATGGTGATTAACATAAATGTAAAATTTGGAAGTAATCTATTTTGTTTATATTTGTATGACAAAGGCAACCAATAATTCCACACATTTTACTTGTTTATCATTCTTTTAAGTAAGTAATATTTCCATAATGGTTAGAATTAAATAAATTTTACTATGTATTTTCTTTTTTCTAAAATAATATATAAATCTTCTCATTTTTATATATATTTAATGTTTTTCATTGAACTTGCAGTTCAACAGCTTGATGCCTCAGTTCAAACAATAACAAAGTAACCCAAGGCTAGACTCAGATAACTATGGCCAGCATAATATAGAATTACAATCCTTTCAATAACAGTCACAACAAAAGTACCAACAATGATAATAATGAGGAACAGAAAAGCAAGATATGCCTAAACAGTTGACACAAGCATTCAACAAACTAGGTACACGTATGTACATGAACAACATGCAATCAGATAATCCACATTTGGCCACACAAGAACATAAGGCAGCATAATCGTGGCTTCCTGTATTTTACTCTTAGAGACTATCCAATAATGAATGTCATGATTTCACCAACATACTGATTGTCTGCATACCCATAATTGTCCTTTTCTTCTACATAATTTTTATGAATAACTGTGAACTACTCACTTTTTGCTAACAAAGTTACTGATGGCATCAATGAAATGGAAGAGAACCACCTATATTCCTTCATAAATTAGTTTCCAATTATGTTGCTTTTAAATTCTGATAATTGAGATAACATGAGATAATGTAAAACTGCACATCCAGCAATCAGCACCCATGAAGCCACCTTTAGATGTGATCCCAGTGAACCTGCATGAACTGTTGAGATAAGCTATTTCTAATTCCCTCCTCACTCATCACCCCCCCCCCCCCCCCCCCCCCCCCCCCCCCCCCCCCCCCCCCCCCCCCCCCCCCCCCCCCCCCCCCCCCCCCCCCCCCCCCCCCCCCCCCCCCCCCCCCCCCCCCCCCCCCCCCCCCCCCCCCCCCCCCCCCCCCCCCCCCCCCCCCCCCCCCCCCCCCCCCCCCCCCCCCCCCCCCCCCCCCCCCCCCCCCCCCCCCCCCCCCCCCCCCCCCCCCCCCCCCCCCCCCCCCCCCCCCCCCCCCCCCCCCCCCCCCCCCCCCCCCCCCCCCCCCCCCCCCCCCCCCCCCCCCCCCCCCCCCCCCCCCCCCCCCCCCCCCCCCCCCCCCCCCCCCCCCCCCCCCCCCCCCCCCCCCCCCCCCCCCCCCCCCCCCCCCCCCCCCCCCCCCCCCCCCCCCCCCCCCCCCCCCCCCCCCCCCCCCCCCCCCCCCCCCCCCCCCCCCCCCCCCCCCCCCCCCCCCCCCCCCCCCCCCCCCCCCCCCCCCCCCCCCCCCCCCCCCCCCCCCCCCCCCCCCCCCCCCCCCCCCCCCCCCCCCCCCCCCCCCCCCCCCCCCCCCCCCCCCCCCCCCCCCCCCCCCCCCCCCCCCCCCCCCCCCCCCCCCCCCCCCCCCCCCCCCCCCCCCCCCCCCCCCCCCCCCCCCCCCCCCCCCCCCCCCCCCCCCCCCCCCCCCCCCCCCCCCCCCCCCCCCCCCCCCCCCCCCCCCCCCCCCCCCCCCCCCCCCCCCCCCCCCCCCCCCCCCCCCCCCCCCCCCCCCCCCCCCCCCCCCCCCCCCCCCCCCCCCCCCCCCCCCCCCCCCCCCCCCCCCCCCCCCCCCCCCCCCCCCCCCCCCCCCCCCCCCCCCCCCCCCCCCCCCCCCCCCCCCCCCCCCCCCCCCCCCCCCCCCCCCCCCCCCCCCCCCCCCCCCCCCCCCCCCCCCCCCCCCCCCCCCCCCCCCCCCCCCCCCCCCCCCCCCCCCCCCCCCCCCCCCCCCCCCCCCCCCCCCCCCCCCCCCCCCCCCCCCCCCCCCCCCCCCCCCCCCCCCCCCCCCCCCCCCCCCCCCCCCCCCCCCCCCCCCCCCCCCCCCCCCCCCCCCCCCCCCCCCCCCCCCCCCCCCCCCCCCCCCCCCCCCCCCCCCCCCCCCCCCCCCCCCCCCCCCCCCCCCCCCCCCCCCCCCCCCCCCCCCCCCCCCCCCCCCCCCCCCCCCCCCCCCCCCCCCCCCCCCCCCCCCCCCCCCCCCCCCCCCCCCCCCCCCCCCCCCCCCCCCCCCCCCCCCCCCCCCCCCCCCCCCCCCCCCCCCCCCCCCCCCCCCCCCCCCCCCCCCCCCCCCCCCCCCCCCCCCCCCCCCCCCCCCCCCCCCCCCCCCCCCCCCCCCCCCCCCCCCCCCCCCCCCCCCCCCCCCCCCCCCCCCCCCCCCCCCCCCCCCCCCCCCCCCCCCCCCCCCCCCCCCCCCCCCCCCCCCCCCCCCCCCCCCCCCCCCCCCCCCCCCCCCCCCCCCCCCCCCCCCCCCCCCCCCCCCCCCCCCCCCCCCCCCCCCCCCCCCCCCCCCCCCCCCCCCCCCCCCCCCCCCCCCCCCCCCCCCCCCCCCCCCCCCCCCCCCCCCCCCCCCCCCCCCCCCCCCCCCCCCCCCCCCCCCCCCCCCCCCCCCCCCCCCCCCCCCCCCCCCCCCCCCCCCCCCCCCCCCCCCCCCCCCCCCCCCCCCCCCCCCCCCCCCCCCCCCCCCCCCCCCCCCCCCCCCCCCCCCCCCCCCCCCCCCCCCCCCCCCCCCCCCCCCCCCCCCCCCCCCCCCCCCCCCCCCCCCCCCCCCCCCCCCCCCCCCCCCCCCCCCCCCCCCCCCCCCCCCCCCCCCCCCCCCCCCCCCCCCCCCCCCCCCCCCCCCCCCCCCCCCCCCCCCCCCCCCTATCTTTTTGCATACAGTAATTTAACAAAAGACTATATCTAAGTGTTTTTCGTTCAAGATCAATATTCTCGACTCATAACCCGAATTAAACCTTTATAGACCTGAGAACAGTATTTCTTTCTGTTGCTTATCTATGTCGCAGAACACGTGCACATAAAAATGAAAAAACTCAAGAAATGGAGAGAAAAAAACCTAAAAAAACAAGAGACGGTAAGCATGCAACAATCCAATCCAAGATCAAATTGGTTCGAATTGGGTGTCAGAAAAACGAACCTTACGTATGATTTTAGATTTACGGGCTCGACCCACCTCTTCTTTATATCACTACGAAGAGCAAATACGGGTTGACGAGGAGTTGACCGAAACGAGAGAAAAGGAGACGGATACTTCGGCGCTGAACCTGAAGGAAGGGGAATTTACTCAAGATATGATTATTTATATTCCTTGCTTATCTATGTCGCAGCAACGCGCACACGGAAAAGGAATTAACCCAAGAAATGGAGACAAGAAACCGAAAGGAACAAGAACCAGAAATCATGCAACAATCCGGTCCAAGATCGAGACAAGAAACCAAAAGGAACAAAAGTCATAAATCATGCAACAATCCGGTCCAAGATCGAATTGGTTCGAATCAGGTGTCGAAGAAACAAACCTTGTGTACGATTGTAGATTTGCCGGCTCGACCCACCCCTTCTTTATATCACTACGAAGAACAAACACCGCAGAAACGAGAGAAAAGGAGACAGTTACTTCGTCGCTCAACCCGGGCCACGCGAGAGTAGGACAGGAAAGGAAAAGTAAAAGGGGTCGCGATGGCAGAGGCAAAGGCACCAGCAGAAGTGACGGCGGTGGAGGGGGCGGTGACGGAGGCGAGAGGAGGGTGAGGGAAAGAAGGGGCAAGAAGCTTCCGAGAAAACTAGGGTCAAGATGGATCCAGCTTCCAAGTACCTTCTTAAGGGCAGAGTGGTAAGAATAATATATTAGCCTTGGCTTTGTATAGGTCGGTCAGATTCAAAGAACAGAAGATAGGATTTAGAAATTTTGTTGTTGCCAAGCCCTCGTTAGGTTCATGGCACTTCCGACAGGATCGTCCTTCGGCTTACCAATTAGAGGACAATCAAATAAAAATACATTTTATGATGCATAATCCACGTTAAGGAGAATTATCGCAATTCACTTCCTGCCTTCATCCATCATGATCGGAACATTATTTTTTTCATTTTGTTTTTATCCTATTTTAAAGTAGGAGAAAGCTAAGGTTAAAAAATAATTATGTTTCAAAAAATATACAGTTCTATATTTTGCTACATATTTATTGAATTCTTTTTGTTGTTAAGATCGGAAAGGATCCGAGGCACTGAGGACAGAGGAGGATCTTTCACCCATTTTGTTCAACACTTCACCAAACGCTCATATTGCGTCAAGGGAGGACGTTAGAAAGATAATAAAATCATTTGTTAGAAAGATAATAAAATCATTTGTTAGAAAGATAATAAAATCATTTGTTAGAAAGATAATAAAATCATTTGTTAGAAAGATAATAAAATTTAAATATATTTGAATGTACTATCGAATGATCGTAAGATCTGGATGATAAAAAAATCAAACATATTTCAAGATGGACACATACATAAAGTTTAACTCATGAAAAATAATAGAGCTAATTATATATTATCTAATAGTTAAACCCCTTTAATATCTCAATTTTTCGACTTAAATTATTTATATTAAAATCTTTATAATATAAATGTGAAACATTTAGTCTCATTTATCCTAATGTTGTCGATTTTACTAATAGAAAATATAGCATGTGACAGCATGTGCAGAAATAACACAAAAATGATAGACAGAAAGATAATTTTAATATTTCATTATCTTTTTTATGTTATGTTTTAATTAAAATTTCTTAATCAATTGTTGTAATAATGACGGATAATGACACTATCTAGACCATGAGTGACTCTTGTGGTGATAGTCAATCTTGTTGATGTTGATTCATCAATGACTGAGGCAGGGGCGATGCCCATAATAGTAGTGGTGGATCTCGAAAATATGAGAAGGAAGAAGAGAAAAAGTGACAATGAGAGATGAGATAAAGGAAGATGAGGAAAAAGACGAGAACGATAAAGTCACGGAAGATAGTGTTGGTGTGGGCATATCCTAATGATACTATTGTCCTACGACAAAGGAAAAGAAAGAGGAGGGTGAGTGATGAGCGACTACAATGTTGTCTTTGACTTCTATAGCTTTTTGCAAAAGGAGGAGGTGAAAGAGGAGAGAGAGTATCGATGGGAGGTGAGACAAAGAGAGAGGAGATAGCTGCTCTCCCTCCTCTTCCCCCTACAAGAAGCCGTAAAAGCCGAAGATAGTGTTATTACCACTCCCCTTTCCTTTCCTCCTCCCTTGCAGGATGATAATGTCACGAGGATGATGGCTACACAGACATTATCTCCCATAACATTATTGTCCTCGTCCTCTTTCTCCTTTTTTTTTACCTCACCTCGTATTGTCAAGGTGAGTTGTCGCTCTCTCTCGTCTTCCTCCTCACATCCTTAAGATCCACCTCCACCGTCATCAAGCCACCATCGCTGGCCATCACTCTCGCCTCAGTTATTGATATTCGGATTGACATCAATAAGATCAACTATTACGTCATTCTCATCGACTACTATCACAACAATCACTCGTGACCCTCGATGATGTCATCATCCACCACCATCATAATAGTCAATTAAGAATTTTTAATTATAATATAATAAAAAATATAACTAAAATATTAAAATTATTATTTTACTTATTATTTTCATATTATTTTTACACATGCTATCATGTATCTTTCATCGGTAAAACTGATAATATTAGGGTAAATGAGATTAAATGTTTCACTTTCATATTTATAAAAATTTTAATATAAATTTTTTAAATTTAAGATTGAGATATTAAAAAGGTCTAATTATATAAGATAATATATAATTAGTCTAAAATAACATTAAAAAAAAAAGGCCAGATGAAAGAAATTTGCTGGCGGGATCCCTTGATAATTAACGTTGGATATATGTAAAAAGTATTTACAGAAATAGAGTGAACATAGCCCTCATTAGGATTGGTCGAAAGCATTCAGGCGGGTCGAAGGAAAAAACGTTTAATTTTTATATTATATTATCAAAGTAAATTATAATAAAATATCAACTTTTTTTTTGGTTAAATTTGCAGATGTTTAAAAATGTGGGTATCAGAAACTGTTCTTCTAGATCAACAGCTAATGACTAAAAACATGTTTATAAAGTGAAAAATGGTCCTTATTCAAAATTTTAGTGCCCATAAGAACTACAATAGACCGATGGAGTCCAATCTTAATCCATCATTATCATTATGGTCTTTTCAACTAGATCATCTCTAATAATTTTAATATGTAATATTATCTTAATATCAATAGTCTTATTATATAGTATATATATATATACATATACATATATATATGTATATACATATATATATATAGATACATATATATGTATATACATATATATATGTATATACATATATATGTATATACATATATATATGTATATACATATGTATATACATATATATATATACCTATATATATATACATTATATATATATATAGATATATATATATATTATATATAATATATATATGTATATATACATATATATGTATATACATATGTATATACATATATATGTATATATTATATATACATATAATATATATATATCTATATATATATATATATACATATATATATACATATACATATATATGTATATATATATTATACATATATATATATACAATATATATATATAGTATATATATATATATGTATATATATATATACATATATATATGTATATATATATATAACATATATATATACAATATATATATATACATATATATATACTATATATATATATAGTATATATATATATGATGTATATGTATATATGTATATATATTATGTATATATATATATATGTATATATTATATATGTATCTATATATATCTAATTATATATATATATATACATATATATATATATATATATATATAATATATATATATATATATACATATATTATATATATATAATATACATATACTATATATATATATACATATATATATATATATATACATAGCTATATAATAATAATATGTACTATATAATATATATATGATATATATTATACATATCGTATATATATGTATATATATATATATAATATATATATATATGTATATAATATATAATATATATATATATTAATAGAATATATATACATATATACTATATATATACATATATATAGATTATACATATATATATAGTATACAATATATATATATATACATATATATATATATATACCTATATATATTATAATATATATATATATATGCTATATATATATACATATATATATATATATACAATATATATATATATATACTATAATATATATATATATATATATAATACTATATATATCATATATATATCTATATATATATGCTATATATATATATATATAGTCTATATATATATATATATATATATATATATATATATATATATATATATATAATATATATATATATATATATATATATATATATCTATATATATATATATCTATATATATATATATATATATATATCTATATATATATATATATATATATATATATATATTATATATATATATATATATATATATATATATATATGAGACCAGAGTTTTGTGATTCGTTTGAATAATATTTTTTATTTAATTTTTTTAAAGTAAATGGTGTGAATGATTTTTTAGCTTAAGATTTTATGATAATTGTCAAAATTTTTATTAAAAAATCCAATTAACATTACCAAAGATATGTTTAACAAGGTTTAATACCCTTTAAGTGAATCTAGCAGGACATCACCATACCAATATTTTTGGTGTCCATACAGATTTCTTTTTTACAAAGATTAAAAAACAAATGTGAGATTCCATTCTTAAATTAGCTAAGCTAGTTAGCATATTTAAAAATCATTAATTAATTTTTTTAATAAAAATAATTCATTAATAAGAAAAATAAAATACTCATGTTATCATGCGTTGTTCATCAAATAATGACTTTGTCGTGTCATTGAAATAAGAAAATAAAAGTTAAATGTGGTGTGACTCATTAAAATAAGAAAACAAAGTTTGAATGGACAAAGCCACCCCTTCAAAATTTCCCAATTGTGTAGTCTCCAATAGTGATGTTTAAAGAGTTTTTAAATCATTATCGAATCTAACCAAATTAAATACATGATTCAATTCGATTAAAGTTAGATAGTTTGAACTGAAACAATTTAGACCAACATAATCAAATCGGTACAATACCGATTAATCCGATTCAATTAACTAGTTAATTAATTTTTAATTTAAAATAATTTGAGAATATATATCTCAAGTGAATTAGTTCGGTTCGATGAATCAATTTAGTTTAATGAAACCAAATCAGAATTTTGATCCAGTTAAACCTATATTCTCAAAAAATTTATATTACAAATATCATTCTAAACATTTTAAACAATTGGACCATGCACAATTGATTTTTTTATTTTTTATATTAAAAGATACCCTATAGAAATAATGAGTTTGGGAATGGATTTTAGAAATTTTGAAGTCTTGAGTTTATCTTTTTTAAATTAAAATCGATTCGGTTTAGTTTAAAATGGTTAATCAAATTGAAAAAAAATATCCTTTTAAACTGAAATTATTTATAGTATTTAAAATTAAGTTATTGATAAATCGATTCGAACATCTGAATACCTTTAGTCTCCAATAAATATATAACCCATATATGCCTATCCGTTTATTCAGTATAGAGAAGGTAAAATCATGCTTGATAATTTTCAAGTTTGCTTTAATAAAAATTGCACGCTTTGGAATGATATTTGCTATGTTACAAATCTTTATTTTAGCCTTCTTTGTATTGTTCTTGTTAGAATTGTAATGACATTAACAGGGGCGGTGAATTAGTGTTATAGTAATTTTATTAAATATCAGATTTTGATAATGAAATCAATTGATGAAGTTGTGAACTAATGAGCATTTAAGAAAAATAATAGGAGAAACTTCGATTATGGACTTCAATCATTGAAGCAAAATCAAACTTTAAGCCGGAGAGCATCATGTTAGAGATTGGATGTTGGGTTAGAGGATTGGTCAACGTACCGAAGGATGGACTTCATGCTATGAGTTTGAGCATTGGGCTGGAAGGATCGAATATTGTGTTGATTCTTAAATTTTAATAATGAAACCAATTAATAGCATTTATGATTTAATTTGTATTTTGAGTGATGTAAGACTAGCTTCAATCATAAAGAGACAATTAAAGCAGAAAGAATCAATGTTTGGCTAGAGTGAAATATATTAGAAGATTAGACGTCAAGTTAGAGGATCGGTCAACATATCGACAAAAGGCTTCATGCCATGAGTTCAAGCATCAGGCCTAGAAGAGTGGACATTGTGCTAAGGAGATCGGAGCTACAAAGATCAATATGTTGATTGGACAAAAGGCCACAAAAGAGGACGATGTATTGAAGGATGATGAAGTATTGATGAACCAATGATATGCCGAACAATATGTGATTAATGCTTTGTAATAATTATTTAGATCAAAATAGTTTTAGTTATAAATGGGTTGGTTTAAAATATAATTAAGTCAACTCAATTAGGGGGGCCAATTGGGCCTATGTTGGGATTATTTTGGGATAATAGAAAGGCCCATTCAATGACCCAAAAGTTAGGTCAAGCAGTGGCACCATTGGTCTAAGCAGTGGCACCATGTTAGGACTCTAGCTAGGAGAGTCCTAATTGATAGGGACATTGTTAGGACTCTAGCTAGGAAAATCCTAATTGAGAAGGGCATTCATGTAAAGTCTACCTAAGCCTACCCCTATTAAAGAGGTGAAGAGGCCGACTAGGGTTTGGAGGTTATTTCTTAGAGAAGAATTATGAGTTGTAAAGGAATATGAGTCTTGAGTAGGAGTCCTATTAGGAGTCTTGAGTAGAAGTCCTATTAGAAGTTAAGGTTTATAAACCCTATAAATAGCCATGTATTTATCCTCTTTTGACAAGCAATAGATGAATCTTTTCTGCAGCCTTTGACTAGTAATTTGGAGGAAGGAACCCCTATAGAGTTCCAAGGAGGCCGATCCCCTAAAGAGATCAACCCCAAGTTTAGAATCTGTAAGGGTTCTAACACCTAGTAGTAGAGCAGCATTTTTGGCATCTTGCTGCCCTTCTATAGCCATCCATCAGCCCTCCATAGCTACCCAAAGCAATTCCCACAGTTGCTTAAAAAATCACCGCCAAATTCCGCCGTCATCTCCACAACCATAAATCATCCTTTAATCCCCCCGTGAATTGCAATAGGTTCTGGTTTCCTACCTTACTGTTGCTGTAATTGAGTTATTACTTTTTAAAAATATAAAAAAAAATTATTCCAAAATTGCTGCATAAACTTTTCATCGCAAAGTTTTCATATATATGACGAAAGATACATTGCAGAATTCCAACCGCATAGTATAGTTTGTTTAATCTTGTTACTACATTTTTTCTATCCAAATCACTACAAAATTTTTATGACAGTTTTGACACTTCCTAACAGTAGATTTTCCTTTAGTTAAAATTCTCAATATAAACTATTGATCTTTTACGTCTAAACTGCTATACTTGAAAATCTGCACTATAAAATTCCAACCGCATAGCATAGTTTGTTTGATCTTGCTATTATGTTTTTTCTGTCTAAATCTCTATGAAATTTTTATAATAACTTTCAAACTTCCTAACAGTGGATTTTCCTTTTGTTTTGTCAAAAATGTTTTAATATAAACCACTAATCTTTTACGTCCAATCTTCTATACTTGAAAATCTGCAGAAAATTTCAACCACATATTTTTGCCTTAATTGATCTATTTGTAATCTTTTTTGAACGGAATTTCTTATACACTTCATAGATTATCTTGGCTTCTATCTAATATTGATTTATTGAGGAATTCATTTGTAAAAGTGATTTTATGTTGCTGTAAATTTTCGTTGCAAACCGTTAAAATTTTTGGACGAGAATTCTGCTATCACAACTTGCACCAATTTCCTTGCTGTTATACTGTCAAAATTTTCTTGATTAAATTAGATATCCTTGCTGTCATAAAACTGAGATTTTACTATCAATTCCCTCCTCAAATCTCTCAAGTTTTTGCTAAAAATATCGTTGAAAAACTACTGTTTCTTTGATGACAATTCTGCTCTTACAAGATAGCACATATTTGTAGCAACTTCCACTGATTTCTATCAAACCTTTGCTGCCAACTACCACAGATCCAAAACTTTCATCTATGGCCGTAAAACTCCACCAAACCACACCCTCAAACTGCATCCAAAACAGCCACAAAACAAGCCTAAACCGTAGCCTACATTCACCAATCCACCAACCCTTTCGACCATCACTTCTCTCAACCTATACATGCCTTTAACCCGATAACAAAAGATAGATCTTAACATCACAGATTTGGAGGCATATACTATGACATCTGAGGAGGCAATCAATGCTAAATTTGAAGCCTTCGAGGCATGAATGGAGGATAAGATTCAGACTCTCTTTACCGAACTCAGTTTGGGCTGACCACCAAGCCCGAAGAAATCACATTAAGGAGAGAGCTCTAACCAATCACATTAAGCCCAAAGAGATGACTTCTAAAAGAGGGGAGGCTCTATGACTGATCCTAACTATCTATGCATAAGAGTGG
Source organism: Musa balbisiana (assembly GCA_004837865.1). Classification (NCBI taxonomy): domain Eukaryota; kingdom Viridiplantae; phylum Streptophyta; class Magnoliopsida; order Zingiberales; family Musaceae; genus Musa; species Musa balbisiana. The sequence continues at coordinate 24,321,221 of CM017196.1, read as the reverse complement.
ACTTCCCTAGATGGGAAGAAGGAGACCTGATTGGTTAGATCTCGCGCGCGGAGCGATATTTTTGGTACCACAAAACTGTAGATGCATCCATAGTGGAAATTATGGCTATACATTTTAAAGGGGATGTCATACAGTGGTTTGATTAGTTTGAATACACTCATGGAATCCTTTCATGGCGATAATTCAAAGAAGGACTACCGATCCGCTTCGGACCAGTCGATTACGAGAACATTGATAGATAACTAGCAAATATCCGACAAACCTCCACCATTCAGGAGTACCAAATCAGGTTTCAAAGGTTATCTAATCAAACTCGTGATTGGTCTGAAAAACAGCTATTGAGAACCTTCATTGAGGGCTTGAAGCCAGAGATCTAGGGAGAAGCTAAAGCGTGACAACCATACACGCTTTTGGCAGCCATCTCTTTCGCACGACTTCAAGAGGAGCGATTGAACCGTGAAGCTTGGAGGACTAGGATCACTCATCGAGCTGCAATATTGAAGCCCTCAGGCCCCCTACTATCAACCGAGTCCTGCACCGAAAAGGTTGACAAGAGAAGAACTTCGAGAGCGATCTGTGAAGGGGTTATGTTGGCATTACGACAAATCATGGAGCTGTTAGGAAAGCAATCGGCACTAAGACGGGGGGGGGGGGGGGGGGGGTGAATTATTGTAGTGGTAAAATAACATCGGTTTAATAACTTCATTTTGAGTAAATCCGTTTCCGACGTAAAACTATTTCGTAAAGGTACTTTAAAAGCGTACGTAAGAGAGTAGTGGATATAAAGAGCAAGTAAGGAGGTTTGCAGTTAAAGTAAATTGCTCAAAGAAATGCAAACCATATTTTAGAGTGGTTCGGTCGTTGTAACTTATATCCACTTTGCCGATTCCTCTTCCGTCGAGGCCACCGACATCCACTATTGGTCCTCCTTCAATAGGCAAAGACCAATCACCTTTTACAACTTGATTCTCCTTTTAGCGGGTTTAGGAGACAACCCTTACACCTCACTCATTCCTCTCTCAAACTATTCTAATACTTAGAACTTTGAGAGGAGCTCATACAAGATTGCAATAGCGTTTTTATCCTTTTTTACTCTCAATACTTGTGTTCTTTAACTAGGGATGAGAGGGATATTTATAGGCTTCAAGTTGATTCGAACTTGGAGCCTAAAAACATATCATCCAGGGTTTCCCGGGCATGGGCGGTACCACCGCCAGCATTGGGTGGTACCATCGCTAGTGTCAGTCTGACACTAACACTGCACTAGGCGGTACCATCGCCTGCAGCCTTCTCGGAGACTCTGACATAGTCTCGAAGATTGTGCTATGACGATGCTGCCTCTTGGGTCACTATTTGGGCCTCTCAATGGGCCCAACTGGCTACTAATTGGGTTGTCCCAAATCTAAATCCAATTACGTGCTAACTACGATTCCTAAGACATATTCTAAGCTAAACAAGTCCGTAAGTCTAGTTTCTTCCGGCAAGCTTCCGGTGATCTTCTGACGAACTTCCGATGATCTCTCGACAATGTTCCGGCGGACTCCCGGCAAGCTCCTAGACTTCACGACGATTTTCTTGGTGAGTTCTAACGAGCTTCTTCTAGTAAGCTCCTAGACTTCACGACGATTTTCTTGGTGAGTTCTAACGAGCTTCTTCTAGTAAGCTCCTAGACTTCACGACGATTTTCTTGGTGAGTTCTAACGAGCTTCTTCTAGTAAGCTCCTAGACTTCACGACGATTTTCTTGGTGAGTTCTAACGAGCTTCTTCTAGTAAGCTCCTAGACTTCACGACGATTTTCTTGGTGAGTTCTAACGAGCTTCTTCTAGTAAGCTCCTAGACTTCACGACGATTTTCTTGGTGAGTTCTAACGAGCTTCTTCTAGTAAGCTCCTAGACTTCACGACGATTTTCTTGGTGAGTTCTAACGAGCTTCTTCTAGTAAGCTCCTAGACTTCACGACGATTTTCTTGGTGAGTTCTAACGAGCTTCTTCTAGTAAGCTCCTAGACTTCACGACGATTTTCTTGGTGAGTTCTAACGAGCTTCTTCTAGTAAGCTCCTAGACTTCACGACGATTTTCTTGGTGAGTTCTAACGAGCTTCTTCTAGTAAGCTCCTAGACTTCACGACGATTTTCTTGGTGAGTTCTAACGAGCTTCTTCTAGTAAGCTCCTAGACTTCACGACGATTTTCTTGGTGAGTTCTAACGAGCTTCTTCTAGTAAGCTCCTAGACTTCACGACGATTTTCTTGGTGAGTTCTAACGAGCTTCTTCTAGTAAGCTCCTAGACTTCACGACGATTTTCTTGGTGAGTTCTAACGAGCTTCTTCTAGTAAGCTCCTAGACTTCACGACGATTTTCTTGGTGAGTTCTAACGAGCTTCTTCTAGTAAGCTCCTAGACTTCACGACGATTTTCTTGGTGAGTTCTAACGAGCTTCTTCTAGTAAGCTCCTAGACTTCACGACGATTTTCTTGGTGAGTTCTAACGAGCTTCTTCTAGTAAGCTCCTAGACTTCACGACGATTTTCTTGGTGAGTTCTAACGAGCTTCTTCTAGTAAGCTCCTAGACTTCACGACGATTTTCTTGGTGAGTTCTAACGAGCTTCTTCTAGTAAGCTCCTAGACTTCACGACGATTTTCTTGGTGAGTTCTAACGAGCTTCTTCTAGTAAGCTCCTAGACTTCACGACGATTTTCTTGGTGAGTTCTAACGAGCTTCTTCTAGTAAGCTCCTAGACTTCACGACGATTTTCTTGGTGAGTTCTAACGAGCTTCTTCTAGTAAGCTCCTAGACTTCACGACGATTTTCTTGGTGAGTTCTAACGAGCTTCTTCTAGTAAGCTCCTAGACTTCACGACGATTTTTTCACGACGATTTTCTTGGTGAGTTCTAACGAGCTTCTTCTAGTAAGCTCCTAGACTTCTCGGTTGGATCCTGCAGAACTTTCGACGAACGTCTAGACTTCCGACGAACTCTCGAACTTCTAACGAAATCACGTCCTTGACTCCGAGACTTCATTTTATTTTATGTCTTACTATCGTAGTTAATCCTGCACGTGTAAAAATAAACTTCGATCTAGACAATTAATACTAAGTATTAATTATGTTGTCCAGCATGTCATTAGTCCCTCAACGCTTCATCTGATTCTTCGGCGCATTGTTCTCTCTTGCAGCCTATTGCTCAATCGGCCAATTGACTCTGCAACTCTGATATCCTTGGTGCAATATCCACTCTTCTTGGCTAGATGCCCGAATCTATGGCCCGAAGCCTTCTGTCGATATGTCGATTGATCCTCCGGCTCGACGTCCAATCTTCTGACATGTTTTCCTCCAGCATAACATGATTCTTCCTATTTTAATTGTCTCATCTTGATCGAAACATCCTACGTCACTCAAAATGTAAATTAAATCATAAACACTTATTAATTGGTTTCATCATCAAAATTTGAGATTCAACAATCTCCTCCTTTTTGATGATGACAAACAATTGATAACGGAGTTAATCTTAACTCCCGGAGTTTAAACAAACTCCTCCTATCAATATAACATATTAATAGAACTCTTGGATTCAACAATCCAAGCAACGCTTGACAATTGGTTTTCGAGATCGGTTTAATTAAGTTTTATTCATGGATCTCTTTTTATCCTTTCTCATGAAGTCTTTCTTACTCTTCTCATGAAAGAAAAAGTTTTATGAATTTTTAGAATGTGATGATCACTTGCAATAATGGGGATTTGATTTCACATTAATATCTTGATCCTTTCCATGAATCCCTTCCCTTCATTAAAATTGAAGCATGATTTAATGAAACTCATTTATTGTTTTTACCTTGTTTCAAATCATTTCACAAATTTGGGTCTTCATGGATTCTTTTCTTACCCTTCTTCCTTTTCTTGTTATGATGATAAAGGAAGAAAGAGACTTACATAACTAAAGAAGAACCAAAAAGCCCTTGAGTAAAAATGTTAGTTTATTCAAAGAGAAATTATCATGCAAAGTTTTGCTTGCCTTCATTTATTGCTTAGATACATTCATTGTAAAACTTGATTGAATTTATACCACACTTGCATTGTTGAATTATTCTCCTTTTTATTGATGACAAAGGGGGAGAAATATGACGAATTGATGATAACTTGACATTTGAAACAATGTGTAAAATGTATTGCATTGTAGATGCTTGATAAATGTCCCATGAATGCTTGATAAATGTCTTGCATTATGTTTAGATATCATAAGTTCAACTTATTATTTCAATTGATATCTTGTCATATATTGATGAATTGTTATCTTTTATCAAGAATTGTTATCTTGTTAAATTTCATATTCAAAATTCGTAAATGATGATTGATTATCGTTAGACTTGAAAATGGATGTCATGCCTTGACATCATTTTGACAAATACATGGTATCGTATTTAGAATTGGTAAATCATGATAAGTATCATGATGTGCATGTTGATAAGTTTAAATGAACTTAACTTATCAGTTTGAGCTTGAATTCAAAGGCCTTAAATTCAAGAATGTGTTTTCTCAAGAATGACATATTGATAGGGGAAGTTAAGAGTAACTCCGTCATCAATTGATTGTCATCATAAAAAAGGGGGAGATTGTTGAATCTCGGATTATGATGATGAAGTCAATTGATTAATTGTTTGATCTAATCTATATGTTGAGAAAAGTGTATAGAATTAACTATGATAGCAGGAAGACATAAAGCAAATGTTGTGCAGGAGTCAAGATCGAGATTTCGTTGGGAGTTCGAGAGTTCATCGGAAGTCCGAATGTTCATCAGAAGTTCTGTCGGAACCAACCAAGAAGTCCAGGAGCTTGCCAAAGAAGCTCATTGGAACTCGCCAAGAAGATCGTCGTGAAGTCCAGGAGCTTGCCAAAAGTTCGTCGGAACATTGTCGAGAGATTGTCAGAAGTTCGCCGGAAGAACAATTGATGTATCGGAAATAGAATACTTTGTTATATATCTTAATTATCATAGTTAGACCATAGATTGAGTTAGGAATGAGAGAGAATCTCTCTAACTCAGTTAGGGGCTAATTGGGCCCTTAATAGGGATGAATTGGGCTGAATTGAATAGCCCATTTAGCACTTGAAATCATAGCCGGCGATGGCATCGCCTGGTGACCTAGTCTCCCAGGTAGTCTGGGCTGTGGTACCGCTGACAGTTAATGTTGCCATCGGTGGTACCGCCCTTGTCAGGCAGTAGTACTGCTAGAGCTCGGTCTCCAAGCTTTATTAGGCGGTAGTACCGCCTAGTCTGGGTGGTGGTACCACCCAGTGTCAGGTGTCAGGCGGTGGTACTGCCTAGTAATGGTGGTGGAACCACCAGTACCCCGGAAATCTAGGATTAGACACTTTTTTTACTCCAATTTTGAAACCATTGGAGCCTATAAATACCCCACCATTTTCTACATGAAAGGGTACGAAAGTGTTGATATAATCTTGAGTTCTTGAGGTGTTAAAAGAGTTATAAAAGTGCAAAGAGTCCTCCCCTCCCTCTCTTAGCTTTGTAGCCATCTAAGAAAGAGGAGTGAGGCTTGTAAGGGTTATCTCCTCAACTTGGTAAAAGGAGAAAGAACTGTAAAAAGTGGTTGGTTTTCGCCTATTGAAGGAAGGCCATTAGTGGACACCGGAGACCTCGACGAAGGAGGAATCCGAAGTGGATGTAGGTCACAATGACCGAACTACTTAATTCTAGTTAGCATTTTGTCTTGAGCAATTTACCTTTACTGCAAATTGCTTTACCTTATTGATTTCTTTACGCTCCCATATGCTTAAAGGTAATATCTTTATGAAACGATTTTCGCCAGAATCGGGTTAAATCAAAATGAAGACTTTTGAAATCGATAATTTTTCTTCTGCACTAATTAACCCCCCCTAGTGCCGCTCTTAATCCTAACATAGACCACCTGGGAGGCTGAGCCTCAAGCAATTCCACTGCCTGACATAGCTCCTGGTCATTGTTTGGGCCATCCGTTTGACCCAAATCAGTCCTGAATTAGGCCCAATTGGCCCCTAATTGAGTTATTAGAATTTCTTCCAAAACTAACTCAAATTTGTTAGGAACGAGTCAGCACTAAGAGGGGGGAGGGGTGTGTAAATTAGTGCAACGGTAAAAATCTCGATTGTAGAAAATATTCGTTCGTTGAAAACCAATCAAAAATATGTTAACTTAAAAACACTTGAGGAAGTAGAGCATTAAGCAAGTAAAATGATTTGCAGCAAAGGTAAATAGCAAAGTAAAAGGCAGCAAACCGATTTTATAGTGGTTCGGTTGTCGTGACCTACATCCACTCCCGATTCCTCTTCACTCGAGGCCATCAGCTTCCACTACCAGTCTTTCTTCCGTTAGGATCAAGAATGACACTAGGGGGGGGGGGGGGGGTGAATTAGTGCAGCGGTAAAATTATGATGAGTCAAAAATTTTCGTACGATAAAAAAACATATTGGGAAAAGTTTAACTTTGAAAGCATACAAAAGCATATTGAAAGTAAGAATTTAGTTTGCAATAAAGGTAAATAGCAAGAAGTAAATGTAAACTAGATTTTTATAGTGGTTTGGTCGTTGTGACCTACATCCAATTCCGGGTCATCTTCCGTCAAGGCCATCGGCTTCTACTACCAATCTTCTTTCAACGAGCGAAGATCAACTACCCTTTTACACCCCTCTTCTCCTTTTCATAGGTTTAGGAGACAACATTTTACAAGCACTCACTCCTCTCTAAACAAAATTCTAAACTTAGAACTAGCGGAAGGGATCTCTCAAGTGATTTATGATGCTAAGACATTAAAATTTTTAAGCATTTATCACTTCATACATTAAATCAACATTTTGATCATGATACCAAACATTCATCATTTCTCTCATGCATGATACTAAAGCATTCATGATACCAAACATTAAATCAATGTTTTTAAGCATTTATCACTTCATGATTGTTGGTACCAAACATTCATCATTTATTTTCTCCCTCTTTGTCATAGGTAAAAAGGAGAATCATTCAACAATGCAAGTATTTGAAAGCATATCAAGTAAGTTTTACACCAATTTATCTAAACTAGCAAAACTATCTCCCTTAATGTGCAAAACTTTTCCCAATACATCATTTTTCAAATTATCACATGAAATATATCAAGAAAAATTAACTTGGTGATGAGATATACAATTTATGAAGACAAATTATGAATATCAAGAGATAAATTATGATTCTTTTGGATAGCAACAAAAAATTATATTAAACAATCTTGATTCATGAGAATCTCAAGTTGTAAAGATCATGATTTATATATTAAAGAAAAATCTCAAGTTATAATTCAAAAATCATGATTCATAAAAAATCTCCTCTTAAATAATATGAGACCAAATAATAAGAGATATTGATTCATAAAAGATTTCAAGTTATAATTCTGAGGAATTAAAATCATGATATAGGTAATAATTCATTCAAATTCAAATAATCAAAATATTCAAAATCACTTTCAAGAGATTCAAAATGAAATAAATAGATTTATCGATCTCTTGAAATACTAGTGATTTCTTTTCTTCCCTTTGTCATTGTAAATAAGAAAGAAGAAGAGGAGAATAATGCATAACAAAACTTAAGTCATAAATTCTCAAGATGTCAAGTAGTATATCATGGTTTTTTAGGATAAGTCTCCTTTTTAGTAAATAGAAAAAAGAATCGTAGAAGAACATAGTATAAAAAATCTTGATTCATTGAAAACTTTCAAGTTGTAATCAAAAGAACAATTATGATTCATTTAGATAATTTTCTTCCTTAGACGATAAAATCATACGAGAATAAATTGATTCATATAAAATATATCTCATGTCGTAAATATAAATAAATCAAGTGTTTGGTTAAATATGAAAACAAATTATCAAATCCAAATTGATCACTTTTCGGATAATTTAATGAAAGCAACATAAAATGATTAAAAATAGCTCAAGTTCTTTTATTTCAAATTGTGATTGATTTCATGTAAGCATGCCTTTGTCTTTTTTATGCCAAACAAAAATATGTATCATCGTTTAAAACCGAAAAAGTAACTTTCATTACGATAAAGATCAATAAGCCATAAATCACAAAAATCATCGTGCATAATTTTAAAATATAAGCTCATTAAGCATGATATCAAAACTTTTAACATTTTCATTATGTCTTTCATCATTATGCATCATTAAATCATTAAACATGATTTCATTAAACATAAAGTATTTTCAATAAAAAATAATACGGAAATCACCAAGATACACATTATTGTTTCTTAAAAATATACATAGAATTAATCTTATTAAGTGTACAAGTATTATATTTAAATCTAACATTTTGTTCCTTTATCATAAAACATGTAATTTTCATGATCATTTTTTAAAAAAATTATATATAATTTTTCTAAACTAATTTAAAATAACTCATGAAATGCATCAAGTAATTTCAAACTAAGATAAAGGAGTTTTGGTTACCTCATTATCGAGAGTCATCAAAGTGAAGTTTGCCACTTCGTTTTCATCAGTTTGCTCCTCATCTTCTGATGTACTTAATTCATCCTTTAGTAACTTCTTCTTTAGTTTTAAATACTCATCTTTGGAGTGACCTGACTTCTTACATTTATAGCAAGTAGTTGTGTTCTTTTTAAGTTTGTTTTTATTCTTTTATTCTTGTTTTAAGAACATTTTAAGCTTTATTATGAGAAGTTTAAAGTCATCATTACTTGAGCTTTTTCTCGAGTGGTCTTCTTGAGTTCTAAGTGCTAAATCCTTCATGTTCTTTGAAAGGTTGTTATTAAGTTTATCATGTTCATCATGTGCCTTGTACATCATTTCATAGGTTATCAAAGACCCAATAAGTTCTTCAATCGGAAAATAGTTCAAGTTCTTTGATTCTTATATTACCATTAGAAAGAGATCGTAAAATTTTATTAACAAGTTTAAAAATTAAAAAACATTTACCAAAACTTTTTAAACCATTGATGATATTTGTAGAACTGTTGTACATGTCTCCAACTGTTTCGCTTGGTTTCATTCGAAACAATTCAAAATCATGCATCAAAAAATTAATTTTTAAATCTTTAACTTTACTAGTGCCTTCGTGTGTGATTTCAAGTGTATGTCAAAAGTCATTTTACAAATAGAAACTCAATTAAATTCAGTTTTATCCAAAGCATAAAATAAAGCATTTATAGTTTTGGCATTCAAAGAGAAAGTATTCTTCTCCAAATCATTCTAATCGTTCATTGGAATAGAAGACTTTTGAAATATGTTTTCAATAATATTCCATAAATTTAAATCAATAGAAAGCAAAAAAACTCTCATTTGAGTTTTTCAATATATGTAGTTCGTCCCATTGAACATAGAAGGATGAATGACAGAAAAACTCTCATGAAAATTGAAAAGAGCCATTATTCTTGGGTGTTAAACCAAACGAGAAAAATGTAGCTATGATACCAACTGTTAGGATCAAGAATGACACTGAGAGAGGGAGGGGGGGGGTGAATCAGTGCAACGGTAAAATTACGTTGAGTTGAAAATCTTCGTACGACAAAAAAACATATCGAAAAGAATTTAACTTTGAAAGCGTATGAAAGCATAGTGAAAGTAAGAATTCAATTTACAATAAAGGTAAATAACAAGAAGTAAATGCAAACCAGATTTTTATAGTGCTTCGATCGTCGTGACCTACATCCACTCTCGATTCCTCTTTTGTCGAGGCTACCGACTTCCACTACCGATCTTCTTTCAATGAGCGAAGATCAACAACCCTTTTACACCCCTCTTCTCCTTTTCATAGGTTTGGGTATTGGATCTCCATCCAATTGTTGAATCTCAGATTTTGATGATGAAACTAATTAATTGTGTTTAGATGTTTAACTACATTTTGAGTGATGCAGGTCTACTCAATCAGGATTAGACAGTTGACACAGGAGGAATTGACGTTATGCTGGAGGAGATCACGTTAGGATATTGGACGACAGAATGCTTCGGACGTCGGGCATCGAGCCAAGGAGAGCGGAATTGCACTAAGGATATCGGGGTTACGGAGGTCAACCACCGATTGGGCAACAAGCCACAAGAGAGGACGATGCACTGAAAAATCGGACGAAGCGCCAACCAATAATGTGCCGGGCAACAGAATGTCAATTCACATTGTAATAATTATCTAGATCGGAGTAGAGTTTTGGCTTGTGTGTGCAGGATTAACTATGATAACAATGAAGACATAAAGCGAAACAAAGTGTCGGAGTCAAGCACGAAGGATTCGTTGGGAGTTCGAGAGTCCGACGGAAGTCCGAAGGTTCATCGGGAATGCTACTGGAACTAGCTAAGAATGAGTAGGGAGCTTGCCGAAGGGTTTTCGAAAGCTCGCCGGAAGGTACATTCGAAGTTCGCGGAGCTCGTTGAGAAAGATCGTAGCTTGCCGAAGAAGCTCATCGGAACTTGCCAAGCGAAGTCTAGGAGCTTGCTAGGAGTTCGCAAAATGGTTTCCAAGAGTTTATCGGAAGACCGCCGGAAGTTCGCCGGAAGAAGTCTTGACTTGTGGACTTTGTAATAGTTTAGGAAATGTCTTTAAATTCGTAGTTAGCATATTAATTAGGGTTAGGATTAGGTGTTAATCTTATAACCCAAGTAAAGGCCAATTGGGCCCGAGTTTGAACTGGTTTGGGCCAAGTTTGGAGCCCAACAAGTGAGCTGAAATAGTCAAGGCGGTGGCATCGCCCAGAACCCGAAAGGTTGGGCGGTGGAACCACCCAGAGCCCGAAGTATCGGGCGGTAGTACCACCGAACTGGGTAGTGGCATCACCCAGCACCCGAGAGGTTGGGCGGTGGCACCGCCAGTAAACGGTCAATGTGATATTGATAGGCGGTGGCACCGCCAGCTTCAGGAATCCAAGAAAATTCAAATTTGGAGCTCAAATTTGAATCCACTTGGGGCCTATAAATACCCCTCAATTCTCAGCAGAGAATACAACCTTTTGAGGAGTAAGAAATTGAGATAAAGCCTTAGCAAAGTCTTTAGCAAGTCTTGTTTTTCAATTGCTTGAGTATTCATCTCCTTCTTTCTTGTTGAAAACTTATAAGAGTGTGAACCACTTGTAAAAGGTTGTAAGAGGGGTATTTGTCCTTCCCCTTCAAAGTGATTTGCTAGTGGAAGTTGGGAGCCTCTTCGAAGAAGGCTTCGCAAGTGGATGTAAGTCATTTTGATCGAACCACTTTAAATTGGCGTGTTCCTTGAATGTGTGAGTTCTTACTTTCCTAAAATTGTTATTTACACTACTGCAAGCTTTCGGTTTTCATCTACTCAAGTTACTATCGAAACAAAATCTCCTTGTATTTATGAAATCATTTTCAAACTTACAAGTTTTAATCCGCTGCACTAATTCACCCCCCCCTTAGTACCGCTCCGATCCTAACACCAACTACCCAAACATGTTAGATCATGAGCTCTTATTGGATCTCTATCCAATAATCATTCATGATATATGGAGTAGTGTCTAGGATAAATAAACCATTATGCAACATGCTAGTCATAGGTGCCCAACAAGCCAATCATGTGAGTGATGACATGTATGACTTAACACGAAATCTTTTTTCTTATTATATTTTGGCATTTATCACTTTATATTGACTATTGCAAATATGCATGTATATATTGTAATGTCTTTAGATCTGTGCAATGGGAATCGGATCATGATGAGATCACGATAATGAGACCGATTCACTTTTAAACACAGATCTTAAATAATCCCGATCAATGGTTCCTCGAGAGGGACATCAAGATAACTGGACAAACTAGTGTGCTATATCTTATCCATATAATAGATGTAGTTGGTCTCATAGATGCTTATGTGGGGACAATAGGGATACAGTACAAGTGCTCATTGGAGAATAAGTTCACTAATTGATCGGCTTACCGAATGCTGGATGGTTGATGATGCCTTATTGTCAAACAGTAATTCTGTAGTCCCAGTGGTGTATTTGGTCCTTAGACTTGAGACACTAAGGATGTCCTATATGAGTGCTCTATTATTTGATATTGGACTTATAGGTTTGGATGTCCCAGATCTAATACCACCGGTCATCGAGAGCAATAGTCAACCTTACGAGGGCTATTGAGTGTCGATAGAGGATCATCCACTCTCGGTGTCATGAGAGGAATATCCCATGTGTTCTTGCTAAGACAAATCCTTGGCCAGGGTCATTTGGATTGAGAGAGAAAGAGTTCTCGGAAGAATCCGATTAGAGCGAGACTCGAGTAGAAACTGTATGGGTTTGATAGCACCATGCCTTATATATGGTCTCTGGGATATTAAATGGATAAGGGACTATAGGTACATGGTAACTAAGGACAAATAGGTCTAATGGATTGGATTCCCTTGTATTGTTTGGGGATTACGGCGTAGTGGCCTATTACGCCTATAGTTGATGAGTCGAGTGAATTATTATGGAGATAATAATTCATTGAGCCAAAAGGAGTTCTAACAGGTATGACTCATGATCAGCTCGATATTGAGCCTAGAGGGTCACACACATATGGTAGGCATTATGATGAGTAGAGGTTCGGATATGATATATTTGCCGGAGCCCCTATCTTATTGGATATCCAATAAGTCCCTGAATTATATTGGATCCTATGGATGAGATCCAATAAAAGCCCATAAGAGATTATTGGATAGAGATCCACTAATCTAAGAGGCTTGGGTAATTGGATGCAGATCCAATACCCAATAGGGGAGGATCCATTAGGGTTAAATAAATAAGGGACCTCTATAAATAGGAGGGATTCAATAATTCATAGGCCAGAGCCTTTGCTTACCTCTCCTATTCTCCTCCCCCTCTCCACCTCAAAGAAGGCCTGGAGTTTTTAGGAGCGTTGTCGTAGCCCTACTATGTAGATCACCGCTAGAGAAGAGGGCGCTTGACCTCCTTCACCCTCTCCAAGAGATGTACAAGGAAATAGGGATATACGATCTCTCTAGGTAACACAATCTACTCTACACACAGTTTTAAGTTTTGCGAATTTTTGCGCACCAATCTTCACACAACGACGAACAAACCTTTGGGGAATTGGGGATTTTGTTTTCTATTCTTCCGTTGCATATGAGATGTCGCACCCAAAATTTCCCAATAGTGGTATTAGAGCCAAGTTGTTTATGCAAAAGATTGGTTTTGAACTATGTGTGTTGTATTTTGGAGAAACTTTTGACGTTAAAATCCTTGACGCAAAAGCGAGGAAGGGCTGCAATAGTTGGCGCCCTTGCTGCCCTCGATCTGCGTGCTTATGCATAAGCACTACGCTTGCAGAAGTCGATCGTTGGCCTGCATGCAACAGGCTTGTGGTCGGCAGGGCTGGTAGCCCACGGGTGTAGCGTTGCTCGCTAGGGCGCCCACCTACAACGGCGGAGTCGCCCTCGGGCAGGGGCGGCGCCCCCGCCGAACAAGCCATCGCTGGTAGGGTGGCGACGGCTGCAGCATGAAGGGAAGGGGAGTGGGGCAATTAGGGTTTTGGCAAAAGATAGTTCTGCCCTTATGAATTTGAGAAATTTTAATTTTGTCCTTTTTTCCAAATTATAAAAATACCCCTCAGAATTTAAAAATTCCCTATATGTCCTTGATTTCAAAAAATATTAATTAATTATAAAAGTTTAATTAATTATTATTATTTTATTATCTAGTAGTCCTACGTGATGAAGATTTATATATGTGATGTATGATGGGTGGACGGATGATCATGGATCATATGATGTGTGTACTTGTGATTATTATTATTGGGGCCTGTGAACCTCCATTATATTTCTTGTTTATCATCAGACCTGCGTGCCTATGATTAAGTTGTAATCACACGAGGAGGTGTAGTGGGAGTGTGGAAGCAATAGCTGGACCCACGAGACGGACGATCACAATGCATGGAGGTGCGTTGAGATGCCGATGGAACCGACGACCATGAGATGGATGATCACAGGGCATGAAGATGCACCATTGCACACATAGATCTTGATGTGAATGATTAGGCCTATTGGCTCGGGCCTAATCATATTAGGCTATGGTTCATGATCATCTGGTGTGATTGCTTATACACCTACTATATATATATATATATATCGACATGGATGCTTGGTCGAGTCCCTCAGGGTATATCATTGAATCAGACTCCTTGTAACGATGGTGTTGACTTAACCAAGCATCATGGTTGGTTGAGTCCCTCAAGACCATGGTGATTCGGAGGCCGAATAGGACGAGAATCATAATAAGTTGTGATCAGCAAGAGTTGCCTATCTTTTGGGCTAATGTGATTGGTCGAGTCTCTTATGTTACATTAAGATGCTGATTGGATCCTGATCCTCACTAGAAGTCTGCTGAAGACTTCCCTTTCACGTGCTGAGGGTGTCGCGTGACTCACAAGTAAATAGGGGGAGCATATTAAGATAGAAGTCCCATATCGTGATTGTTTATTTTTTGCAAAATCTACATGTTATCATTCTGCTGCATCTGTTATATATATATACATGTGATGTGGATATATATATTAAATATGTATATATGTGACATGTCATATTAGGAGACCAAATCATAGAAACCCCTCTCTCGATAATATTAAGTTGGTAAACGTGAGACAATTAGATTGACCCACGTGGCTTCTATAGTTATAGGTAGGGACCGATTCCCGGTATAGGTTAAGTTAATCGAGTTCCTCGAGGCTCACCTATATCGCGGTTCGCTATCTTGCCTATGACATAGAGATGTCACTAGTGACCTGACGACATGGTATGCTTGGTCGAGTCCCTCAAGGGTATATCATTGAATCAGACTCATCTTGTAACGATGGTGTTGACTTAACCAAGCATCATGGTTGGTTGAGTCCCTCAAGACCATGGTGATTCGGAGGCCGAATAGGACGAGAATCATAAGAAGTTGTGATCAGCAAGAGTTGCCTATCTTTTGGGCTTAATGTGATTGGTCGAGTCTCTTGAGGTTACATTAAGATGCTGATTGGATCCTGATCCTCACTAGAAGTCTGCTGAAGACTTCCCTTTCACGTGCTGAGGGTGTCGCGTGACTCACAAGTAAAATAGTGGGAGCATATTAAGATAGAAGTCCATATCTTGATTGTTTATTTTTTGCAAAATCTACATGTTATTCATTTCTGCTGCATCTTTATTTTCAGAAAATGTCACTTTCAAATCCCTTATGTGGTATACTTGATGTCAACTGCCTCATTGGTCCAAATTATCGAATTGGTTCTGCAAATTGAGAATTGTTCTCAGGCAAAGAAAATCGGGTACATCCTTGATACAGTGATGCCTACGCCCGATATGGGACAAGCGAGGATGAGATCGCTCACTACGTGAAGTACATTGATGACTCCACTCTTGCTTAGTGTTACATGTTGGGCTCTATGACTCCTGAGTTATAGAGACAACATGAAAAGATGGATGCCAGATCCATTCTCCTATATGTCTATAAACAGTTTGAGGAACAGGAAAGGACTCAGTGATATGAGATATCCAAGAGCCTTTTCCACGCTAGGATGACTGAGGGGTCACCAGTTCAGAATCATGTCTTAAAGATGATTAAGTGGATAGAGAAACTCACAGGTCTAGGAATGGTCCTAGAGGATAACTTGTTTATGGACATTGTGCTTCAGTCCTTACCAGATTCCTTTTCACAATTCATAATGAATTTTAATATGAACAAGCTTAAGGTGACTCTCCCATAGCTCCTCAATATGTTGAGGGAGGTAGAGAGCACCATAAAAAAGGAGAAGCTAGTTCTCTACACTAGTGAGACTAGAAAGAAAAGGAAAGCAGAAAAGTCCCTTAAGAAGGACAAGGGCAAAGACAGACCAGGCAAAGCAAAAGTTGCTAAGAAAGACTCGGCAAAGGACAAAGGCCAGTGCTTCTACTACGAAAAAGATGAGTATTGGAAAAGGAACTACAAAGAGTTCCTTATAGAGAGGGCGAAACAGAAGCTTGGAGAAGCTTCAAGTACATTCATGATCAATCTCTAATTATCAAATTTTTATGATAGTACATTGGTATTGGATACCAGTATTGCTTATCACATCTATAACTTGTTGTAAATTCTGGCAAAGTCAAGGAGATTGGCGAGAGGAATGTTGCATAATGGTTTATTTATGTTAGACATTACTCCATATATCATGAATGTAAGTGTGTCTAAGAGAAAACGAGATGAGGTGAACAGTGCATACCTGTGGCATTATAGGCTAGGTCACATCGATGAGGGAAGGATTCAAAAGTTGCTAATTGATGGATTGTTGAATCTCGAATTTTGATGATGAAGTCAATTGTAATTTGTTTGATCTAATCTATATGTTGAGAAAAGTGTGCTAGATTAACTATGATAGCAGTAAGACATAAAGCAGGTGTTGTGCCAGAGTCAAGATCGAGATCACGTTGGGAGTTTGAGAGTTCGTTAGAAGTCCGGACGTTCATTAGAAGTTCTGCCGGAACCAATTGAGAAGTCCAGAAGCTTGCCAAAGAAACTCATCAAAGCTCGCCAAGAAGATCGTCGTAAAATCCGAGAGCTTGTCGGGAGTCCGCCGGAGCATTGCCGAGAGTTCGTCAGATGTTCGCCAGAAGTACGCTGGAAGCTCGCCGAAAGAGCAATTGACGCACCGAAACATGAAGTGTTGTAATCATGTCTTAGTTATTGTAGTTAGAGCATAAATTAAGTTAGGATTGGGAGGTAATCCTACTAAATTAATTAGGGCCAACTGGGCCCTAAGTTGGGCTGGTTTGGGCTAGATTCAAGGCCTAACCAGGATGCTGAAAGCTTGGCCGGTGGTGGTGCTTGTCATAGGTGCCCAGCAAGCCAATCATATAAGTGATGGCACGTGTGACTTGACACGGAATCTTCTTGCTTATTATATTTTGACATTTATCACTTTATATTAACTATTGCATATATGCATGTATATATTGTAATGTCTTTGGATCTGTGTAATAGGAATCGGATCATGATGAGATCACGATAATGAGACCGATTCACCTTTAAACACAGATCCTAAATAATCCTGGTCACAGGTTACTCGAGAGGGACATCGAGGTAACCGGACAGACTAGTGTGCTGTATACCCGTCCATATGATGAATGCAACTGGTCTTATAACTGCTCGTGTGGGGACACTAGGGATACAGTACAAGTGCTCATTGGAGAATGAGTTCATTGATTGATCCGCTTACGAAATACTGGATGGTTGATGATGCCTTATTGTCAGGAAGCGATTCCGTAGTCCTGGTGGTGTATCTAGTTCTTAGACTTGAGACACCAAGGATGTCCTATATGAGTGCTCCACTCTTTGATACTAGACTTATAGGTTTGGATATCCCGGATCTAGTACAGTTGGTCATTGGGAGTGGCAATCAACCTTACGAGTACTATTAAGTGTCAATAGAAGATCATCCACTCTCGGTGTCATGAGAGGAATATCCCATGTATTCTTGCTCAGACAAATCTCTAGCTAGGGTCATTCGGATTGAGAGAGAAAGAGTTCTCCGGGAGAATCCGATTAGAGCGAGACTCGAGTAAAAACTGTATGGGTCTGACAGCACCATACCCGGTATATAGTCTCTGGGATATTAGATGGATAAGGGACTATAGGTACACGGTAACTGAGGACAGACATGTCCAATGGATTGGATTCCCCTATATCATTGGGGGACTACGACGTAATGACCTAGTACGTTCGTAGTTAATGAGTCGAGTGAATTATTATGAAGATAATGATTCACTGAGCCAGAAGGAGTTCTGATAGGTATAACTTATGGCCAGCTCGATATTGGGCCTAGAGGGTCACACACATATGGTAGGCGTTGCGATGAGTAGATGTTCGAATTTGAGATATCTGTCGGAGCCCCTATCTTATTGGATATCGAAGAAGCCCCTAAATTATTAGATCCCATGGACGTGATCAAATAAGAGCCCATGAGAGAATATTGGATAGAGATCCACTAATCTAAAAGGCTTGGGTAATTGGATGCAGATCCAATACCCAATAGGGGAGGATCCATTAGGGTTTGACAGGGGACCTCTATAAATAGGAGGGATTCAATGGTTCATAGGCTAGAGCTTTTGCTTGCCTTTCCTATTCTCCTCTCCCTCTCCACCTCAAAGCTGGCTTGGAGTTTTGAGGAGCGTCATCGCAGCCCTACTGTGTGGATCACCGCTAGAGAGGATGACACTTGACCTCCTTCAACCTTTCCTAGAGATCTATAGGGAAATAGGGATATACGATCTCCCTAGGTAACACAATTTATCTTATACGCAGTTTGTTTCATGGATTTTGCTTACCAATCGTCACACGACGACAAATATCTTTATGAAAAATTGGGGATTTTGTTTTCTTGTTCTTCCGCTGCGCATGTGATATCACTCCCAAGATTTCCCAACAGTGGTATTAAAGCCAGGTTGTTCGTGCGAAAGATTGGTTTTGAACTGTATGTGTTGTGTTTTGGTGAAACTTTTGACGTTGTTGACATAAAAGCGTGAAAGGACAGCAATAGTTGCTACCCTCGATCTATGTGCGTGTAGCTACAAGTAGGCAGCACAGCGCTGGCGCATGCACAGGCGCTGTGCCTGCAGTAGGATTATGACCAGCGGGGCTAGCAGCCCGCGGGTGCCCCACCCGCGGGCATTGCCTACGGCCATAGCGCACGCAAGGGCAGGCGGTGTCGACAAATAGGCCGCATGCACGCATCAACTGTTGCTATGCACAGTTGCAACTACGGATGGTTGGCCGCCCGCAAGAAGAGCTGCCTGCAACATGTAGGCGGTGGCACTCGCGGGCGAGTGGCCCGTAGGGGCAATCGCCCACAGGGGCGCCCGCCCATGGCGATGCCCAACCACAAGGGAGGCGCTACCCGTAAGCGAGTCACCCGCAGGCAAGGGCAACGCCGTGCCCCCCGCCGCATAGGCCATCGCTGACAGGGTGGCGGCGGCGGTGGTTGCTAGGGGAGAAAGGGATTAGGGTTTTTGGGCAAAAGATAGTTTTGCCCCTCGGAATTTGAGAAATTTCAATTCTATCTTTTATCCAAATTATGAAAATACCCCTCAGAATTTAGAAAGTTCCCTGCATGTCCTTGATTTCAAAAAATATTAATTAATTAAAATGTTTAATTGATTATTATTATTTATTATCTAGTAGTCCTACATGATGATGATTTATACATGTGATGTATGATGTGTGGATGGATGATCATGGACCGTGTGATGTGTGTACTTGTGATTATTATTATTAGGGCCTACGAGCCTCCATTATATTTCTCATTTATTGTCAGGCCTACGTGCCTATGATTAAGTTGTAATCATATGAGGAGACGCAGCAGGAACGTGGATGCGATAGCGGGACCCACGAGATGGACGATCTCGATGCATGGAGATGCATCGAGATGTTGACAGAATCGACGAGGACGAGATGGACGATCACAGGGCATGGAGATACACTGTTGCATACATAGATCTTGATGTGAGTGATTAGGCCTACTGGCTCGGGCCTGATCACATTAGGCTGTGGTCTATGATCATCTGGTGTGATTGTTTTTACATCTACTAGATATATATATATATTTGCATGCGATGTAGATATATATTAAATATGTATATGTGAGACATATCATATTAGGAGACCAAATTATAGAAACCTCTCTCTCGACAATATTAAGTCGGTAAACGTGAGGCAATTAGATTGACCCACGTGGCCTTCCATCGTTATAGGTAGGAACCGATTCCCGATATAGGTTGAGTTGGTCGAGTCTCTCGAGGCTCACCTATATCGTGATTCGCTATCTTATCTATGACATAGAGATGTCACTAGTGACCTGATGACATGGTATGCTTGGTCGAGTCCCTCGAGGGTATATCATCAAATCAGACTCATCTTGTAACGAAGGTGTTGACTTAACCGAACATCATGGTTGGTCGAGTCCCTCGAGATCATAATGATTCGGAAGCCGAACAAGATAGGAATCATAAGGAGTTGTGATCTACAAGAGTTGTCTATCTTTTGGGCTTAGTGTGATTATTCGAATTTCTCGAGGTTACACTAAGACGCTGACTGGATCCTAATCCCCACTAGAAGTCTGCCGGAGACTTTCGTTTCACGTGCTGAGGGTGTCGCGTGACTCACTAGTAGAATAGTGGAAGCATATTAAGATAGAAGTCCATATCTTGATTGTTTATTTTTTGTAAAATCTGTATGTTATTCATTTCTATTGCATATTTATTTTCAGAAAATGTCGTTTTCAAATCCCTTACGTAGCATACTTGATGTCAATAGCCTAACTGGTCCAAATTATACGGATTGGCTCCGCAACTTGAGAATTGTTTTCACAGTGGAGAAAATCACATACATCCTTGATACAGTAATGCCTATGCCCGAGGAAGGGGCAAGCAAGAATGAGATTGCTAGTTACGTGAAGTATATTGATGATTCCACTCTTGCTCAATGCTACATGTTAGGCTCTATGACTCCTGAGTTATAGAGACAACATGAAAAGATGAATGTCAGATCCATTCTCCTATATGTTCATAAATTGTTTGAGGAATAGGGAAGGACTCAGTGATATGAGATATCCAAGAGCCTCTTTTGCGCTAGGATGACTAAGGGGACACTAGTTCGAAACCATGTTCTAAAGATGATTGAGTGGATAGAGAAACTCATAGGTCTAAGAATGGTCCTAGAGGATAACTTGTGTATGAACATTATGCTTCAGTCCCTACCAGATTCCTTTTCGCAGTTCATAATGAATTTTAATATAAACAAGCTTGAGATGACTCTCCTAGAGCTCCTTAATATGTTGAGGAAGGCAGAGAGTACTATCAAGAAAGAGAAGCTAGTTCTCTACACTAGTGAAACCAGAAAGAAAAGGAAAGCAAAAAAATCCCTTAAGAAGGGCAAGGGCAAGGGCAAACTAGGTAAAGCAAAGGTTGCTAAGAAAGACCCGACAAAGGACAAAGGCCAGTACTTCCACTGTGGCAAAGATGGGCACTGGAAGAGAAACTACAAAAAGTATGTTGCAGAGAGGGTGAAACAGAAGCTTGGAGAAGCTTCAGGTACATTCATGATCAGTCTTCATTTGTTAGATTCTTATGATAACACATGGGTATTGGATACCGGTAGTGCTTATCTTATATACAATTCGTTGCAGGTTCTGGTCAGGCCTAGAAGATTGGAGAGTGGCGAGATGGACCTCAAGATGGACAATGGAGTAAAAGTTGCTATAGTAGCTGTTGGCGAGGTCGCCCTATATATGCCTGGTGGAGCTTTTATTGCATTAGATGCATGTTATTTTGTTCCTTCAATTATCAAAGACATTATCTATATTTTATGTTTGACAATTAGTGGATATAAATTAGTTTTTAAGAATAATGGTTATTCGATATTATTAGATGATGAGATCATCACGAAAGGAACTTTGCATAATGGTTTGTTTATGCTAGACACTACTCCACATATCATGAATATAAGTGTGTCTAAGTGGAAACAAGATGAGGTGAACAGTGTATACATGTGATATTGTAGGCTAGGTCACATCCATGAGGGAAAGATTCAAAAGTTGCTAAAGGATGGATATATAGATCCATTTGACTATGAATCATATGCAACTTGCGAGCCTTGCTTTTGTGGAAAACTGACCAACTCTCCATTTAGTGGAACTAGAGAGAGCCATTAAGCTGTTGGAACTCATACATAGTGATGTATGTGGACCCATGTCAACTCATGCTATTGGTGGTTACCCCTACTTCATTACTTTTACTAATGATTTCTCAAGGTAAGGATATGTGCACTTAATGAAGCATAAGTCTGAGGCATTTGAGAAATTCAGAGAGTATAAGAATGAAGTGGAGAACCAGACTGGAAAGAGTATCAAGACTCTTCGATCAGATCGAGGAGGTGAGTACAAGTACAGAGTTTACTCAATTTCTTAAGGACCATGGGATATTATCCCAATGGAGACCTCCTTATACACCTCAGCTCAATGGTGTATTTGAAAGGAGAAATCATACGCTATTAGACATAGTATGGTCCATGATGAGTTTTGTTGACCTATCCATCTCATTCTGAGGATATGCCATAGAGACCGCATCTTATCTTCTGAACAGAGTTCCAACCAAATCAGTAGTGTCTACACCATATGAGATATGGAAAGGGAATAAACCTGATCTTAAGGTTGTTAAGATTTGGGGCTGCCTTGCCCACGTTAAAAGACATAACCCCGATAAATTGGAATCGAGGACAGAGCGGTGCAAGTTCATGGGATACCCCAAGGAAACTTATGGGTATTATTTCTATCATCTCGAGATGATAGAAATAATACCCACAAGTTGGAATCGAGGATAGAGCGGTGCAAGTTCATGGGATACCCCAAGGAAACTTGTGGGTATTATTTCTATCATCTCGAGAACCAAAAGGTTTTTGTAGCCAAGAGAGCAATGTTCCTTGAGAAGGAACATATTCTTGGCGGAGATAGTGGGAGCATGATAGAATCGAGTGAGGTTGGAGAACCTAACTCAAGCACCACTCTACAACCCGAGTCTATTCAAGTACCTAATACACAAGTTCCAACTTTACGTAGGTCCGACAGAGTATCCCATTCTCTTGAGAGATATGTGGGACATATTAAAGGAGAGAATGTTGAGGATATTGATCCTCAAACCTCGAGGAGGCTATTATGAGTATAGACTCTGGGAAGTGGCAAGAAGCCATGAATTCTAAGATGGATTCTATTTACTCTAACAAGGTTTGAAACCTAGTTGATGTGCCCAAAGGTATTGTACCCATCAGTTGCAAATGGATCTTTAAGAAGAAGATCAAAGTAGATGGAAAGGTAGAGACCTATAAAGCAAGGCTAGTGGCTAAGAGGTATCGTCAAAGGCAAGGTGTTGACTATGATGAAACCTTCTCACCCGTAACAATGCTAAAATCCATTCAAATTCTATTGGCTATTGCAGCATACTATGATTATGAGATCTGACAGATGGATATGAAAATCGCATTCCTCAATAGAAACATCGAGGAAGGGATGTATATGATACAACCCGAGGGATTCGTGTCTAAGGACTGCCCAGATAAGGTGTGTAGGTTGCTTAGATCCATTTATGGACTAAAGCAAGCTTCTCGAAGTTGGAACATAATATTTGATAAGGCAATCAGATCTTATGACTTCGTTAAGAACGAAGATGAGCCTTGTGTGTACAAGAAGGTAAGTGGGAGCGCTGTCACCTTTTTGGTGTTATATGTGGATGACATCCTGATCATTGGGAATGATGTAGGAATGCTATCCACAGTAAAGGCTTGGTTATCTAGACACTTCTCCATGAAGGACTTAGGGAAAGTATCCTATATCTTGGGGATTTAAATCTATAGAGATAAATCCAAGAGGATGCTTAGTTTGTCCTAATCTAGGTATATAGAAACCATTGTCAAAAGGTTTGGTATGGAAAATTTCAAGAGAGGTCTCATACCTTTGAGACATGGGATATCGCTTTCTATGATTATGTCCCCAGAAACTCCTGAAGAAAGGGCGAACATGGATATGATACCTTATGCCTCAGCGATAGGGTCTATCACGTATGCCGTGCTATGCATTAGGCCTGATATAGCGCATGCTCTGAGTGTCACGAGTAGGTAACATGCGGATCTAGGCTTGGAGCACTGGAAAGCAGTAAAGTGTAACCTTAAGTACTTGAGAAGGACTAAGGATCTTTTACTAGTATATAGAGGTAATAGCCTTAGGGTTGAAGGCTACACAGACTCAAGTTTTTAGTTTAATGTTGATGATAGCAAGTCAAATTCAGGGTATGTGTACACCTTGAATGGAGGAGCAGTGTGCTGGAAGTGTTCCAAGCAAGATACTATTACTGACTCGACCATAGAGGTGGAGTACATTATTGCAGTAGATGCAGTAAAGGAGGGAGTCTAGGTGAAGAAGTTCATCACAGATTTCGGAGTTGTACTAGGTAGTGAGGAGGCAAATTCCTTATATTGTGACAACAACGGGGCAATTGCTCAAGCAAAGGAACCCAGGTCTCATCAGAAATCTAAGCATGTTCTAAGGAGGTTCCACCTGATTAGAAAGATCATGACCCGAGGAGATATAGTAGTAGAAAGAGTTCCATCCGAAGATAACATTGCAGATCCACTAATAAAGCCATTGTCTCAGATTATCTTTGAGCGTCACACGAGTCTGATAGGGATCAAACACATCGATGATTGGCTTTAGGTCTAATGGAAGATTGCTAGTCATAGGTGCCCTACAAGCTAATCACATGAGTGATGACACGTGTGACTTGATACATAATCTTTTTACTTATTATATTTTTGACATTTATCACTTTATATGGACTATTGCATATATGCATGTATATATTGTGATGTCCTTGGATCTGTACAATGGGAATTGGATCATGATGAGATCATGATAATGAGACCGATTCACCTTTAAACACAAATCCTAAATAATCCCGATTATAGGTTACCCGAGAGGGACATCGAGATAACCGGACAGACTAGTGTGCTATATACCCATCTATATGATGGATGCAGCTTGTCTCATAGCTACTCGTGTGGGAACACTAGGGATATAGTATAGGTGTGCATTGGAGAATGAGTTCACTGATTGATCCGCTTATGGATTACTGGATGGTTGATGATGCCTTATTGTCAGACAACGATTCTGTAGTCCTAGTGGTGTATCTGGTCCTTAGACATGAGACACCAAGGATGTCCTGTATGAGTGCTCTACTCTTTGATACCAGACTTATAGGTTTAGATGTCCCAAATCTAGTACAACTGGGCATTGAGAGTGGCAATCGAACTTATGAGGGCTATTTAGTGTCGATAGAGGATCATCCACTCTCAGCGTCATGAGAGGAATTTCTCATGTGTTCTTACTCAGATAAATCCCTAGCAAGAGTCATTCGGATTGAGAGAGAAAGAGTTCTCTAGGAGAATTCGATTAGAGCGAGACTCGAGTAGAAACCATATAGTTCTGACAGCACCATACCTAGTATACAGTCTCTGGGATATTAGATGGATGAGGGACTATAAGTACATGGTAATCGAGGATAGACAGGTCCAATTGATTGAATTCCCCTGTATCGTTTGGGGACTGCGGCGTAGTGGCCTAGTACGTCCGCAGTCGATGAGTTGAGTAAATTATTATGGAGATAATAATTCACTAAGGCAGAAGGAGTTCTGACAAGTATGACTCACAGCCTGCTCGATATTGGGCCTAGCGGGTCACACACATATGGTAGGTGTTGCGATGAGTAGAGGTTCGGATATAAGATATCCACCGAAGCCCTTTTTTTATTGGATATCCAATAAGCCCATGAATTATTGGATCCTATGAATGAGATTCAATAAAAGCCCATGACAGATTATTGGATAGAGATCCACTAATCTAAGAGGCTAGGATAATTGGATGTAGATCCAATACCCAATAGGGGAAGATCCATTAGGATTTGACATGGGACCTCTAAAAATAGGAGGGATTTAGTGGTTCATAGGCTAGAGCCTTTGCTTGCAGTTATTACTGCCAACGGTGGTACCGCCCCTATCAGGTGGTGGTACCGCTAGAGCTCAGTCTCCGAGCTCTGTTAGGCGGTCATACCGCCCAATGTCAGGTGTAAGGCGATGGTACCGCTAGTACCTCAGAAATCTAGGATGAGACACTTTTTGGCTCCATTTTTTTAAGCCATTGGGGCCTATAAAAACCCCACCCTTTTCTGCATAAAAGGGCAAGAAAAGTATTGAGATAATCTTGAGTTATTGGGGTGTAAACGTGTTGTAAACGAGTGCTAGAGTCCTCCTCCTCCTTTTCTAAGTTTTGAGATCATTCAAGAGAAGAATGAGACTGGTAAGGGTTCTCTCCTAAACCCGTAAAAAGAAAAAAAACGCTATAAAAGAGGTGGTTGGTCTTCATCTATTGAAGGAAGGCCTTTAGTGGATGCCAGAGACCTCATCGGAGGGGGAATCCAAAAGTAGATGTAGGTCACGTTGACTAAACCACTCTAAATTCTGGTTTGCTTTTTATTTATGCAAATTTACTTTACTGCAAATCTCTTTAATCTTCTCTTGCACTTTTACAAAAGCTTTCAAGTTCAACTTCTCTTAGAAACAGATTAAATCGAAATTATATTTGTCGAAATCAGTTTTAAACGAAACGAATAATTTTCTGAAATATCGAAAGTTTTCCGCTACACTAATTCACCCCCCCCTCTTAGTGCCACACTTGATCCTAACATGGATATCTAGATCCATTCGACTATAAGTCATATGCAACATGCTAACCTTGCCTTCATGGAAAACTGATCAACTCTACATTTAGTGGAACTGGAGAGAGAGCCACTGAGCTGTTGGAACTCATACGTAGTGATGTATATGGACCCATGTCAACTCATGCCATTGGTGGTTATTCCTACTTCATTACCTTTACTGGTGATTTCTGAAGGTATAGATATATGTACTTAATGAAGTACAAGCCCGAGGCCTTTGAGAAATTCAAAGAGTATAAGAATGAAGTGGAGAACCAGATTGGAAAGAGTATCAAGACTTTTCGATCAGATCGAGGAGGTGAGTACTTAAGTACAGAGTTTACTCAGTTCCTTAGAGACCATGGTATATTATCCCAATGGACACCTCCTTATACACCTCAGCTCAATGGTGTATCTAAAAGTAGGAATCATACGTTGTTAGACATAGTACGGTCCATGATGAGTTTCGCTTACCTATCAATCTCATTTTGGGGATATGCTCTAGAGACCGCAGCTTATCTTCTAAACAAAGTTCCAACTAAGTCAGTAGTGTCTACACCATATGAGATATAGAAAGGGAAGAAGCTCAATTTTAAGGTTGTTAAGATTTGGGGCTACCATACCCACATTAAAAGATAAAACCCAGATAAGTTGGAATTAAGGACAGAGCAGTGCAAGTTTGTGGGATACCCCAAGGAAACTTGTGGATATTATTTCTATCATCTTGAGGACCAAAAGCTCATTGTAGCTAAGAGAGCGATGTTCCTTAAGAAGGAACACATTCTTGGCAGAGATAGTGGGAGCATGATAGAGTTGAGCGAGGTTGGAGAACGTAGCTCAAGCATCACTCTATAGCCCGAGTCTATTCAAGCACCTGATACACAAGTTCCAACTTTATGTAGATCCAACAGAGTATCATATCCTCCTAAGAGATATGTGGGAAATATTAGAGGAGAGGATGTTAAGGATATTGATCCTCAAACCTACGAGAAAGCTATTATAAATATAGACTCCGGGAAGTGACAAGAAGCCATGAATTCTGAGATGGATTCCATGTACTCCAACAAGGTTTGGAACCTACTTGATGTGCCCGAGGGTATTGTACCCATCGGTTGCAAGTGAATCTTTAAGAAAAAGATTGGAGTAGATGGAAAGGTAGAGACCGATAAAACAAGACTAGTGGCTAAGGGGTAATGTCAAAGGCAAGGTGTTGACTATGACGAAACCTTCTCACCTATAGCAATGCTAAAATTCATCCGAATTCTATTGGCTATTGTAGTACACTATGATTATGAGATTTGACAGATAGATGTGAAAATCGCATTCCTCAATGAGAACCTCGAGGAGAAGGTGTATATAATACAACCCGAGAGATTTATATCCAAGGACTACCCAAATAAGGTGTGCGGGTTGCTTAGATCCATCTATGGACTAAAGCAAGCTTCCCGAAGTTGGAACATAAAATTTGATGAAGCAATCAGATCTTATGACTTCGTTAAGAACGAAGATGAGCCTTGTGTGTTTAGGAAAGTAAGTGGGAGCGCTATTACCTTTTTGGTGTTATATGTGGATGACATCCTGATCGCAGTAAAGGCTTGGTTATCTAGACACTTCTCCATGAAGGACTTAGGGGAAGCATCCTATATCTTGGGGATTCAGATCTATAGAGATAGATCCAAGAGGATGCTTAGCTTGTCTCAATTCAAGTACATAGACACCATTGTCAAAAGGTTTGACATGGAAAATTCTAAGATAGGTCTCATACTGATGAGACATGGGATATCGCTTTCTAGGAGTATGTCCCCAAAGACTCCTGAAGAAAGGGCCAATATGGATAGGATACCCTATGCATCAGCAATAGGGTCTATCATATGTGTCATACTATGTACCAGGCCTGATATAGCGTATGCTTTGAGTATCACGAGTAGGTATCAAGTGAATCCAGGCTTAGTGCACTAAAAATCAATAAAGTGTATCCTTAAGTACTTGAGAAGGACTAAGGATCTTTTACTAGTATATGGAGATAGTAGCCCTAGGGTTAAAGGCTACACGGACTCGAGTTTTCAGTCTGATGTCGATGATAGCAAGTCAAATTTGGGGTATGTGTACACCTTGAATGGAGGAGCAGTGTGTTGGAAGAGTTCAAAGCAAGAAACTATTACTGACTCGACCATAGAGACGGAGTATATTGCTACAACAAAGACAGCAAAGGAGGGAGTCTGGATAAAGAAGTTCATCACAGATCTAGGAGTCGTGCTAGGTAGTGAGGAGCTGATTTCCTTATATTACGACAACAATGGGGCGATTGCTAAAGCGAAGGAACCCAAGTCTTATCAGAAATCTAAGCATGTTTTGAGGAGGTTCCACCTGATCAGAGAGATCATGACCCGAGGAGATGTAGTAGTAGAAAGAGTTCCATCCAAAGATAACATTGCAGATCCACTAACAAAGCCGTTGTCTTAGATTGTCTTTGAGCGTCACCGGAGTCTGATGGGGATTAGACATATAAGTGATTGGCTTTAGGTCAAGTGGGTGATTGCTAGTCATAGGTGCCTAGCAAGCTAATCACGTGAGTGATGGCAAGTATGACTTGTTAGGGAATCTTTTTGCTTATTATATTTTGGCATTTATCACTTTATATTGACTATTACACACACACACACACACACACACACACACACACACACACACACACACACACACACACACACACACACACACACACACACATATATATATATATATATATATATATATATATATATATATATATATATATATATATATATATATATATATAAATAGTGATGTCCTTGGATCTATGCAATGAGAATCGGATAGTGATGAGATCACGATAATGAGACTGATTTGCCTTTAAATATATATCCTAAATAATCCCGGTCATAGGTTACTCGAGAGGGACATCGTGATAATCAGACAGACTGGTGTGCTATATACCCGTCTATATGATGGATGCAGCTGGTCTCATAGTTGCTCGTGTGGGGACACTAGAGATATAGTATAAGTGCTTATTAGAGAATGAGTTCACTGATTGATTCGCTTATGGAATGCTCGATTGTTGATGATACCTTATTGTCAAACAGCGATTCTGTAGTCCTAGTGGTGTATCTGGTCCTTAGACTTGAGACACCAAGAATGTCCTATATGAGTGCTCCATTCTTTGATACTGGACTTATAAGTTTGGATGTCCTAGATCTAGTATAGCCGGTCATCGGGAGTGATAGTCAACCTTATGAGGGCTATTGAGTGTCAATAGAGGATCATCCACTCTTGGTGTCATGAAAGGAATATCTCATATGTTCTTGCTCAGACAAATCCCTAGCTAGGGTTATTCGGATTGAGAGAGAAAGAGTTCTCTGGGAGAATCCAATTAGAATGAGACTCAAATAGAAACCATATGGGTCTGACAGCACCATACCCGGTATACGGTCTCTGAGATATTAGATGGATGAGGGACTATATGTACATAGTAACTAAGGACAGACATGGCCAATAGATTGGATTCCCTTGTATCGTTTGGGGACTATGACGTAGTGGCCTAGTACGTCCGTAGTTTATGAGTCGAATGAATTATTATGGAGATAATAATTCATTGAGCCAGAATGAGTTTTGATAGGTATAACTCATGGACAGTTCGATATTGGGCATAGAGGGTCACACATATATAGTAGGCATTGCAATGAGTAGAGGTTCGGATATGAGATATCCGCTGGAGCCCCTATCTTATTGGATATCCAATAAGCCCCTGAATTATTGGATCTTATAGATGAGATCCAAGAAGAGCCCATAAGAGATTATTGGATAGAGATCCACTAATCTAAGAGGCTTGGGTAGTTGGTTGGAGATCCAATACCCAATAGGGGAGGATCCATTAGGTTAAGTTGATAGGGGACCTCTAAAAATAGGAGGGATTCAGTAGTTCATAAGCTAGAGCCTTTGCTTGCCTCACTTATTCTCCTCCCCCTCTCCACCTCAACACAGGCTTAGAGTTTTGAGGAGCGTCATCGTAGCCCTACTATGTAGATCACCGCTAGAGAGGAGGGTGCTTGACCTCCTTCACCCTCTTCTATAGATCTGTAGGGAAATAGGGATATACAATCTCCCTGAGTAACACAATCTACTCTATACGCAGTTTTAAGTTTCATGAATTTTTGCGCACCAATCTTTGCATGACGACCAACAAACCTTTGGGGAATTGGGGATTTTATTTTCTATTCTTCCGCTGCGCATGAGATGTCGCCCCCAAGATTTCCCAACATAATATTCCTCCCGTGACGATCTCATCATCTAATATTATTGAACAATCATTGTTCTTAAAAATTAATTTTTGTCCACTAACTGTCAAACATAAAATGGAAATAATGTTTTTGATAATAAAAAGAACATAGTAGCATGCATCCAATGCAATAATAGCTCTAACAAGCAAATGTAGGGTGACCTCGTCAACAACTATTGCAGCAACTTTTGCTCCATTACCCATCTTAAGGTCCATCTCGCCTCTCGCTAATCTCCTAGGTCTTGCTAGAACCTGTAACGAATTGCAAATATGATAAGCACTATCGGTATCCTATACCCAAGTGTTATCATAAGAGTATGACAAATGGAGACTAATTATAAATGTACCTAAAGCTTTTCCAAGCTTTTGTTTCGCCCTTTTTGTAAGTTACTCTTGTGACGCTCAAAGACAATATAAGACAATGACTTTGTTAGTGGATCTGCAATGTTATCTTCGGATGGAACTCTTTCCACTACATCTCCTCGGGTCATGATCTCTCTAATAAGCTGGAACCTCCACAGAATACTTCTGATTAGACCCAGGTTCCTTTATTTGAGTAATCGCCCTATAGTTGTCGTAATATAAGGGAATCGACTCCTCGTTACCTGACACGACTCCCAGATCTATGATGAACTTCTTTATCCAGACTCCCTCCTTTGCTGCCTCTACTGCAACAATGTACTCCACCTTTGTGGTCAAGTCAGAAGTAGTATCTTGCTTGGAACTCTTCCAGCACACTACTCCTCCATTCAAGGTGTAAACATACCCCGAATTTGACTTGCTATCATTGACATCGGATTGAAAACTCAAGTTCGTATAGCCTTCAACCCTGAGGCTACTAGCTTCATATACTAGTAAAATATCCTTAGTCCTTCTCAAGTACTTAAGGATACACTTTACTGCTTTTTAGTACTCCAAGCTTGGATCCGCTTGATACCTGCTCGTGACATTCAAAGCATGTGCTATATCAGGCCTGGTACATAGCATGACATACATGATAGACCCTATCGTTGAGGCATAGGGTATCCTATCCATATTCGCCCTTTCTTCAGGAGTCTTTAGGGACATACTACTAGAAAATGATATCTTATGTCTCATCGGTATGAGACCTCTCTTGAAATTTTTTATGCCAAACCTTTTGACAATGGTGTCTATGTACCTGGACTAGGATAAGCCAAGCATCCTCTTGGATCTATCTCTATAGATCTGAATCTCCAAGGTATAGGATGCTTCCCCTATGTCCTTCATGGAGAAGTGTCTAGATAACTAAGCCTTTATTGTGGATAGCATTCCGACATTATTCCTAATGATCAGGATGTCATCCACATATAACACCAAAAAGGTGATAGCAGTCTCACTTACCTTCCTGTGCATACAAGGCTCATCTTCATTCTTAACGAAGTCATAAGATTTGATTGCCTCATCAAATCTTATGTTCCAACTTCGAGAAGCTTGTTTTAGTCCATAAATGGATCTAAGTAACCTGCATACCTTATCTGGGCAGTCCTTAGACATGAATCCCTCGGGTTGTATCATATACACCTCCTCCTCGAGGTTCCCATTGTGGAATGCGGTTTTCACATCCATCTGTCAGATCTCATAATCAAAGTGTGTTGTAATAGCCAATAGAATTTGGATGGATTTTAGCATTACTACAGGTGAGAAGGTTTTGTTATAGTAAACACCTTGCCTTTGATGATACCCCTTAGCCACTAACCTTCCTTTATAGGTCTCTACCTTTCCATCTACTTCGATCTTTTCTTAATGATCCACTTGCGACCGATAGGTACAATACCCTCAGGTGCATCAACTAGGTTCCAAACCTTGTTGGAGTATATGAAATCTATCTCAGAATTTATGGCTTCTTGCCACTTCCCAGAGACAATACTTATAATAGCCTCCTTGTAGGTCTAAGGATAAATATTCTTAACATCCTCTCCTCTAATATGTCCCACATATCTCTCAGGAGGATGGGATACTCTGCTGGACCTATGTAAAGTTGGAACTTGTGTATTAGGTACTTGAACAGACTCGGGCTATAGAGTGGTGCTTGAGCTAGGTTCTCCAACCTCGCTCAACTCTATCATGCTCCCATTGTCTCTACCAAGAATGTGTTCCTTCTCAAGGAACATCGCTCTCTTAGCTACAAAGACCTTTTAGTCCTCGAAATAATAGAAATAATACCTTCAAGTTTCCTTGGGGTATTCCATGAACTTGCACCACTTCGTCCTTGATTCTAGCTTATCGAGGTTGTGTCTTTTAACGTGGGTAGGGCAGCCCCAAATCTTAACAACCTTAAGATCGGGCTTCTTCCCTTTCCATATCTCATATGGTATAGATACTACCGACTTAGTTGGAACTATATTCAGAAGATAAGTTGCGGTCTCTAGGGCATATCCCCAGAATGAGATGGGTAGGTCAGCGAAACTCGTCATGGATCATACAATGTCTAACAGCGTACGATTCCTCCTTTCAAACACACCATTGAGCTGAGGTGTGTAAGGAGGTGTCTATTAGGATAATATCTCATGGTCCTTGAGGAACTGAGTAAACTCTATACTTAAGTACTCACCTTCTCGATCTGATTGAAGAGATTTGATACTCTTTCCAATCTGGTTCTCTACTTCATTCTTATACTCTATGAATTTCTCAAAGGCCTCAGACTTGTATTTCATTAAGTACACATATCTATACTTTAAGAAATCATCAGTAAAGGTAATGAAGTAGGAGTAACCACCAATGGCATGAGTTGACATGGGTCCACATACATCACTATGTATGAGTTCCAGCACATCGGTGGTGTTAGGATCAAGAGCGGTAATAAGAGGGGGGGGGAGGGTGAATTAGTGTAGTGGAAAAATATGTCGATTTTGAAAACCTTCGTAGGATAAAAACCGTTTCCGATGAAAAACCGATTTCAGAAACTTAACTTGAGCGTACGAAAAAACATAGTGGATGTAAAGAAAGTAAGGAGGTTTGCAGTTAAAGTAAATTGCACAAATAAAATGTAAACCAGATTTATAGTAGTTCGGTCGTCGTCGACCTACATCCACTCTCTGATTGCTCTTCTGTCGAGGCCACCGGTATCCACTATCGGTCTTCCTTCAATATGCGAAGACCAACCACCTTTTACACCCCTCTTCTCCTTTTCACGAGTTTAGGAGACAACCCTTGTAAGCACTCACACTCCTCTTACAGAATTCTAAACTTAGAGTGGAGGAGAGAATTTCTAAAGAGATTGCAATAGCGTTTTCTCACTTTTTAATCCTCTATGCTTATGTGTTTTACCCAGGGATGAGAGGGGTATTTATAGGCTTCAAGTGGATTCAAACTTGGAGCCTAAAAACATCTCATCCCGGGTTTCCCGGGTGCAGGTGGTACCATCGCCCAGCAGTTCTGACACTGGGCAGTACCACCGCCCAGTCTGGCGGTACCACCACCCAGATTGGCAGTACCACCGCCTAACATAGTCTCGAAGACTGTGCCACGATGGTGATACTTATTGGGTCACTATTTGGGCCTCTTATTGGGCCCAACACAATTCTTACATGGGTCCGATTGGCCCCTAATTGGGTTGGCCCACATCCAAACCCAATTATATGCTAACTACGATTCCTAAGACATATTCTAAGCTAAACAAGTCCGTAAGTCTAGTTTCTTTCTGCGAGCTTCCAACGATCTTCCGGTGAACTTTCGATGATCTCTCGGCAATGTTCCAACGGACTCTCTGCAAGCTCCTGGACTTCACGACGATCTTCTTTGCAAGTTCCGATGAGCTTCTTCCGGCAAGCTCTTAGACTTCTCGACTGGTTCCTGCAGAACTTCCGACGAACTCTCGAACTCCCAACAAAATCGCGTCCTTGACTTTGGGACTTCATTTTGCTTCATGTCTTGCTATCGTAGTTAATCCTACATATGTAAAAAACCACTTCAATCTAGACAATTATTACTAAGCTTGAATCTAGTGTTGTCTGGTATGTCATTGGTTAATCGGTGCTTCGTCTGAATCTTCGATGTATCGTCCTCTCTTGCGGCTTATTGCCCAATTGCCAGTTGATCTTCACAACTTCGATTTACTTAGCACAATGTCCGCTCTTCTTGGCCCGATGCTCGAGATCTTGGCCTGAAGCCTTTTACCGATACGTCGACCATTCCTTCGGCCCGACGTTTAATCTTTTGACATTTTCCACTCCGGCCCATCATGATTCTTCCTGCTTTAATTGTCTCTCCTTGATCGAAGCTACTTGCGTTACTCAGAAAACATATCAAATCAAAACACTTATCAATTGGTTTTATAATCAAAATCCAAGATTCAACAAGTAGCTCTCTCTCCAATTCCACTAAATAGAGAGTTGGTCAGTTTTCCATGAAGGAAGGCTCGCAAGTTGCATATGACTCATAGTCGAATGGATCTAGATATCCATTCTTTAGTAACTTTTGAATCCTTCTCTCATGGATGTGACCTAGCCTACAATACCATGGATGTGACCTCATCTTATTTCCTCTTAGACACACCTACATTCATGATATATGAAGTAATGTCTTGTCTAGCATAAATAAACCATTATGCAACATTCCTCTTGCCAATTTCCTTGACTTTGCTAGAATCTACAACAAATTACAAATGTGATAAGTAATACCGGTATCCAATACCAATGCACTATCACAAAAATCTGACAATTGGAGATTGATCATGAATGTACCTAAAGCTTCTCCAAGCTTTTGTTTTGCCCTCTCTGCAAGGTACTCTTTACAGTTCATCTTCCAATACCCGTCTTTATCATAGTAGAAGCACTGGCCTTTGTCCTTTGCCGGGTCTCTCATAGCAACCTTTGCTTTACCTGGTCTGCCCTTGTCTTTGCCCTTCTTAAGGGACTTTTCTGCTTTCCTTTTCTTTCTGGTCTCACTAGTGTAGAGAACTAGCTTCTCCTTTCTGATAGTGCTCTCTACCTCCCTCAACATATTGAGGAGCTATGAGAGAGTCACCTCAAGCTTGTTCATATTAATATTCATTATGAACTATGAAAAGGAATCTGGTAGGGACTGAAGCACAATGTCCACACAGAGGTTATCCTCTAGGACCATTCTTAGACCTGTGAATTTCTCTATCCACTCAATCATCTTTAAGACATGGTTCTGAACCGATGTCCCCTCAGTCATCCTAGCGCGAAAGAGGCTCTTGGATATCTCATATCGCTAAGTCTTTTCATGTTGTCTCTATAACTCATGAGTCATAAAGCCCAACATGTAACACTGAGCAAGAGTGGAGTCATCAATGTACTTCACATAGCGAGTGATCTCATCTTTGCTTACCCCTTCCTCGGGCGTAGGCATCACTATATCAAGGATGTACACGATTTTTTCTACCGTGAGAACAATTCTCAAGTTGCGGAGCTAATCCATATATTTTGGACCAGTAAGGCGGTTGACATCAAGTATGCTATGTAAGGGATTTGAAAGCGACATTTTCTTAAAATAAAGATATAGTAGAAATGAATAACATGCAGATTTTGTAAAAAATAAACAATCAAGATATGGACTTTTATCTTAATATGCTCCCACTATTTTACTTGCGAGTCACGCGACACCTTCAGTATGTGAAACAGAAGTCTCCGATAGACTTCTAGTGGGGATCAGGATCCAATCAGTGTCTTAGTGTAACCTCGAGAGACTCGACCAATCATACTAAGCCTAAAATGTGGGCAACTCTTGCCGATCACAACTTCTTATGATTCCCGTCTTGTTCGACCTCCGAATCACCATGGTCTCGAGGGACTTGACCAACCATGATGCTCGGTTAAGTTAACATCATCATTATAAGATGAGTATGATTTGATGATATACCCTCGAGGGACTCGACCAAGTATACCATGTCCTCGGGTCATCGTGACATCTCTATGTCATATGCAAGATAGCGAATCGTATAGGTGAGCCTCGAGGGACTAGACTAACTCAACCTACACTGGGAATCGGTCTCTACCTATAATAATGGAAGGCCATGTGGGTCAATCTAATTGCCTTACATTTACGGACTTAATATTATCGAGAGAGGGGTTTATATGATTTGGTCTCCTAATA
Source organism: Musa balbisiana (assembly GCA_004837865.1). Taxonomy (NCBI): domain Eukaryota; kingdom Viridiplantae; phylum Streptophyta; class Magnoliopsida; order Zingiberales; family Musaceae; genus Musa; species Musa balbisiana. The sequence continues at coordinate 24,284,564 of CM017196.1, read as the reverse complement.
TGACATGCCACACATATATATTTAATATATATATACATATCTAATAGGTGTATAAGCAATCACACTAGATGATCATGGATCACAGCCTAATGTGATCAGGCCCGAGCTAGTGGGCCTAATCACTCACATCAAGATCTATATGTATAGCGATGCATCTCTATGCCCTGTGATTGTCCATCTCGTCGTTGTCGGTTCCGTCAACATCTCGACGTATCTCTATGCATCGCGATCGTCCGTCTCATGGGTCTCATCATTGCTTCCACGCTCCTGCTGCGCCTCCTCGTATGATTACAACTTAATCATAGACATGCAAGCCCGACAATAAACGAGAAATATAATGGAGGCTCGCAGACCCCAATAATAATAATCACAAGTACGTACGTCACACAGTCCATGATCATCCGTCCACACATCATACATCATATATATAAATCATCATCATGTAGGACTACTAGATAATAATAAAAATAATAATCAATTAAACCTTTCAATTAATTAATATTTTTGAAATCAGGGACATGTAGGAAATTTTTTGAATTTCGAGGGGCATTTTCATAATTTAAAAAAGATACAATTATAATTTTGATAGTTTTGCCCAAGAATGCCCTAATCCCTTTCTCCCCTACTGTTGTAGCCGTCGTTGGCAGGGTGGCGGCGGCAACCTATGCGGCGAGGGGCGAGGCGCTGCCCCTGCCTACGAGCGGCTCGCCTGCGGGCGGTGTCGCCCTTGTAGGTGGGCGCCCCCGTGGGTAGTGCTGCCCCAGCGGGTGGGCGCCCTTGCAGGCCGCCTGCAAGCACCATCGACCCTTGTGGGTGCTCCGCCTGCCCATGCGGGTGGGGCACCTCGCGGGCTACTAGCCCCGTTGGCTAGCTGCTGTAGTGACAACTCACACGTAGATCGAGGCAAAAACTATTGTCATCCTTTCTTACTTTTGCGTCAACGATTTTGACATCAAAAACTTCTCCAAAATAAAACACATGTAGTTCAAAACCAATTTTCGTATGAACAACGTAGCTATGATATCACTATTGGGAAATCTTGGGGGCGACATCACATGCACAACGGAAGAATAGAAAAATAAAATCTTCAATTTCCCAAAATAATATTCGTCGTCGTACGAAGATTAGTGCGCAAAAATTTACGAAACTTAAAACTACGTGTAGTAAAGATTCTGTTACCTAGGGAGATCATATATCCCTGTTTCCCTACAAATCTCTAGGAGAGGGTGAAGGAGGTTAAGCGCCCTCCTCTCTAGTGGTGATCCACACAACAAGGCTGCGACGATGCTCCTCAAAACTCTAGGCCTACTCTGAGATGGACAGGAGGAGGAGAATAAGAGAGACAAGTAAAGGCTCTAGCCTATGAACCAATTAATCCCTCCTATTTATAGAGGTCCCCTATCAAACCCTAATGGATCCTCCCCTATTGGGTATTGGATCTACATCCAATTACCCAAGCCTCTTAGATTAGTGGATCTCTATCAAATAATCTATCATGGGCTTTTATTGGATCTCATTCATAGGATCCAATAATTCAAGGGCTTATTGGATATCCAATAAGATAAGGGCTCCGACGGATATCTCATATATGAACCTCTACTCATCGCAACACCTATTATATGTGTGTGACCCTTTAGGCCCAATATCGAGCTGGCCATGAGTCATACCTCTCAGAACTCCTTCTGGTTTAGTAAATTATTAACTTCATAATAATTCACTCGCCTCATCGACTATGGAAGTACTAGGCCACTACGTCGTAGTTCCCAAACGATATAGGGGAATCCAATCTATTGGACCTGTCTATCCTTAGTTACTGTGTACTTATAGTCCCTCATCCATTTAATATCTTAGAGACTGTATACCGGGCATGGTGCTATCAGATCCATACGGTTTCTACTCGAGTCTTGCTCTAATCGGATTCTCCCGGAGAACACTTTCTCTCTCAATTCGAATGACCCTAGCTAGGGACTTGTCTAAATAAGAACACATGAGATATTCCTCTCATGACACCGAGAGTGGATGATCCTCTATCGACACTCAATAGCCCTCGTAAGGCTGATTGCCACTTCCGATGACCGACTGTACTATATTTGGGGCATCCAAACCTATAAGTCCAGTATCAAAGAATGGATCATTCATATAGGACATCCTTGGTGTCTCAAGTCTAAGGACCAGATATACCACTAGGACTACGAAATCGTTATCTGACAATAAGGCATCATCAACCATCTAGTATTCCATAAGCGGATCAATTAGTGAACTCATTCTCCAATGAGCACCTATATTGTATTCCTAATATCCCCACATGAGCAGCTATGAGACTAACTTCATCCATTATATGGATAGGTATACAATACACTAGTTTGTCCAGTTATCTCGATATCCCTCTCGAGTAACCTATGACCGGGATTATTTAGGATATGTGTTTAAAGGCGAATTGGTCTCATTATCATGATCTCATCACGATCCGATTCCTATTGCATAGATCCAAGAACATCACAATATATATATGCAAATATGCAACAAGCAATATAAAGTGATAAATGCCAAAATATAATAAGCAAAAAGATTCCGTATCAAGTCACACGTGCCGTCACTCACGTGATTGGCTTACTGGATACCTATGACTAGCACTATATACTTTACGTAGTGAGTGATCTCATCCTTGCTTGCCCCTTCCTTAGGTGTTGGTATCACTATATCAAGGATGTACACGATTTTCTCCATCGTGAGAATAATTCTCAAGTTGCGGAGCCAATCCATATAATTCAAACTAGTGAGACAATTGACATCAAGTATACCACATAAGGGATTTGAAAGTGGCATTTTCTGAAAATAAAGATGTAGTAGAAATAAATAACATACCGATTTCATATAAAAATAAATAAATAAAATATGAACTTCTATCTTAATCTACTTTCATTATTTTTCAAGCAAGTCACGTAACATCCTCATTATGAGAAATGGAAGTCTTCGATAGACTTCTAGTAGGAATCGGGATCCAATCAGCATCTTAGTGTAATCTCGAGATATTTGACGAATCACACTAAGCCCAAAAGGTATGAAACTCTTACCGATCACAACTTCTTATGATTCCCGTCCTGTTCAGCATCTGAACCATCATGGTCTTGAGGAACTCGACCAACCATGATGTTCAGTTAAGTCAACACCTTCGTTCTAAGATGAGTCTGATTCGATGATATATACTCGAGGGACTTGACTATGCATACCATATCCTCGAGTCACTAGTGACATCTCTATGTTATAGGTAAGATAACAAATCACGATATAAGTAAGCCTCGAGGGACTCGACCAACTCAACCTACATCGGGAATCGGTCTCTACCTATAACGATGGAAGGCCACATGGGTTAATCTAATTACCTCATGTTTACCAGCTTAAGATTATCGAGAGAGAGGATTTTGATTTGGTCTCCTAATGTAATGTGTCACACACATATATATTTAATATATATGTATATCGTATGTAAATATATATACACATATCAAGTAGGTGTATAATCAATCACACATCATATGAGTAATCACACCAGATGATCATGGATCACATCCTAATGTGATCAAGCCTGAGCTAGTGATCTTGATCACTCACATCAAGATCAATGTGTGCAACGACGTATATCCATGCCTTGTGATCATCCATCTTGTCCTCATTGATTCTGTTGGGATCTCGACGTATCTCCATGTGTTGCAATCATCCGTTTTGACCTTGTGGGTTCTGCTATCCCTTCCATGCTCCCACTGCACCTTCTTATATAATTATAATTTAACCACATGCATGCAAGCCTGACAATAAATGAGAAATAAATTGAAACTTAATTGAATATTGATTTTGGAGCTTGAATAATTAAATCATAATTTCGATAAGATCAAATTTCTTTCAACCTAAATTTAATATATGCATTTAAAAGGACATATGATCATTTAAGTTTAAGTTTACCATAATATTTTAAAATGACAAATAGATATGGGAGTTTTGTTAAAATCTCATCATCAGTTGGTTATCATTATAAAAAAGGAGAGATTGTTGAATATAAGATTTTGATAATGAAACTAATTAATGAGTTTGTTAGACTAAATATACTTTTAAGATAAGTGATATAAGAAATACTTTGATCACAAACTTGGATAACTGAAAAGCCAACTATCAAGTAAGAGAGTCGGATGTTACGTTGAAAAATTATCATGTTGAAAATTAGACATCGAGATGAAGGATTGGTCGATATCCAAAAGATCAAACTTCGTGCTATAAGTTCAGGCATCATGCCAAAAGAATTGGATGTTGCACCATAAAATTAGATATCATAAGAAAGTCGATATGTCGATAAAATGGGTAATATGCTAGAGGTTCGGATGAAATGACGGAAGATCGGATGACTTGTTGGAAAAGCATACAACATGCCAAAATCTTCGTAAATATACCAGATATGTAGTTGATTTGTTAAAGTCTTAATTGACATCATTTTAGGTTAATTTAAGTTGGTATTGAGCTAAAATAATGCTAATTTATCAAGAAAGCCAATAGGCTTGAAGTTAGACTAAATTGGGCCTATTAGAAGGTGAAACAAGTGACTAAAGCAAGCATGGGTGATGGTACGATCAGGGCCAAGCGGTAATACTACCTAAGTAAGTCGACAAGCACTATTTTATATTTATCAAGCTTTTTGATAGTAGTACCACCTAGGTTGATGGTAGTACCATTAGAGCCAATGTTCGTAGCCTCGTTGGGGTGCTAGTACTATCCAGTACTAGCGGTTGTATCACTCGTAACCCAAAATTTGAAGGAATTAAATTTTTGGCTTCACTCTTCAAGCCTTAAATTTTTGAATTCACTCAAAATATTATAAACTCTCATTTTGAATATAGTTTGAGTCTTTTCTTCTTAAGTTTAGTTAAAATTCTAAGTTGTATAAAGTGAGAGATCTTGTATAAAAAAATTATATTAAGGTTATCTCCTCAGCCCAAAAAATGAGAAAGTTGTAACAAGGGTAGTTGATCTACTTCACCCATTAGAAAGAATATAGATAGTAAAAATCGATGATCTCGAGGAAAGAAAAATCATGAGTAGACATAGATCGGGAAGATCAAATCACTATAAATTAGTTTGCCTCTCTTTACTTTCCCTTTATTTATAACTTAGTTTTATTCTCTTTATAACTTTAACTTAATCAATCACGTTTTTAAAATATATTAATTTATCGATTAAATTTTAAAAATTAATTAATAATATTATTATACTAATTCACCCGCCTCCCACTCCTGATATAATCTAGTTCTTTTTAGTGCCAAATAGTAGTGCATATAGCCTTAAGAAGGATGCTTTGATAAATAGTAGTGCATATAGCCTCCCACTCCCACTTCTAAGGTGAAAGACTCATGGGCTGGTTGCTCCTACGGTCAAAATATTTATCTAAAAATTACTTTGATAAAAATTTCCTACTGCTGCAATCTTCTTAAAAGTGGTATCCTGAAACTATATCTATCATCTATACATTGATTCTATTGATCATTTATTTTTTGAGTGTTTTTTTTTCCTCCCATTTTTGGGATCTCATGTCATTAAAACGTAACATCTCATTTCAATTCTTTTATGGCTCTTGGCTTCAAGAAGATAGTGACCTAAAATCTAATCAAACTCTTAATTTCGTATTGTTGTTGCTAAGTCTTTATGGTTTCTTTGGAAGAACTATAATGATTATTTCGTTTGTAACCACGAACCCAATCTGTCTTCTCTGTGATGTAAAGTTGTTGCCACTATAAATGATTTTTTTTCGTATCCATTAGGCCTCAACGACCCTTTGATAAGGTTTGGTGGTGTCAATTTTATTTTCAAGAACGCTCATGGTGAGGTTGTTCTTGCAGGTTGCTCGTACAAGAAGATGCATTCTGTTCCTCCTGCCGAGATGTGGACAATTTATGAAGACTTAAGGATAGCATAATTTGAAAGGTTCTTAAACATCTCAATCTATCTACTACATCCAGATCATCAACATTTTGAAGAAAAATATGGATTGCCCCTAGTCAATCCAAAATATTTTATCAGATATTTTATTATTTGTTGCAAACATTTTTTATGAATTTATTTACGTTATCTTGGGTTTGGAACGCTCAAGCTCTTCCTAACCTACGCTCTAACCCTCTTTTTTACAACTTTATTTCTATTTTCAATTAATACATGATTTTAATTTTAAAAAAAGAAAAAGGGATTGACTAACGAGCAACTTATGTTGGTTTCATCCCATTCTACCTTCCAAAATGTAGAACTCATTTGTTCCATTTATAACATGATAAACACATGGATATACATCCATACATAGGCTTGAGCCCATTCCGTTTGCCTCATTTTATTGCTTTTAATTTTTTCTTTTCCTTTTTTACTTTCTGAGGGTCCAATTAATATTATTCAAGTCCCCTAACTCACTTGCGTAGCCTCTGCTTCGGCAGACATTTCTCATGATCGTTGTGTTCGTTCTTAATTTTTGCTATCGTTCACAAGGTGGCATCACATTTTCTCGAATAATATGATCTCGGGGTTCGGATATGTAAATTGATCCAAGACACAAGTTAGGAGAAAACTGGGCGTGCTCTTTCCCACTTCCTATTCTTCATGCTATTTTGGTCGGTCCGATCAAAAGATTGATTTTGTACCTAAGCAATGGATTATATTTTCCTTTTTTAACAAAAATTAAATAGTGAAGCAACGAATTATATTTATCAGCTCAGCAGGTCGTCTTTCTAGCAAATATAGGAATATTAGCATCATTCACGCCCAGAAATAAGACATGGGACCCATGCAGGTTTTGTTTGAACCGAAGGTGGAGATAGAAAGAAGAGAGAGAGAAAAAAAAAGGAAAGGACCAACTGCTGTACCCCCATGTAACCTGATATACATATTTCAAATTTTTATTTATCAAAGGCACGATAAAACATTCGTGCAACACACATGTTGATTATTCTCTTGAATGTCCTATCGTGTGAGCTTCTTATTCATTATGACAGCTATGTATGAACTGGAAGCGGAATGATCTTTAGTGGCCGAGCTGTCCCTGCTGTGGCCCGACACAAGAAAAGGATGGATCTAAAAAGAAGTGTCACGGCGAGTTCCCAAAAGAGGAAGGACAAAGGAACAGCATGCACCCAAGGAAACGTTACCAGACACGAGCAGGCAGAATATTGCTGTAAAGCACATGCATCATTGTATCGGCACCTGCCTCGACTCAAAGATCCATACGGTCAGGCCTGAACCGGAAAGACATGACTCATGACAAACAATCTTGCCATTTAAAGGCATCAACAAAGAGCCAGCACTCGAGTCTTGAAATCTTGCCCCATTAGGGTTAATATATCAGTACAAAGAGTTTGTTCTGAACAAGTACAGGGATGACATTATTAGATAAAATACACAGTACAAATGTTCTATATATCATGCCGTATCACCATAAATAATGACAATAAACATACCCCAAAAGAACGGAAAATACAAGCAACTAACAGAATATTTTAATGAGTCTTCTTCATTTCCACATCTCAGGCGACGCCTGACTTATTGTGATGAATCAAAATGAAGTTCAACTGCAATAATACATGAACAAAGACAACTCTTCCTCCACCATTTCATCCAATTACTAAAGAACAAAACCTGCAACTGCTTATCTTGCACAAACAAGAAACAACACAAGGCTGTACCAGCCTCCCAATTCTGTGATAGGAGTCCACAGCCAGAGTAGCATACATGGGAATAAAAATCTAGCACGCCATCTTTTAATCTATACATCAAAGCAGAACGCCGCCATGTACACAGATGCAAAGGCCGTCTGCTTTCCTGTGTGATAATAATGACAATGAGTGAGCTGCTGCAACCCATGAATTTTTCAATGCTTAATCATGATCCAGTGCTTAGTTGCAGTCTAATCCACACTCCTCCAAGAGAGGGCCATCTGATTTTGGCAGGAACGGATCAATCCGTACCCACAGTAGAGAGAAAATTGAAGCAAGGAGAATGGACCACACAATGACAATGGTAGGAGTCCGATTCTGCCGACCAACAAGACCCTTGAGGAAAGGATACAGGTGCATGATCACCCAAAAGGAAAAAAATAGTTTCCCGAACAAAGGTCCCCAAGATTCATATCCATTGTTTATTGCATTAGAGACACCCGCTACCACACCAATGAAGTTCACAATAAGCAAAGTCGTAGGAGGAATTAGCAACGTGGTCCATTTGAATGTGTATAACTCGGAGAACTCATCATCATCACCGGCCTTCGTTGTCACAGTGAAGTTGGTGTCTATACCTGCAAGGACCTTCAAAAGCCCCTGAAACACAGCAAACAGATGTGAGGAAACACCTCCGATAACCCAAAACTGCTCATTTCTCCACCAGTCATCAATGCCAACACCACTCCATCTCATTTCCAGGATGCTTGTTGCAAAGATGCAGATGAACAGTGACAGGAACCAAAGACTTGCAACATTGCTAAGCTGCAGTTAAAAAAAGTCAATATTAGCATCAAGAAATAAAAGATCAAAGGAATTCATTTGGAATTTAAAAAGAGAAAATGACATCACACCTCTGGGGTGATAAACTTTCCCGTGAGCAAGCAGACAGCAGGCAAGGTGCAGTAGGCCAAAAGAGGAATTGATGTCCAAGGATAAACCGTAGCATTAATGTATGACATCCTTTCCAACCATTTAAGTCCACCTCCATATCCATACCAGAGAGGACAGTGTTTGCTCAAGAAAATTTCCACAGACCCAAGAGCCCACCTAAGGACCTGGTGAAGACGATCTGAGAGATTGAGGGGTGCAGAACCCTTGAATGCAGGCCTTGTTGGTACACAATATATGGACCTCCACCCGTGGCAATGCATTTTGAATCCTGTCAATATATCTTCTGTCACTGAGCCATAGATCCACCCAATCTGTGATGAAAACATAGCAAATTAGGAAGATACCTTAAGCGCAACACATAAAAAATTTCAAGACCAAAAGAATTACCTCTTTTCCCCAGTCTGTCTTATCTTCATAGCCACAGCTAATAACATGGATAGCTTCCTTTAGTAAGGATGCCGGAGTAGCACCTTTTAGTATTCCACCATTCTCGAGGAGAGTAGATGCAACAAAAACAGGTGACTGTCCAAATTTCTTTTCTAACTTCTGTTCAGACATCAGATTTGGTTTTTCACTCTCATTTCCTGTGAACATAGTAAAAGGTTAAGATATTGAAATTTTATGATATCACAAAGATTGGAACAATTCTAATGTATTTCTAAATAGCCCTGTATTTATGCCTTTCCATGAACTAGTGTTGCCTAACAGAGAGTAGTGAATGGTTATAATCTAGTTTTAAAAGAACATGACAGTTAGCAAAATATATAAAGGCCAAAGCATTTCAATGAATGCAAACTAGGCAATAGTGTTGCACCTTATTCCTGAGCATTATGACCTACCTGTTATATAGCAAGAAAGTATATAGTAGCTACTTAGCAAACACTAGGTAACCTGTGGTAACATATTTCATATAGTTCTACAAAAAGTTACCAAGTTCCAAACAGAATGAAAAAATCCAGATACAAGCCAATGCCTGAGTGCTAACACACTGGGGTAGACTTTCAAGATGATTTGAGCATCAAGTTCTCTCAAATACTATACTCGGGCAGACTAAATGGAATCATGTCCTATCTCAATGTTCATGTTCATATGGTTACTACAACTACAAGACATATAACAAGATGAACCAGCAACATGACAGTGACAGGCATTGGCATACCTTGCTTGCCCTCTTCAATGCCCTCCAGTGCAAATACTGGTGCTCCAGAGTCACCTCTCCTGGAACTATTCTTCTTCTTTTCCTGCTTAGCTTTTTCATTTTTCTTCTTCCTCCTACCAGAACAACAGCATCCACAGCAGCACCACTTAGGCCAGCAATTGCACGTCCTAGTTGGTGGCTTCTTTGATTTTGGAGCATCATATCCATAGAGTGCCTGTCTTCTAAAAGCACATCCAGTGCCTACATAAATAGGTCCTTGAATCCCATCCAGACCTTTCATATTAATCTGCATCAATTCTTTATTTTACTTCTCTATGCATACTAGGTATATGAACTTATAACAAGGAAACTGTGCAAAAGATTCAAAAGTGTAACCAAGGAATGTGAATAAAATGTGACACTTACATCAAAAAACACTATGTTTCGATTAGCATAGCGATCATGTCGATCAATACCATCAAACCTCTGAGGGAACTGCACATAGCACACTCTCTTTCCTACAAGTGGATCCATCATGAAGCACATTGCCTCTCGTATAGCTTTGCTATTATTGAAGTAGTGGTCACAATCCACATTCAACAAGTAAGGTGCATTTGTTAGTACAGCAGAGACCCTAACCTGCCAAAAGCAATAGAATCAAATGAGTAAACCTAAAGCTACTGTTACACAAAGGCAGAAAAATCGATCCATGGGACAGCTTGTTACCAAAGCATTCATAGCACCAGCTTTTTTGTGATGATTGAATCCTGGCCTCTTTTCTCTAGAGACATAAACCAACCGTGGCAATTCATTCCCTTCCACATCATGCCCACCACTTTGCCCCAAAAAGACCTAAAAATTTATATCAGCAGAAAAACTATCAATTGCATTGGCAAAAAGCTGTTTGTTACCACAGCAGCAAATGTTACCACAGCAGCAAACAAAAGACTACATGGGACAGAAGATTCACCTGAATCATGCCTGGATGGTCACGGACATTATTTCCAGGCCATGGTGTTCCATCCTGCATTGTCCACCCTTCTTCTGGTACCTTTTGTGCTTTTGCAACCAAGGCATTGATTCGTACTTTGAATTCCTCATATTCTCTCTGCAAACAGAATCAAATTCAGAAAAAAATTATTTACATACACATTTTATCAAGAAGATATATGTATAATTTTTCATACTTTCATTGCTCTTCGTTCCTTAATAAACGAAGGGTGGACCTTATCCTTCAAATAATCCATCTTTTGCTGAAAATACCACTCTGGTGCACGGGGCTCAATATTGAATTTCTTACAGAAAGGAACCCATTTCTTTGCAAATTCGGACGTTTCTGACAATGCTTCAAATGTCAGCATAGCAGCGCCATCATCAGAAACATAGCAAGATACTTTTTCAACAGGGTAATCCACAGCAAGGATTGAGAGAACAGTGTTTGCAGTGATTAAAGGGGGTTCCTTCATAGGATCAACTGTACTCACGAAGATGTCTATCAGAGATAGCTGAGAAGGCTGCCCTTCTTTTTCATACCTAAGGAAAAAAATGAACAATTAGGCAGATAAATGAGTGATAAGGTGAACAAAGTTTACCATATTAGCAACCACAACTACCTCAATGACAATCTGTCGAGATAAGTTTCCCTTTCAATTGGAAGCCACTTGGGAAACTGATCGAGAATCCATGAAAGAGCAAACCAAATTTCGCAGATGACGGATATGAGCCACAATGGATATGCATCAGATGCAGGGTTTGTGATTCGGTAATGGAAGAAGAACCCAACAACTACAAGACGAATTATGATGATCATTCTGTATGGGTTTATTTGGCTAGAAGAAATGGGCAACTTTCTGGACAACGGTTGTCTCGCTTCATCCATTCTATAGAACACAAATTCAATGACAAGTTACAGTTTCTTACAAAGAAGTCAAATGCTGTAACTACAAAACATGAGAATTTATTTTGTTTCAATACAAGAATAAATGAAATACAAGCAGAATACAGTCTTTGATATCCACCTTGGCCTCATTGGAAAGAAAAAAAAACAGCAATATCTGAAAATGACATTTTCCTAAATTTCACATGATAGACCAATAAAATTTGTGTAACCATGTTGAACTTGACAATATCCTGAATTCATGACTCAGTAACTCAAAAAAAAGAAAAAAACCTCAATATGATAGCTATGATCAATAGGCCTTGTCAAAGAGATATGAACTTGAAAAATTTTAGCTTGCCTAATTTCTGGTTATGCTATATTGTTGTCATAACTCATTCAGAGATAACAGCCAGGGTAATCCATTTTTTTTAATAATTATAAACAACAGGACTTTGTGGAAAGAAAATTGTTCTTGCACTTATATGGCGACTAGTTTGTAATCACAGCTTCCTTGCTCAAACTGATAAAGGAATGCCCATCAATTATAGTGTTAAAATAAATGACCATTAAATGGAACAAAAATCTATACCTGTCTGTTATAATGCTAATTATACTGATTGGTCAGCCTCAATTTTTGTGTGGTAGCAGGACGCAGCTTAGCCAGACATTCTGTCAGCACTTTCATTTGAAAAACAGTTCTAAAACAACAGTAGAACTATTTGAAGATGTATTTTTGTTAAAACATAAAATTGAAAAGGGAATCTTGAGTATAAACACACAATATCAGACTTGTAAACTGGAGTAAACCATTGTCCAAATGTTACTGAAGAATGATTTTTAAGGATGATTGACATTCAACAGGATTTGGAGCTTACAATGGTAAATCAGGTTCATCACCGTCGTTATTCCAACCCTTGTCACCACCATTATTCCTGGTCATGTGCATTTTCTCTTGCTTCTGCTTCCAATTTTCCATTCGTTCCTTCCAGGCCACACTACCATATCCATAAGCGGCAAGATCCTTAGAAGGATCCATTGATCTAGGATGAACTGCAAGGCAACAGTTTTCCATTAATTTCCTGATGAACCAGAAAACCTGCTGGGTCAGTATTATGATTGCTCAACCTTATTCAAGTTGAAGATCCTAGTCGTGGTGCAGAAATCTGGGTACCTGGAATATTGGGATCTGGAAAGGGAAGCGGATGAATTCTTTTCCCTCCACCACCAATGAAAGAAGGAACAAGCGCATGCTGATCTGGAGGAATATCGTCAACCTGGAAGAGGAATGAACTTCACCCATCATAATAGAAGGGTTCTATTGGGTGCAAAGTACTGGCAGCAAAGTGTGAGTTCAATTACCATCTCGCCATTGGTGAGAAGTGGAACTTGAGGCACAACAAGAGCCACATAAGGTGTATTGATATCATCCCGGCGGCCATAGCTCCCGTGGCCCTGCAGCATGACCTCCGCCATGTACTTTGGGTCCTGCTGATCTCCCCCAACAAAGTTGAACTCGTTCTCAAGATCATCGACATCATCCTCTTCTTCGTCACCAGCCACACGAGGGCACCCTGCAAGAGAGGATGACAAAATTCTACAATATGAAACAACAAGGATTAAAGGCCAGAGAGATCTGCGACAAGAGAATGAGAAGGGATGAAATTATATTAGGGTTTGTTGCAAGCAAAGCAGATTACATTGATCTACTACAAGGGCTACTGCAAGGAAACTAGAAGATATGAAACTGTACTAGGGTCCAACAAAAGGACAGTGGACTAGAGAGATCTACAGCAAGGTAATCATAGGTGTTTGTTTATATTGCTAATAATACTAAATGCTCAACCCAATTTTCACAGGAAGTGAACCAAATCTTAAAAATTATAAGGAGGTTCAAATAGCAGAAAGCCTGAATAACAAATCATCAAAATCAATTACGACCATGAAAATAAGAACCCATGGATAATTATACTGGAAAAACACGGGGAGAGAAAATTAAAGGTAGATCTACCACAATTGAAGCAGGGAGGAGGAATTGAGGGCGTAGTATCTTAGTATTTTACCCTTGAGCCGCTTGAACCTGGTCTTGCACTGGGGGCAAACCTGATTGCCCTCCCGGCGCTCGTACTCGTAGCAAGTCCTGCAAATGGGGAAGGCGCACTCGTTGCAGGCGACGAAGAGATCTCCACCGACGGTGAGTCCGACGTCATCACCGCAGATCTGGCATATTTGCCCGCTCAGCTGCTGCAGCGGCTTCGGCTGCAGGCAAGAATCGAGTCACAAAACCTCCATACGAACGTTAAAACGGAACGCCTGATGGGATGAAAGAAACGGAGGAAGAGGATGTAGAGGTTACCCCCAATTCTCCATCGCGGCGGATGACCACGAGCTCGTTCCGGTTGTGAGAGCCGGCCACCAAACCAGCGCTCGCCTCCATGCGCCTGTTGGTGATATTCTATCTATTCTTGGAAAAGCACAAGTCAGCAAGCAATTCGACTCAATTCAAGCGGCGAGATCTCATCCCTTCCCTCCCTCTCTACTCTGGTGCGTAGTAGAACGGACAGGGAGGAACGGAAGCCTCTCTTTCTCTTACTTCCTAAAGAAGGTGATGCCAGCGAGTCCGCTACCTGCCCCACTTCTTCTCACTCCCACTTATTATTCCTTGCTTGTTTACAATGCCCACCTGGACTGATTTTTTTCCTTGGTTGGTTCTGTAAAATAGGACTGGAAAGGGCAAAAAAAAGAAAAAGAACAATCTCCGTCTCCCCTCGGCTGGAGGAATAAATGCATCAATCGGAAGGGGAGCCTGGAAGTGCGAAGCAGGCGATCGGGGTGGTTGATTAATGAACGAGAAAGACCAACAACCAGCACAGTTGGGAAAGCAACGTCTGAGCTGTCTCTGATGATCATGATCAAGCGGCTTAGCAAAACGTAGACCCCGCCCTTTATCCTCTTATCAATTTCTTTTATTTCTAAATTTTCTCAATCGGTTTCCCCTCTTTCTGTTCTCTTTCTTTTCTTTCTGTGCCTTATGGTCCATCATCTGTCTCACCTGCCCTTTCTTAATTCATTTTTGCCTTTTCTTTTGTATTGACCGGTCTGCCGACACAGCTGGTAAAAAAAACATAACCTATAACTATGAAAGAGCTGCGACATGGGAGTGATCAAGAAAATTGCTCCAACCGCATGTAAGAGACGGCGATGGAAAAAAAATAGTAAATAGAAGATAGAGAGGATGATTTAGGGATTGCACAAAATGACGACAGTGAAAATAGAGCAGGGTAGTGATCAAACAGGGAGAAACGACAAGGGTAACAGTCCGACACTTGGGTGCACGACTGTACATACTCAGCACAGGTACATGCTCGTGTCCGAAGTGGTATGTTATTTGATGGCAGATGACTTGATGTTACGACTTACACAGGAAGCCTCGATTGATCCGTGGAGTAGAGATTAGCATCAGCTTGAGTTCGCAGAGCTGACATATTCAACCACATCGGGTTAAGTCAAAACTCTTCAGATTAAAATTCACCTCACCTTCATTATTTACATTGAAAAAAAAATCTATCAATTTAACATAGTTTTCGTGTTATACTCAAGTAAGATTAAACATTTGAGATCTCATCAAATAAATTTATAATCAAAATATTGATACGATGAATGTCAAACTCACCTATGAAGGATTGTTCTAATAAATTTTGAAGATATCCTCTAATTTAAATATTAAAAATTTTGATAATTAACAATAACATTTGGAATTAAATCTCATCCTCATGATTTATCATTTAAAAAAAAATCTGATGGATCATGGTAATTAGACGAGGAATCAAAAGTAGTTGGAAGCTTAAAAATTGGGCTTCTGGAATTGATTACATAATTAATAGAAATGTTTTTTACTGTCACATAAGAAGACCTTGGGGAACAAAAAGACACCAGTTAGTCGAAGCCAGACATCAGTCTCATCGTCTCTCCCACTCGTAATAATGTATAAATGTTTTTACAGAGGCTGTGGTGTCTTTTTAGGTGTTTAAATTGCCGTCAACAACATAGGTCGACCGACTAATATGATTGTCCAAAGCTACAATTACATGTTTCGGATAGTTATTAAGTTCTTTATTCCTATGAATTGTATAATAGTAATCATACCGTTGGACAATCAACATTAGGAACCTTTTGGTGGCATAAAGACAAGTGCATGGTTGGTAGC
Source organism: Musa balbisiana (assembly GCA_004837865.1). Taxonomy (NCBI): domain Eukaryota; kingdom Viridiplantae; phylum Streptophyta; class Magnoliopsida; order Zingiberales; family Musaceae; genus Musa; species Musa balbisiana. The sequence goes on along the minus strand of CM017196.1, from coordinate 24,268,713 downwards.
AAGTCTCGGTTCTCGGCTACATTAGGAGAGAGAGAATCTAGAATTAAAAGTTGGGCCGTGCGGGAGTGGGGCCGAGTCTCCTGTATCGGTGACTGTACTGGTAAGTAACATGTGATTCTTTTCCTCGTGGTCGTAAATGAGTTAAAAGATAAAAGGACTTGACGAAATATTAAACGGAGTAACGTTAGCACGTCGTCTGGGCAGACTAAATAGTTCTCGTGAAGTTCGCCTATCTTTTTCCCAGCTCTGTTTGACGACGACTTTTCAACTATATTAAACAGCTTCATGTTGCTACTTGAGCCACGGAAGATGGTGATGCGCCAAATTCGACTGTTGGTACCTAAGTCGAATCGATGCGCACTCTATATTAGTATTAATAATAATAAATAAATAAATAAATAATCTAACATTGGGATACAAAACTGTTACCCAATCGTTAATGGCTAGTTCAGAAAATACTAATCGTTAATGACTAGTCCAAGAAATAACATCTCGATGACCTAGTTGGATGACAGACAAGAATCGTGCCCAACACACTGGATCCCACAATCAATTGTTTCGAAAAAAAACAAGCATAATAATTTTTTTACCATTTGTGGTCCACCCGACTCGTAGATAACAGTGCGACCATTTGGATCCACTTTTCTCTTTCAATCACAAATCAATATAGGAGCCTCCTTCCCTCACAAATCAATATAGAAGTCTCCGTAAATCCAAACATGCTATTTGTCAAAATGATAACCAAATTATTAATTAATTTAAAATAAAATATTTAAATTTAAATTAATAATAATAATAATAATATATTCATCAAATTATTATTAATTAATTATTATAAGTAATCGAAGGTCATACAATCTCCTGCAGTGTACTTGTTCTTTCTCGTGTGTTGATAAATCAAGAATAATTATCTTTGTAAAATCAAACATACTATTGATCTAATTAATAGAATGTGATTTTTAATTTATTAATTTGATAGATGGTATGATTATTATTTCTGATTAATTAGGACTCGTCACATGAGGTCTTATTAGGATATGTCCTATTAGGTATCGATGAAAACTAGCCAATTAAATATGCCACGTCATTAGATGTTATAAGATGATATAAAATGATATATTTCTTCTTTAAATCGATGGTTACAAAAATGATACTATATTAAACAGTCTTCTATGTTTTTGTTCGAAACTTACTAAACAAATACTTATGAGTTTTTTATGCTTGTAGACACATACTAAATTAGATCGTTAATAAAATTTTATCAAACAAATCCCTAATACAATCTTTATAGGAAGCAGAATACAAGATAAGATATCTTTAGTACTTGAACTAAAGTGGGACAAGAGATCTAGGATAAAAATATTTATCATCCGCAGAAAAATTATTCTCCCTCATCGTTCTTCTCTTTTAAATGTGACACCACGCAAAAAATAAATCAAATCAAATCAATTTCACTAAATCAATGATTAAATATGACATTATTGGATCGATGCTAAGAGAATCGTCGAGATAATATCATAAAAAAATCAAACATATGATATTTCTTAAGAACATATTAGAAAAAAGCTTCCTCTATCAACATTCGTCATGTCACTCTGAAACCCGAGGGGGATAAAATGCAGAATAAATTTCGAAAGAAAAACTAGTTATATAGTTATATTTGCTAGAATAATTTTTTCGGATAGAAAAGGAACAAACTCACGAAAATACTTCAATAAGATCAAAAAATAACTTACTTCAAGTTTAAAATCACAAAAGGATACAGAAAGTTTACCACCCCAAAGAAATTAAACAAGGATACAAAACTGAAAAATAAAAGACTCACCACTTAAGAAAGCATCCAAGATATACAGAGTTTAAGAAAGAACTCTAAGAGAGCTTCTGCCAATTATTAATTTCTAAACCCCTTTCTAACCCCTAAATACCAAAATAAATACTAGTGATGAAATAACCCTTTATAGGGAATTTCGAAATTAAGTGTTTTATAGCTAGTAACCAACTTCTTTAATACATTCCTTTGTCATGAAGAAAAGCACCTTGAAACAATTATAACTTTATCTAAGGAATGTGCTAATGAGTTGTTATATTTGAGTGGGCTAAGTTGAAAATTATAATGGAACATTATGGGCTTAAAAAATACCATAATATCACCAAGGTCCATATGAGCATGTTATAGCAAATTAGGCATTCCTATATCAATCTCCCTTGGTTGAAAAAGACTTATCCTCAAGTCCTTGTTTTTTCATCAATATTATTGTGAAAAGGATTTAAATTAGCCACATTAATTATTGGGGACACTATGTAATCTTCAGGTAGCTTGATCTCATAATTATTTTTACTAATTCTCTTAAATACCTTGAATGGACCATCAGCCTTTGGTTTCAATTTTTCAAATTTGCCTGGTGGAAATTGTTGAATCTCGGATTTTGATGATAAAACCATTTGATAATGTTATGATCTAATCTGTATTTTAGCTTCGATCAGGGAGAGACAATTAAAGCAAGCAGAATTATGTTGGGCCAAAGTGGAACATGTCAAAAGATTGGACGTCGAGCCGGAGGATCGGTTGACTTATTGATATAAGGATTTGGGCTATGGGTTCGGGCATCGGGCCAAGAAGAGTGGAAATTGCACTAAGAAAATCGGAATTGTAGAGGTCAACTGGCTGATTGGGCAATAGGCTGCAAGAGAGAACGATGCGCCGAAAAATCGAATGGTGCATCGATGAATCAATGACATGCCGGACAATATTTGATTTAGCTTTGTAATAATTGTCTAGATCAAAGTAAGTTTTATGTGTAATTGAGTTAGAATTGGGCCAACTCAGTTAGGTGCCAATTGGGATCAAGTTTGGGCTGTGTTGGACTAAGTGAAAGGCCCAAACAGTGACCTAACAGGTGGAACCGTTAGTGGCATAGTCTCTGAGACTATGTCAGGCGGTGGTACCACCCAAACACAGTCTCCAAGACTATGTCAGGCGGTGGTACCGCCCACCAGTAGGGTATCAGGCAATGGTATCACCAAACTGGGCAGTGGTATCGTCTAATATTAGTGCTGTAAGTGGTGGTACCGCTCAGTACTAGCAGTGATACCGCTAGTACTCGGAAGACTCGGGATGAGACTAGTTTTGGTTCTAAGTTTGAATCCATTTTAAGCCTATAAATATCTCTCTCATCCCTAGTTAACATATATAAGCACAAAGAACTTAAAAGTGGGAAAATACTGTAGCAATCACTTGAGAAATCCTCTACTCTAGTTTTAAAGTTTAGAATTCTGTTTAGGGAGGAGTGAGTACTTGTAAAAGATTATCTCCTAAATCTATAAAAAGAAGAAGAGGGCTATAAAAGGGTAGTTGATCTTTGCCCATTGAAAGAAGATTGTTAGTGGATGCCGGTGGCCTTGACGGAAGAGGAATTGAGAGTGGATGTAGGTCACGACGACCGAACTACTATAAAACTTGGTTTGCATGTACTTTAAGCTCTTTATTTTTATTAAAAATTACTTTACTTACTTATTTACTACACTTTCGTACGCTTTTAAGTTAATATCTTTTCGATATAGTTTTTCATCGAATGAAAGTTTTTTTAAACCAGTGATTTTAACGAAAACACTAATTCACCCCCCCTCTTAGTGCAAACTCGATTCTAATAGTTGATATCAGAGCCACATTTTTCTTATTTGGTTTAACACTCAAGAAAAATGACTCTTTTCAGCTTTCAAGATGGTCACTCTATCATTTGTCCTCCAATGTTCAATAGGATGGACTATACATATTAGAAAACTCGAATGAGAGTTTTCTTATTTTCTTTAAACTTTGATTTATGAAATATCATTGAACTTGGTTTTCAAACCTCCTCTAAACCTATGAATGAATGGAATAACTTTAAGAAAAAAATATTTTCTTTAAATGTGAAAGCTATGAATGCTTTATTTTGTGCTCTGAATAAAAACAAGTTTAATCGTATTTCGACTTGTGAAACTGCATATGATATTTGACACACTCTTGAAATCATACATGAAGGCACTAGTAGAGTTAAATATTTAAAAATTAATTTTTTGATGCATGATTTTGAATTATTTCGAATGAAGCTAAGCGAAACTATCGTTGACATGTACACCTATTTTATTGATATCATCAATAGTTTAAAAGCTCTTGGTAAAAGTTTTTTGAATCTTGAACTTGTGAATAAAGTTTTACATTTTCTTCCTAAAAACTGGGATTCAAAAGTAATTGCCATACAAGAGTCAAATAACTTAAATCATTTTTCGATTAAAGAACTTATTGGGTTTTTACTAACCTATGAAATGACGTGCAAGGCACATGATGACCTTAATGAACATGAGAACAACTTTCTAAATAATAGGAAGGATTTGACATTTAGAACTCAAGAACACTACTCGAGCGAAAGTTTAAGTGATGATGACTTTGAACTCTTAATAATAAAGCTTAAAAAGTTCATAAAATAAGAATCAAAGAATAAAAAGAAACTTAAAAAAGACCACAACTACTTGCTATGAACACAAGAAGCCAGGTTACTTCAAAGATAAGTATATAAAATTGAAGAAGAAGTTGCCAAAGGATGAATCGAGTGCATCCGAAGACGAGGAGCAAAACCAACATATTAGGATCAAGTTGGCACTAAGAAGGGAGGGGGGAGGGGGGGGGGGGGGGGGGGGGGTGAATTAGTGCAATAGATTAAAACGTTAGTTTATAAGTTTTTATACATTAAAAATGATCTCAGAAGATAACTTGAAAGCATGTTTGTTCATAAGGATAGTAAATGTTAAGTAAGGAGGAAGTGAACCTATTACAAAGTATGTAAATAGCAATAATAGAAATGCAAACCAGAATTTATAGTGGTTTGGTCGATATGACCTACATCTACTTTCGATTCCTCCTCCATCGAGGTCACTAGTGTCCACTAATGATTTTCCTTCAATAGGCAAAGACTAACCACCTCTTTATAGCGCTTTCTCCTTTTCACGGGTTTAGGAGATAACCCTTACAAGCCTCACACCTCTCTTGAATGATCACAACACTTAGAAAGGGAGGAGGAGGACTCTTTTCACTTTTACAATACTTTTAACACCCCGAGATTTTAAGATTTTATTCACACTTTTGTGTCTTTTTATGTAGAAAAGGGTATAGTATTTATAGGCCCCAATCGCTTCAGAATTTGAGCCAAAAAGTGTCACATCCCTAAATTTCGGGATACTGGCGGTACCACTTACAAATTGACACTGGGCAATACCACCACTTAGTCTGGGTAGTATGACCACTTGACAAAGCTCGGAGACCGAGCTGTGGCGGTACCATTGCTTGACAGGGCAGTACCACCACCTAGCAGTATTAACTGTCGACGGTATCACCACCCAAACCACTTGGGAGACTACGTCCCAAGCGGTGCCATCGTTGATCGTAACTTCAGGTGCTGAATGAGCTTGTTTAATTGACCCAATTTAGCCCTGTTAAGGGCTTAATTGGCCCCTAACTGAATTAATGGGATTATCTCCTAATCTTAACTCAACTTAAGGTCTAACGATGATAATTAAGACATTTAACAAAACATTTTTGGTATGGTATGTCAATTGTTCTTCTAGCAAGCTTCCGGTGAACTTCCAATGATCTCTTGTCAATGTTTCGGTGGACTTCCAACAAGCTCCTGAACTTCACGATAATCTTCTTGGCGAGTTCCGATGAGCTTCTTTGGCAAGCTCTTGGACTTCTTGGTTAATTCTGGCAGAACTTACGACGAACTCTCGAACTCCCAACGAAGTCTCGATCTTGACTCTGGCATAATTTTTGATTTATGTCTTACCACTATCGTAGGTAATCCTACACACTTTTCTAAATATATAGATTAGATCAAATAATTTACTAATTGATTTCATTATCAAAATATGAGATTTAACAATCTTCCCCTTTTCGATGATAATCAATTGATGATGGAGTTAATCTTAACTCCACTTATCTATATGTCATACTTGAGAAAAGACATTTCTTGAATTCAAGGTTTTTGAATTCAAGCATCAACTTGATAAGTTATATTCATTTAAACTTATCAACATGAATATCATGATACCAAATATGAAACAATGTATTTATCAATAATGATATCAAGGCATGATATCCATTTTCAAGTCTGATGATGATAAACAATCATTATTTTCAAATATGATACAAATTTTAAATATGAAATTTAGTAAAATTTAAGTTTCAATAAAAATGATGATTCATCAATCTATGGCATGATTCCATTTGTAAATATGAAATAAAGCATAATAATTTCGATACTTCATCATAATGATAGACATTTAACATTTTAATATGAAATCAAGCATGATATTAAAACATTTATAAGTAATTATGCCACATTCCGATATGTTTCAAGCAAACATCTTGATGTCTTTTCAAGTATGTATTTAATGATACCAATTATATTTACTCATATTTCAAGCATTCGCAAGACATTCAAGCATTTATAATATATTTTATGTATTTATCTAAGACATTCATTTTTTCATCAATTTACCACATTTCTCCTCCTTTGTCATCAATAAAAAAGAACTATTCAACAATGCAAATGTGGCAAAAATTCAAGTCAGTTTTTTACTAATTTATCCAATGTATAAAGGTAAGCAAAAACTATATATGATAACTTTTTGGATAAGCTAACATTTTTAAGTTTTTTGGTTCTTCTTTAGACGTGGAAGTTTCTTTCTTCCTTTGTCATAAGAATAAGAAGAGGAAGAAGGGTAAAGAAAGTATCAATTAAGAACCAAATTCATGAAAGGATTTGAACTAAGTCAAATTCGAAACGATATGCTTCATTAAATCACACTTCAATTCTAACAAAGATAAGGGATTCATGAAAAGAATCAAGATATCTATATGAAATCAAATCGCCATTCTTGCAAGTGATCATCGCACACTAAAAATTCATAAAATTCTTCTTTCATGAGAAGAGCAAAAAAGAATTCATGATAAAGAATAAAGAGAAATCCATAAATAAAACTTCATAAATCAAATCTGTTTCTCATTAAAAATTCACAAGAGTAAAATCTATGAGAGATGTATTTGTCGATAAAATCCATGAGTGAAGTGATTAAGTGTATTAAAAATCATTAAGTGATGGAGCAAGGGTACGAAGTAAATTTAATACCAAGTAGATTGATATTTCGGATTTCATGAAAGCCTTAAAAAAATTCATGAAAGGTTAAAAAAAAATAGAGAAAGTTCGGAAAAGATATACATCAAATTCATGCATTCGGATAATTTAACATCCTTAACTCCCTTATAATAAAATCAAATTATTCTTCATTTAAAGGTTTTGTAAATATATCGGCTAATTGATATTTAGTATCAATAAACTCTAAAGATATGTCATGGTTATTAACATGATCTCTTATGAAATGATGCCTAATGTCAATATGTTTAGTTATAGAGTGTTGAATAGAATTTTTTGTTAAATATATTGCACTTGTGTTATCATATTTTATGAGAATATTCTTAAAATAAATTTTATAATTATTTAATATATTTTTTATTCATACAACTTGTACACAATATGCACTAGCCGCTATATACTCAGCTTCGGTTATAGATAATACAACCGAGTTTTGTTTCTTAGAAGATTAAGAGATAAGTGCATGTCCTAAAAATTGACATGTTCCAGATATGTTTTTTCTATCTATTTGGTAGCCAACAAAATCATCATCAGCATAACAATACAATTCAAAATTTTTAGATTTTGAATACCATAATCCTAGTTTAGGGGTTCCTTTTAGATATCTAAAAATCCTTTTAACGACTTTTAAATGATATTGCTTGGGGTTAGATTGAAATCTAGCATAAAGTCCTACGCTAAACATGATGTCCGGTCTAGTTGCGATGAGGTATAGTAAACTATCTATCATACCCCTATAAGCTTTTTGATCAAAGCTTTCTCCACCTTCGTCAATGTCTAACTTAGTGGAGGTACTCATAAGAGTATTGATAGCCTTTGAACTATCCATATTAAACTGTTTTAGTAGGTCTAATACATATTTTGTTTGACTAAGAAAAATACCATCGCTAAGTTATTTGATTTGTAAGCCTAAAAAGAAAGTTAGTTCCCCAATTAAACTCATTTTAAACTCTAGGCTCATACTCTTGACAAACAATTCACATAAAGATTTATTTGTAGAACCAAAAATAATATTATCAACATAAATTTAAACAATAAGAAAATTATTTTCAAAATTTTTAATAAACAATGTAGTATCGACCTTGCCTTTAGAAAAATTATTTTGGATAAGAAAAGAGCTAAATCTCTTATATCAAGTCCTTGGGGATTGTTTCAATTCATAAAGAGCTTTAGTCAATTTAAACACATGATTAGGAAAATTATCATTCTCAAATCTGGGAGGTTATTTAACATAAACTTCTTTGAAAATAAAGTCATTAAGAAAAGCACTTTTAACATCCATTTGAAATAACTTAAAGTTATTGCAACTAGCATAGGAAAGGAATATCCTTATAGCTTCTAATCTTGTCACAGAAGCGAAGGTTTCTTCGTAATCGATACATTCTTCTTGATTGAAACCCTTGGCCACTAATCTAGCCTTGTTTCTAACCATGATACCATATTCATCTTTCTTGTTTCTAAAGACCTATTTAGTACCAATAACTAAATTGGTCACTAGGTCTCAAAATAAGTTCCCACACCTCATTTCTTTCAAATTGGTTCAACTTTTCTTGCATTATGATAACCCATGAATCATCTTTCAAGGCCTCATCAATGCATTTAGGTTCAATTTGAGAAAAAAAAAGCGACGTTGGCACAAAAATTCTTAAGAGAAGAACGAGTTTGAATCCCTTTTGATGTATCTCCTATGATTAGCTCCTTAGGATGAGCATCTACATACTTCTATTCCTTGGGTAAGAATGTTTGATGCATTCAAGTTGCTAGTTAGAGAAAGGGTTTCATTCAAATTCAAGGCATCAAAATTAAGATCATCATCAAAATCATTTTTCTTAAATTCAGAAACTTCATTAAAGAAAACATGAATAAACTCTTCTATAACCAAAGTTCTTTTATTAAAAATACGAAAGACTTTAGAAATAGAAGAATAACCAAGAAAAATACCTTCATCGGATTTTGTATCAAACTTTCATACATCCTTTTCATTTAAGATAAAACATTTACAACCAAAAACTTTAAAATATAAAACATTTGATTTTTTGTTGTTCCACAATTCATAAGGAGTTTTGAAAAGTAATGGTCTTACTAGAACCATATTCATGACACATCATGCTATATTAACGACTTCAACCTAAAAATATTTGGGTAGGCTATGTTCGTTCAATATGGTTTTTACCATTTCTTATAAATTTCTATTTTTTCTTTCTGCTACTCTATTACGTTGAGGATTTCTCGAAGTATAGAAATTGTGATTATATCCATTAGATTCATAAAAATTTTAGAAATCATGATTTTGAAATTCACCATCGTGATCACTCCGAATTGATGAAATCATAAAGCCTTTTTTATTTTGAACAAGTTTACAATGTTAGGATCGGAGCGACACTAAGAGGGGGGGGGTGAATTAGTGCAGCGGATTAAAACTAGTAGGTTTGAAACTGATTCCATAAAATACGAGGATATTTCGTTCGATAGTAACTAGAGTAAAGTGAAGAACAAAAACTTGCTTCTATGTAGATAATGATTGCAGAAAAATAACAACTCACACATTCAAGGAACACGCAGATTTAAAGTGGTTCGGTCAAAATGACCTACATCCACTTGCGAAGCCTTCTTCGATGAGGCCCCCAACTTCCACCAGCAAATCACTTTGAAGGGGAAGGATAAACACCCCTCTTACAACCTTTACAAGTGGTTCACACTCTTACAAAATTTCAGCAAGAAAGAAAGGGAGGTGAACACTCAAGCAATTTGAAAGTAAGACTTGCTAAGGCTTTGCTAAGACTTTTTTTTTACTCTATTGCTTCTCAAAAGTTGTAATCTCTGCTGATAATTGAGGGGTATTTATAGGCCTCAAGAGGATTCAAATTTGGGCTCCAAAATTTGAATTCTCTTCGGTTCTCGAAGCTAGCGGTGCCACCGCCTATCAGTTCTGACACTGATAGTGTACTGGGCGGTGCCACCGCCTAGCTCTTTAGGTGCTAGGCGGTGCCACCGCCCAGACTAGCGGTGCCATCGCCTAGCTCTTCGGGTGCTAGGCGGTGCCACCGCTTGGCTCGGGTGCTGGGCAGTGCCACCGCCCAGTATGGTGGTTCCACCGCCCGACCTTACTGGTCACTGGTTGGGCTTTAAGTCCGGCCCAAACCAGGTTTCATTTTGGGCCCAATTGGCCCCTAATCAAGATATAGGATTATTTCTTAATCCTAACCTTAATTACATGCAAACTACGTAACTAAAAACATAATCCTAAGCAAGTTTTTAACCGGCGAACTTCAAGTCTTGTTCCGGCGAGCTTTCTGGCGATCTTCCGGTGGACTTCCGATACGCCCTTGGATTTCTTCCGACGGACTCCCAACTGGATCCCGATCTTGTGGCAAAATCAACGAGTAGCCGAGCCTTCTCGATGATCTCTGCGAACCTCCGATGATCTCTTCGGCGGACTTCCGAAAACTCCGACAAGTCCCCGATTTCTTCTCGATTGGTTCCGACGAATCTTCGGACTCTCAAACACCCATCGAACTTGATTCCGGTAGACTCGTTTTATGTCTTCAAGCTTTCGTAGTTAATCCTGCATATTTATCTCAACATATGGATTAGATAAAACATGACAATTGACTTCATCATCAAAATCCGAGATTCAACAATCTCCCCCTTTTTGATTATGACAATCAATTAATAACGGAGTTAACCTTAACTCCTCCTATCTATATGCCAAACTTGAGATAAGTCATTCTTGAATCAAGGCCTTTGAATTCAAGAGACATATTGATAAGTTAAACCTTATCAATACGCCCATCATGATTCCTATCATGATGTATCTTTCTGAAAATGATGTCAAGACTTGACAACCATTTTTAAGTTTTATATTTCAAACGTGAATGATAGTGATCATAGCAAGATATCAACATATAAAATTATGATTTAAGCTTTTGATATCTTAACATAATGCAAACATTTCATAGTGAAAATATAGCAATCATAGCATAGCAATTATCAATTTACCATATTTCTCCCCCTTTGTCATCAACAAAAAGGAGAGCGACTTTAAGCGTATAATTTGTGATTACTATAGAATTTAGTTAAAAAAAATCCAGAATTAAAACTTTATCTTTCATTCAAAATACATCGCAAAAGAAGGTTCAACATCATTCAAAATACATTGCAAAAGAAGGTTCAACATCATTCAAAATATATTGCAAAAGAAGGTTCAACATCATTCAAGGAAAGAAGATGACAAAGATCGCATGTCAAGATAAAAGATACATCGATTAATCTTTAGGAGGAAATGCATAGTGCTGATACAGGACATCTATTTTTTGATTCATTTGCTGTAGTTCCTATAAAATTTCAAATTGCTGAGTTTGAATCTGCTCTTGCTATGTTTTGAGTTGGTCTTGTTGCGATTTGATATGATACAATTCTGCCAAAATGAGTTCTTCAGAGGATGAAGCAGGAGCTGAAGGTGCTGCGCCAAAGGGACTAGGAGGAAGAGATTCATTTCCCCTAAGAATTGGTGTTTCAGGGTGTTCTACTGGTGGGGGAATTGGATTAGTCCTTCTAGGTTGCCTCACCCATATACCATTGCTAAAAGTGCACCTAAGTCTTTTCAATAGATTCTTATTGATGGTGTTAAAACGATCAACTTGAATAATTTCTTCATCAGGCGAGACACTAATATTATGGGCAAGTATTAATCGAGTAATTAACCCCCCATATGGTAACATAGTATCTTTAGCTATTATATCCTGCATGTGTTGCCGGATTAAGTATCCAAAACAATTATTTTATCTGGTTATAATCCAGTACATGGTGCTTAGCTCTATTTGACTCATTTCATCAAGATGAAATTGCTTGGGAAGTAGTATGCTAGTCATGATGTGATGAAGAATTTTAGAGTTAAAGGGTAGTCGGTGCTCGCAACTCTTGGGTATCATACCTGGGTTCGAATTTTCAAAGATTGTTTCTAAGGCTTCGGAGTAAGTTGCTCCGATCACATTGATATCCCATTTGTTTCTAAAGTAACAACCATTATCCTTTTCAATAATTCCAATTAGTTCACAAATAGTACTATCAAAGATTCTAATCTGTGTTCCTAAAAGGTAAGTACTTAGGCTTTCGTTGTCCACACACAAGTTTGCATAAAATAGCCTAACTAACCTAGGATAAATTGGTTCATTGATTTGCAGGAGAGGTAAGGCATCTAAATGTGCAAACCACCTAATGGGTTCTAGGTTTCCTAGTTCATTTAGATCAACGTGTTTACCCTTATGTATAGTTCTTGTTTCAAAATTTGGAAATCTAAGTGCTACTTCTTTAGATTTAAAAAGATTTTGGTCATATGAATATCCTACAATCCTTTTCCCTTTTGATCTCTTAGGAGCCATTATCTAGACAAGATGATGGATCAAAAATATGAAACTGTAAAGGGTAGGGAAAATAATGAAAAGAGGAAGAAGAAAATTTTAGGTTTTACCTTATGGAGAATTTCTTGAAAGATGGAGAGCTTGGACCAACAAGAATCCCTTTCCAAGGCTTCTAAATGTTGGAATGAGGCTTTATAGAGGTTGGGGGAGGGTTGACGCAGGTTCTCACGGGTTGGGGGCGGTGTCACCGCCGGCCCTAACCCTTAGATTTATATAGGGGCTCTCGGGCGGTGCCACCGTCAAACCGAGCGGTGCCACTGCCTAGCGACCGAACGCTTAGGTGGTGCTACCGCTGGTTCTGGCGGTGCCATCGCTGGCATGCCGCGGAAAGAAGGTGGTGCTACCGCCGGTTCTAGCGGTGCTACCATCGGTTCTGGCGGTGCCACCGCTGGCATGCCGCGAAAAAATTTACATTCCTTCCCCCTTTTTTTATTTTTTATTTTTCAGAGATGTTAGGATAAACATTTCTTTTGGAATTGAAAGAGAAAGATCAAATCCACCGAGGAACGGAAAGAGGATGAAAAACTTTTTGGAAAGTACATTTTTAGGGACAATTTAATATGCCTAGTTCCCTTCTAATAAATTCAAATTAGTCTTCATTTCAGGCTTTTATAAATATGTCCGCCAATTGATGCTTTGTGTCAAATGAATTCTAGAACAACATTATTGTTAAGGACATGATCACATATGAAATGATGCCTAACGTCGATATGCTTAGTTCTAGAGTGCTGAATTAGATTTTTGGTAAGACATATGGCACTTGTATTATCACATTTTATGGGAATATTTTTCAAGTGAATTCCATAGTCTTCTAATGTAATTTTCATCCAAACAATTTGTGCACAGCATGCACTTGCAGCGATGTATTTGGCTTCCGCCGTAGATAGTGCAACTGAATTTTGTTTCTTGGAAGTCCAAGAAACAAGTGCATGTCCTAAAAATTGGCATGTTCTGAATGTACTTTTTCTATCTATCCTGCATTCGCCAAAATCGACATCTGTATAAGCTATTAAATCGATTTTTTCTGATTTCGGATACCAAAGTCCTAAATTTGGAGTTCCTTTAAGATATCTCAATATTCTTTTAACACTCTTGAGATGAGATAATTTAGGATTAGATTGAAACCTAGCCCAACGTCCCACACTAAACATAATATCCAGTCTAGTCGCGGTGAGGTAGAGTAGACTACCTATCATTCCCCTATACGTTTTTTGATCGAAATTTTCATTGTTTTCATCCATATCTAACTTAGTCGAAGTACTCACAGGGGTGTTTATTGCTTTTGAATTATCCATGTTAAATCATTTTAACAATTCTAATGTATATTTAGATTGGTTAAGAAATATACCGTCACTAAGTTGTTTGATTTGCAATCCTAAAAAGAATGTTAATTCACCCATTAAACTCATTTCAAATTCATGACTCATGTTTTTGGCAAATGATTCACATAGTGATTCATCCGAAGAACCAAAAATAATATCATCAACATAAATTTGCACAATAAGAAAATTGTTTTCAAAATATTTGATAAACAATGTAGTATTAACCTTGCCTTTGGTAAAATTATTTAAAATAAGAAAGGAACTAAGCCTTTCGTACCAAGCTCTAGGAGCTTGTTTCAAACAATAGAGAGCCTTAGTCAATTTGAATACATGATTAGGAAGAAGAGAATTTTCAAATCCAGGAGGTTGTTCGACATATACTTCTTTCGAAATAAAACCATTCAAGAAGGCACTTTTGACATCCATTTGAAATAGTTTAAAATTATTACTACTAGCATAGGCAAGGAGCATCCTAATGGCTTCTAATCTTGCCACAGGAGCAAAGGTTTCTTCGTAGTCGATACCCTCTTTTTGGTTGAAACCTTTGGCCACTAATCTAGCCTTGTTTCTAATCACGATACCACATTCGTCTTGCTTGTTTCTAAAGACCCATTTAGTACCAATGACTAAATGGTCACTAGATCTAGGAATAAGTTTCTATACCTCATTCCTCTCAAATTGATTCAATTCCTCTTGTATTGTAATGACCCAAGAATCACCTTTCAAGGTCTCGTCAATGCATTTAGGTTCGATTTGAGAGAAAAAGGCAGCATTAGCACAAAAATTCTTGAAAGAAGAACGAGTTTGAACCCCTTGTGATGTATCTCCTATAATTTGCTCTTTTGGATGAGCATCTACATACTTCCATTCCTTGGGTAAGAAGATTTTGGAAGAAGATGCATCCAAGTTGCTATTTTGAGGAGGGCGTTCCTTTAAATCCAAATTTTCAAAACCAATATCATCATCAAAATTATTTTTCTTTAACTCAGAAATTTCATTAAAAATTACATAAATAGACTCTTCTATAACAAAGGTTCTTTTATTAAAAACACGAAAAGCCTTAGAAACGGAAGAGTAACCAAGAAAGATGCCTTCATCGGATTTAGCATCAAATTTTTCTAAGGCATCCTTTTCATTTAAAATAAAGCATTTACAACCAAAAACTTTAAAATAAGAAACATTTGGTGTTTTGTTATTCCATAATTCATAGGGAGTTTTTGATAGAGATGGTCTTATTAGAACCCTATTCATGATGTAGCAAGCCATATTCACGGCTTCCGCCCAAAAATACTTGGGTAGACTATGTTCATTCAACATAGTTCTTACCATTTCTTGTAGATTTCTATTTTTTCTTTCTACTACATTTTGTTGAGGGTTTCTTGGAGTAGAGAAGTTGTGGTTATATCCGTTAACTTCACAAAAATTTTGGAAATCGCGGTTTTGAAATTCGCCACCGTGATCACTCTGAATTGATGAAATCATGAAACATTTTTCGTTTTGAGTAAGTTTACAAAATTTAGATAAACATTTGAAACAATCACTTTTGTGAGCCAAGAAATAGGTCCAAGTGTATCTAGTATAATCATCTACAATTACAAAAGCGTATTTGGTTCCTCCTAGACTTGTCGTGTCAATTGGTCCAAATAAGTCCAAATGGATCAATTGTAATGGTCTAGTGGTGCTAATTTGATTTTTTGGTTTGAAACTAGTTTTTATTTGTTTTCCTAGTTGATATGCATCGCATACTTTGTCCTTAACAAACTTCATATTTGGAATCCCTCGTACTAATTCTCTAGATGAGATCTTAGATATTAGTTTCATGCTTGCATGGCCTAATCTCCTATGCCAAAGCCAAGCATCATCTTTTAAAGCGGAGAGGCACATTTCATTACTTAGTTCATCAAGATTGATGGTGTAGACATTATTTTGTTTTAATGCAATCATAGTCATGTTATTGTTTGGTTTTTCAATAATACACACATTTGATTTAAATCTAACGATATAACCTTTATCGCATAATTGACTAATACTCAAGAGATTATGTTTTAATCCATCAACTAGTAATACATTATCAATAAAAAAGTTTAATTTGTTAACTATGGTTCCCTTGCCAATGATTTTGTCTTTGTTGTTGTCTCCAAAGGTGACATAGCCTTCGTCTATACTAGTGAGCTTGGAGAATTGGGATGGATCTCCGGTCATATGCCTTGAGCATCCACTATCAAGGTACCATTTCTTGCTCCTAGCTTGTGATGGTGTATGTTTCTACAAGAAGGGATTATTTTTAGGTACCCATTTACTTTTGGGTGCCTTAAAAATTGATCTAACTTGTTTATCATGTTGCATAGACTTGATCATGGTTCCTTTAGGAACCCAAATCAATTTGTTCGGACTAATTTTCTTGAATGGACATTGATAAGTTTTTTGTCCATATTTGCAACAAAAGTTGCAATTGCTTTGGTGTTGAATATATAAGATAGGACCTGTAATGATGGTGGTTGGATTTTGGTGAGAACTTCTCACAAATCCGATTCCACTTCTTTTAGGAACGTGACCCTTATTTATAAGGATCATGTTCAAAGACTTGCTACCAACCTCGAATTTCTTCAATGTCTCCTTAAGTAGCAAGTTCTCCTTTTGGAGAGTTTCTAGATCATGGCATTTTATGCATGGAGCTAAATTATCATGATATTCAGTTTTTAATTTATCAAAATTACAAGTAAAACTATCATGATCCTTTTTTAACAATTTGTATTTTCTACTAATTGTTTTGCATTCATCAAATAACTCATGGAAGACATTTAATAATTCATGATAAGATAAATCTGCATCAATTAAATTCGTTACCTCCTCTCTAATGGCCATTAGGGCGTAATGAGCAACTTGCCTTGCACTTGCTCGGTGTTGGACTCCTCTTCTTCATATGCGCTTGAATCATCCCACGTTGCTTTGAGCGCCTTCGTCTTTGATGTTCTCTTTTTGGCTTGGGGACATTCATTTTTGAAATGCCCCGGCTTCTTGCATTCATAGCATATCACTTGGTCCTTTTTATGTTCAAGTTTGTTTTTGGTGTTATTTTTAAATTTGTTCTTTCTTATAAATTTTTTAAATTTTTGAGTCAAAAGTGCAATGTCATTGTCACTGTCCTCATCACTTGATGTTTCTTTCAAGTGGTCTTCTTGTGATTTGAGTGCCATATCCTTCCTATTCTTTGGAAGGGGGTTCTCGAGCTCGTCATGAACTTGACATGACATTTCGTAGGTCATTAGAGACTCAATAAGTTCTTCAAGAGGGAATGTTTTAAGGTCCTTGGCCTCTTGAATGGCAGTAACTTTTGGATCCCAACTTTTAGAAAGGGATCTTAATATTTTAGTTAATAGTTCAAAGTTAGAAAAATCTTTACCAAGAGCTTTGAGTCCATTGATGACATCCGTGAAATGGGTGTACATGTCTCCGATGGACTCACTTGGTTTCATTCGGAAAAGTTCGTAAGAGTGCACAAGAATGTTGATTTTGGACTCTTTCACTTGGCTAGTGCCTTCATGAGTGACCTCAAGAGTTCTCCAAATATTAAAAGCAGAATTACAAATTGAAACACGATTAAATTCATTTTTGTCTAGTGCACAAAACAAGGCATTCATAGCCTTTGCGTTTAAAGCAAAAACTTTCTTCTCCGATTCATTCCATTCTCTCATCGGAAGAGAAGATTTTTGAAATCTATTTTCAACAATAGTCCAAAGCTCGAAATCCATGGAAATGAGGAAGATTCTCATACGTGTCTTCCAATACGTGTAATCCGACCCATTAAACATAGGTGGACGTGTAATAGAATGTCCCTCATGCATGCCGGAGTAAGCCATCTCTCTTGGGTATTAAACCAAATATGAGAGTGAGCCTTGCTCTGATACCAATTGTTAGGATCGGAGCGGCACTAAGAGGGGGGGGGGGGGGGGGGGGGGGTGAATTAGTGCAGCGGATTAAAACTAGTAGGTTTGAAACTGATTCCGTAAAATGCGAGGATATTTCGTTTGATAGTAACTAGAGTAAAGTGAAGAATAAAAACTTGCTTCTATGTAGATAATGATTACAGAAAAATAACAATTCACACATTCAAGGAACACGCAGATTTAAAGTGGTTCGGTCAAAATGACCTATATCCACTTGCGAAGCCTTCTTCAATGAGGCCCCCAACTTCCACTAGGAAATCACTTTGAAGGGGAAGGACAAACACCCCTCTTACAACCTTTACAAGTGGTTCACACTCTTACAAAATTTCAGCAAGAAAGAAAAGGAGGTGAACACTCAAGCAATTTGAAAGTAAGACTTGTTAAGGCTTTGCTAAGACTTTTTTTTTACTCTGTTGCTTCTCAAAAGTTGTAATCTCTGCTGAGAATTGAGGTGTATTTATAGGCCTCAAGAGGATTCAAATTTGGGCTCCAAAATTTGAATTCTCTTCGGTTCTCGAAGCTAGTGGTGCCACCGCTTGTCAGTTCTGACACTGACAGTGTACTGGGCGGTGCCACCGCCCAGTCCAGCGGTGCCACTGCCTAGCTCTTCAGGTGCTGGGCAGTGCCACCACCCAGACCAGCGGTGCCACCGCCCAGTATGGCGGTTCCACCGCTCGACCTTACTGGTCACTGGTTGGGCTTTAAGTCCGGCCTAAACCAGGTTTCATTTTGGGCCCAGTTGGCCCCTAATCAAGATATAGGATTATTTCTTAATCCTAACCTTAATTACATGCAAACTACGTAACTAAAAACATAATCCTAAGCAAGTTTTTAACCGGCGAACTTCAAGTCTTGTTCCGGCGAGCTTTCCGGCGGACTTCCGATACGCCCTTGGATTTCTTCCGATGGACTCCCAGCTGGCTCCCGATCTTGTGGCGAAATCAGCGAGTAGTCGAGCCTTCTTGGTGATCTCTGCGAACCTCCGATGATCTCTTCGGCGGACTTCCGAAAACTATGACAAGTCCTCAATTTCTTCTCGATTGGTTCCGATAGCATCTTCGACGAATCTTCGGACTCTTAAACACCCATCGAACTTGATTTCGGTAGACTCGCTTTATGTCTTCAAGCTTTCATAGTTAATCCTGCATACTTATCTCAACATATGGATTAGATAAAACATGACAATTGACTTCATCATCAAAATCCGAGATTTAACATACAAAACTTAGAAAAATACCTAAAGCAATCACTTTTGTGTGCCGAGAAGTATGTCCAAGTGTATCTACTATAATCATCCACAATTACAAAGGCATATTTGCTACCTCTTAGGCTTGATGTATCAATTGATCCAAACAAATCCATATGAATCAATTGCAATGGTCTAGAGGTCCTTATTTGATTTTTTGGTTTGAAACTACCTTTAATTTATTTTCCTAGTTGACATGCATCACACACATTATTTTTAATAAAATTAATGTTATGAATACCTCTTATAACTTTTTTGGATAAGATTTGAGAGATTAGTTTGATACTAATATGACCTAATCTCCTATGCCAAAGCCAAGTATCGTCATTCAAAGCCAAAAAACATATTTCATTATAAAGATTATTAATGTCAATAGTGTATACATTATTTTGCTTTAGGGCAATCATAGAGGTATTTTTGTGTAGTTGTTCAATAATGTAAGCATTAGATTCAAATTTAATCATATATTCTTTATCATATAATTAACTATTGTTCAAAAGATTATGCTTTAAGCTATCAACTAACAATACATCTTTAATAAAAAAGTTAGATTTGTTACCATGGTTCCTTTGCCAATGATTTTACCCTTGTTGTTGACTTTGAATGTGACATACCCTTCGTCTAGGCTAGTGAGCTTAAAGAAATGAGATGGATCTCCAGTCATGTGCCTTAAGCATCCATTATCAAGATACCATCTCTTGCTCCTAGCTTGTGACGGTAAATATTTTTACAAAAAAGGATGATTTTTAGGTACCCATTTGACCTTGGGTGCCTAAAAAATCGATCTACTTAACTTATCATTTTGTATAGAGCTTTTTATAGTTCCTTTAGGAACCCAAATTAATTTGTATGGACTATATCTCTCAAATGGATATTTATAAGCAATATGTCCAAATTTACAATAAAAGTTACATTTGTTTCGGAGTGAAACATGTAAAGTTGGCCTTTAACAAAGATGGTTAGATTTTTAGACACTAATAGAGAATGTTTTGATCAAAATACTTATAGGGGTATGATAGGTAGTTTATTATATCTCACAACAACTAGACCCGATATCATGTTTAGTGTTAGACTATGTGCTAGATTTCAATTTAATTCTAAGTAATCTCACTTAAAAATTGTTAAAAGGATTTTTAGATATTTAAGAGGAACTCCTAATCTAGGACTATGGTATCCAAATTCTAAAAACTTTGAGTTACTTGCTTATGCCGATGCTGATTTTGCTGGTTTTCAAATAGATAGAAAAAACACATCAAGAATATGTCAACTCTTAGGTCATGAACTTATCTCTTGGTATTCCAAGAAACAAAACCCAATTGCATTATTTACAATCGAAGCTGAGTATATAGTAGTAAGTGCATGTTGTGCACAAGTTATCTGGATGAAAAATACTTTAGAAGATTATAAAATTCACTTAAAAGACATACCTATAAAATATGATAACACTAGTGCAATATGTTTAACAAAAAATCTCATTCCACACTCTAGAACTAAACATATTGATATTGGGCATCATTTTATAAGAGATAATATTAATAACCATGACATATCTTTGGAATTTATTAATACAAAACATCAATTAGAGTACTGAAGTATGACAGTTTGCAGTTAAAGTAAATTACACAATTGAAAAGCAAACTAGATTTATAGTGGTTCGGTCGTCGTCGACCTACATCCACTCCTCCGATTCCTCTTCCATCGAGGCCATCAACATCCACTATTGGTCTTCCTTCAATGGGCGAAGACCAACTACCCTTTTACACCCCTCTTCTCTTTTTAATGGGTTTAGGAGACAACCCTTACAAGCACTCACTCCTCTCTTAAACATAAATCTAAACTTAGAATAGAAGAAGAGGATTCTCAAGAGATTGCAGCAGCGTTTTCTCATTTTTAAATTCTCTGTGCTTGTGTATTTTACCTAGGGATGAGAGGGGCATTTATAGGCTTCAAGTGGATTCAAACTTGAAGCCTAAAAATATCTCTGTTAGGAATGGGGTCGGCACTAAGAGGGGGGGGGGGGGTGAATTAGTGCAGCGGTAAAATTACGTCGGTTTAAAACTTTGTTTTGATAAAACTGGTTTCCGACATAAAACCATTTCATAAATATCTTAACTTGAAACACATTCGTAAATGTATTGAAAGCAGTGAGCTATTAAAGAGGTTTGCAGTAAAGATAAATTGCTCAAAGATATACAAACCAGATTTTAGAGTGGTTCGGTTGTCGTGACCTACATCTACTTTGTCGATTCCTCTTCCGTCGAGGCCATCAACATCCACTATCGGTCTTCCTTCAATAAGCGAAGACCAACCACCTTTTACAACTTGATTTTTCTTTTACCGAGTTTAGGAGACAATCCTTACACCCCCACTCACTCCTCTCTCAAACTATTCTAACACTTAGAACTTTAAGAGGAACTTACACAAGATTGCAGTAGCATTTATATCCTTTTTTACTCTCAATACTTGTGTTCTTTAACCAGGGATGAGAGAGGTATCTATAGGCTTCAAGTTGATTCAAACTTGGAGCCTAAAAACATCTCATCCTGGTTTCCCGGGCATGGATGGTACCACCGCTTACACTGGGCGGTACCACCGCCAGTGTTAGTCTGACATTGACACTGCACTAGGTGGTACCACTGCCTGTAGCCTTCTTGGAGGTTGTGTTTGGGCGGTACCACCGCGTAACATAATCTCGAAGATTGTGCCATGACGGTGTTGCCTCTTAGGTCACTGTTTGGGTCTCTCATTAGGCCCAACACAATCCTTACATGAGCCCAACTGACCCTTAATTGGGTTGGCCAAATTCTAATCCCAATTATGTGCTAACTATGAAATTAAAGACATTTCCTGAGTTAAACAAGTCCCTATGTCTTGGTTTCTTCCGGTGATCTTCCGACGAACTTCCGACGATCTCTCGACAATGTTCCGGCGGACTGCCGGCAAGCTCTTGGACTTCACAACGATCTTCTTGGTGAATTCAGATGAGCTTCTTTGGCAAGCTCCTGGACTTCTTGATAGACCTTCCGACGAACGTCCAAACTTCCGACGAACTCTCGAACTCCCAACAAAATCGCGTCCTTAACTCCGGGACTTCATTTTACTTCTTGCCTTGCTATCATAGTTAATCCTGCATATGCAAAACACACTTCGATCTAGACAATTAATAGTAAGCATTAATCATGTTGTCCAGCTGTCATTAGTCTCTCGACGCTTTGTGTGATTCTTCGGCGCATCATCCTCTCTTGCGGCCTATTGCCCAATCGGCTAGTTGACTCCACAACTCTGATATCCTTGGCATAATATCCGCTCTTCTTAGCTCGATGCCTAAATCCATGGCCCGAAATCTTCTATCGATACGTCGATCGATCCTCAGGCCCCACGTCCAATCTTCTAACATGTTTTCCCTCGGCCCAACATGATTCTTCCTACTTTAATTGTCTCATCCTGATCGAAGTATCCTGCATCACTCAAAACATAGATTAAATCATAAACACTTATCATTTGGTTTCATCATCAAAATTCGAGATTCAACAATCACCCCCTTTTTTATGATGACAACCAATCGATGACAGAGTTAATCTTAACTCCTAGAGTTTAAACAAACTCCCCCTATCAATATGCTATATTGATAGAACCTTGAAATCAAGCTGAATTCAAGTCATTGTAAATTTCATCATGAATATTTGCAACACATCATCATGCATAACTTGATCATACTTCTCCCCCTTTATCATCAATAAAAAGGAGAAGTTCAATTCTCAAGTGCTTAGAAAAATAAGTTCAAATCATTGCATAATAAATATAATTTTCAGTTTTATCATTATGGAAGCTAGCAAAAATTTTACAACATGCAAGCTAGTAATTTTGAGATGTTCAAGAAAGCAACTCTTGCTTCTTGAAATATGCAAATTTGTAAATTTTGCTAGGTGTGCAAGTTTAGCATGTTTTACTTCTTTTGAGATAGCAACTCTTTGCTTCTCTTTAGATTGCAAGTTAGCAATTCTAACAAATTTTACATCATGCAAGGTAGCAAATTTTTGGTGATGTTCAAGATATCAAGTTCTTCTCCTTGCAATATGTATGCTAGCAAATATTTGCTTCCTTTGCAATGTTTGAGCTAGCATTATTTCTCCTCCTTTGTTTTTGTCAAAAAGAAGGGAAGAATATAATTTTGTATCTCTTTTTCCCTTTACAATAATTTTCAAAGCATAACAAAGATAAGTAATCATTCTTATTTCAAAATGGCATAATTGAAATAAACCTTGAATTCAAATCAAAACAATCATGATTCACATCATATGCAATACATCACATACATCATCATAATAAGAAGTATGAGTATTGCATGCATCATTTCAAATCATAAATATTCCATATTATGATGGTGCAAATTTTGTCAAATTACATCCTACTATGCATGATCAAAACTTCTCATTTGCATACATCAAAATAAATTCATGAGTATTTCATGCATTCATATCATCACATAAATAATATCAAGAAGAATTAATTGGGCGATGAGATAAATATTTCATGAATACAAGGAATTGTACGTAAAATTCATATCATGATTTATTAGAATAAGTCTTCTTTTTAGTGAATAGAAAATAGATATCAATTCATGCATATCAATAGATATGATTCACTTTGACAAATTTCATTTTTAGTAAACAACAAAAAAGGAACATGGGAGTTCAAAAACAAGATCTTGATTCATAGAAAAATTTCAAGTATCAATATTGAAAATTCAAGATCATAATATAGATGAGACATTCCTATAGCAAAATGATGTCATGAGAGAACACGTAAACGATCTCGATTCATGTATAATATCTCTCAATTCATTATGAATCATAAAAATTATAATTATGAAAAATCATGATTCATTTGGATAATTTTCAATAAGAAGATACAAGAACACATAATAGGAGATCTTGATTCATAAATGATTTCAAGTTATAAATCATGAGAAATCAAGATCATGATTTTGATAAAATCCATTAAATTTAAATCATTTTCATAATCCATGAGATTCACAAAAGCATAATATACATGGATTCATTAATGAAAAATCAATAAGATAGAGATGAAAAAATGGTATTCCTCTTTATGTGTTTCATTTGAAGTTGTTTGTTCATACAAGCATGCTTTTGTCTTTTTTATGCCAAATAAAAATATATATCATCGTTTAAAACAAAAGTGCAAGATTTATACAAAAATCATCAGAATCAATACAAGATCAATAATCACAAAAATCATCATGTATAACTTTAAAATCTCATGCATAAACTCGTCAATCATAGTATCAAAACATTTAATATTTTCATTACATCATTATGCATCATTAAATATACAATTGTCAAGCATAATACTTACACTTTCATATACGCATTTCTTTTTCATTTATTCCAAATCAAAACATACATCATTTTCAAAACCGAAAAAACCACTTTCATTACCATAAAAATCGATAATACATAAATCGCAAGAATCATCATACATAATTTCAAAAAATAAATTTATTAGGCATGATATCATCAAACATGATTTCATAGGGCATTTTTAATCAAAATCATTTTATTTATCATAAACATGCAATTTTCATGATTATTTTCAAAATTACTAGAATGATAAGCATGATTCCTAATTTTTTCATTTTTATTTATTAAACATTCAATTTTCAAGAAAAAAATTATATAATTTTCTTAAATTAAATTAAAACCAACTTGATAGGGGCAATAATGGCGATGAGACTTGGATGTCGTCATCTCCCCCGGGATGATGTAGCATGCTTCAGCTGACCTGACAGCACCTGGCTAAAGTAGACCAGGACGCCGACCAAGGCACATTAACAGCCTGCGCAAGACCAGTCCATTATGCCACGCCCGCACCGGTGTCAGACGTTATCGGCTGTACGACCTTGCTCCCTGCGAGCAGGCACATCCAACGGATGTAACCTTCCCTATAAGAACCCTCGCGGGGACAAGGGATCTACTAACTAGACTACGTGTCAAGTCACACATGCTATTACTCATGTGATTGGCTTGCAAAACACCTATGACTTGCCATCTCCCACTTGACCTATAGCCAATCACCTCTGTGTTTGATCCCCATCAAACCCCTATGATGTTCAAAGATAATTTGAGACAACGGCTTTGTTAGTGGATCTATGATGTTATCTTCGGATGAAACTTTTTACATTGCTACATCTTTTCGGGCCCTAATTTCTCTAATAAGCTGGAACCTCCTCAGAACACTTCTGATGAGACCCGGTTCCCTCATTAGAGAAATTGCCTTACAATTGTCACAATATAAGAGAATCGACTCCTCACTACCTTGAACGACTCCTAGATCTGTTGTGAACTTCTTCATCTAAACTCCCTTCTTTGCTGCCTTTATCACAGCAGTGTACTCCACCTATATGATCAAGTCAGCTGTAGTGTCTTGCTTGGAACTCTTCCAGCTTACTGCTCCTCTATTCAGGGTGAACACATATCCTGAATTAAACTTACTATTATCAATATCGTACTGGAAGCTTGAGTTCGTATAGCCCTCAACCCTAAAGTTACTTCCTCCTATACCGGTAAAAGATCTTTAGTCCTTTTTTAGTACTTAAGGATACACTTTACTCTTTTCTTGCGCTCCAAGTCTAGATCTACTTGATACCTACTCATGACACTCAAAACATGCATTATATTAGGCCTTGTACATAGCATTGATATATACAATAGACCCTATTGTTGATGTATAGGGTATCCTATCCATGTTTATCCTTTCTACAGGAGTCTTTGGAGACATACTGTTGGAAAATCATTGGGGGACGACATCACATGCACAGTGGAAGAATAGAAAACAAAATCCTTAATTTCCTAAAAAGATGTTCATCATTGTGCGAAGATTGGTGTGTAAAAATTTGTAAAATAAAAGACTGCATATAAGATAAATTGTGTTACCTAGGGAGATCGTATATCCCTGAATCCCTATAGATCACTAGGAGAGGGTGAAGGAGGTCAAGTGTCCTTCTCTCTAGTGGTGATCCACATAGCAAGGCTGCGACGACGCTCCTTAAAACTCCAAGCTTACTCTAAGGTGGAGAGGGGGAGGAGAATAGGAGAGGCAAGCAAAGGCTCTAGCCTATGAACCACTGAATACCTCCTATTTATAGAGGTCCCATGTCAAACCCTAATGGATCCTCCCCTATTGGGTATTGGATCTACATCCAATTACCCAAGCCTCTTAGATTAGTGAATCTCTATCCAATAATCTATCATGGGCTTTTATTGAATCTCATTCATAGGATCCAATAATTCAAAGGCTTATTGGATATCCAATAAGATAGGGGCTCTAGCGGATATCTCATATCCGAACCTCTACTCATTGCAACGCCTACCATATGTGTGTGACCCTTTAGGCCTAATATCAATCTGGCCGTGAGTTGTACCTATCAGAACTCTTTCTGGCTTAGTGAATTATTATCTCTATAATAATTCACTCGACTTATCGACTATGGACGTACTGGGCAAGGCACCACAGTCCCTAAATGATATAAGGAAATATAATCTATTGGACCTATCTATACTTAGTTACCATGTACCTATAGTCCCTCATCCATCAATATCCTAGAGATCATATATTGGGCATGGTGCTGTCAGACCCATACGGTTTCTACTCGAGTCTCACTCTAATCGGATTCTCCCAGAGAACTCTTTCTCTCTCAATCTGAATGACCTTAGCCAGGGATTTGTCTGAGCAAGGACACATGGGATATTCCTCTCATGACATTGAGAGTGGATGATCCTCTATCGACACTCAATAGCCCTCGTAAGGTTGACTACCACTCCCAATGATCGGTTGTACTAGATTTGGGACATCCACACTTATAAGTCAAGTATCAAAGAGTGGAGTACTTATATAGGACATCCTTGGTGTCTCAAGTCTATAGACCAAATACACCACTAGGACTACATAATCACTATCTGACAATAAGGCATCATTAACCATCCAGCATTCCGTAAGTAGATTAATTAGTGAACTCATTCTCCAATGAGCACCTGTGTTGTATCCCTAATGTCCCCACACGAGCAGCTATGAGACCAACTGCATCCATCGTGTGGACGGGTATATAGTACATTAGTCTGTCCAATTATCTCGATGTCCCTCAAGTAACCTATGACCGAGATTATTTAGGATTTATGTTTAAAGGCGAATCGATCTTATTATCGTGATTTCATCACTATCCGATTCCCGTTACACAGATCCAAGGACATCACAATATATATATTCATGTATGCAATAGTCAATATAAAGTGATAAATGCCAAAATATAATAAGCAAAAAGACTACGTGTTAAGTCACTCATGTCATCACTCACGTGATTAGCTTGCAGGGCATATATGACTAGCATTCTCCCACTTGACCTAAAACTAGTCACCTATGTGTCTGATCCCTATCAGACTCCTATGATGCTCAAAGATAATCCGAGACAACGGCTTTGTTAGTGGATCTACAATGTTATCTTCGGATGGAACTCTTTCTACTACTACATCTCCTCGGGTCACGATCTCTCTAATCAGGTAGAACCTCCTCAGAACATGCTTAGATTTTTTATGAGACCTAGGTTCCTTCGCATGAGTAATCGCCCCTTTGTTGTCGCAATATAAAGAAATCTGCTCCTCACTACCCGACACGACTCCTAGATCTGTGATGAACTTCTTCATCCAAACTCTCTCCTTTGCTGCCTCTATTGCAGCAATGTACTCCACCTTTGTGATTGAGTCAGTAGTAGTATCTTGCTTGGAACTCTTCCAGTATACTGCTCCTCCATCCAAGGTGTACACATACCCCGAATTCGACTTGCTATCATTGATATCAAACTGAAAACTCATGTCGGTGTAGCCTTCAACCCTAAGGCTACTACCTCCATATACTAGTACAAGATCCTTAGTCCTTCTCAAGTACTTAAGGATATACTTTACTACTTTCCAGTGCTCCAAGCCTGGATCTGTCTGATACCTACTCTTGATAGACCCTATTGCTAATGCATAGGGTATCCTATCTATGTTCGCCCTTTCTTCAGGAGTCTTTGGGAACATACTCTTACAAAGTGATATCCCACGTCTCATCGGTATGAGACCTCTCTTAGAATTTTTCATGCCAAACCTTTTGACAATAGTGTCTATGTACCTACACTATGATAAGCTCAGCATCCTCTTATATCTATCTTTATATATCCGAATCTCCAAGATATAGGATGCTTCCCCCATGTCCTTCATGAAGAAGTGTCTAGATAACCAAGTCTTTACTATGGATAGCATTCTTATATTGTTCCCAATGATCAGGATATCATCCACATATAACACCAAAAAGGTGATAGTGCTCCCCCTTACCTTCCTATATACACAAGGCTCATCTTCATTCTTAACAAAATCATAAGATCTGATTGCCTTATCAAATCTTATGTTCCAACTTTGGGAAGCTTACTTTAGTCCATAAATGAATCTAAGCAACCTGCACACCTTATCTGGGCAGTCTTTGGACACGAATCCCTCGGGTTGTATCATATACACCTCCTCCTCGAGGTTCCCATTGAGGAATGCGATTTTCACATCCATCTGTCAGATCTCATAATCATAGTGTGCTACAATAGTCAATAGAATTCAGATAGATTTTAGCATTATGACGGGTGAGAAGGTTTCGTCATAATCAACACATTGCCTTTGACGATACCCCTTAGCCACTACCCTTGCTTTATAGGTCTCTCTACCTTTCCATCTACTCCGATCTTTTTCTTAAAGATCCACTTGCAACCGATGGGTACAATACCCTCAAGCGCATCAACTAGGTTCCAAACCTTGTTGGAGTACATGGAATCCATCTTAGAATTCATGGCTTCTTGCCACTTCTCAGAGTCTATACTCATAATAGCCTCTTGTAGGTCTGAGGATCAAAATCCTCAGCATCCTCTCCTCTAATATGTCCCACATATCTCTCAGGAAGATGGGATACTCTACCAGACCTACATAAAGTTAGAACTTATATATTAGGTACTTGAACAGACTCGGGCTATAGAGTGGTGCTTGAGCTAGGTTCTCCAACCTCGCTCAACTCTATCATGCTCCCACTGTCTCTGCTAAGAATGTATTCCTTCTCAAGGAACATCGCTCTCTTAGCTACAAAGTCCTTTTGGTCCTCGAGATGATAGAAATAATACCCAAATGTTTCCTTGGGGTATCCCACAAACTTGCACCGCTCCGTCCTTGACTCCAACTTATCGGGGTCATGTCTTTTAACGTGAGCAGGGCAACCCTAAATCTTAACAACCTTAAGATCGGGTTTCTTTCCTTTTCATATCACATATGGTGTAGATACTACCAACTTAATTGGAACTCTGTTCAGAAGGTAAGCTGTAGTCTCTATGGCATATCCCCAGAATGAGATAGGTAGGTCAGCGAAACTCATCATGCACCGTACCATGTCTAACAGCGTACAATTCCTCCTTTCAGACACATAATTGAGCTGAGGTATATAAGGAGGTGTCCATTGGAATAATATCCCATGCTCCTTGAGGAACTAAGTAAACTCTGTACTTAAGTACTCACCTCCTTGATCTGATCGAAGAGTCTTGATACTCTTTCCAATCTGGTTCTCCACTTTATTCTTATACTCTCTGAATTTCTAAAAGTCTTCGGACTTGTACTTCATTAAGTATACATATCCATACCTTGAGAAATCATCAGTAAAGATAATGAAGTAGAAGTAACCACCAATGACATGAGTTGACATGGGTCCACATACATCACTATGTATGAGTTCTAGCAGCTTAATGACTCTCTCTCCAGTTCCACTAAATAGAGAGTTATCAGTTTTCTACGAAGGTAAGGCTCGCAAGTTGTATATGACTTATATTTGAATGGATATAGATATTCATCCTTTAGCAACTTTTATATCCTTCCCTTATGGATGTGACCTAGCCTATAATGCCACGTATGCACTGTTCACCTCATCTCATTTCCTCTTAGACACACTTACATTCATAATATGTGGAGTAGTATCTAGCATAAACAAACCATTATGTAATGATCCTTTCATGATGTTCCCATCATCAAATAATATTAAACAACCATTGTTCTCAAAAACTAATTTATATCCACTAACTATCAAACATGAAATGGAGATAATATTTTTGATAATAGAAGTAACAAAATAATATGCATCTAATGCAATAATAGCTCCACTAGGCAGATGTAGGGTGACCTCACTAATAGCTACTCCAACAACTTTTGCTCCATTGCCATTCTTGAGGTCCATCTTGCCTCTCGCTAATCTCCTAGGCCTTGCTAGGACTTGCAACGAATTGTAAATATGATAAGCACTACCGGTATCTAATACCCATGTGTTATCATAAGAGTCTAACAAATGGAAACTGATCATGAATGTACTTAAAGCTTTTCCAAGCTTCTATTTCGCCCTCTCTGCAAGGTACTCTTTGCAATTCCTCTTCTAGTGCCCATCTAAGCCATAATGGAAGCACTAGCCTTTGTCCTTTGCCAGGTCTTTCTTAGTAACCTTTGTTTTACATGGTCTGCCCTTGCCCTTGCCCTTCTTAAGGGACTTTTCTACTTTCATTTTCTTTCTGGTCTCACCAGTGTAGAGAACTGGCTTCTTCTTTTTGATAGTACTCTCTACCTCCCTCAACATATTGAGGAGCTCTAGGAGAGTCACCTCAAGCTTGTTCATATTAAAATTCATTATGAACTATAAAAAGGAATATGATAGGGACTGAAGCACAATGTCCACACACAAGTTATCCTTTAGGACCATTCCTAGACCTGTGAGTTTCTCTATCCACTCAATCATCTTTAAGACATGGTTCTGAACTGGTGTCCCCTCAGTCATCCTAGTGCGGAAGAGGCTCTTGGATATCTCATATCGCTGAGTCCTTCCCTATTCCTCAAACAGTTTACGGACATGTAGAAGAATGGATCTGGTATTCATCTTTTCATGTTGTCTTTATAATTTAGGAGTCATGGACCCCAACATGTAACACTAATCAAGAGTGGAGTCATCAATGTACTTCATGTAGTGAGCGATCTCATCCTCACTTACCCCTTCCTGGGGCGTAGATATCACTGTATCAAGGACATACGCGATTTTCTCCACTATGAGAACAATTCTCAAGTTGCAGAGCCATTCCGTATAATTTGGACCAATAATGCGGTTGACATCAAGTATGTCACATAAGGGATTTGAAAGCGATATTTTCTGAAAATAAAGATGTAGCAGAAATGAATAACATGCAGATTTTACAAAAAATAAACAATCAAGATATGAACTTCTATCTTAATATGCTCCCACTATTTTGCTGGCGAGTCACGTGACACCCTTAGCACATGAAATGGAAGTCTCTGACAAACTTCTAGTGGAGATCAAGATCTAATCAGTGTCTTAGTGTAACCTCGAGGGACTCGATCAATCACACTAAGCCCAAAAGGTAGGCAACTTTTGCCGATCACAACTCCTTGTGATTCCCGTCATGTTCGACCTCCGAATCAGCATGGTCTCGAGGGACTCGACCAACCATGATGTTCGGTTAATCAACACCATCGTTACAAGATGAGTTTGATTCGATGATATACCCTCGAGGGACTCGACCAAGCATACCATGTCCTCAGGTCACCGGTGACATCTCTATGTCATAGGTAAGATAGCAAATTGTGATATAGGTGATCTTCGAGGGACTCGACCAACTCAACCTACACTGGGAATCGATCCCTACCTATAACGATGGAAGGCTCTGTTGGTCAATCTAATTGCCTCATATTTACCAACTTAATATTATCGAGAGAGGGGGTTCTATGATTTGGTCTCCTAATATGACATGTCACACATATACATATTTAATATATATCTACATCGCATGTAAATTTATATATACATATCTAGTAGGTGTATAAGCAATCACACAACACATGAACAATCATACCAGATGATCATGGACCACATCTTAATGTAATCAGGCCTGAGCCAGTAGGCCTAATCACTCACATCAAGATCTATGTGTGCAGCGGTGCGTCTCCATGCCCTGTGATCATCCATCTCCCTTATCGGTATCTCGACACAATTCCATGCATCACGATCATCCATCTCATGGGTCCTGCTATCACATCCACGCTCCCACTACGCCTCCTCATGTGATTACAAATTAATCATGGGCATGCAGGCTCGATAATAAATGAGAAATATAATAGAGGCTCGTAGGCCCCAAAAATAATAATCACAAGTACACACATCACACGATCCATGATCATCCGTCTATATACATCACATGTATAAATCATCATCATATAGGACTACTAGATAATAATAAAATAATAATCAATTAAATCTTTTAATTAATTAATATTTTTTGAAATCAGGGACATGTATGAAATTTTTTGAATTCTGAGGGGTATTTTCATAATTTCGACAAAAGGATAGAATTAAAATTTCATAATTTTGAGGGGTAAAACTATCTTTTACCTAGAAACCCTAATGCCCTACTCCCACTCCCCTATTGTTGCCGCCACCGCCACCGCCACCCAACTAGCAGTGGCCTATGCTGCGAAGGGCACCGCCCCTGCCCGCGAGTGGCTCGCCCGTAGGCGCTGTGCTTGCGGTCGGGCGCCCCTACGGGCGGTTCTACCCGCGGGTGGTGTTGCCACCGTCGGCGAGCGCCCCTACGGGGCTAGTGCCCGCAGGCGAGCACTGCCATTGCACGCGGGCATAGTGCCCGCGGGCTGCCAACCCCGTCGGCCGGTTGCTGAAGGCATAGCACTTATGCATGCGCCGACACTATGCTGCCAGCATGCGACTACCACTCCACAACGTAGTTCGAGGTAGCATGGGCAGCAACTATTGCTGCTCTTTCTCGCTTTTGCATAAACGATTTTGATGTCAAAAGCTTCTCAAAAACAAAACATGCGCAGTTTAAAACCAATCATCGCACGAATAACTTGGCTCTAATACCATTGTTAGGAAATCATTGGGGGGCGACATCACATGCGCAATGAAAGAATAGAAAACAAAATCTTTAATTTCCTAAAAAGATGTTCATTGTCGTGCGAAGATTGGTGCGGAAAAATTTGCAAAACAGAAAACTACGTATAAGATAAATTGTGTTACTTAGGGAGATCGTATATCCCTAAATCCCAACAAATCTCTAGGACAGGGCGAAGGAAGTCAAGCGCCCTCCTCTCTAGCGGTGATCCACACAGCAGGGCTACGACGACGCTCCTCAAAACTCCAAGCCTACTTTGAGGTGGAGAGGGGGAGGAGAATAGGAGAGGCAAGCAAAGGCTCTAGCCTATAAACTATTGAATCCCTCCTATTTATAGAGGTCCCCTATCAAACCCTAATGGATCCTCCCCTATTGAGTATTGGATCTGCATCCAATTACCTATGCCTCTTTGATTAGTGGATATCTATCCAATAATCTATCATGGGCTTTTATTGAATCTCATCCATAGGATCCAATAATTCAGGGGCTTATTGGATATCTAATACAATAGGGGCTTTGGTGAATATCTCATATCTAAACCTCTACTCATCGCAATGCCTACCATATTTGTGTGACCCTCTAGGCCCAATATCGAACTGGCTGTGAATCATACCTATTAGAACTCCTTCTATCTTAATGAATTATTATCTCCATAATAATTCACTCGACTCATCGACTGCGGATGTACTAGGCCACTATGTCATAGTCCCTAGACGATATAGAGGAATCCAATCCATTGGACCTGTCTATCCTCAGTTATCGTGTACCTATAGTCCCTCATCCATCTAATATCCCAAAGACCGTATATTGGGCATGGTGCTGTCAAACCTATACGGTTTCTACTCAAGTCTCGCTCTAATCGGATTCTCTCGAAGAACTCTTTCTCTCTCAATCTGAATGACCCTGGCTAGGGATTTGTTTGAGCAAGAACACATGGGATATTCCTCTCATTACATCGAGAGTGGATGATCATCTATTGACACTCAATAGCCCTCGTAAGGTTGACTACCACTCCCAATGATCAACTATACTGGATTTGGGATATCCAAACTTATAAGTCTGGTATCAAAGAGTGGAGCACTCATATAGGATATCCCTAATGTCTGAAGTCTAAAGACCAGATACACTATTGGGACTACAGAATCGTTGTCTGACAATAAGACATCATTAACCATCTAGCATTCCGTAAGCGGATCAATCAGTGAACTCATTCTCCAATGAGCACCTGTGTTGTATCCCTAGTATCCCCACACGAGTAGCTATGAGACTAGCTGCATTTATCATACGGACGGGTATAGAGCACACCAGTTTGTCCGTTTATCTAGATATCCCTCTCGAATAACTTATGACCGAAATTATTTAGGATCTGTGTTTAAAAGCGAATCGGTCTCATTATCATGATCTCGTCATGATTTGATTCCCATTGCACAGATCCAAGGACATCAGAATATATATGCATATATGTAATAGTCAATATAAAGTGATAAATATCAAAATATAATAAGCTAAAAGACTGTATGTCAAGTCACACATATCATCACTCATGTGATTGGCTTGCAGGGCATATATGACTAGCACATACTCCTAGAAAGTGATATCCCATGTCTCATCGGTATGAGAGATCTCTTAGAATTTTTCATGCCAAACTTTTTGACAATGGTGTCTATGTACCTAGACTAGGACAAGCCAAGCATCCTCTTGGATTTATCTCTATAAATCCAAATCCCCAAGATATAGGATGCTTCCCCTAAGTCTTTCATGGAGAAGTATCTAGATAACCAAGCCTTTACTATAGAGAGCATCCCTATATCATTCCCAATGGTTAGGATGTCATTCACATATAGTACAAAAAATATGATAGCGCTCCCACTTACCTTCTTGTACATACAAGGCTCATCATCATTCTTAACATAGTTATAAGATTTGATCACCTCATCAAATCTTATATTTCAACTTCAGGAAGCTTGCTTTAGTCTATAGATGGACTTAAGCAACCTGTACACCTTATTTGGACTATCTTTGGACACGAATCTCTCAGGCTGTTCATATAAACCTCCTCATTGAGGTTGTTGTTGAGGAACAAGGTTTTCACGTCCATCTACTAGATCTCATAAGCATAGTGTGCTGCAACAACTAATAGAATTCAGATGGATTTTAGCATGGCTACGGGTGAGAAGGTTTCATCATAGTCAACACATTACCTTTAACGATATCCCTTAGCCACTAGTCTTTCTTTATAGGTTTCTACCTTTCTATCTACTCTCAAGTGCATCAATTATGTTCCAAATCTTATTGGAGTATATGGAATCCATCTCAGAATTCATAGCCTCTTACTACTTCCCGAAGTCTATATCCGTAATAGCTGTAGAGAAATTTAAGGGCAACATAACATGCGTAACCAAAGAACATAAAACAAAAATCCTCAAATTTCCCAATGATGTGTGTATATATATACATATATATGTATATCATATACATATATATACATATATATACATATGCAACAAGCAATATAAAGTGATAAAATGTCAAAATATGATAAGTAAAAAAGAATGCGTATCATGTCATATGAGCCATCACTCACGTCATTGGTTTGTAGGGCCCCTAAGACAAGCAATCTCCTACTTGACTTATCCTATATGTTTGATCCCCATCAAACCTTTGTGACGCTCAAAGATAATCTGTGACAACGACTTTGATAGTGGATCTATGATATTATTTTCGGATGGAACTATTTTCACTACTACATCTCCTTAGGCCATGATCTCTCTAATAAGCTGGAACATCCTCAAAACACTTCTGATAAGACCCAAGTTCCCTCGCTTGAGCAATCGTCCTATTATTATCGCAATATAAGGGAATCAACTCCTTGCTGCCTAGCACAACTCCTAGATTTGTGATGAAATTCTTCATCTAAACTCCCTCCATTGTTGTCTATATTACAATAATGTACTCTACCTCCGTGGTTAAGTCAATAGTAGTATCTTTCTTGGAACTCTTCTAGCATATTACTTCTATTCAGGATGAACACACACCCCAAATTAGACTTGCTATCATCAGCATTGGACTAGAAACTCGAGTCCGTGTAGCCGTCTACCCTAAGGCTACTACCTCCATATACTAATAAAAGATCCTTAGTCGTTCTCAAGTGCTTAAGGGTACACTTTACTACTTTCCAATGCTCTAAACCTAGATCTGCCTAATATAGAGCATGCACTATATTAAGTCTAGTACATAGCATAGCATGATATATGATAGACACTACTACTGAGGCATAGGATATCATATCCATGTTCGCCCTTTCTTCAAAAGTCTTGGGAACATACTCCTACAAAGTGATATCCCATATCTCATCGGTATTACATATATATATACATATATATATACATATATATATACATATATATATACATATATATATACATATATATATACATATATATATACATATATATATACATATATATATACATATATATATACATATATATATACATATATATATACATATATATATACATATATATATACATATATATATACATATATATATACATATATATATACATATATATATACATATATATATACATATATATATACATATATATATACATATATATATACATATATATATACATATATATATACATATATATATACATATATATATACATATATATAT
Organism: Musa balbisiana; assembly: GCA_004837865.1. Taxonomy (NCBI): domain Eukaryota; kingdom Viridiplantae; phylum Streptophyta; class Magnoliopsida; order Zingiberales; family Musaceae; genus Musa; species Musa balbisiana. The sequence continues at coordinate 24,231,871 of CM017196.1, read as the reverse complement.
ACATATATATATACATATATATATACATATATATATACATATATATATACATATATATATACATATATATATACATATATATATACATATATATATACATATATATATACATATATATATACATATATATATACATATATATATACATATATATATACATATATATATACATATATGGAACTATTTCACTACTACATCTCCTTAGGCCATGATCTCTCTAATAAGCTGGAACATCCTCAAAACACTTCTGATAAGACCCAAGTTCCCTCGCTTGAGCAATCGTCCTATTATTATCGCAATATAAGGGAATCAACTCCTGCTGCCCTAGCACAACTCCTAGATTTGTGATGAAATTCTTCATCTAAACTCCCTCCATTGTTGTCTATATTACAATAATGTACTCTACCTCCGTGGTTAAGTCAATAGTAGTATCTTTCTTGGAACTCTTCTAGCATATTACTTCTCTATTCAGGATGAACACACACCCCAAATTAGACTTGCTATCATCAGCATTGGACTAGAAACTCGAGTCCGTGTAGCCGTCTACCCTAAGGCTACTACCTCCATATACTCACCTCTCTTAGAATTTTTCATGCCAAACCTTTTGACAATGGTGTCTATGTACCTGCACTATGACAAGCCAAGCATTCTCTTATATCTATCTTTATATATCCGAATCTCCAAGATATAGGATGCTTCCCCTAAGTCCTTCATGAAGAAGTGTATAGATAACCAAGTCTTTACTATGGATGGCATTCTCATATTGTTCCCAATGATTAGGATATCATCCACATATAACACTAAAAAGGTGATAGCGTTCCCACTTACCTTCCTGTATACACAAGGCTCATCTTCATTCTTAACGAAGTCATAAGATCTGATTGCTTCATCAAATTTTATATTCCAACTTTAGGAATCTTACTTTAGTCCATAAATAGACCTAAGCAACCTACACATCTTATCTGGACAGTCCTGGTATATGAATCCCTCAAGCTGTATTATACACATCTCTTCCTCGAGATTGTCATTAAGGAACGTAATTTTCACTTCCATATGTTAAACCTCATAATCATAGTAGGCTGTAATATAGCAAAGAGAATTCGGATAGATTTTAGCATAGCTACGGGTGAGAAGGTTTCATCATACTCAACACCTTGCCTTTGACGATACCCCTTAGTCACTAGCCTTGCTTTATAGGTCTTTACCTTTCCATCTACTCCGATCTTCTTCTTAAAGATCTACTTGCAACCGATGGGTACAATACCCTTGGGTGCATCAACTAGGTTCTAAACCTTGTTGGAATATATGAAATCCATCTCAGAATTCATAGCTTCTTACCACTTCCCAGAGTCTATACTCGTAATAGCCTCCTTGTAGGTCTGAGGATCAATATCCTCAACATCCTCTCCTTTAATATGTCCCACATATCTCTCAGGAGGATGAGATACTCTATCGGACCTACGTAAAATCGGAAGTTGTGTGCTAAGTACCTGAATAGACTCGGGCTATAGATTGGTGCTTGAGCTAGGTTCTCTAACCTCGCTCAACACTATCATGCTCCCACTATCTCCACCAAGAATGTGTTTCTTCTCCAGGAATACTACTCTCTTGGCTACAAAGACCTTTACATCCTCAAGATGATAGAAATAATACCTAAAAGTTTCTACTTGCAACCGATGGGTACAATACCCTTGGGTGCATCAACTAGGTTCTAAACCTTATTGGAATATATGAAATCCATCTCAGAATTCATAGCTTCTTACCACTTCCCAGAGTCTATACTCGTAATAGCCTCCTTGTAGGTCTGAGGATCAATATCCTCAACATCCTCTCCTTTAATATGTCCCACATATCTCTCAGGAGGATGAGATACTCTATCGAACCTACGTAAAATCGAAAGTTGTGTGCTAAGTACCTGAATAGACTCGGGCTATGGATTGGTGCTTGAGCTAGGTTCTCTAACCTCACTCAACACTATCATGTTCCCACTATCTCCACCAAGAATGTGTTCCTTCTCTAGGAATACTACTCTCTTGGCTACAAAGACCTTTACATCCTCAAGATGATAGAAATAATACCTAAAAGTTTCCTTAGGGTATCCAACGAACTTGCACCACTCCGTCCTTGATTTCAACTTATCAGGGTTATGTCTTTTAATGTGGGTAGGGCAGCCCCAAATCTTAACAACCTTAAGATCGTGCTTTCTCCCATTCCATATCTCATATGGTGTAGACACTACAAATTTAGTTAGAACTTTGTTCAGAAGGTAAGTTACGTCTCTAGGGCATGTCCACAGAATGAGATAGATAGGTCAACGAAACTCATCATGGACTACACCATGTCTAATAGTGTACAATTTCTCCTTTCAGATACACCATTGAGCTGAGGTGTATAAGGAGGTGTCCATTGGGATAGAATCTCATGATCCTTGAGGAACTGGGTGAACTCTATACTCAAGTACTCACCTCCTCGATCTGATCGAAGAGTCTTGATATTCTTTCCAATCTAGTTCTCTACTTCATTCTTATACTCTTTGAATTTTTCAAAGGCCTCGGACTTGTACTTCATCAAGTACACATATCCATACCTTAAGAAATCATCAATAAAAGTAATAAAGTAGGAATAACCACCTATTGCATGAGTTGACATGGGCCCATATACATACTATGTATGAGTTCCAACAACTTAGTGGCTCTCTCTCCAATTCCACTAAAAGGAGAGTTGGTCAGTTTTCCACGAAGGCAAGGCTTACAAGTTGCATATGATTTATAATCGAATGGATCTAAATATCCATCCTTTAGCAATTTTTGAATCCTTCCCTCATGGGTGTGACCTAGCCTATAATGCCACAGGTATGCACTGTTTACCTCATCTCGTTTCCTCTTGGACACACATTCATAATATATGGAGCAGTGTCTAGCATAAACAAACCATTATGCAATGTTCCTCTCATGATGATCTGGTCATCTAATAATATTGAACAACCATTGTTCTCAAAAACTAATTTGTATCCACTAACTATCAAACATGAAATGGAAATAATGTTTTTGATAATAGAAGAAACAAAATAACATGCGTCGAATGCAATAATAGCTCAAATAGGTAGATGTAGGGCGACTACGCCAACACCTAATGCAGTAACTTTTGCTCCATTGCATCTTGAGGTCTATCTCGCTTCTCGCCAATCTCCTAGGTCTTGCCAGAACCTACAACGAATTACAAATATGATAAGCACTATCGATATCTAATACCCATGTGTTATCATAAGAGTCTAACAGATAGAGACTGATCACAAATGTACGTGAAGCTTCTCCAAGCTTCTGTTTCACCCTCTCTGCAAGGTACTCTTTGCAATTCCTCTTCCAATGCCCATCTTTGTCATAGTGGAAGTACTGGCCTTTGTCCTTTGTCGGGTCTTTCTTAACAACCTTTGTTTTACCCAGTCTGCCCTTGCCCTTGCCCTTCTTATGAGACTTTTTTATTTTTCTTTTCTTTTTTATCTCACTAGTATAGAGAATTGACTTCTCTTTCTTGAGAATATTCTCTGCCTCTCTCAACATATAGAGGAACTCAGGGAGAGTCACCTCAAGCTTATTGATATTAAAATTTATCATGAATTATAAAAAGAAATCTGGTAGGGACTAAAGCATGAAATCCACACAAAGGTTATCCTCTAGGACCATACCTAGACCTGTGAGTTTCTCTATCCACTCAATCATTTTTAGGACATGGTTCTGAACTGGTGTCCCCTCAATTATCCTAGTGTGGAAGAAGCTCTTGGATATCTCATATCACTGAGTCCTTCCTTAAACAATTTACGGACATATAGGAGAATGGATCTAGCATTTACCATTTCATGTTATCTCTATAACTCAGGAGTCATGGAGCCTATCATGTAATACTGAGCAAGAGTGGAGTCATCCATGTACTTCACGTAGTAAGCGATCTCATCCTCGCTTGCCCTCTCCTCGGGCATGGGCATCACTGTATCAAGGATGTCTCACACCCCTCAAAAATATCGATAATATTTAAAATTTTCATTAACAAACCAATCAGGATCCAAACACACATTTGAGGACACTGAGAAACATTCAGTCAAATTCACATCCATAAAACATATACAGTTTATAATCATATATCACATCACTCGATAATTCACATTTATGAAAACCTAAACCAACTTAACAAACATGAACATCAGTTATGAATCCATAAGTGAAATAATTTATATAGTTAGAACTTCAACCATTTACCGCAAGTTCATATCATCATAAACTAAACTTAATATCCCAAAATTCTAGACGAGAGAGGTCTTTTAATACTTCTACATGATATAACAATTCAAACCTATTGATAACATTTTCATTACTTACAAAATGCATTTATGCAACAATAACATAACAACCAATAAGACTTGCCCATGATTCAAAATAGCTCTCCACTACCTTAGCCCAATACAAACATCTCAGAGAGTGACAAGCTGACCTGAAAGATTTATATACCAACGGAGTGAGCTAAAAATAGCTCAGCAAGTGACATAGCATATCCAGAACAAAAGGAACGGTTTTAAACAAGTAAGGTATTATAATGCAAGGTAGAATACAAGAATTTTCAAGGTACATCTTATTAGATACTGAATCGCAAATGTCATGTCATTCAAAACATATTTGGTTCATAACAAATGGAATAGAGAGTAATTAGAGCATATCAATTGCGTATGAAATGTTCCGGAGCATATCAACGACATATGGAACATTTTGAAGCGTAACAATAGCAGATGAAATATTTCGGAGCATATCGAAGAACAAATATAAAACAGAAGCTCAAACATCAAATTTGACGTTGCATTCATATCATTGTTATCCAGAGCACATTTAGAAACACATAACCAAAGCTTTGGATATCATATCAAACACATAGAAGGTAAAGTGGGACCATAACATAATATGGTACATCCATTTCTGAATGACCACTAAACATAAGTCTCCCACGTTTGGGAGCACTCCCACGTTTGGGAGCTCCATCCACCCACGTTTGACTGAAGTCATAGGGGGTCGATAGAGCATCACAGGCTCTATGCATAACTCCCTTTACCATTTCTGGCAAAGGTTTATAATATCCCACAAACACCAGAGTACAAAAGGACAATATGAACAATAAAATTGGGACATATCGAAAGTACATGCAAAACAACAAAACGTGTATATGCCTTTACGAGTCAATATGATGCAAACACAATCTTTCACAAATGAATTCATATTTGAAAGGAAAAATGAAAGCAAGAGCATACAAGGATTCCAAACAATCACATACAGCTCAATTGAAATAAGAAGGTTAGATGAATTCAATGTCCAAAGGAATGAAACTAGAAATAGGCACATATCGAAAGCAAATATAGAACAATGGGATATGCATGTGCCTATACGAATCAATACGATACAGCATACACTTTATACAATAGGTTTCAAGAATGCAAATAATTTGAGGACAAAAGCATGCAAGAATTCAAAGTAGTAATATAAAGCTTAATTGAATAAAGAAAGCTAAATGAAATCAATTTCCAAAGGAATGAAACCAGAATATACAAAATCGACCAAAGCTCGATTTCTGGCAGAATTCGAGAGGCACATTAAACAAATGATTTAAACTATCAATTGTGCTTTAAAATACTCAAGAAAGCTATTGTGGAAAGATATTTCAATCTATTTTTAGATAAAATAAGTTTCGTATGAATCGAAGTTTCCAACAAGGAGTTACAATTGATTTAGTAACCAAAGATCAGAAAACAAAATCATTGTTTTGCAGAATTTATAAGGTCGGTTTCAATAGATAACTAGGCAGGTATTTGGACTCTAAATCTTTCAATCTAGGAATCAAAAGAAAGATAGACGAGTGTAGTTTCCAATAAAATAAGTTTTGAATAAATCAGAGTTTCTAACAGGGACTTATAGGTAGTTTAGTATCAAAAGATCAAAAATGACGATCCCTATTTTGCAGAATCCGTAAGCTCATTTGAAGTAGAAGTTTGGGTAGGCAAACTTATTCTGAATTCTTAAAATAAGCTATCAAAAGAAAGGTTTATGAGTCTATATTCTGATTAAATAAGTTTGTTCAAATCAGAGGTCAGTGCATGAAATTATAACTATAACAAGGTAGAAAGGTCAGAATCTCAAAAGTTTCACAGATTCAAATTGTTTTGTCTAAACAGGAGATATATCAAATGCAAGGCTAGAACAATTCAAAGTTCCTCATATTTAAAGCAAATACAAAGATAAAATTGCAGTAAGGAAGGATCAGGACACTTGTAATAGGAAATATTAGAAAGCTTACAATAGAAAAGATTGAAACACTTGCAATAGAAAGGATTGAAACACTTGCAATAGGAAGGATCGGAACACTTGCTTTTTGAAGATTTTGATCCGAAGATCTGAAGGTATACGCCCAAATCCTTTTTCTACTTTTCCTCCATCTCCTCTCCCTGTTTCGTTTTCTGCACTCGTCTTATTTCTTTCTCCGCAACTATAGCTCGTGCTAAACATAGAGGCACAGTCACCTACTCTCTCTTACTCGCATTCCTTTTTTTTCTTTCCCAAATGCAGCTGCCACAGCCACCACTGCTGTCGCTGCCATAGTCGCAGCCCCTTCCACCACACTACCTTCTTCCTCATCTTCTTTCGCAAACATAGTTGCTGCAGACGTAGTCGCCACCGCCATAGCCCTTTTTTCCCCTTTCCTTTCTTTCTCTTTCCTAAAAGCAGCTGCTGCAGCTGCCATCGCTGCCGCAACCGCAGCCGTAGCTATAGCCGCAGCCACCATCCCCTCTTTCTCTTCTTCCCTCTCTTTCTTCCCCAACTGCAATTGCTGCAGTCACAGCAATGGCCATAGCCACCACGACCACAGCCACCACAGTAGTCCCCTTCCTTCCCTTCTCCTCTTCCTATCTTCTTCCCTTTTCCTCCCCGATGCACAGCGCCTCCTCTCCTCTATTTCCTCCTATGAAAACAAAGGTGCCATAGCCTCTTCTCCCGCTTCTCCTTCTTCTCTTCTTCTTCTTCTCCTTCTTCTCTTCTTCCCGTCTCCTCTTGGACGCCCCACACCTCCTCTATTTCCTCGTGCAGGAAACAGAGGTGCTATTGCCCTATCCGCTTTCCTCTCCCTCTTCCCTCTCTTCTCCTTCTTCTACTTCTCTTCTTCTCCTCTTTTCCCCTTCTCCTCCCTAACGCCCCACACGTCCTCTTTGCAGCCCTTGCCGCAGCCACCCTCCTCTTTTCTTCTTCTTCTCCTCTTCTTCCCTTCTCCTCCCCGACACCACACACCTCCTCGTTGCAGCCCTTGCCGTAGCCACCCTCCTCTCTTCTTCTTTTTTTTCTTCTTCTTCCCTTCTCCTCCCCGATGCCCCACACATCCTCTCCTTTGTTTTCACCTGCGGGAAACAGAGGTGCTGCAGCCCTAGCTGCTGCCACCTCTCGCTCCTCTCCCTCTTCTCTCTCTTCTCCCTCTTCTTCTTCTTCTTCTTCTTCTTCTTCTTCTTCTTCTCTCCCTCTTCTTCTTCTTCTTCTTCTTCTTCTTCTTCTTCTTCTTCTTCTCTCCCTCTTCTTCTTCTTCTTCTTCTTCTTCTTCTTCTCTTCTTCTCCTCTTCTTCCCTTCTTCTCTACTTCTCCTCTTCTTCTCCCCAACGCCCCATAGGTCTTCTCTCTATTTCATCGGAAATAGAGATCATGGGAAGTGGTGAGATAAAACCAAAATTTTTGAGTTTTTTTTTTTTGCAACTTAATAGTTTAGTCCTTGAAATTTTTATATTTACATATAGGTCCTCCGATTTACAAATAAATCCTTATTAATAAATTTCAAAAGTGAGGGATATTACAAGATGTATGCAATTTTCTCCACTGTGAGTATAATTCTCAAGTTGCAGAGCCAATCTGTATAATTCGGACTAGTGAGGCGGTTGACAACAAGTATGCCACATAAGGGATTTGAAAACGACATTTTCTGAAAATAAAGATGTAGTAGAAATAAATAACATGTAGATTTTACAAAAATAGACAAATAAGATATAGACTTTTATCCTTCTATGCTCCCACTATTTTACTAGCGAGTCACGCGACACCCTCAACACGTGAAACGAAAGTCTCCAACAAACTTCTAGTGGGGATCGGGATCCAATTAGCGTCTTAGTGTAACTTCTAGGGACTTGCCCCATCACACTAAGCCCAAAAGGTAAGCAGCTCTTGCCAATCACAACTCCTTGTGATTCTCGTTCTTCTCGAGGGACTCGACCAACCATGATGTTCGGTTAAGTTAACACCATCGTTACAAGATGAGTCTGATTCGATAATATACTCTCGAGGGACTCGACCAAACATACCATGTCCTCAGGTTATCGGTGACATCTCTATGTCGTAGGCAAGATAGCGAATCACGATATAGGTGAGCCTTGAGGGACTCGACCAACTCATCCTACATCAAGATCGGTCCCTACCTATAACAATGGAAGGCCACGTGAGTCAATCTAATTACCTCATGTTTATCGACTTAATATTATCGAGAGAGGGGATTTTGATTTGGTCTCCTAATATGACATGTCATACACATACATATTTAATATATATCTATATCGCATGCAAATATACATATACATATATATGTATATGTATATATATGTATATATATATGTATGTATATATATACATGTAAATATATATATATAGTAGGTGTATAAGAAATTACACATCACATGAGCAATCACATCGGATGATCATGGACCATAGCCTAATGTGATCAGGCCTGAGCCAATGGGCCTAATCACTCATATCAAGATCTATGTGTGAAGTGGTGCATCTCCATGCCCTATGATCATCCATCTAATCCTCGTCGGTTCTATCGACATCTCGACGTATCTCTATACATTACGATCGTCCATCTCGTGGATCCCCCTATCGCTTCTACACTTCTGCTGCGCCTCCTCATGTGATTACAACTTAATCATAAGTACATAGGCCTGACAATAAATGAGAAATAAAATGGAGGCTCGCAGGCCTCAATAATAATAATCATAAGTACACACATCACACGGTCCATAGTCATCCATCCATGTTTCATACATCACATGTAAATATTATTATGTAGGACTACTAGATAATAATAATAATAATAATAATAATAATAATAATAATAATAATAATCAATTAAATTTTTTAATTAATTAATATTTTCTGAAATCAAGGACATATAGAAATTTTTTTAAATTCTATAGGGGGTATTTTGGTAATTTAGATAAAAAGGACATACTCAATTTTTGAAATGCTGAGGTACAAAATTGTCCTTTTGTCCAAAAAAAAACCCTCCTAATCCCTGATGCTTGTTGCAGCCATCGCCACCCAACCGGCGATAGTCCTCTCTAGTGGGTGTGTGGGGTGGGGGACCACCCCTACAGGTGGGCACCCTCGCGAGCAATAGGCACTACTGCCCCGCGGTGCCTCTGCCCACGGGCACAGCGCTAGCAAGCGTCGCTGCCCCGTTGAGCGGGCACCGGCCCTTATGGGTAGCTCACCTACGGGTGCTATGCCCACAAGCAATGCCTGCAGGTGGGCCACTTGCAAGCTGCAACCCTTGCCGGCCACAAGTCACACGTGTCATCACTCACATGATTGGCTTGCAGGACACCTATGACTAGCACCAATAAGATCCAATGAGAGATTATTGGATAGAGATCCACTATTCTAAGCAGCTTGGTTAGTGCTAGTCATATGTGCCTTACAAGCCAATCACGTGAGTGATGGCACGTGTGAATTGACACACAGTCTTTTTGTTTATTATATTTTGGCATTTATCACTTTATATTACTTGTTGCATATATGAATATATATATTGTGATGTCCTTGAATCTGTGTAATGGGAATCGGATCGTGATGAGATCATGATAATGAGATCGATTCACCTTTAAACATAGATCTTAAATAATCCTGGTCATAGGTTACTTAAGAGGGGCATCGAGATAATCGGACAAACTAGTGTGTTGTATATATTGAATCTCAGATTTTGATGATGAAACTAATTGATTGTGTTTAGTGATGTAGGTCTACTCGATCAGGATTAGATAGTTGACGCAGGAGGAATTGACGTTGCGCCGGAGGAGATCACGTCAGGATATTGGAAGGCAGAACACTTCGGACGTCGGGCATCGGGCTAAGGAGAGCGGAATTGCACTAAGGATATCGGGGTTGCGGAGGTCAACTGCCAATTGGGCAACAAGCCGCAAGAGAGGATGATGCGCTGAAGAATCGGACGAAGCACCAACCAATGACGTGTCGGGCAACAGAATGTCAATTCGCATTGTAATAATTGTCTAGATTAGAGTAGAGTTTTGGCTTGTGTGTGCAGGATTAACTATGATAATAATGAAGATATAAAGTGAAACAAAGTGCTGGAGTCAAGCGCGAAGGATTCATTGGGAGTTCGAGAGTCCGACGGAAGTCTGAATGTTCGTCAGGAATGTTGCCGGAACTAGCCAAGAATGAGTAGGGAGCTTGCCGAAGGGTTTTCGGAAGCTCGCCAGAAGGTACATTGGAAGTTCATGGAGCTCGCCGAGAAAGATCATAGCTTGACAAAGAAGCTTGTCGGAACTCGCCAAGATCAAATCGTGAAGTCTAGGAGCTTGCCGGAAGTCCACAGAATGGTTTCCGAGAGTTTATCGGAAGACCGCCGGAAGTTCACCGGAAGAAGTCTTGACTTGCAGACTTTGTAATAGCTTAGGAAATGTCTTTAAAATTGTAGTTAGCATGTTAATTAGGGTTAGGATTAGGTGTTAATCTTATAACCCAAGTAGGGGCCAATTGGGACCGAGTTCAGACTGGTTTGGGCCAAGTTTGGAGCCCAACCAGTGAGCTGAAATAGTGTAGGTGGTGGCACTGCTAGACTAGGTGGTGGCACCACCCAGAGCCGAGAGTTCGGGCGGTGGCACCGTCCAGAACCCGAGAGTTCCGACGGTACCGTCGGACTAGGCAGTGGCACCGCCTAGCACCCGAGAGTTCGGGCGGTGGCACCGCCCAAAACCGAGAGTTCCGACGGGCACCGCCCAAAACCCGAGAGTTCCGACGGTGGCACCGCCCAAAACCCGAGAGTTCCGACGGTGGCACCGCCCAAAACCCGAGAGTTCCGACGGTGGCACCGCCCAAAACCCGAGAGTTCCGACGGTGGCACCGCCCAAAACCCGAGAGTTCCGACGGTGGCACCGCCAGAACACTGTCAATGTGGAAATTGATAGGCGGTGGCACCGCCCAAAACCCGAGAGTTCCGACGGTGGCACCGCCCAAAACCCGAGAGTTCCGACGGTGGCACCGCCCAAAACCCGAGAGTTCCGACGGTGGCACCGCCCAAAACCCGAGAGTTCCGACGGTGGCACCGCCCAAAACCCGAGAGTTCCGACGGTGGCACCGCCCAAAACCCGAGAGTTCCGACGGTGGCACCGCCCAAAACCCGAGAGTTCCGACGGTGGCACCGCCCAAAACCCGAGAGTTCCGACGGTGGCACCGCCCAAAACCCGAGAGTTCCGACGGTGGCACCGCCCCCCGAGAGTTCCGACGGTGGCACCGCCAGAACACTGTCAATGTGGAAATTGATAGGCGGTGGCACCGCCACCGATAGGCGGTAGCACCGCCAGCCTCGGAAACCTAAGAGAATTCAAAATTTGGAGCCCAAATTTGAATCCTCTTGGGGCCTATAAATACCCCTCAATTCTCAACAGAGAATACAACCTTTGAGAAGTTAGAGATTGAGATACAGCCTTAGAAAAGTCTTGTTTCAATAGTTTAAGTGTTCACCTCCTTCTTTCTCGTTGAAAATTTGTAAGAGTGTGAACCACTTGTAAAAGGTTGTAAGAGGGGTATTTGTCCTTCCCCTTCAAAGTGATTTGCTAGTGGAAGTTGGAAGCCTCATCGAAGAAGGCTTCGCAAGTGGATGTAGGTCATTTGATCAAACCACTATAAAATTGGCGTGTTCTCTGGTTTGCATTTACTTATTGCTATTTACCTTACTTCAAACCTTCATACGTGCTTTACTTCCTTATTACTTTTGTTGCACACCTTTACGAACACGCTTTCAAGTTAAGCACTTTCGAGTTCGATTTTTATCGTATGAAAGATTTTCCGAAACTGATGTTTTAATCCGCTGCACTAATTCACCCCCCCCCTCTTAGTGCCGCTCCGATCCTAACAACTGGTATCAGAGCCCGATATTTCTCATTTCGGATTTACACTCAAGAGAAATGGCTCTTCATGGCTTTCAAGAGGGCTTATCGGTTGTTCGTCCACCGTTATATAACGGATTGGACTACACTTACTGGAAAACTCGAATGAGAGTTTTCTTGATTTCTATGAATTTGGATTTATGGAATATTGTTGAAAACAGTTTTCAACTTCCCTCTAAACCGATGAATGAATGGTTGAATTTGGAGAAGAGGTATTTTTCTTTAAACGCAAAGGCTATGAATGCCTTATTTTGCGCTTTGGACAAAAATGAGTTCAATCGGATTTCTATATACGAAACGACTTTTGATATTTAGCGAACACTTGAAATCACGCATGAGGGAACTAGTAGAGTCAAATACTCGAAAGTTAACATTTTATTGCATGATTTTGAGCTTTTTTGAATACAACCAAGCGAGACTATAGGTGACATGTACACCCGTTTCACGGATGTCGTCAATAATCTAAGAGTTCTTGGTAAATCTTTTTCGAATTTTGATCTGGTAAGCAAGATCTTAAGATCCCTTCCAAAAAGGTGGGATCCTAAAATAACCGCAATACAAGAGATAAAAAATTTAAATGATTTTTCATTAGAAGAATTAATCGGGTCATTAATGACCTATGAAATGACACTTTTGGAACATTTTGAACCCGATGAGCACTTGAATCACCTTCCAAAGAATAGGAAGAATTTGGAACTCCGGACAAATGAATACCAAATGAGCGATGACTTAAGTGATGAGGACAATGATGAACTTGAACTTTGAACACTAAATATTAATAAGTTCATTAAATAAAAATCTAAAATAAACAATGAACTTGAACGGAGGAAGAGGCCAAAGAAGAGGAAGGCAACTAAGGATGAATCAAGAACTTCCAAAGGTGAAACGACGAATTGGGCTTTGACGGGCTTCGACTACAAGGTAAGTAACTCAACCCTCTTGAATTATTTTGAAATTACTTGAAGTTTTTCATGAGTGCTTAATTTAGATAGTAGGAATAGGAAATAAAAAATTATTTTTTAAAAATTATATCATGTTTTCTTTTAGCATTTTTAAAAAATTAAAAAATTTGATCATGAAAAGTATATAGCTAAGGTTTCATGCATATTATGTTTTGAAATGTTGAATGATGTATACAACATTAGGGATGATAATTATATGATATGTGATAATGCTTAGGATTAATCCATGCATGTGTATCTTGATGATTTTATTTCATGCATGAGTTTTTGAAGTAAATGTTGATTTGAAACTCTCATTTTAGATTAACATGTTTTTGGTCTAATCATTTTTTTGACTAATTAAGATGACATTCTCATGATATATTAAGGTGACATAGTGCATGTACATCTATGTATGAATTTCTTGATAGTCTTTTGATGATAGATGTGATATCATGATGTGTTTGGTCTTGACGGCTTCATGACGAAACTTATGTTTCGATTTTAAATGATGATACATGTTTTCACAAAAGACTTGAATACCCTCACATGAAATCAATTGTATGAAATAGAAATGAATTTTCTATCCTATTGAGATTAGTGAATTTATTTTACCAATCTTGTGAATCTCATGAAAATAAACATGATGAATATTTTGAAAATAAATGAGTGTATCATGCATTTGGTCTTAATGATTTCTCTTGAACATACTTTTTGAAATCATACTTGATGATGAATATCAAGATATTAAAAGGATGTTATCATGGAATCATGCTTCACGATTTGTTTTACGAAATTTACCTTTCCATCTTAAATGTTGACACTTGTTTTATTAAAGGTAAAGGCATGCTTATAAGAAGCAAATCATATGAATAGAAATATATAAAAATGAAATGCAATTCTCTATCTTATCGACTTTTCAATAAATCTATGCTTGTCATGTATGAATTTATTGAATGTGACTTTGAGGATGATTTCGGATTTCACAAATGCTTGATTCATACTTATGACATGTGACACATTTTAAATATGAATCATGTTCAATGCTTCAATCATGTTATATCTCCCTTAATTTATTTTATTCTCCTAGATTTATTTACCAAAGAGGAGAATCTTCAAATGAATGAAACGATACAAATGAATCACTTGTCGATGTATATTTTTGAAATATCTTTTTAATGTGATATTGATAATTTGAGATGCTTGTTAGAATTCATGACATGAGATAATTGAATCCTTGACTTACTCTTTATATGGCTTGAAAATAGATGTTTAAAATCTTGCTTGATTAGTTGTTTTATAAGATTTTGCCTTTACGTCTTGAACTTTCATGCTTATCTTGATTTGGCATATAAAGACTAAGGCATGCATAGATGAAAAAGAATCACTTAAAAAATACTTTTGCCATCTGATCAAGATTGATGATTTCATGATATTTTGTGAATCTCGAAATTGATTTTGATGAATTGATTATGAGTTTCAAGTTAACGATTTGATTTGAATGAATTTTATCTAAATCATAATCTTGATCTTGCAAAACTGGAATAACAAATAATATCTTTTGGTATTCATGAATTGATACTCACAATATGAAAGTATTGATATTCATGACTTGAATTTGATTGAAACATTATATGCTTAAATTAATCATTCTTCTATGTTTCAAAAATTCTTTAAATGCCTTATGTGATGATTGAAAATTAATTTGCTTTATGATAAATCTATGTATACCATTTTGAATCTCTTGAAAGTAATGTTGAGATTTTGATGAATTTGACGATTTGAATTTGAATGAGTTTGTATTCGAATTATGATCTTGACTTCTTGGATTTACTACTTGAGATTTTTTTAATCACAATCTCTTCTTTGTATACCTACAATTTTTGTTATTTATAGAAAGAAGAGATTTGTGAAAATGAATCATTGTTAACTTAATGTTCGGTATCATGAATACTTTATTATCAAACATGAAAATAGTGATAAATATTTTGAAAATAAATGTTTGTATCATGTTAGATGATTTTACATTTTGTGCATGATGAGTTATAGTGATGATTGAAACAATGATTGAAATGATATGAATGATGATTTGGAATCATGCATATAATGATGTTTGAAAATATATATGATGATTTGGAATTATGCATGCAATAATGATGCATGCAATGATGAAATATTCATGATAAAATTATTATTTTGATATTCATGACTTGAATCTTCCTTTCTTTTTGCCAATGACAAAAGGAGAGAAAGAGTTACTAATGTGCTATCTTGAATTGATGTATAGGATCATCTCAAAGAGAAATTAGCTAGTTTGCACAAGTCAAGAAAATGTAAAAACTTGCTTATTTTCTTGCACATCTAAAGAAAAGATACAAATGTAACACTTGCCAAATTGTTTGCTTGCCTCACGTGAAACATGGTCCCTTGCTAGTTTGGCATTTTGCTAAGGAAGCAAAAATGACACTTCTCAAAAGAGAAGAAAGAGCTTACTTTCTTGAACATCTTTAACTTGCTAGCTAGAATGATGTACAATTTGCTATCTTGAACATTACAAAGAAATGCTATCATACACATCGCAAAGAAAAGCGAATATGCCAACTTGCATATCTTTAAATTTGCTAGCTTGTATGTAGTAAAACTTGCATATCGTAAAAGTTGCTAGCTTGTAGAGAAGCAAAGAATTGCTATCTCGAAAGAAGCAAAAAATGCAAAACTTAGAAAACTTGCAATATAATTGCTCTTGCCATGCTTTGTATCAAAAATAGGTTGATATCCTTAAAAGCATCACATTAAATTTTTTAGTATCGCAATGTATCACATGTATCGCAAATTGAAAATTTTGAGACTATTATCATATCATATTTAACCATTGATGTCTTTCATGACATAATTTCTTTGCATTTTTGTCTTGTATGTATCATGTGATGATTGAAATATTGATTGATGCAAATTCATAATTTATGTAAAAGTCTAAATCATTGGTTCCTCTCCTTCTTTTCGGCAATGACATAGGGGGAGAAAGATTGCTAGCTCAAGGCAAATGTTGGCTAGCTTGTACTCTTCCCTTCTTTTCGAGAAAAACAAAGGGGAGAAAGCTTTTGCTAGTTAGAACATGCAAAGAAAAGCAAAGTGCAATCTTGCACAAGAAGCAAGTGTTGAATTTGTTGAATCTCGGATTTTGATGATGAAACTAATTGATTATGTTTAGATGTTTAACTGCATTTTGAGTGATGCAGGTCTACTCGATCAGGATTAGACAGTTGACACAAGAGGAATTGACATTGCGCCGGAGGAGATCACATCAGGATATTGGACGGCAGAATGCTTCGGACGTCAGACATCGGGCCAAGGAGAGCGGAATTGCACTAAGGATATCGGGGTTGCGGAGGTCAACCACCAATTGGGCAACAAGCCACAAGAAAGGATGATGCATTGAATAATCAGACGAAGCGCCAACCAATGACGTGCCGGGTAACAGAATGTCAATTCGCATTGTAATAATTGTTTAGATCGGAGTAGAGTTTTGGCTTGTGTGTGCAGGATTAACTACGATAATGATGAAGACATAAAGCGAAACAAAGTGCCAGAGTCAAGCGCGAAGGATTCGTTGGGAGTTTGAGAGTCCGACGGAAGTCTGAAGGTTTGTCGAGAATGCTGTCGGAACTAGCCGAGAATGAGTAGGGAGCTTGCCAAAGGGTTTTCGGAAGCTCGTCGGAAGGTACGTCGGAAGTTCACAGAGCTCGCCAAGAAAGATCGTAGCTTGCCGAAGAAGCTCGTCGGAACTCGCCAAGATCAAATTGTGGAGTCTAGGAGCTTGCCGGGAGTCCACAGAATGGTTTCCGAGAGCTTATCGGAAGACCGCCGAAAGTTTGCCGGAAGAAGTCTTGACTTATGGACTTTGTAATAGCTTAGGAAATGTCTTTAAATTTGTAGTTAGTATGCTAATTAGGGTTAGGATTAGGTGTTAATCTTATAACCTAAGTAGGGGCCAATTGAGCCCAAGTTCGGACTGGTTTGGGCCAAGTTTGGAGCCCAACTAGTGAGCTGAAATAGTGTACGTGGTGGCACCGCCCAGAGCCCGACGATAAGGCAGTGGTACCACTGGACTGGGCAGTGGCACCGCCCAAGACCCGAGAGTTCGGGCGGTGGCACCACCCAGAACCTGAGAGTTCCGGCGGTGGCACCGCTAGAACACTGTCAATGTGAAAATTGATAGGCGGTAGCACCGCCACCGATAGGCGGTGGCACCGCCAGTCACTGGTCAGTATGACATTGACAGATGGTGCCACCGCTAGTCACTGGTCAGTATGACATTGACAGGCGGTGCCACCGCCAGTCACTGGTCGGTGGCACCACCAGCCTCAAAAACCCAAGAGAATTCAAAATTTGGAACCCAAATTTTAATTCTCTTGGGGCCTATAAAAACTCCTCAATTCTCAGCAGAGAATACAACTTTTGAGAAGCAATAGATTGAGATAAAAGCCTTAGCAAAGTCTTTAGTAAGTCTTGTTTTCAATTGCTTGAGTGTTCAGCTCCTTCTTTCTCGTTGAAAATTTGTAAGAGTGTGAACCACTTGTAAAAGGTTGTAAGAGGGGTATTTGTCCTTCCCCTTCAAAGTGATTTGCTAGTGGAAGTTGGGAGCCTCATCGAAGAAGGCTTCGCAAGTGGATGTAGGTCATTTGACCGAACCACTATAAAATTAGCGTGTTCTCTGGTTTGCATTTACTTATTGCTATTTACCTTACTTCAAACCTTAATATGTGCTTTACTTCCTTATTACTTTTGCTACACACCTTTACGAACATGCTTTCAAGTTAATAAGCACTTCCGAGTTCAGTTTTTATCGTACGAAAGATTTTCCGAAACTGATGTTTTAATCCGCTGCATTAATTCACCCCCCCTCTCTTAGTGCTGCTCCGATCCTAACAATTGGTATCAGAGCTCGGTATTTCTCATTTCGGATTTACACCCGAGAGAAATGGCTTTTCATGGCTTTCAAGAGGGCTTTTCGGTTGTTCGTCCACCGTTGTTTAATGGATTGGACTACACTTATTGGAAAACTCGAATGAGAGTTTTCTTGATTTCTATGAATCTGGATTTATGGAATATTGTTGAAAACGATTTTCAACTTCCCTTTAAACCGATGAACGAATGGTCAGATTTCGAGAAGAAGTATTTTTCTTTAAACGTAAAGGCTATGAATGTCTTATTTTGTGCTTTGGACAAAAATGAGTTTAATTGGATTTCTATGTGCGAAACGGCTTTTGATATTTGACGAATACTTGAAATCACGTACGAGGGAACTAGTAGAGTCAAAGACTCGAAAGTTAACATTTTATTGCATGATTTTGAGCTTTTTCGAATGCAACCAAGCGAGACTATAGGCGACATGTATACCCGTTTCACGGATGTCGTCAATAATCTAAGAGTTCTTAGTAAATCTTTTTCGAATTTTGATCCAGTATGTAAGATCTTAAGATCCATTCCAAAAAGGTGGCTTCTTAAAATAACCGCAATACAAGAGATAAAAAATTTAAACGATTTTCCATTAGAAGAATTAATCAGGTCATTAATGACCTATGAAATGACACTTTTGGAACATTTTGAACCCGATAAGTACTTAAACCACCTTCCAAAGAATAGGAAGGATTTGGAACTCCGGACAAATGAATACCACTTGAGCGATGACTGAAGTGATGAGGACAATGATGAACTTGAACTTCGAACACTAAATCTTAATAAGTTCATTAAACAAAAATCTAAAATAAACAATGAACTTGAACGGAGGAAGAGGCCAAAGAAGAGGAAGGCAACCAAGGAAGAATCAAGAACTTCCAAAGGTGAAACGACGAATTGGGCTTTGATGGGCTTCGACTACAAGGTAAGTAACTCAACTCTCTTGAATTATTTTGAAATTACTTGAAGTTTTTCATGAGTGCTTAATTTAGATAGTAGGAATAGGAAATAAAAAATTATTTTTCAAAAATTATATCATGTTTTTCTTTTTAGCATCTTTAAAAAATTAAAAATTTTGATCATGAAAAGTATATTGCTAAGGTTTCATGCATGCTATGTTTTGAAATGTTGAATGATGTATACAACATTTGAGATGATAATTATGTGATATGTGATAATGCTTAGAATTAATCCATGCATGTGTATCTTGATGATTTTATGTCATGCATGAGTTTTTGAAGTAAATGTTGATTTGAAACTTTCATTTTAGATTAACATGTTTTAGGTCTAATCGTTTTTATGATGAATTAAGATAACATTCTCATGACATATTAAGATGACATAGTACATGTACATCTATGTATGAATTTCTTGATAGTCTTTTGATGATAGATGTGATATCATGATGTGTTTGGTCTCGACGGCTTCATGATGAAACTTATGTTTTGATTTTAAATGATGATACATGTTTTCACAAAAGACTTGAATACCCTCACATGAAATCAACTGTATGAAATGGAAATGAATTTTCTATTCTATTGAGATTAATGAATTTGTTTTACCAATCTTGTGAATCTCATGAAAATAAACATGATGAATATTTTGAAAATAAATGAGTGTATCATGTATTTGGTCTTAATGATTTCTCTTGAACATACTTTTTGAAATCATACTTGATGATGAATATCAAGATATTAAAAGGATGTTATCATTGAATCATGCTTGATGATTTGTTTTACGAAATTTACCTTTCCGTCTTAAATGTTGACAATTGTTTTATTAAAGGTAAAGGCATGCTTATAAGAAGCAAATCACATGAATAGAAATTTATAAAAACGAAATGCAATCTTCTATCTTATCGACTTTTCAATAAATCTATGCTTGTCATGTATGAATTTATTGAATGTGACTTTGAGGATGATTTCGGATTTCACAAATGCTTGATTCATACCTATCACATGAGACACATTTTAAATATGAATCATGTTCAATGCTTCAATCATGTTATATCTTCCTTAATTTGATCTTGCAAAATTGGAATAATTTTATTGAAACATTGCATGCTTAAATTAATCATTCACCTATGTTTCAAAAATTCTTTAAATGCCTTATGTGATGATTGAAAATTAATTTGCTTTATGATAGATCTATGTATACCATTTTCAATCTTTTGAAAGTAATATTTAGATTTTGATGAATTTGACGATTTGAATTTGAATGAGTTTGTATTCGAATTATAATCTTGACTTCTTGGATTTACTACTTGAGATTTTTTAAATCACAATCTCTTCTTTTTACACCTACAATTTTTGTTATTTATAGAAAGAAGAGATTTGATAAAATGAATCATTGTTGACTTAATGTTCGGTATCATGAATACTTTATTATCAAACATGAAAATAGTGATAAATATTTTGAAAATAAATGTTTGTTTCATGTTAGATGATTTTACATTTTGTGCATGATGAGTTATAGTGATGATTGAAACAATGATTGAAATGATATGAATGATGATTTGGAATCATGCATATAATGATGCGTTATATGTTTTGAAAATATATATGATGATTTGGTATTATGCATGCAATAATGATGCACGCAATGATGAAATATTCATGATAAAATTATTATTTTGATATTCATGACTTGAATCTTCCTTTCTTTTTGCCAATGACAAAGGGAGAAAAAGAGTTGCTAATGTACTATCTTGAATTGATGTAAAGGGTCATCTCAAAGAGAAATTAGCTAGCTTGCACAAGTCAAGAAAATGCAAAAACTTGCTTACTTTCTTGCACATCTAAAGAAAAGATACAAATGTAACACTTGCCAAATTGTTTGCTTGCCTCACGTAAAACATGGTCCCTTGCTAGTTTGGCATTTTGCTAAGGAAGCAAAAATGACACTTCTCAAAAGAGAAGAAAGAGCTTACTTTCTTGAACATCTTTAACTTGCTAGCTAGAATGATGTACAATTTGCTATCTTGAACATTACAAAGAAATACTATCATACACATCGCAAAGAAAAGCGAATATGTCAACTTGCATATCTTTAAATTTGCTAGCTTGTATGTAGTAAAACTTGCATATCGTAAAAGTTGCTAGCTTGTAAAGAAGCAAAGAATTGCTAACTCGAAAGAAGCAAAAAATACAAAACTTAGAAAACTTGTAATATAATTGCTCTTGCCCTGCTTTGTATCAAAAATAGGTTGATATCCTTAAAAGCATCACATTAATTTTTTTAATACCGCAATGTATCACATGTATCGCAAATTAAAATTTTTGAGACTATTATCATATCATGTTTAACAATTAATGTCTTTCATGACATGATTTCTTTGCATTTTTGTCTTGTATGTATCATGTGATGATTGAAATATTGATTGATGCAAATTCATAATTTATGTAAAAGTCTAAATCATTTGTTCCTCTCCTTCTTTTCGGCAATGACATAGGGGGAGAAAGATTGCTAGCTCAAGGCAAATGCTGGCTAGCTTGTACTCTTCCCTTATTTTTGACAAAAACAATGGGGAGAAGCTTTTGCTAGTTAGAACATGCAAAGAAAAGAAAAGTGCAATCTCGCACAAGAAGCAAGTGTTGAATTGCCATGATTGAACTTAAGAATCTTACTATGCTTTTGTGCTTATATGTTGTGGTGAAAATCTAGCTTCATGTTACAAAAACTTGAATACCTTTTAAAATAGCTAGAGCTACTTCTCCTTTTGTTGATGACATAGGGGGAGAAGTATATTGATGACTTCATGCATTGAATCAAATATTTTATATATATTTGCATGATGGTTTAAATGTTTTTCATAACATGTGATGAATGCTACTTGGATTTATGATAATCCAAGTGTTCTATCAATGGCATATTGATAGGGGGAGTTTGGTTAAACTTTGGGGAGTTAAGGTTAACTCCGGTAGTTATCAATTAGTTGTCATCATAAAAAAGGGGGAGATTGTTGAATCTCGGATTTTGATGATGAAACTAATTGATTGTGTTTAGATGTTTAACTGTATTTTGAGTGATGCAGGTCTACTCGATCAGGATTATACAGTTGATGCAGGAGGAATTGACGTTGCGTCGGAGGAGATCACGTCAGGAAATTGGACGGCAGAACGCTTCGGACGTCAGGCATCGGGTCAAGGAGAGCAGAATTGCACCAAGGATATCGGGGTTGCAGAGGTCAATTGTCGATTGGGCAACAAGCCGCAAGAAAGGACGTTGCGCCAATGACATGCCGGGCAACAGAATGTCAATTCACATTGTAATAATTATCTAGATTAGAGTAGAGTTTTGGCTTATGTGTGCAGGATTAACTACGATAATGATGAAGACATAAACCAAAACAAAGTATCGGAGTCAAGCGCGAAGGATTCGTTGGGAGTTTGAGAGTCCGATGGAAGTCCGAAGGTTCATCGGGAATGCTGCTAGACCTAGCCGAGAATGAGTAGGGAGCTTGCCGAAGGGTTTTTGGAAGCTCGCCGAAAGGTACATCGGAAGTTCGCAGAGCTCGCCGAGAAAGATCATAGCTTGCCGAAGAAGCTTGTCGAACGCGCCAAGATCAAATCGTGAAGTCTAGGAGCTTGCCGGGAGTCCACAGAATGGTTTCCGAGAGATTATCGGAAGACCGCCGAAAGTTCGCCGGAAGAAGTCTTGACTTGCGGACTTTGTAATAGCTTAGGAAATGTCTTTAAATTCGTAGTTAGTATGCTAATTAGGGTTAGGATTAGGTGTTAATCTTATAACCCAAGTAGGGGCCAATTGGGCCTAAGTTCGGACTGGTTTGGGCCAAGTTTGGAGCCCAACTAGTGAGCTGAAATAGTGTAGGCAGTGGCACCGCCAGACTAGGCAGTGGTACCACCGGACTGGGCGATGGCACCACCCAGCACCCGAGAGTTCAGGCGATGGCACCACCCAGAACCTAAGAGTTCCAGCGGTGGCACCGCCAAAACACTATTAATGTGAAAATTGATAGGCGGTAGCACCACCAGTCACTGGTCCGTATGACATTGACAGGCGATGGCACCACCACCGACAGGCAGTGGCACCGCCAACCTCGGAAACCCAAGAGAATTCAAAATTTGGAGCCCAAATTTGAATCCTCTTGGGGCCTATAAATACCCCTCAATTCTTAGTAGAGAATACAACTTTTGAGAAGCAATAGATTGAGATAAAAGCCTTAGCAAAGTCTTTAGCAAGTCTTGTTTTCAATTGTTTGAGTGTTCACCTCCTTCTTTCTCGTTCAAAATTTATAAGAGTGTGAACTACTTGTAAAAGGTTGTAAGAGGGGTATTTGTCCTTCCCCTTCAAAGTGATTTGCTAGTGGAAGTTGGGAGCCTTATCGAAGAAGGCTTCGCAAGTGGATGTAGGTCATTTGACCGAACCACTATAAAATTGGCGTGTTCTCTGGTTTGCATTTACTTATTGCTATTTACCTTACTTCAAACCTTCATATGTGCTTTACTTCATTATTACTTTTGTTGCACACCTTTACGAACATGCTTTCAAGTTAAGCACTTCCGAGTTTGGTGTTTATCGTACGAAAGATTTTCCAAAACCGATGTTTTAATCCGCTACACTAATTCACCTCTCTCCCCCCCCCCCCTCTTCGTGCCGCTCCTATCCTAACAGAATTGCCATGATTGAACTTAAGAATCTTACTATGCTTTTATGTTGTGATGAAAATCTAGCTTCATGTTATAAAAACTTTATCTTTTAAAATAGCTAGAGCTACTTCTCCTTTTGTTGATGACATAGGGGGAGAAGTATATTGATGACTTCATGCATTGAATTGAATATTTTAGATATATTTGCATGATGGTTTAAATGTTTTTCATAACATGTGATGAATATTGCTTGGATTTTGGATAATCCAAGTGTTCTATCAATGGCATATTGATAGGGGGAGTTTGGTTAAACTTCAGGGAGTTAAGGTTAACTCCGGTAGTTATCAATTAGTTGTCATCATAAAAAAGGGGGAGATTGTTGAATCTCAGATTTTGATAATGAAACTAATTGATTTTGTTTAGATGTTTAACTGCATTTTGAGTGATACAGGTCTACTCGATCAGGATTAAACAGTTGACGCAGGAGGAATTGACGTTGCGCGAGAGGAGATCACGTCAGGATATTGGACGGCAGAACGCTTCGCACGTCGAGCATCGGGCCAACGAGAGCGAAAATGCACCAAGGATATTGGGATTGCGGAGGTCAACCACCAATTGGGAAAAAAACTGCAAGAGAGGATGATGCGCTGAAGAATCAGACGAAACACCAACCAATGACGTGTCGGGCAACAAAATGCAATTTGCATTATAATAATTGTCTAGATCGGA
The DNA here is from genome assembly GCA_004837865.1 of Musa balbisiana. NCBI lineage: Eukaryota > Viridiplantae > Streptophyta > Magnoliopsida > Zingiberales > Musaceae > Musa > Musa balbisiana. The sequence continues at coordinate 24,207,386 of CM017196.1, read as the reverse complement.
GTAGAGTTTTGGCTTGTGTGTGCAGGATTAACTACGATAATGATGAAGACATAAAGCAAAACAAAGTGTTGGAGTCAAGCGCGAAGGATTCGTTGGGTGTTCAGGAGTCTAACGGAAGTCCGAAGGTTCGTCAGGAATGCTGCCGGAACTAGCCGAGAATGAGTAGGGACCTTGCCGAAGGGTTTTCGGAAGCTCATCGGAAGGTACATTGGAAGTTCGTGGAGCTCGCTGAGAAAGATCATACCTTGCCAAAGAAGCTCGTCGGAAATCGCCAAGATCAAATCGTGAAGTCTAGGAGCTTGCCGGGAGTCCGCAGAATGGTTTCCGAGAGTTTATCGGAAGACCGCCGGAAGTTCGTCGGAAGAAGTCTTGACTTGCGGACTTTGTAATAACTTAGGAAATGTCTTTAAATTCGTAGTTAGCATGTTAATTAGGGTTAGGATTAGGTGTTAATCTTATAACCCAAGTAGGAGCCAATTGGGCCCGAGTTCGGACTGGTTTGGGCCAAGTTTGGAGCCCAATCAGTGAGCTGAAATAGTGTAGGCGGTGGCACCGCCCAGAGCCTGAAGTATTAGGCGATGGTACCGTCGGATTGGGCGGTGGCACCGCCCAACACCCGAGAGTTCGGGTGGTGGCATCGCCCAGAACCTGAGAGTTCCGACGGTGGCATTGCCAGAAAACTGTCAATATGGAAATTGACAAGCGGTGGCACCGCCACCGACAGGTGGTAGCACCGCCAGCCTCGAAAACCATTGAGTAGAAAATACAACCTTGGGGCCTATAAATACCCCTCAATTCTTAGCAAAGAATACAACCTTTGAGAAGTTAGAGATTGAGATAAAGCCTTAGCAAAGTCTTTAGCAAGTCTTGTTTTCAATAGTTTAAGCGTTCACCTCCTTCTTTCTCGTTGAAAATTTGTAAGAGTGTGAACCACTTATAAAAAGTTATAAGAGGGGTATTTGTCCTTCCCCTTCAAAGTGATTTGCTAGTGAAAGTTGGGAGCATCATCGAAGAAGGCTTCGCAAGTGGATGTTGGTCATTTGACTGAACCACTATAAAATTAGCGTGTTCTCTGGTTTACATTTACTTATTGCTATTTACCTTACTTCAAATATTCATACGTGCTTTACTTCCTTATTACTTTTGCTGCACACCTTTACAAACACGCTTTCAAGTTAAGCACTTCTAAGTTCGGTTTTTATTGTACGAAAGATTTTCCAAAACCGACATTTTAATCCGCTGCACTAATTCACCCCCCCCTCTTAGTGCCGCTCCAATCCTAACAGTATACCCGTCCATATGATGGATGCAACTGGTCTTATAGTTGCTCGTGTGGGGGACACTAGGGATACAATACAGGTACTCATTTGGGAATAAATTCACTAATCGATCCGCTTACGGAATGCTGAATGGTTGATGATGCCTTATTGTCATACAATGATTCCGTAGTCCTAGGGGTGTATCTGGTCCTTAGACTTGAGACACCAAGGATGTCCTATATGAGTGCTTCACTCTTTGATATCGGACTTATAGGTTTAGATGTCCTAGATATAGCACAGCCGATCATTGGGAGTGGTAGTCAATCTTACGAGGGCTATTGAGTGTTGATAGAGGATCATCCACTCTTGGTATCATCAGAGGAATGTCCCATATATTCTTGCTCAGATAAATCCCTAGCTAGGGTCATTCGGATTGAGAGAGAAAGAGTTCTTCGAGAGAATCCGATTAAAGCGAGACTCGAGTAGAAACCGTATGGGTCTGACAGCACCATTCCTAATATATGGTCTTTGGCATATTAGATGGATGAGGGACTATAGGTACACGATACCTGAAGACAAACAGGTCCAATGGATTGGATTCCCCTATATCGTTTAGGGATTGCGGCATAGTGGCCTAGTACGTCCGTAGTCGATGAGTCGAGTGAATTATTATGGAGATAATAATTCATTGAGCCAAAAAGAGTTTTGACAGGTATGACTCACGGCCAACTCGATATTGGGCCTAGAGGGTCACACACATATGGTGGGCATTGTGATGAGTAGAGGTTTGGATATGAGATATCTACCAAAGCCCCTATCTTATTGTATATCCAATAAGCCCTTGAATTATTGGATCCTATGAATGAGATCAAATAAGCACCCATGAGAGATTTATTGGATAGAGATCCACTAATCTAAGAGGCTTTGGTAGTTGGATGGAGATCCAATACCCAATAGGGGAGGATCCATTAGGGTTAAGTTGTAAGGAACCTATATAAATAGGAGAGAATTAGTGGTTTATAGGCTAGAGCTTTTTGATTGCCTCTCCTATTCTCCTCTCCCTCTCCACCTCAGAGCAGGCTTAGAGTTTTTGACGAGTGTTGTCACAGCACTACTGTGTGGATCACTGCTAGAGAGGAGAACACTTGACTTCCTTCACCCTCTCCTAAAGATTTGTAAGGATTCAGGGATATACGATCTCTCTAGGTAACACAATTTATCTTATACGCAGTTTTAAGTTTCTTGGATTTTGCGCGACAATCTTCGCACGATGACGAAGGTTTTGTATTCTTCCGCTATGCATGTGATGTCGCCCCCCAAGATTTCCTAACAATGGTATCAGAGCCAGGTTGTTCATGCAATAGATTGGTTTTGAACTGCGTGTGTTGTGTTTTAGGAAGAATTTTGATGTCAAATTGTTGACGCAACAGGTGAGGAAGGGTAGCAACTATTGTTGCCCTTGCTACGCTCACTTGTTGCCTTCTTCGTGCAGGAAGGCTGCTTATAGCAGCGGTCGCAAGGGCGGCGCCGGCAAGTAGGCTGCCCGCATGCAGCAACTATTGCTGCGCGCAGTTGCAGCCATAGGCGGTCGGCCGCCCATAGGAAGAGCCGCTTGCAGCGCATAGGCGGTGGCACCCGTGGGCGAGCCGCTTGCGGGGACAGCGCTACCCGCAAGGGTGCCCACCCGTAGGGGCGCCCACCTACAAGGGCAACACTACCCGTGGGCGGCTGCCCACAAGCAGGGGCAACGCCCCCGCCCCCCGCCGCACAGGTCACCGTTAGTAGGGTGGCGGCAGTGGCAGCAACAACAAGGGAGACGGAGTAGGGCATTAGGGTTTTTTGGCAAAAAAATAATTTTGCCCCTGTGAATTTATGAAATTCCATTTATGTCCTCTTTGTCTAAATTACAAAAATACCCTTCTGAATTCAAAATATTTCTTACATGCCCTTATTTTCAAAAAATATTAATTAATTAAAAGGTTTAATTGATTATTATTTTATTATTATCTAGTAGTCCTAGATGATGATGATTTCTACATATGATGTATGATATGTGGACGGATGATCATGGATCGTGTGATGTGTACTTGTGATTATTATTATTAGGGCTTGCGAGCCTCTATTTTTATTTATTATTTATTGTTGGGCCTACGTGCTTGTGATTAAGTTGTAATCATACTAGGAGGCGCGATGCATGGAGATGCGTCGAGATGCTGACAGAACCGACAAGGATGAGATGGACGATCACAGGGCATGGAAATGTACCATTGCATACATAGATCTTGATGTGAGTGATTAGGCCCACTGGCATGGGCATAATCACATTAGGTTATGTATTAAATATATATATGTGTGTGACCTATCATATTAGGAGACCAAATCAAAGAAATCCCTCTCTCAACAATATTAAGTCGGTAAACATGAGGCAATTAGATTGACCCACATGACCTTTCATCGTTATGGGTAGGAACCGATTCTCGGTGTAGGTTGAGTTGGTCGAGTCCCTCGAGCCTCACTTATATCGCAATTCGCTATCTTGCTTACGACATAGAGATGTCACCGGTGACCTGAGGACATGATATGCTTGGTCGAGTCCCTCGAGGGTATATCATCAAATCAAACTCATCTTGTAACGAAGGTGTTGACTTAACTGAACATCATGGTTGGTCGAGTCCCTCGAGACCATGGTGATTCGGAGGTCGAACAGGATGGGAATCACAAAGAGTTGTGATCGGCAAGAGTTGTCTATCTTTTGGGCTTAGTGTGATTGGTCGAGTCCTCGAGGTTACACTAAGACGCCGATTGGATCCTGATTCCCACTAGAAGTCTGTTGGAGACTTTCGTTTCACGTGTTGAGGGTATCGCATGACTCGCTAGTAAAATAGTTGGAGCATATTAAGATAGAAGTCCATATCTTGATTGTTTATTTATTGTAAAATCTGTATGTTATTCATTCCTACTGCATCTTTATTTTCAAAAAATATCGCTTTCAAATCCCTTATGAGGCATACTTGATGTCAACCGCCTCACTGGTCTAAATTATACGGATTGACTCCGCAACTTGAAAATTGTTCTCACGGTGGAGAAAATCGCATACGTCCTTGATACAGTAATGCCTACGCCCGAGGAAGGGGCAAGCGAGGATGAGATCGCTCGCTACGTAAAGTACATTGATGACTCCACTCTTGCTATATGCTGGGTTCTATGACTCCTGAGTTATAGAGACAACATGAAAAGATGGATGCTAGATCCATTCTCCTACATGTCCGTAAATTGTTTAAGGAACAGGGAAGGACTCAGCGATATGAGATATCCAAGAGCCTCTTGCGCACTAGGATGATTGAGAGGACATCGGTTCAGAACCATGTCCTAAAAATGATTGAGTGGATAGAGAAACTCATAGGTCTAGGAATGGTCCTAGAGGATAACTTGTGTGTGGACATTGTGCTTCAGTCCCTACCAGATTCCTTTTCACATTTCATAATGAATTTTAATATGAACAAGCTTGAGGTGACTCTCCCAGAGCTCCTTAATATGTTGAGGGAGGCAGAGAGTACTATTAGGAAAGAAAAGCCAGTTCTCTACACCAGTGAGACCAGAAAGAAAAGGAAAGCAGAAAAGTCCCTTAAGAAGGGAAAGGGCAAGGGCAGACCAGGAAAAGCAAAGGTTGCTAAAAAAGACCCAACAAAGGACAAAGGCCAATGCTTCCACTGTGGCAAAGATGGGCACTAGAAGAGGAACTACAAAGAGTACCTTGCAAAAAAGGCAAAATAGAAGCTTGGTGAAGCTTTAGGTACATTCATGATTAGTCTCCATTTGTCGGACTCTTATGATAACACATGGGTATTGGATACCGATAGTGTTGATCATATATGCAATTCGTTGTAGGTTCTGGCAAGGCCTAGGAGACTAGAGAGAAGCGAGATGGACCTCAAGATAGGCAATGGAGCAAAAGTTGTTGTAGTAGCCATTGGCGAGGTCGCCCTACATCTGCTTGCTGGAGTTTTTATTGCATTAGATGCATGTTATTTTATTCCTTCTATTATTAAAAATATTATCCCCATTTCATGTTTGACAGTTAGTGGATATAAATTAGTTTTCGAGAACAATGATTGTTTGATATTATTAGATGATGAGATCATCACGAAAAGAACATTGCATAATGGTTTATTTATGCTAGACACTACTCCACATATCATGAATGTAAATATGTCTAAGAGGAAACGAGATGAGATGAACAGTGCATACCTGTGGCATTGTAAGCTAGGTCACATCCATGAAGAAATGATTCAAAAGTTGCTAAATGATGGATATCTAGATCCATTCGACTATGAGTTATACGCAACTTGTGAGCCATGCCTTCGTGGAAAATTGACCAACTCTCCATTTAGTGGAACTGGAGAGAGAGCCACTGAGCTGTTGGAACTCATACATAGTAATGTATGTGGACCCATATCAACTCATGCCATTGGTGGTTACTCCTACTTCATTATCATTACTGATGATTTCTCAAGGTATAGATATGTGTACTTAATGAAGTAGAAATCCGAGACCTTTGAAAAATTCAGAGAGTATAAGAATGAGGTGGAGAACGAGACTGGAAAGAGTATCAAAACTCTTCGATCAGATCGAGGAGGTGAGTACTTAAGTACAGAGTTTACTCAGTTCCTCAAGGACCATGGGATATTATCCCAATGGACACCTCCTTATAACGCTGTTAAACATGGTACAGTCAATGATGAGTTTTGTGACCTACCCATCTCATTCTATGGATATGCCCTAAAGACCACAGCTTACATTCTGAATAGAGTTCCAACTAAGTCGGTAGTGTCTACACCATATAAATTAGTTTTCGAGAACAATGATTGTTTGATATTATTAGATGATGAGATCATCACGAAAAGAACATTGCATAATGGTTTATTTATGCTAGACACTACTCCACATATCATGAATGTAAATATGTCTAAGAGGAAACGAGATGAGATGAACAGTGCATACCTGTGGCATTGTAAGCTAGGTCACATCCATGAAGAAATGATTCAAAAGTTGCTAAATGATGGATATCTAGATCCATTCGACTATGAGTTATACGCAACTTGTGAGCCATGCCTTCGTGGAAAATTGACCAACTCTCCATTTAGTGGAACTGGAGAGAGAGCCACTGAGCTGTTGGAACTCATACATAGTAATGTATGTGGACCCATATCAACTCATGCCATTGGTGGTTACTCCTACTTCATTATCATTACTGATGATTTCTCAAGGTATAGATATGTGTACTTAATGAAGTAGAAATCCGAGACCTTTGAAAAATTCAGAGAGTATAAGAATGAGGTGGAGAACGAGACTGGAAAGAGTATCAAAACTCTTCGATCAGATCGAGGAGGTGAGTACTTAAGTACAGAGTTTACTCAGTTCCTCAAGGACCATGGGATATTATCCCAATGGACACCTCCTTATACACCTCAGCTCAATGGTGTGTCTGAAGGGAGAAATCATACGCTGTTAAACATGGTACAGTCAATGATGAGTTTTGTGACCTACCCATCTCATTCTATGGATATGCCCTAAAGACCACAGCTTACATTCTGAATAGAGTTCCAACTAAGTCGGTAGTGTCTACACCATATAAGATATGGAAAGGAAAGAAGCTTGATCTTAAAGTTGTTAAGATTTGCGGCTGCCCTACCCACGTTAAAAGACACAACCCCGATAAGTTAGAATCAAGGATAGAGCGATGCAAATTTGTGGGATACCCCAAGGAAACTTGTAGTATTATTTCTATCATCTCGATGACCAAAAGGTCTTTATAGCCAAAAGAGCAGTATTCCTTGAGAAGGAACACATTCTCGACAGAGATAGTGGGAGCATGATAGAGTTGAGCGAAGTTGGAGAACCAAGCTCAAGCACCACTCTACAGCCCGAGTCTATTCAGGTACCTAATACACAAGTTTCAACTTTACATAAGTTTGGTAGAGTATCTCATCCTTCTGAGAGATATGTGGGACATATTAGAGGAGAGAATATTGAGGATATTGATCCTCAAACCTACGAGAAGGCTATTATGAGTATAGACTCCAAGAAGTGGCAAGAAGCCATGAATTCTGAGATGGATTCTATGTACTCTAATAAGGTTTGGTACCTAGTTGATGCGCCCAAAGGTATTGTACCCATAGGTTGCAAGTGGATCTTTAAGAAAAAGATCGAAGTAGATGGAAAGGTAGAGACCTATAAAGCAAGGCTAGTGGCTAAGGGGTATCGTCAAAGGCAAGGTGTTGACTATGATGAAACCTTTTCACCCATAGCAATATTAAAATCCATCCGAATTCTATTGGCTATTGCAGCACACTATGATTATGAGATCTGACAAATGGATATGAAAACTGCATTCCTCAATGGGAACCTCGATGAGAAGGTGTATATGATACAACCTAAGGGATTTGTGTCTAAGGACTGCCTAGATAAGGTATGCAGGTTGCTTAGATCCATTTATAGACTAAAGCAAGCTTCCCGAAGTTGGAACATAAGATTTGATGAGGTAATCATATCTTATGACTTCGTTAAGAATGAAGATGAGCCTTGTGTGTATAGGAAGGTGAGTGGGACCGCTATCACTTTTTTGGTGTTATATGTGGATGACATCCTGATCATTGGGAATGACGTAGGAATGCTATCCATAGTAAAGGCTTGGTTATCTAGACACTTCTCTATAAAGGACTTAGGGGAAGCATCCTATATCTTGGGGATTCGGATCTATAGAGATAAATCCAAGAGGATGCTTGGCTTGTCCCAGTCCAAGTATATAGAAACTATTGTCAAAAGGTTTGGCATGGAAAATTCCAAGAGAGGTCTCATACCGATGAGACATGGGATATCGCTTTCTAGGAGTATGTCACCAAAGACTCCAGAAGAAAGGGCGAAAATGGATACGATACCTTATGCCTCGGTAATAGAGTCTATCATGTATACCATGCTATGTATTAGGCCTGATATAGCGCATGCTTTGAGTGTCACGAGCAAGTATCAGGCGGATCCAGCCTTGAAGCACTAGAAAGCAATAAAGTGTATCCTTAAGTACTTGAGAAAGACTAAGGATCTTTTACTAGTATATGGAGGTAGTAACCTCAAGGTTGAAGGCTACATAGACTCAAGTTTTCAGTCTAATGTCGATGATAGCAAGTCGAATTCGGGGTGTGTGTACACCTTGAATGGAGGAGTAGTGTGCTGGAAGAGTTCCAAGCAATATACTACTGCTAACTCGACCATAGAGGCGGAATACATTGCTACAACAGATGCAGCAAAAGAGGGAGTCTGGATGAAGAAGTTCATCACAGATTTGGGAGTCGTGCCGGATAGTGAGAAGCCGATTTCCTTATATTGCGACAACAACGAGACGATTGCTCAAGTGAAGGAACCCAGGTCTCATCAGAAATCTAAGCATGTTCTGAGGAGATTCCACCTTATCAAAGAGATCGTAACCCAAGGAGATGTAGTAGTAGAAAGAGTTCCATCCGAAGATAACATTGCAGATCCATTGACAAAGTCGTTGTCTCAGATTATTTTTTAGCATCACAAGGGTCTGATGGGATCAGACAGATAGGTGATTGGCTTTAGGTCAAGTGGGAGATTACTAATCATAGGTGCCCAGCAAGCCAATCACGTGAGTGGTGGCATGTGTGACTTAACACGGAATCTTTTTGCATTTATCACTTTATATTGTCTATTATATATATGCATGTATATATTGTGATGTCCTTGGATCTATGCAATGAGAATCGGATCGTGATGAGATCACGATAATGAGACCGATTCACCTTTAAACACAGATCCTAAATAATCCTGGTCATAGGTTACTCGAGAGGGACATCGTGATAACCGGACAGACTAGTGTTTTGTATACCTGTCCATATGATGGATGCAGTTGGTCTCATAGTTGCTCGTATGGGGATACTAAGGATACAGTACAAGTGCTCATTGGAGAATGAGTTCACTGATTGATCCGCTTATGGAATACTGGATGGTTGATGATGCCTTATTGTCAGATAAAGATTCCGTAGTCCTAGTGGTGTATCTGTTCCTTAGACTTGAGACACCAAGGATGTCCTGTATGAGTGCTCCACTCTTTGATACCAGACTTACAGGTTTGGATGTCCCAGATCTAGTACAATTGATCATTGGGAGTGGCAGTTGACCTTATGAGGGCTATTGAGTGTCGATAGAGGATCATCCACTCTCGGCGTCATGAGAGGAATATCCCATGTGTTCTTGCTCAGACAAATCCCTAGCCAGGGTCATTCGGGTTGAGAGAGAAAGAGTTCTCCAGGGAATCCGATTAGAGCGAGACTCGAGTAGAAACCATATGAGTCTGACAGCACCATGCCCGATATACGGTCTTTAGGATATTAGATGGATGAGAGATTATAGGTACACGATAACTGAGGACAGACAAGTCGAATGGATTGGATTCCCCTGTATCGTCTGGGGACTACGGTGTAGTGGCCTAGTACGTCCGTAGTCGATGAGTCGAGTGAATTATTACAGAGATAATAATTCACTGAGTCAAAAGGAGTTTTGACAGCTATGACTCATAGCCAGCTCGATATTAGGCCTAGAGGATCACACACATATGATAGGCATTGCGATGAGTAGAGGTTCGGATATGAGATATCCGCCGGAGCCCCTATCTTATTGGATATCCAATAAGCTCCTGAATTATTGGATCCCATGGACGAGATCCAATAAGAGCCAAATAAGAGCCCATGAGAGATTATTGATAGAAATCCATTAATCTAAAAGGCTTGGGTAATTGGATATAGATCCAATACCCACTAAGGGAGGATCCATTAGGGTTTGATAGGGAGCCTGTATAAATAGGAGGGATTCAGACCCTCATAGGCTAGAGCCTTTGCTTGCCTCTCATATTCCCCCCCACCCCTTCTCCACCTCAGAGCAGGCCTGGAGTTTTGAGGAGCGTCGTCGCAGCCCTGCTTTGTGGAACACCGCTATAGAGGAGAACACTTGACCTCCTTCACCCTCTCCTAGAGATCTGCAAGGAAACAGGGATATACGATCTCCCTAGGTAACACAATCTATTCTATATGCAGTTTGTTTTGTGGATTTTTTATGCATCAATCTTCGCACGACGACGAACATCTCTTTGGAAATAGGGGATTTTGTTTTTGTTGTTTCCGCTGCACATGTGATATTGCCCCTAAGATTTCCCAACATCTTTCTTAATAACCTTTCTTTTACTTGGTTTACCCTTGCCCTTGCCCTTCTTAAGGGACTTTTCTACTTTGTTTTTCTTTCTGGTCTCACTAGTGTAAAGAACTGGCTTCTCCTTTTTTATAGTGCTCTCTGCCTCCCTCAACATATTGAGGAGCTCTAAGAGAGTCACCTTAAGCTTGTTCATATTAAAATTCATTATGAATTGTGAAAAAGAATCTGGTAGGGACTGAAGCATAATGTCCATACACAAGTTATCCTCTATGATCATTCTTAGACCTATGAGTTTCTCTATCTACTCAATCATTTTTAAGACATGGTTCTGAACTGATGTCCCCTTAGTCATCCTAGCGCGGAAGAGGCTCTCAGATATCTCATATCATTGAGTTCTTCCCTATTCCTCAAACAATTTGCGGACATGTAGAAGAATAGATCTGGCATCCATCTTTTCATGTTGTCTCTATAACTCAAGAGTCATAGAGCCTAACATGTAACATTGAGCAAGAGTGGAGTCATCAATGTACTTCACGTAGCAAGTGATCTCATCCTCGCTTGCGCCTTCCTCGGGCGTAGGCATCACTATATCAAGGACATACACGATTTTCTCCACCGTGAGAACAATTCTCAAGTTGCGAAGCCAATCCGTATAATTTGGACCAGTGAGGCGTTTGACATCAAGTATGCCATGTAAGGGATTTGAAAGCAACATTTTCTGAAAATAAAGATGCAGCAGAAATAAATAACATGTAGATTTTACAAAAATTAACAATCATAATGTGGACTTCTATCTTAATGTGCTCCCACTATTTTACTAGCGAGTCATGCGACACCCTCAGCACGTGAAACGAAAGTCTCTGACAGACTTCTAGTGGGGATCAGGATCCAATCAGTGTATTAGTGTAACCTCGAGGGACTCGACCAATTACACTAAGCCTAAAAGGTAGACAACTCTTACCGATCAGATCATAACTCCTTGTAATTCTCGTCCTATTCGGCCTCCGAATCACCATGGTCTCGAGGGACTCGACTAACAATGATGCTTGGTTAAGTCAACATCATCGTTACAAGATGAGTCTGATTAGATAATATACCCTCGAGAGACTCGACCAAGCATACCATATCCTTAAGTCACCAATGACATCTCTATATCGTAGGCAAGATAGCGAATTGCGATATAGGTGAGCCTCGAGGGACTCGACCAACTCAAACGACACCAGGAATCGGTCCCCTCCTATAACGATAGAAGGTTATGTGGGTCAATCTAATTGCCTCATGTTTACCAACTTAATATTATCAAGAGGGGGGGTTTCTTTGGTTTGGTCTCCTAATATGACATGTCACACACATACATATTTAATATATATCTACATCGCATGCAAATATATATATACATATCTATTAGATATATATATATCTAATAGGCAATCACACATCACATGAGCAATTACACCAGATGATCATGAACCATAGCCTAATGTGATTAGGCTTGAGCCAGTAGGCCTAAAAACTCACATCAAGATCTATGTGTGTAGCAATGCATCTCCATGCCCTATGATCGTCCATCTCATCCTCATCGGTTCCGTCGACATCTCGACGCATCTCCATGCATCGCGATCGTCCGCTATTACATCCACGCTCCCACTGTGCCTCCTCGTGTGATTATAACTTAATCATAGGCACACAGGCCCAACAATAAATGAGAAATATAATGGAGGCTCATAGGCCCCAATAATAATAATCACAAGTACACACATCACACGGTCCATGATCATCATCCATTTATCATGCATCACATGTATAAATCATAATTTCGGACTACTAGATAATAATAAAAATAATAATCAATTAAACCTTTTAATTAATTAATATTTTTTGAAATCAGGGATATGTAGGGAATTTTCTAAATTTTGAGGGGTGTTTTCATAATTTGGACAACGGATAATAACTGAAATTTCTCAAATTTCGAGGAGCAAAACTATCTTTTGCCTAGAAAGCCCTAATTCCCCTTCTCCCTGCTTGTTTCGGTCGCCGCCACCCAACCGGCGGTGACTCTATGAGGCAGGGGGCACGGGGGCACCGCCCCTGCTTGCGGGCGGCTCACCCGCTGGCGACGTTGCCACTACAAGTGGGCAACCCCGCGAGCGGGTGCCCCTTGCGGGCAGCACTACCCCCGCGGGCGATGCCCCTCTTTTGGGCGACCACCGATGCAGGCAGTTCGGTCGTAAGCGTTGCCCGCAAGCGCCACCGGCTCTGGCGGGCCTTGTGGCCGCAAGTAGCGCCCGTGGGTGGGGCACCCGTGGGCTGCTAGCCTCGCTGGCTATAAGCCTGCTGCATGCAAGCCATCGGCCGGGTGCTGCAGGCGCAGCACGTGCGTCGGCGCTGTGCTGCTTTCGCGTGCACTAGTGCTGTGCTACCTGTGCATGCGCCAGCACTGTGCTGCCTACCTACGATTGTCATTGCAGGACACTACACACGCAGATCGAGGGCAGTAATTGTTGTTGCCCTTCCTCGCTTTTGCGTCCCCAATTTTGATGCTAAAAGCTTCTCCATAACACAATACATGCAGTTCAAAACCAGTCTTTCACACGAATAACCTGGCTTTGATACCACTGTTAGGAAATCTAGAGGGCGACATCACATGTGCAGTAGAAGAACAGAAAACAAAATCCCCAATTTCCCAAAAAGATGTTCGTCGTCGTGCGAAAATTGGTGCGCAAAAAATCATGAAACAGAAAACTGCATATAGTAAAGATTGTGTTACCTAGGGAGATCGTATATCCCTGTATGCTTGCAGATATCTAGGAGAGGGTGAAGGAGGTCAAGCGCCCTCCTCTCTAGCTGTGATCCACACAGCAAGGCTGCGATGATACTCCTTAAAACTCCAGGCCTACTCTGAGGTGGAGAGGGGGAGGAGAATAGGAGAGGCAAGCAAAGGCTCTAGCCTATGAACCACTGAATCCCTCCAATTTATAGAAGTCCCCGGTCAAACCCTAATGGATCCTCCCCTATTGGGTATTGGATCTGCATCCAATTACCCAAGCCTCTTAGATTAGTGAATCTCTATCCAATAATCTGTCATAGGCTTTTATTGGATCTCATTCATAGGATCCAATAATTCAGGGACTTATTGGATATCTAATAAGATAGGGGCTTCGGCGGATATCTCATATCCGAACCTCTACTCATTGCAACGCTTACCATATGTGTGTGACCCTCTAGGCCCAATATCGAGCTAGTCATGAGTCATACATTTCAAAACTCCTTTTGGCTTAGTAAATTATTAACTCCATAATAATTCACTCGACTCCGACTACGGACGTACTAGGCCACTTCGTTGTAGTCCCCATACGATACAGGGGAATCCAATCCGTTGGACCCGTTTGACCTCAGTTACCATGTACCTATAGTCCCTCATCCATCTAATATCCCAGAGATCGTATACCGGGCATGGTGCTGTCAGACCCATACAGTTTCTACTTGAGTCTTGCTCTAATTGGATTTTCCTAGAGAACTCTTTCTCTCTCAATTCGAATGACCCTGGCTAAGGATTTGTCTGAGCAAGAATACATAGGATATTTCTCTCATGACACCGAGAGTGGATGATCCTCTATCAACACCCAATAGCCCTCGTAAGTTAACTACTACTCTTGATGACCGGTTGTACTAGATTTGGGACATCCAAACCTATAAGTCTGGTATCAAAGAGTGAAGCACTCATACAGGACATCCTTAGTGTTTCAAGTCTAAGGACTATATACACCACTAGGACTACGGAATCGCTGTCTAACAATAAGGCATCATCAACCATCCAACATTCCGTAAGCGGATCAATCAGTGAACTCATTCTCTAATGAGCACCTATATTGTATCCCTAGTGTCCCCACACGAGCAATTATGAGACCAGCTGCATACATCATATGGACGAGTATATAGCACACTAGTTTGTCCGGTTATCTCGATGTCCCTCTCATGTAACGTATGACCAGGATATTTAGGATCTATGTTTAAAGGCGAATCGGCCTCGTTATCGTGATCTCATCACGATCCGATTCTCATTGCATAGATCCAAGGACATTACAATATATATATGCATATATGCAATAGTCAACATAAAGTGATAATTGCTAAAATATAATAAGCAAAAAGACTGTGTGTCAATTCACACATGTCATCACTCACATGATTGGCTTGCAAGGCATATATGACTAGCACCAATCCCATGGGGCTTGTTTCAATCCATAGAGAGCTTTAGTCATTTTAAACACATGATTAGGAAAATTATCATTCTCAAATCTGAGAGGTTGTTCAACATAAACTTCTTCGGAAATAAAGCCATTAAGAAAAGTACTTTTGGCATCCATTTGAAATAATTTAATTATTACTACTAGCATAGGCAAGGAGCATTTTTATGACTTCTAATATTGCCACAATAGCAAAGGTTTCTTCATAATCGATATCTTTTTCTTGGTTGAAACCCTTGGCCACTAGTCTAGTCTTGTTTCTAACCACGATACTAAATTTATCTTACTTGTTTCTAAAGACCCATTTAGTACCAATAACTAAATGGTCACTAGGTCTTGGAACAAGCTTTTACACCTCATTTCTCTCAAATTGATTCAACTCTTCTTGCATTACGGTAACCCATGAATCATCTTTCAAGGCCTCGTTAATGCAATTTGGTTCAATTTGAGAAAGAAAAGCAGCATTGGCACAAAAATTCTTAAGAGAAAAACGAGTTTGAACTCCTTTTGATATGTCTCCTATGTTTACCTCCTTAGAATGAGCATCTACGTACTTTCATTCCTTGGATGAGAATGTTTCGGAAGAAGATGCATCCAAGTTACTAGTTGGAGGAATGGTTTCATTCAAATTCAAAGCATCAAAATTAAGATCATTATCAAAATTATTTTTCTTAAATTCGAAAACTTCATTAAAACAACATGAATAGACTCTTCTATAACCAAAGTTCTTTTGTTAAAGATACGAAAGGCTTTAGAAATAGAAGAATAACCAAGAAAAATGCCTTCATCGGATTTTACATCAAACTTTCCTAAGGCATCTTTTTCATTTAATATAAAACATTTACAATCGAAAACTTTAAAATATGAAACATTGGGTTTTTTGTTATTCCATAATTCATAAGGAGTTTTGGAAAGTAACGGTCTTGCTAGAATCCTATTCATGACATAGCATGTCGTATTAATGACTTCGGCCTAAAAATTTGCTAGCTTGCATGTTTAAATATAATGTAACACTTACTAAATTTGCTAGCTTACAAATTGCAAGGAGAAGAACTTGCTATTTTAAACATCACCAAAACTTGCTAGCTTGCTCATCTCAAAAGAGAAGCAAGAAGTGCTATCTTGCAAATCTCAAAAGAAGCAAAAGTGCTATCTTGCTTATCTCAAGAAGAAAAATTTACAAATTTGCACAACTCAAAATTATTGCTAGCTTGTATGTTGTAAAACTTGCATATCTCTAAAACTTGATAGTTGCACTTCTTCTTTTTGTTGATGACAAAGGGGGAGAAGATATGATGATATGAGAATCATACATGGTAGGATGTAATTATACATTGATATTTTGATACCATGATGATTTGAAATATTTTTTGATGATGCATACAATGATATTCATGATGAAATATTGCTTTGACTTGAATTCAACTTGAATTCAAGGTTCTATCAATATGGCATATTGATAGGGTGAGTTAAGATTAACTCCGTCATCAATTGGTTGTCATCATAAAAAAGGGGGAGATTGTTAAATCTCAGATTTTGATGATAAAATCAATTGATGTGTTTGTCATCTAATGTATGTTTAAGTGATGCATGACTAGCTTCGATCAAAAAAGACAAATCGATTAAAGCATGTGGAATTGGAGATTGGGCTGGAGCAAACATGTTAAAAGATTGGACGTGGGTCGAAGGATCGGTCAACGTGTCAACAGAAGGCTTTGGTCCGTGAATTCGGGCATCGGGCCAAGAAGATCAGACATTGCACCAAGGAGATCAGATGTTGTGAGAAGACAACATGCTGATTAGGCAATACGCCGAAGGAGAGGATGATATGCTGAAAGAACTAAAATATGCCGAATAACATAGGATTTACTTATAATCGATTATGTCTAGATCGAGTTAGTTTAGAGTCTAATTAAGTTGATTTAGAATGTAATTAGGCCAACTCAATTAGGGGCCAACTAGGCCCAAATTTGGGTTATGTTGGGCTAAGTGAAAAGCCCAAATAGTGACCCTACAGGTGGAACTATCGTGGCATAGTTTTCGAGACTGTGTTAGGTGGTGGTACCACCCAGACTCAGTCTTTGAGACTGTCAGGCGGTGGTACCGCCCAGACACAACCTCTCAAGTGGTGGTAACGCCAGGACTCGGGAAACCCAGGATAAGACATTTTTTAACTCAAATTTTGAAGTCATTTGAGGTCTATAAATACTCCAGCTATTCCTGCATAGAGTAGCAAGAATTGAGCATGAAATTGAGTTGAAAAAGGAGAAAAGAAAAATTGGAAACTCTCTTAGGATTTAAAGTTCCTTCTTCCTAGTATTTAGAAAGTTCTTGTAAAGAGAGAAGTGAAGTCTAAGAAAGAGAGGTTGTAAAGGTTGTCTCCTAAACCCATGAAAAGAAGAAAGAGTGTAAAAGGGTAGTTGATCTTTGCCCATTGAAGGAAGATCGTTAGTGGATGCCAGTGGCCTCGATAGAAGAGGAATCAGTGGTGTGGATGTCGGTCACGACGACCAAACCACTATAAAAATCTAGTTTGCATTTATATTTGTGCAATTTACCTTACTACAAACTTCCTTACTTGCTTTACACTCTTACGAACGCTTTCAAGATAATATCTTTCCGAAATGGGTTTAATCAAAACGAAGATTTTTGAACCGATGACGTTTTTATCTGCTGCACTAATTCACCCTCCCCTCTTAGTGTTAACTCGATCCTAACAAAAAGATGATTTTTAGGTACCCATTTGACCTTGGGTGCCTCAAAAATCGATCGACTCAACTTATCATTTTGCATGGAGTTCTTTACAGTTCTTTTAGGAACCCAAATCAATTTGTGTAGATTATATCTCTTAAACAGACATTTATAAGCAATATGTCCAAATTTGTAACAAAAGTTGCATTTGTTTCGGGGTGAAATATACAAAGTTAGGCCTTTAACAAAGATAGTTGGGTTTTTATGAGTGTTACTAACAAAGCCGATTCCATCTCTTCTATGAACATGATCTTACTTGCAAGAATCATGTTTAGGGATTTGCTACCTATTTCAAATTTTTCTAAGGTTTCATGTAGTTGCAAATTCTCCTTTTTAAGCATTTCTAATTCATCACATTTTGTACAAAGAGCTAAACTATCATCATACTCAATTTTTAATCTATCAAAATCACTAACAAGAGAAGTATGTTCCTTTTTTAATAGTTCATGCTTTTTACTAACTAATTTATATTTATCAAATAAATCATGAAAAATACTTAATAATTCATCAAAAGATAAATGAGCTTTAATCGAGTTACTTACCTCATCGCCATATATCATCAATGCATAGTTAGCAACTTACTCTTTGTTGGTTAGCTCCTCTATTTTGGATGTACTTGAGTCGTCTTAAGTTGATTTAAGTGCTTTCTTCTTTTTTGATTGCTTCTTCTTCACTTGGGGACAATCATTCTTGAAGTGCCTCGGCTTCTTGCATTCGTAGCAAATGATTTGATCCTTTTTTAGTTTATTTTTGTTTTTAGTTTTGTTTCTTCTTATGAGTTTTTTGAATTTTCTTGTTAGAAGTGCTAAGTCATTATCATCATCATCATCATCACTTGAGTTTTCTTTCAAGTGATCTTCTTGAGTTTTAAATGTCAAATCCTTTCTATTCTTTAGAAGGTTATTTCCATATTCTTTATGTGCATTACATGACATTTGTAGATCATCAAGGATCTGATAAGTTCTTCGATTAGAAAGTTATTTAAATCCTTTGCTTCTTGAATAGCAATTACTTTAGGATCCCAACTCTTTGGAAGGGATCTTAGTATCTTGTTAACAAGTTCAATAGTAGAAAAATTTTACCAAGAGCTTTTAGACCATTGATGATATCCGTAAACTGGGTGTACATGTCTCCAATGGTCTCACTTGGTTTCATACGGAACAATTCATAACTATAAACCAAAAAATTGATCTTCGACTCCTTAACTCTACTTGTGCCTTCGTGTGTGATTTCTATTGTATGCCAAATGTTATAATCTGTTTCACAAAAAGAAACTTGATTGAATTAAGTTTTATCTAAAGCACAAAACAAAGCATTCATGGCTTTGGCGTTCAAAGAGGGTCTTCTTCTCAAAGTCATTTCATTTGCTCATTGGAAGATAACACTTTTGAAATACATTTTCAACAATATTCTATAACTCGAAATACATAGAAATTAAAAAGATCTTCATCCTAGTTTTCCGTGTAATTTATTCCATTGAACATGGGAGGACGAGTGATAGAATGACCCTCTTGATTGCCAGCAAAAGCCATCTCTCTTGGGTTTTAAACCAAATCGAGAGTAATCGAGTTCTGATACCAATTGTTATGATCGAGTTGACACTAAGAGGGGGGGTGAATTAGTGCAGCAAATAAAAACATTGGTTTAAAAATCTTTGTACGTTAAAAACCGATTTCAAAAGATAACTTGAAAGCGTGTTTGTTCGTAAGGGTAGTGAAAGCCAAGTAAAGAGGAAGTGAAGCAATTGTAAAGTAAGTAAATAATAGTAATAGAAATGCAAACTAGAATAAAGTGGTTCGGTCGCTAGTGTCCACTAATGGTCTTCCTTAAATAAGCGAAGACCAACCACCTCTTTACAGCGCTATCACCTTTTCATGGGTTTAGGAGATAACCCTTACAAGCCTCACACCTCTTTTGAATGATCACAATACTAGAAAGAGAGGAGGAGGACTCTTTGTACTTTTACAATAATTTTAAAACCCCAAGACTTAAAGATATTGTTCAAACTTCTATACCCTTTCATGCAGAAAAGGTAGGATATTTATAAGCCCTAATGGCTTCATAATTGAAGCCAAAAAGTATCACATCCCTGGATTTTGGAGTACTAGCGGTACCACCACTATTATTGGGCGATACTACTACCTGCAGACTGACACTAGGCGTTACCATAGCTCAGTCTGGGTGGGACCAACACTTGAAAGAGCTTCAGATGCTAAACTATTTGTATATATATGTAAAAGTATACTTATGTATATATATATATATATACAAATATATATATATACAAATATATATATATATACAAATATATATATATACAAATATATATATATATACAAATATATATATATATATATATCTACAAATATATATATATATATATATATATATATATATTATTGAATCTCATATTTTGATGATAAAATAAATTGATAATTGTTTATGATTTAATCTACATTTTGAGTGACGCAGGATGCTTCGATCAAGATGAGATAATTAAAGTAGGAAGAATCATGTTGTGCTAGAGGAAAACATGTCAGAAGATTGGACGTCAAGCCGGAAGATCGGTCGACGTATCGACATAAGGCTTCGAGCCATGGATTCGGGCATCGGGCCAAAAAGAGTGGATATTGCACTAAGAATATCGGAGTTGTGGAGTCAACTAGCTGATTGGACAATAGGCCACAAGAGAGGACGATGCGCCGAAGAATCGGACGAAGCGTTAAGGGACCAATGACATGCCGAACAACATGATTAATGTTTTGTATTAATTGTCTAGATCGTAGTGTGTTTTTACATGTGTAGAATTAACTACGATAGCAAGATATAAAGCAAAATGAAGTCCTGAAGTCAAGGACGTGATTTCGTTGGGAGTTCGAGAGTTCGTCGGAAGTTTAGATGTTCATCGAAAGTTCTGCAGAAACCAGTCGAGAAGTCTAGGAGCTTGCCGGAAGAAGCTCGTTGGAACTCGCCAAGAAGATCGTCGTGAAGTCCAGGAGATTGCAGGGAGTCTGCCGGAACATTGCCGAGAGATCGTTGGAAGTTCGCCGAAAGAACGCCGGAAGCTCGCCGGAAGAAAATAGACTTACGGACTTATTTAGTTTAGAATATGTCTTAGGAATCATAATTAGCACGTAATTGGGTTTGGATTTGGACCAACCCAATTTGTCACATCCCAGATTTATAAAAAGAATAATAAATTAATATTTTATTATCCATAATTTACATAATAAACTCCCTCATTTTTTTCATTTGTCATTGAATTTAAATCCTTGTCTTTACAATAGTAAATATTCTATTAAACTAGAAAAATGACAACATCTTCTTGGTAGGGTCACAAGTCTCTTCCACCCAAGCTTTAGATCTATTACACAGTAGTATATTACTCTGAAAATAAATATAAAATAAAAACATATCAACAACCACATATGTTGGTAAGAACCTCAGAAAAATCATAAAAATAATATTCAATATTCATAAAATATAAACAAATATCAATAATTCAATAAGAAAATATATTGATTCATCAAAAAAATTATGCATAAAAAAATGATGATAATTTCTTACATAATAAACAAAATCATGCATCAGTCATATGCAACACATACATAACAATAAAGGCGTACATCACCCGATGGTGCACTCTCCCAACAACGGATGGAGAGGCACATTCCATGTGATGGATTCCTCCCAACAGTGGATGGAGATAATCCATATCACACTCCCAATAGCGGATGGAGTGGTATCTCTCCGCTCAAGTGGGGACACGTTCCTCCCAACAGTGGATGGAGATAATCCATATCACACTCCCAATAGCGGATGGAGTGGTATCTCTCACCCGCTCAAGTGGGGACACGTTCCTCCCAACAGTGGATGGAGATAATCCATATCACACTCCCAATAGCGGATGGAGTGGTATCTCTCACCCGCTCAAGTGGGGACACGTTCCTCCCAACAGTGGATGGAGATAATCCATATCACACTCCCAATAGCGGATGGAGTGGTATCTCTCACCCGCTCAAGTGGGGACACGTTCCTCCCAACAGTGGATGGAGATAATCCATATCACACTCCCAATAGCGGATGGAGTGGTATCTCTCACCCGCTCAAGTGGGGACACGTTCCTCCCAACAGTGGATGGAGATAATCCATATCACACTCCCAATAGCGGATGGAGTGGTATCTCTCACCCGCTCAAGTGGGGACACGTTCCTCCCAACAGTGGATGGAGATAATCCATATCACACTCCCAATAGCGGATGGAGTGGTATCTCTCACCCGCTCAAGTGGGGACACGTTCCTCCCAACAGTGGATGGAGATAATCCATATCACACTCCCAATAGCGGATGGAGTGGTATCTCTCACCCGCTCAAGTGGGGACACGTTCCTCCCAACAGTGGATGGAGATAATCCATATCACACTCCCAATAGCGGATGGAGTGGTATCTCTCACCCGCTCAAGTGGGGACACGTTCCTCCCAACAGTGGATGGAGATAATCCATATCACACTCCCAATAGCGGATGGAGTGGTATCTCTCACCCGCTCAAGTGGGGACACGTTCCTCCCAACAGTGGATGGAGATAATCCATATCACACTCCCAATAGCGGATGGAGTGGTATCTCTCACCCGCTCAAGTGGGGACACGTTCCTCCCAACAGTGGATGGAGATAATCCATATCACACTCCCAATAGCGGATGGAGTGGTATCTCTCACCCGCTCAAGTGGGGACACGTTCCTCCCAACAGTGTCTGACGACTCACTAATCCCCGAATGAAATCGTCATACCTGCCCTCGGCCAAAGATACATAAACATCCATGATCATTCATTCACACTCATCCAATCACTCATGCATACATCAAGAATTAATATGATGAAATATTATGAGAGACCATACTTGATGTAAATCTGCTAGGATATGTTCATTGATGGCTTCGCACTATGATGGGCCCGTAGCTCCTTTCACAGGTTGCACTCCCAATGTGAACTACTAGTCTAATCACATCTACAACATGATACTCATCATATCAATATCATAAACATAAGAAAATAGAAAACCAATAATCATTTTCAAATGACATCTTAGATAAACCTTTAAATTTATCAAATCACTAAAGCATGAAACATCAATATCTCAATAGTCCTCAATAAACCAAAACCCTAATTGGAATAGCTCAATTAACCTAAACCAAACTCAATTCGATTATGATCTAACGGAATCAAATCCTTATAAAACCGATCTGGAATCACCCTAGACTGGTCTAATTTAGATTTGATTGATCTCGATTAAGTCAAATAGGTTTGAACTAGTCAAGTTAGTTTAGAATCACCCTAAACCGGCTTTAACTGATCAAACCTGTTTGATTTAGTCAATTAATGAGCTCAAACCAATAGAGAGAGAGGAAATTGGACTATGTCGTATAGTGCTAACCCAAACCGAACCAACCCACCTGAGTCTTCAACGGGTCACATATACTGCATATACCTATTCCAAGTACTAGGTTGAGTTGAGGTACGATGGGCTATAATAAAAGGAGCGACGATATGTCTAATGCCAATCACATAGCTGGGCAGACTTAATTTCATGGACTAGGCTAAGCCTCACTAATAAGTTGGACTAAGCCTAGCCATTGAACTAGGCCTTACTTGGCTCGTGAGTTGGTCCTAGACACATAAGTTGAGGTCGTATCTAACCACATAGATTGGGTCGTACCTAGCCGCATGAGATAGCCGATGTCTGGCCACATAGTTGGGTCATACCTTACCATATAAGTTAGGTCATACATGGCCACATGGATTGGATTGTACCTAGCTACATGAGTTGGCCCATGCCTAGCCACATGGTTGGGTCATACCTTACCACATGAGCTGGGTCATACATGACCACATGGACTAGATCGTACCAAGCCATATGGGTTGGGTTATGCTGTTGAATCTCATATTTTGATGATGAAACTAATTGATTGTGTTTAGATGTTTAACTGCATTTTGAGTAATGTAGGTCTACTCGATCAGGATTAGACAGTTGACGCAGGAGGAATTGACGTTGCGTTGGAGGAGATCACGTTAGGATATTGGATGGCAGAACACTTCGGACGTTGGGCATCGGGCCAAGGAGAGCGGAATTGCACCAAGGATATCGGGGTTGCGGAGGTCAACCACCAATTGGGCAACAAGCCGCAAGAGTGGACGATGCGCTGAAGAATCGGACAAAGCGCCAACCAATGACGTGTCGGGCAACAGAATGTCAATTCACATTGTAATAATTGTCTAGATCGGAGAAGAGTTTTGGCTTGTATGTGTAGGATTAACTACGATAACGATGAAGACATAAAGCGAAACAAAGTGCCGGAGTCAAGCGCGAAGGATTCGTTGGGAGTTCGAGAGTCCGACGGAAGTCTGAAGGTTCGTCGGGAATGTTGCCGGAACTAGTCTAGAATGAGTAGGGAGCTTGCCGAAGGGTTTTCGGAAGCTCGCCGGAAGGTACGTTGGAAGTTTGCGGAGCTCATCGAGAAAGATCGTAGCTTGCCGAAGAAGCTCGTCGGAACTCGACAAGATCAAATCGTGAAGTCTAGGAGCTTGCCGGGAGTCCGCAGAATGGTTTCCGAGAGTTTATCGGAAGACCACCGGAAGTTCGTCGGAAGAAGTCTTGACATGCGAACTTTGTAATAGCTTAGGAAATGTCTTTAAATTCGTAGTTAGCATGTTAATTAGGGTTAGGATTAGGTGTTAATCTTATAACCCAAGTAGGGGCCAATTGGGCCCAAGTTCGGACTGGTTTGGGCCAAGTTTGGAGCCCAACTAGTGAGCTGAAATAGTGTAGGCGGTGGCACCGCCCAGAGCCCAAGGATAAGGTGGTGGTACCGTCGGTCTGGGCGGTGGCACCGCCCAGCACCCGAAGAGCTAGGCGGTGGCACCGCCACCGACAGGCGGTGGCACCGCTAGCTTTGGAAACCGAAGAGAATTCAAATTTTGGAGCCCAAATTTGAATCCTCTTGAGGCCTATAAATACCCCTCAATTCTCAACAGAGATTACAACTTTTGAGAAGCAATAGATTGAGATAAAAGCCTTAGCAAAGTCTTTAGCAAGTCTTGTTTTCAATTGCTTGAGTGTTCACCTCCTTCTTTCTCGTTGAAATTTTGTAAGAGTGTGAACCACTTGTAAAAAGTTGTAAGAGGGGTATTTGTCCTTCCCTTTCAAAGTGATTTGCTAATGGAAGTTGGGAGCCTCATCGAAGAAGGCTTCGCAAGTGGATGTAGGTCATTTTGACCGAACCACTTTAAAATTGGCGTGTTCACTAGTTTGCATTTATTTATTGCGCTTTACCTTACTGCAAATCTTTATAAGTGCTTTACTTCCTCATTACTTTTGCTGCACACATTTACGAACACACTTTCAAGTTAAGCACTTCCGAGTTCGGTTTTTATCGTACGAAAAAGTTTCCAAAACCGACGTTTTAATCCACTGCACTAATTCACCCACCCCCCCCCCCCCCCCCCCCTCTTAGTGCCGCTCCGATCCTAACAATTGGTATCAGAGCCCGGTATTTCTCATTTCGGATTTACACCCGAGAGAAATGACTCTTCATGACTTTCAAGAGGGCTTTTCGATTTTTCGTCCACCGTTGTTTAACGGATTGGACTACACTTATTGGAAAACTCAAATGCGAGTTTTCTTGATTTCCATGAATTTGGATTTATGGAATATTGCTGAAAACGGTTTTCAACTTCCCTCTAAACCGATGAACGAATGGTTGCATTTGGAGAAGAAGTATTTTTTTTTAAACGCAAAGGCTATGAATGCCTTATTTTGCACTTTGGACAAAAATGAGTTCAATCAAATTTCTATGTGCGAAACGGCTTTTGATATTTGGCGAACACTTGAAATCACGCACGAGGGAACTAGTAGAGTCAAAGACTCGAAAGTTAACATTTTATTACATGATTTTGAGCTTTTTCGAATGCAACCAAGCGAGACTATAGGCGACATGTACACCCGTTTCACGGATGTCGTCAATAATCTAAGAGTTCTTGGTAAATCTTTTTCAAATTTTGATCTCGTAAGTAAGATCTTAAGATCCCTTCCAAAAAGGTGGGATCCTAAAATAACCGCAATACAAGAGATAAAAAATTTAAATGATTTTCCATTAGAAGAATTAATCAGATCATTAATGACCTATGAAATAACACTTTTGGAACATTTTGAACCCGATGAGCACTTGAACCACCTTCCAAAGAATAGGAAGGATTTGGAACTCTGGGCAAATGAATACCACTTGAGCGATGACTCAAGTGATGAGGACAATGATGAACTTGAACTTCGAACACTAAATCTTAATAAGTTCATTAAACAAAAATCTAAAATAAATAATTAACTTGAACGGAGGAAGAGGTCAAAGAAGAGAAAGGCAACCAAGGATGAATCAAGAACTTCCAAAGGTGAAACGACGAATTGGGCTTTGATGGGCTTCGACTACAAGGTAAGTAACTCAACTCTCTTGAATTATTTTGAAATTACTTGAAGTTTTTCATGAGTGCTTAATTTACATAGTAGGAATAGAAAATAAAAAATTATTTTTCAAAAATTATATCATGTTTTTCTTTTTAGCATTTTTGAAAAATTAAAAAAATTGATAATGAAAAGTATATTGCTAAGGTTTCATGCATGTTATGTTTTGAAATGTTGAATGATGTATGCAACATTAGGGATGATAATTATATGATATGTGATAATGCTTAGGATTAATCCATGCATGTGTATCTTGATGATTTTATGTCATGCATGAGTTTTTAAAGTAAATGTTGATTTGAAACTCTCATTTTACATAAACATGTTTTTGGTCTAATCATTTTTATGACGAATTAAGATGACATTCTCATGACATATTAAGATGACATAGTGCATGTACATCTATGTATGAATTTCTTGATAGTCTTTTGATGATAGATGTGATATCATGATGTGTTTAGTCTTGACGGCCTCATGACGAAACTTATGTTTCAATTTTAAATGATGATACATATTTTCACAAAAAGACTTGAATACCCTTACATGAAATCGATTGTATGAAATGGAAATGAATTTTCTATGCTATTGAGATTAATGAATTTATTTTACCAATCTTGTGAATCTCATGAAAATAAACATGATGAATATTTTGAAAATAAATGAGTGTATCATGCATTTGGTCTTAATGATTTCTCTTGAACATACTTTTTGAAATCATACTTGATGATGAATATCAAGATATTAAAAGGATGTTATCATGGAAACATGCTTGATGATTTGTTTTATGAAATTTACCTTTTTGTCTTAAATGTTGACACTTGTTTTATTAAAAGTAAAGACATGCTTATAAGAAGCAAATCACATGAATATAAATTTATAAAAACGAAATGCAATCCTCTATCTTATCGACTTTTCAATAAATCTATGCTTGTCATGTATGAATTTATTAAATGTGACCTTGAGGATGATTTCGGATTTCACAAATACTTGATTCATACTTATGACATGAGACACATTTTAAATATGAATCATGTTCAATGCTTCAATCATGTTATATCTCCCTTAATTCATTTTGTTCTCCTAAATTTATTTACCAAAGAGGAGAATCTTCCGAATGAATGAAATGATAAAAATGAATCACTTATCAATATGTCTTTTTGAAATATCTTTTTATTGTGATGTTGATAATTTGAGATGCCTGTTGGAATTCATGACATGAGATAATTGAATCCTTGACTTACTTTGGCTTGAAAATAGATGTTTAAAATCTTGCTTGATGAGTTGTTTTATAAGATTTTGCCTTTACGTCTTGAACTTTCATGCTTATCTTGATTTGGCATATAATGACTAAGGCATGCTTAGATAAAAATAATCACTTAAAAAATGTTTTTCCCATTTGATCAAGATTAATGATTTCATGATATTTTTGTGAATCTCAAAATTGATTTTGATGACTTGATTATGAATTTCAAGTTAACGATTTGATTTGAATTGAATTAGTTTTATCCAAATCATGATCTTGCAAAATTGGAATCACAAATAATATCTTTTGGTATTCAGAACTTGAATTTGATTAAAACATTACATGCTTAAATTAATCATTCTCCTATGTTTTAAAAATTCTTTAAATGCCTTATGTGATGATTGAAAATTAATTTGCTTTATGATGAATCACGAATCATGACTTGATCTATGATATTGATATATTTTCATCATGATCCTTGGTTGTATAATTCTTTTGCTCTATTAAAAAGATTTGTCGAATGAATCATGTCCTTCTTGAATTTTCTTGATATCATAACATGATTTTGCAATATGGCTTGTATAATGATTAAATTTTTTAACCATTGATTTCTCCTTTCTTTTCGATAATGATAAAGCGGGAGTTAGTTTACTAGCCTACATATTTCAAAGGAAGGAAAATTTGCTAGCTCGATCATTTCATTAAAAGAACTTGCTATCATGAACGCTACCAATGAATTGCAAATCTTGCAATATAAAGAGAAGCAAAGAATTGCTATCTCGAAAGAAGCAAAAAATGTAAAACTTAGAAAACTTGTAATATAATTGCTCTTGCCATGCTTTGTATAAAAAATAGGTTGATATTCTTAAAAGCATCACATTAAATTTTTTAGTATCGCAATGTATCACATGTATCGCAAATTGAAATTTTTGAGACTATTATCATATCATGTTTAACAATTGATGTCTTTCATGACATGATTTCTTTGCATTTTTGTCTTGTATGTATCATATGGTGATTGAAATATTGATTGATGAAAATTCATAATTTATGTAAAAGTCTAAATCATTGGTTCCTCTCCCTCTTTTTGGCAATGACATAGGGGGAGAAAGATTGCTAGCTCAAGGCAAATGTTGGCTAGCTTGTACTCTTCCCTTCTTTTCGACAAAAGCAAAGGGGAGAAAGCTTTTGCTAGTTAGAACATGCAAAGAAAAGCAAAGTGCAATCTTGCACAAGAAGCAAGTGTTGAATTGCTATGATTGAACTTAAGAATCTTGTTATGCCTTTGTGCTTATATGTTATCATGAAAATCTAACTTTATGTTACAAAAACTTGTATATCTTTTAAAATAGCTAGAGCTACTTCTCCTTTTTGTTGATGACATAGGGGGAGAAGTATATTGATGACTTCATGCATTGAATTGAATATTTTATATATATTTGCATGATGGTTTAAATGTTTTTCATAACATGTGATGAATGTTGCTTGGATTTGGGATAATCCAAGTGTTCTATCAATGGTATATTGATAGAGGGAGTTTGGTTAAACTCCGGGGAGTTAAGGTTAACTCCGATAATCATTAATTAGTTGTCATCATCAAAAAGGGGGAGATTGTTGAATCTCAGATTTTGATGATGAAACTAATTGATTGTGTTTAGATGTTTAACTGCATTTTGAGTGATGCAGGTCTACTCGATCAGGATTAGACAGTTGACGCAGGAGGAATTGACGTTGCGCTGGAGGAGATCACGTTAGGATATTGGACGGCAGAACGCTTCGGACATCGGGCATCGGGCCAAGGAGAGTGGAATTGCACCAAGGATATCGGGGTTGCGGAGGTCAACGCCGATTGGGCAACAAGCCGCAAGAGTGGATGATGCGCTGAAGAATCGGACAAAGCGCCAACCAATGATGTGCCGGGTAACAGAATGTCAATTCACATTGTAATAATTGTCTAGATCGGAGTAGAGTTTTGGCTTGTGTGTGCAGGATTAACTATGATAACGATGAAGACATAAAGCGAAACAAAGTGTCAGAGTCAAGCGCAAAGGATTCATTGGGAGTTCGAGAGTTCGACGGAAGTCTGAAGGTTCGTTGGGAATGCTGCCGGAATTAGCCGAGAATGAGTAGGGAGCTTGCCGAAGGGTTTTCGGAAGCTCGCCGGAAGGTATGTTGGAAGTTTGCGAACCTCACCGAGAAAGATCGTAGCTTGCCGAAGAAGCTCGTCGGAACTCGCCAAGATCAAATCGTGAAGTCTAGGAGCTTGCCGGGAGTCCGCAGAATGGTTTCCGAGAGTTTATCGGAAGACCGTCGGAAGTTCGTCGGAAGAAGTCTTGACTTGCGGACTTTGTAATAGCTTAGGAAATGTCTTTAAATTCGTAGTTAGCATGTTAATTAGGGTTAGGATTAGGTGTTAATCTTATATCCCAAGTAGGGGCCAATTGGGCCTAAGTTTGGACTGGTTTGGGCCAAGTTTGGAGCCCAACTAGTGAGCTGAAATAGTGTAGGTGGTGGCACTGCCCAGAGCCCGAGGATAAGGCGGTGGTACCGCTGGTCTGGGCGGTGGCACCGCCCAGTACATTGTTAGTGTCAGAACTGATAGGCGGTGGCACCGCTAGCTTTGGGAACCGAAGAGAATTCAAATTTTGGAGCCCAAATTTGAATCCTCTTGAGGCCTATAAATACCCCTCAATTCTCAGCAGAGATTACAACTTTTGAGAAGCAATAGATTGAGATAAAAGCATTAGCAAAGTCTTTAGTAAGTCTTATTTTCAATTGCTTGAGTGTTCACCTCCTTCTTTCTCGTTGAAACTTTATAAGAGTGTGAACCACTTGTAAAAAGTTGTAAGAGGGGTATTTGTCCTTCCCCTTCAAAGTGATTTGCTAGTGGAAGTTGGGAGCCTCATCGAAGAAGGCTTCGCAAGTGGATGTAGGTCATTTTGACCGAACCACTTTAAAATTGGCATGTTCACTGGTTTGCATTTATTTATTGCGCTTTACCTAACTGCAAATCTTTATAAGTGCTTTACTTCCTAATTACTTTTGCTGCATACATTTACGAACACGCTTTCAAGTTAAGCACTTCCGAGTTCGGTTTTTATCGTACAAAAAAGTTTCCAAAACCGACGTTTTAATCCGCTGCACTAATTCCCCCCCCCCCCCTCTTAGTGCCACTCCGATCCTAACACATGCTTGGCCACATGGTTGGGTCGTACCTTGCCATATGAGCTGGCTCCTACCCGACCATATAGGTTGGGTCATGTCGAGTCACAGGGGATAGGTTGTACTTGGTCACATGAGCTAGGTCGTACATGATCACATGGGCTGAGTCGAATCGATCTGATCGATCAACTTGATTCAAGTCAAACCCCAATTAGACTCCTCTTATCAAATTAGATTTCAACATTTAAAATTATTAAAGAATGACTCAAATCCATTAATAAAAACTTTAAATTCATAATCTTAATTTTAAAACTAATTACATTGTAGAAATTCACACATAATTCTTTAAACATAGATATATCGAATAAAATAAATTAGAACTATTATGCTAATCCAAAATAAGAATTTTAATAACTAAATCAGTATTAAAATTTAATTAAGCTTAAAAGATCAATATAAATCAAATATCATCAAATAATCATCAATATAATCAATTATTATTATATATCATGTAATTTTAAAATTAAATCATTATGCATAAAAAATTATAATAATCTAAACATCAAGATTTCAAAATACAGATCAAAACTAGTTAAAAAGAAAGGATTGTACATCAACATCAAGATTTCAAATATAAATTAAATCTAATTAAAAAGAAAGGATTGAACATCAACATCAAGATTTCAAAATATAATTAAAAAGAAAGGATTATACATCAACATCAAGATTTCAAAATATAAATTAAATCTAATTAAAAAGAAAGGATTATACATCAACATCAAGATTTCAAAATATAAATTAAATCTAATTAAAAAGAAAGGATCCTACCTCAAATCAAGATTTCAAAATACAGATCAAAACTAGTTAAAAAGAAAGGATTGTACATCAACATCAAGATTTCAAAATATAAATTAAATCTAATTAAAAAGAAAGGATCCTACCTCAAACCAAGATTTTAAAACATAGATCAAAGCTAGTTAAAAAGAAAGGATTATACATCAACATCAGATTTCAAAATATAAATTAATCTAATTAAAAATAAAAGATCCTACCTCAAATCAAGATTTCAAAACATAGATCAAAGCTAGTTAAAAAGAAAGGATTGAACATCAACATCAAGATTTCAAAATATAAATTAAATCTAATTAAAAAGAAAGGATCATACCTCAAATCAAGATTTCAAAACATAGATCAAAGCTAATTAAAAAGAAAGGATTGAACTCAACATCAAGATTTCAAATATAAATAATCTAATTAAAAAGAAAGGATCCTACTCAAATCAAGATTTCAAAAATAGATCAAAGCTAGTTAAAAAGCAAGTATTGTACATCAACATCAAGATTTCAAAATATAAATTAAATCTAATTAAAAAGAAAGGATCCTACCTTAAATCAAGATTTCAAAACATAGATAAAAGCTAGTTAAAAAAAAAAGGATTGTACATCAACATCAGATTTCAAATATAAATGAACTATAATTAAAAAAAAAAGGATCCTACTAAATCAAGATTCACCTCAATCAAGATTTCAAAACATAGATCAAAGCTAGTTAAAAAGGAAGGATTGTACATCAGCATCATGATTTCAAAATATAAATTAAATATAATTAAAAAGAAATAATCCTATCTCTATTCAATTATCCGTTTCTCGATATCATCTCCCCAGGAAATCCTCTCCTCAATTCTCTCATTGTTAGGCTTGGTGGGGAATGAGGGAGGAGTAGCCCCTTTGTATAGGAGAAGATGAGATCTCCCCGAAAGGTAAGTAATAATTTAGTTTTTATTTATTTATTTTTCTTTTGCTTTCATGCACAAAGAAAATAATTTAATATTCATTTCTTATAGTTCACACATAAAAATCGAATATAAACTATTTACTTCCTAAATATCAAATCATTCATTAGGAAATAAATCAATTAATAATTTAATTGATTAGTAAAATTCTTAACTTATCCATGTGATTAAGGAAACTAAATTTAATTATTTCCTTAACTATAGTACATAAATATAGAAGTTAATAATAAAGCAATACATCATTTATAGCAATTAATTTATGTTAAGGGAGAAATTATCAGTGATTAGGGGCTAGTTGGGCCCATGTAAGGATTGTATTGGGCCCAATGAGAGGCCCAAACAGTGACTCAAGAGGCAGCACCATCGTGGAACAATCTTTGAGACTATGTCAGTCGGTGGTATCGCCAGTCTGGGCGGTGGTACCGCCCAAACACAACCTCCGAGAGGCTGCAGGCTGTGGTACCGCTAGTTTGGGCGATGTTACTGCCCAATGTCAAGCGGTGGTACCGCCCAGTGCAATGTTAGTGTCAGACTGACACTAGCGATGGTACTACCCAACGCAGGTGGTGGTACTGCCCGTGCCCGAGAAACCCGGGATGAGATGTTTTTAGGCTCAACTTGAAGCTTGAAGCTTATAAATACCCCTCTTGAAGCTTATAAATACCCCTCTCATCCCTGGTTAAAGAATACAAGTATTGAGAGTAAAAAAAGGATAGAAACACTACTACAATCTTATGTGAGCTCCTCTCAAAGTTCTAAGTGTTAGAATAGTTTGAGAGAGGAGTGAGTGGGGGTGTAAGGGTTGTCTTCTAAACTCAGTAAAAGGAGAATTGAGTTGTAAAAGATGGTTGGTCTTCGCCTATTGAAGGAAGACCGATAGTGGATGCCGGTGGCCTCGACAGAAGAGGAATCGGCGAAGTGGATGTAGGTCATGACGACCGAACCACTCTAAAATCTGATTTACATTTCTTTGAGCAATTTATCTTTACTGAAAACCTCTTTAATAGCTCACTATTTTTAATACATTTACGAACATGTTTCAAGTTAAGATATTTACGAAACAACTTTACGTCAAAAACTGATTTTATCGAAATGAAGTTTTAAACCGACGTTATTTTACCACTGCACTAATTCACTCCCTCTCTTAGTACCGCTCTTGATCCTAACAATTGGTATCAGAGCCTCGTCTTCTACTTTGGTTTAACACCCAAATAGAAATTGCTCTTTTCGGCTTTCAAAAGGGTCACTCTCTCATTCGTCCTCCCTTTTTCAATGGGACGGACTACACTTATTGGAAAACTGGAATGGGAGTTTTCTTGCTTTCATTGAATCTCGATTTATGACACATAGTCGAATTTGGTTGTCATGGACAAACTTCTAAACATGATATTTGATGTAATGCTTATGTATGTCCATGTCTTTTGGTATGTTCATGCTTTGCACAGCATGTAGAGGGATGGCCAAAGGCTTAATAGTCCCATTTTAGTTGGGTTTGATGGCTGTTTTAGGCTTGTAAATAAATGTTGTGTCATGTGGACACTTGTGAGAGATTTTTGGTCTGTAGTGGACCATTTTGCCCCTTTATTGTGCAACCGTTCTAAGCTTGTAAAGTCTACTTGTAATTTGCATTGTTTATGAAGTGTTTACGGAGATGATTGCTTGTGGATCCCGAGTGAGGCGCTTTCTCTAACCCGTTTTCTCTTTTATAGATACTAAGGGACCATAGGAGGTTTTAGGGAGGCTGACCTTTGCGGACGGACATGTAAGGGTGCCGCATGACTTAGGCAAAACTAGCTAAGTCCGTGACAGATGGTATCAGAGCAGGGCAAGCACTCATAGAAACACTTGGCATGCAAATGTGGGGGACCTGGCGGGATTGCGTTGAGGGCAATCAGCATGTGCAACCGTTTTGGGAAAAACAGGTATGGAAGTGTAGGGAAAAGGAGTTGCTTAGAGGAGCTAGCATCTGAGATTGACATTCAGAGGAATGACCAACCCCTTCGCGCAAGAGGCACCACAAGGACAAGCAAACTGGGAAGAATGCGTAGCACACAAAGGTTAGGATGGCTGAGTTTGAGCTACGGCTCAACATTGGCAACCATACTTGATGGTACTCAAGGCAAGCAAGGCACTTGGTAAAGGATGAGATCATGTAAGGTGGAATGGGTTGTTTAGCGACTGAAAGAGTTGTGTAAAGCTCACAGAGGTGAGGGGAATTACTAACTCAAAGAATTCGGTACTCATGCAAAGGCTTGTATACGAACGATAGAGTGTTCGTGGCCATCCCATGGCGACTGAAACTCAGTACCATGGAGCATTAAAACTTTCTCTTCAACATTAGAAGGATACGTCCATAGGAGGCTGAAGTGTGCAGCGAGTTCAGCATGTTGCTAGGCCTTCATGAGTGCAGCAAGGGTTGTATTGACGTGGAGTCGCAATCTAGCAAGTGCGTTTGTAGGAGGCAGAACAATACATAGTTTGTTCAGCAAGGCGGAGTAGTCCAAGGAGATGTTGGTCTCCGAAACTTTCAAAGAGAAGGAAGCAAAGAGAGAAGTTGCTCCAATGGGATAGAGTATTCAGGAGGGATAAGTCTCGGCTCTTTAGAGGGAGAACCAAGTGCAACAGATCGCACATGTTGAGGAGGAGTACCTCAAAAACAACTTCACAAAGCTCAATGGACTGAGCGAGTGATGTGGAGTCATCGCATGATCTCGCTTAAGATAATGTATTGGGGAATGCATTGTGAGATCAAGTGGGGAAGCGATCCAAGGAAACACAAATGAAGGCACACTTAGAGTCGATATGGAGATCGGACTCATCAAAGGGCTGACCCGTGGAACGATAGGCACGAGGGCCACTATCAACTCAATGCAGAAACAAGGAGCAGTGCAACTTGGGTATAACTTGGCAAAGTACCCAAGCCACATGAAGGGAGTCGATATAAGAAGATGGAACATGGAGCGGAGGCACAGAGCTTTTCTTGGGCAAAGGTCAAGGACATGAACTCTTGTAGAGGCAAGAGCAGGATCATGTCATTCCATGGGCCTTTCATGCTGATGGAGCGGACTCATCTTGCATGGTGCCAAAGATGAAGGGAGCTTCTAGGCACATGCACCTTATCTCGAAGAAGCATTTGATGGAGGAACTAAGGCGACTCAACTTGCAGAGGCGAAATTGGGTTTAGAAAGCCTTGGCATGGGGCAAGAGGACGCAAAGGCAGGTACTCTTGAAGAATATGCCACAATACTGTCATTCAAGTTGCCATAAATGGAGCGGTGCATAGCGGAGATTGTGCTGGTAGGGGCAAAGGTCTAGGATCCAGATAATAGTGCACTAATTTTAGCAAAGTCGGTGGACTTCGGGAGCTACTATGTGACAGACTGTCCTAAAGCGATACTTCGTCTAGGTGTGACCTAAGAGCGGGAGGACGAAGGTCGACTGCCAAAGGAGCAAACATAATTGAAGGTGGGAGAGGCCTTGTGATGTGTTGGTAGAGACCACACATGGAGGGATCACAATTCAAGTTCATCCCACAAGGATCAGAATACAATGTAGATGTCACCATGAGACGACATGATATAGCGGATCATGGTGGGACAATTCATGGCAATGCGACACACACAAATCTAGTCTCATTAGGGACTTTACCATACGGAGGTATGATCAGGAGCTACTGGAAGCTCTACTTCGGTGAACAACACGACAGCAAGAAGGGCTATGGATTCAAGGAGTGAAGGCCATGGTACCGCAAAGGCGGGTCTTCCGTGGGTGCATCAAATTTTGCATCGAATTAAAGCCTTGGTCATCAGCATATGGGGGCTGTGTTCCACCAAGGGAAAAGTTCGAATGCAAATACTAGTGAGTCCCATTAGAGGGACTTGATCATGTAGAGGTATGATCGAAGCAGCTGGAGAGTTGGACTGCTCCAGAATGTTGCTACCAAGGAAGTTAAGGAGAACAGAATCAGTGCAAAACCTATAACGTGATGGCAGAGGCCATGCATGGGAGTTGCAGTCTATCTTTCCATCGACCAAAGGGAGCTGCTTGGAGAACATAGAGGGTTGAAGCAGGGGGTCGAAAAGGGCGAGAAAGCGACGATGAGTCCAAAGGGACTTAGCTACCCAAAATCAAGCATCAGTTAGAATGGAGGTGGACTCGAAGGAGTGCCACAGAGACATATCTACTGATCGTGAAGAAAAGGAATGCAGAGGCTATAATATCCCTCACTTTTGAAATTTATTGATTTATTGTAAATCGGAGGACATATAGGTAAATATAAAAATTTCAAGGACTAAATTGTTAAGTTGCAAAAAAGAAAAGAAAAAAAAAACCGAAAAAGCTCGGTCTTATCCCACCGCCTCCCACGCTCTCTATTTCCCATGGGAAACAGAGAGAGGAGCTAGGGGCGTTGTGGAAGAAGAGGAGGAGAAGGGAAGAAGGAGAAAAGGAGAAGAAGAGAAGAAGAAGAGGAGGGAGGAGGTGGCTGCAGCACTTCTGTTTCCCGCAGGGGGAAACAGAGGAGAGGAGGCGCTGTTCGTCGGGGAGGAGAAGGGAAGAAGAGAAGAGGGAGAAGAGAGGGAAGAGAGAGATGAGAGAGAGGCAGCTGCAGCAGGTAGGGCTGTAGCACCTCTGTTTCCCGCAGGTGGAAACAGAGGAGAGGATGTGTGGGGCGTCGGGGAGGAGAAGGGAAGAAGAAGAAGAAGAAGAAGAAGAAGAAGAAGAAGAAGAAGAGAGAAGGGTGGCTGCGGCAAGGCTGCAGCAAGGAGGTGTGGGGCGTCAGGGAGGAGAAGGGAAGAAGAAGAGAAGAAGAGCAGGAGTAGAAGAGGGAAAAGAAAGGAAGAAGGAGAGGAAGAGGAGCAGGGGAGGAAGAAGAGGCTGCCGCTGCGGTGGTGGCAGCTGCAGCTGGAAGAGAAGAAGGAGAGGAAGAAGTGCAGGGGAGGAAGAAGAGGCTGCGGCTGCGGCTGCGGCAGTGGCAGCTGCAGCTGGAAGAAAAGAAGGTGAGGAAGAAGAGAGGAAGGAGAGCTATGGCTGCGGCTGTAGCAGCTGTGACTGGGAAAGAAGAAGAGGAAGGAAGAAGGGAAGAGGGAGAGGAGAGAGAGGTAGCTGCAGCAGAGAGAGCTGCAGCACCTCTGTTTCCTGCAGGAGGAAACAGAGGAGAGGAGGCACTGTGCGTCGGGGAGGAGAAGAGAAGAAGGGGAGGAGAGGAAGAAGAGAAGGGGGCTGCGGCTGCGGCGATGGCAGCT
This sequence comes from Musa balbisiana, assembly GCA_004837865.1. Lineage (NCBI taxonomy): Eukaryota > Viridiplantae > Streptophyta > Magnoliopsida > Zingiberales > Musaceae > Musa > Musa balbisiana. The sequence goes on along the minus strand of CM017196.1, from coordinate 24,169,955 downwards.
GCAGCTAGAAGAGAAGAATGAGAGGAAGAAGAGGCTGCGGTTGTGGTGGCTACGGCCGTGGCTGCGGCTGTGACTGAAGCGATTGCAGCTGGGAAAGAAGACAAGGAAAAGAAGAAGAAGAGGGAGAAAAGAGGGAAGAAGAGGAAGAGGGGAAGGTGACTGCGGCTGCGGTTGCGACTGTGGCAATGGCAACGGCGGCGGCTGCGGCTACGATTGTGGCTGCGGCAGCGTTAGTGGTGCGGTTGTGGCAGCAGCGTGGCTGTAGCAATTGCGGCAACGGTGTGGCTGCGGCAACTGCAGCAGCGGTGTGGCTACGGCAGCAACAGCGATAGTGGTTGCAGCAGTGGCGGTGGCTGCGGTAGTTGTGTTTGGGGAAGAAAAAAAAAAATGAGAGAAGGGAGATAGGAAGTAGCGCAGTGAAATGGGCTGCGACGGTGGCTGCGGCTGCGGCTGCGACTACGACCCTAGCTGTAGCTGCAATTGTGACTATGGCATGGCAACTGCGATTGGGAAAAAGAAAATAGTTGCTTAAAACAAAACAAGGAGAGGACACGAAGGAAAAGTAGAAGAAGGATTCGGGCGTACACCTTCGGATCTTTGGATCAAAATCTGCGAAAGGTAAGTGTTTTAATCTTTTCCATTGTTTCGATCCTTTTTATTGCAAGTGTTCCGATTATTCCTATTGCAAGTGTCATGATCTTTCCTTATTGTAATTTTATCTCCGCATTTGCCTTGAATATGAAAACTTTGAATTGTTCTAGCCTTGCATTTGATATATCTCCTGTTTAGACGTAATGATTTGAATCTGTGAAACTTCCGAGATTCTAACCTTTCTACCTTGTTATGGTTATGACTTTATGCATTGACGGAGAGCAACGGGGAGCCAAGAGGCGCATTGCAGCTGGAGCAGAAGATTGAAGACTCAGCAAAGGCGAGGAGTTGCAGTGTCGGCAAAGGCTTCGATGAGGACGTCTAAGGAATAAGTGGGGGAGAATGTTATGGACAAACTTCTAAACAGGATATTTGATGTAATGCTTATGTATGTCTGTTTCTTTTGGTATGTTCATGCTTTGCACAACATGTAGAGGGACAACTGAAAGCTTAATAGTCCCATTTTAGTTGGATTTGGTAGCCGTTTTAGGTTTGTAAATAAAGGTTGTGTCATATAGACACTTGTGAGAGATTTTTGATCTATAGTGGACCATTTTACCCCTTTGTTGTGCAACCGTTCTGAGCTTGTAAAGTCTACTTGTAATTTGCATTGTTTATGAAGTGTTTACGGAGATGATTGCTTGTAGATCCTGAGTGAGGTGCTTTCTCTAACCCATTTTCTCTTTTGTAGGTCCTAAGGGACCATAGGAGGTTTCGAGGAGGCTGACCTTTACGGACGGACAGGCAAGAGTGCCACACGACTTAGGCAAAACCAGCTAAGTCCGTGACATATAGTCGAATTTAGTTTTCAAAGGTCTTCTCTCCCAATGAACCATTGGAATGATTTGCAGAAGAAGACTTTTTCTCTAAATGCAAAGGCTATGAATTCCTTGTTTTGCGCCTTAGACAAAAACGAATTCAATCATGTTTCTTTGTGCGAAACGACTTTCGATATTTGGCGCACTCTTGAAATCACATATGAAAGGACTAACAAAGTTAAAGATTTGAAAATTAACTTTTTAATATATGATTTTGAACTTTTTCAAATGAAACCAAGTGAAATCGTTGTTATTATGTACACTTGTTTTACGGATGTCGTCAATGGTTAAAAGCTCTTAGTAAAACTTTTTTGAATTTTGAATATGTTAGTAAAGTTTTACGCTTACTTTCTAAAACTTGGGATTCGAAAATAACGGCTATACAAGAATAAAAAATTTTGAATACTTTTTTGATCGAAGAACTTATCGAGTCTCTAATGACCTATGAAATGACATGAAATGCATGTAAAGTACTTGAAAACTACCTTCCAAAGAACAGGAAGGATTTCGGACTAAGAACAATCGAAGATCACTCAAGCACAAGCTCAAGTGATGATAAACTTGAACTACTTATGAAATTTAAAAAGTTCATGAAACAAAAATTAAAGAACAAAAAGAATGGAACTACTTGCTTTGAACGCAAGAAGAAGGAAGCAATCTTGAACGAATCAAGCTCCTTCGAAGATGAGGAGAAAATCAACAAAAGTGAGGTGACAAACTACTCCTTAACGACTTTCAACGATGAGGTAATCAAAAGCCGCTTTGTTTATTTCAAAATTACATGATGCTTTTCATGATGCATTTTTTTTAGAAAATTATATATAATTTTTTTTAGAAAATTATATGTTTAATAATGTTTAATGAAAATGTAAAAAAAAATAGATCATGCTTATCATTCTAGTAATTTTGAAAATAATCATAAAAATTATATGTTTATGATAAACAAAATATTTTTTATTAAAAATGCCTTATAAAATCATGTTTGATGATATCATGCCTAATAAATTTATTTTTTGAAACTATGCATGATGATTCTTGCGATTTATGTATTATTGATTTTTATGGTAATAAAAGTGGCTTTTTCGGTTTTGAAAATGCATGTTTTGATTTGGCATAAACGAAAAAGACATGCTTATATTAAATAATGTAAGTATCATGCTTGATGATTTTATATTTAAATTATGCATGATGATTTGAAGTAATAATGATTTTTGGGTAATTCATGGTTTATTTATCTTGAGGATTTCCATGATGATATTTGCTCTTTCGATTTTAAACTATGATGTATAGTTCTGACATAAGAACAAAAATTTGGACATGCTAATATAAAGTCAATCATATAAATTAAAACTAAATAAGTTTTAGATATCTATAAGAATAATTCAAAATTATGTTCAATAAAACCATGCTTGATGTTGTAATGAAAATATTAAAATTTTTGGTACCATGCTCAGTGATTTTATACTATGCATGAAATTTAAAAATGATGCATGATGATTTTTTTTATATATGCCTTATTGATCTTTGTCGTAATAAATCTTGCACTTTCAGTTTTAAACATAATACATGTTTTTATTTGGCATAAATAAAATAAAATCATATGAATTGAAACAACTAAAAAGAGAAAAATATTTCTCTTAAAAATTTCTTTTTCTCTATCTTATCAATTTTTCACTAAGAGATTGATAAAGTTGTTTATGTCATTTTGAATCTCTTGAAAGAAATATTGAGATTTTGATGATTTTGACGATTTGAATTTGAATGAGCTTTATCAAAATCATGATCTTGGTTTATTGGAATTACCTGAGATTTTTTTTAATCAATATCTCTTCTTTGTACTCTTACGATCTTTTCTTGGTATTTTATTTAAAGAAGAGATTTACTATATGAATCATGTCTTTTGGTATTTAAGTGGTCTTATCTTTTATGACATGATTTCTTTGCATTTATGGCTTGTATGCCTTAAAATGAATGAAAATTTTTCAACCAAATCATGAACTTTCTTTTTGATCTCTCCACTTGAGCTATCTTTTGTGAGAATCAAAATATTCTCTATCTTCGATGATCTTGAAAATGGTTTAAAATTATACATGTACTATGTTAAACATTTGAAACCATGTTTTGGTATCATGCATATCTAAGAAATGTTGATTTGACAAATTGAATAAGTTGAAAATGAATGATGATTTTTCTCTTGAATATAACTTATAATTTTTTATATATAAATCATTATTTTGATTTCTCGACATTCGATACATGAGACTTTTTTATAAATCAAGATTATTAACTATGATTCTTTCTATTCGCTATTTGAGGAATCATAATATGTCTCTTGATATTCATAATTTGTCTTCATTATTTGTGTATCTCATCACCAAAATTCTCTTGATCTTTCTCATGTGATGATATGAAATTATACGAAATACTCATGAATTTATTTTGATACATATAAATGAGAAGTTATGATTATGCATGGTAGGATATAATTTGATAAACTGAGACCATCGTGATTTGAAATACTATGATTTGTTGCTAATATTGAAGTAATTATAAATGATGAGTTGGTATCATGCATAGAGTCAGGATGATACGTAAAGTTTTAAATTTATGCATGTTGTAAATTGAAAATATATTGATGCACAAATAAGATTGATATTTTACCTTTGTCATAATTTAAAAATTATTGTAAAGGGAAAAGAATTACAAACATCGTACTCTTCCCTTCTTTTTGACAATGACAAAGGGGGAGAAATTTTACTAGCTTGCTAGCTAGCTTGCATACTTTAAGAAGAAGCAAAAAGCTTGCACATCCCAAAAATGTAAAAATTTTGCTAATTTTCATTGTAAAATTTTCTAGTTCATAAATTACAAGGAGAAAAACTTGCTATGAAGCAAAATTGCTAGCTTACTCTAAAATGATGCATGCAATACTTATGATTTTATTATGATGATGTATTTGATGTATTATATGAGAATCATGATTAAAATTGAATTGAATTGAATTAAATTTAAATTCAATGTTTATCTCAATTATGATATATTGAAATAATAATGATAATTTATTTTTGTCATAATTTGAAAATTGATGAATTGCACCATTGTTTTGTTATTCCCCTCTTTTTGCCAATAACAAAGAGGGAGAAAGAATTTCTAGCATGCACATCATGAAAAGAGGTAAACTTGCTAGCTTGCTAATCTCAAAAGAGAAGCTAGAAGTACTATCTTGTAAATCTCAAGAGAAGCAATGTTTGCTAAGTTATACATTTCAAGAAGAGGCAAAAAGTCTATCTTGCACATCTCAAAAGATGTAAAATTTTGCTAACTTTTATGTGTAAAATTTGCTAGCTTACATGTTCTAAAATATTATAAGATTCACTAGCTTACATGATGTAGAACTTGCTTTCTTGAACATCACCAAGAAGTGCTATCTTGCCTATCTCAAGAAGCAAAACATGCTAACTTGTACATCTTTAATTATTGCTAGCTTGCATAATGATAAAATTGAAAATTATGTTTATTAGGCAATGATTTGAAATTATGTCGCAAATGGTGCTAGTTTACATGCTCTAAAATGAAATAAAAATTTGCTAGCATATATGTTGCAAAACATGCATATCTCTAAAAACATGTTGCTTGGATGATGTACTTTTTCTTTTTGTTGATGATAAAGGGGGAGAAGTATGATGATGTTATACATAATTTTATCATAACATGTTGCTTGGATTTGTGAATCCTAGAGTTCAATAAATATAAATAAATAAATATATATATGTATATATTTGTATATATATATACATATATATATGTATATATTTGTATATATATATATATATATATGTATATATATATATATATTTGTATACATATATATACATACATATACATATATATACATACATATACATATATACATACATATATATACATATATATACATACATATATATACATATATACATACATATATATACATATACATATATATATATATATATATATATATATAATTTCTGATATCTGGTTGATTCAAATGAGATTCATTAAAATATTTTAAAGGGGGAATCAAAAAATCTTTCATCTTACTTTTTTTTCCTCCAATAAACAAGAATTACAATTATAAGCGATTTTTTGAGTTTTTTTTTATATCACCTTTAATTCCTTTTCTTTTGTCCCTAACTTTAATATGGCGATTACCTTTTGTCCATTAAACATGAAATGTTATTGATTCCAAATATATTTTTCAAAAATAGGTTAGGTAACATCTGGAACTAATCACAGTGAAAGATATCACAGTTACGACTTGAGTCTAATGAATTAAAAACTAAGTATTTTGCCTCTTCTATATGGATTTTTCCATCTTTCAACAAGATTCATTATGTTATGAGTTAAATAAAGGTCAATTAATTCAGTTATGACAACCCTTGGATCATTTATTATTTGTATATGTTGGTTGATGTGGAAGGTAAAATTGTACTAGTTTTTCACATAGTTAAAACTATTCCTTTTTTTTTTTTTTTGTAAAACAATTACTTTCATTTCAAATGTAATACATATAGGGATTGATCATGGGATAAATCAAATCTGTCTTGAGGAAAAGCCAGCACATGGTAAAGTTAAATATTGATGGTTAACACCATTATCAACTAAGAAAATGAAGGACAAATTTTATTATTTGATCTTTTGATGGCAACTGTATTCTTTTTTATTGTAAATTTCTGGAAGACAAGGTCAGCTATAACAATGAGACGGTCGCTACAGAGGAACGTCCAATGTAACATATGCCCCAACTGGTTAAATTTTGCTAGGACAAACTAAGTCATTTCGACAGAATTTCCTTAGTTAATTCAAACAGATGCCGTTGAAAACAATTAGGAATGAGACATTATAAGCATATTGAAACATAAAATATAGCATGATAAAAAATAAAATGGTATTGAATTAGATGCTAGTGGCTGAAGAAGAACCCAATTTTCTAGGAAAAGCCTCAATAGAACTATGTTGTGTATACAGGTGATCCTGCAAGAGCTTTTTCTTCATATACTGGACCTCTACACCATGACAAAACTTCCAAAATAACCATTTCAAAACCCACTTGAGAACTTAATAAGCATAAAAATATCCTTTCTTTAAATCAAAGGGACTAGAAAACTGGAAAGTTAGACAATAAACCAGCAGAAAATTTATGACTTAAAGCAGTCCTAACTTGTCAGACCATTAAAATCTTTACACAAACTGAATAGATTAATGGCAATAAAAAAGATGCTACCTTTCTAGAAGTTGGGAGCAAAACATAATTTTGAGATCATCACTTGGAGATCGAGTAAATGATGAGAAATAATGTACATCCTGCAATAACAGCAGAGAGAATGATTGTGTCCTTGGACTTCTTCCTCTTTATCATTCCTGTGAAGATAAGATCAAGATAACATCATAATCTATACCAGTCAATCTGAGTGACTGTGGAAGATAGAAATGATGTGTGTTCATTAATGTATTTAATAGTTCATTTAACATTAACTTAATTCTATAGATAGATACACCTGAAATAGAATATGAAAATATATATGACAAAAAATCTCACACCAATAACTATATTGAAGCTCAAGTGTAGCTCATTTAAGGATCCAATCTCTTTGAACTTCAGAAAATTTTGACATGTTTATCACTTCTGCTGGCATGTATAGTCATGCATGATCCTATCATATGCGTCATATCCAAAAGAAGCATGTTAACTGAAACCATTTTGCACATTTAGTTTTGTTATTATGGTTATTGAAAAGTTGTCGAAAGAAGGCAAAGACCTAGTAGATTGCGGATCACAGGAAATCTGTCGCTTAGCTGTTTCACTTTCCCCTGAATCTCACCGAAAGTGCTTCTTTGAGCTGATAGTACTCCCTTTATTGCCTCAGCATGACTGGTCACCTCATCAATCTGGAATATGCATTAAACTTGTATTTTTCTTCATGCAATTATCATTACTAGTCAGATGTAACATAATTTCTCTCACCTGTGTAATGCTTCCATGTATAGCTGCACGTTCTCTCAACAAATTTGGCACTGCTTGTGAGCTACTTGATGTCTGCTTGTCACTTGATTGGTTAGCCAAATTCATCATTGGAAATTTTGGTCTTCTAGATGAAACTTTAGAGATACCTTGTATTCATTAATGTCATTGCATACTGATGTAAGTAGCTCAGCATGCTCCCTCGTTGACGTTATGTTCCCCCTTGTGCGCTTGAACTCCTGACAAGTGGAAAAAATGATGAAACAGAGAAAACAAAAACTTCGTAGATGAAAATAGTAATTAAGGATATGCTTAAGAATGGATGGGAAAGTTACATTACATAATAACACTCATAAAATCACTGATTAGATCAAAAAAGTATATCATGTTATACGACTCACTCCTAAATACACCAAGATAGCCTACTCCTATCATTGATCCTCCAATATGATATATTGTTACAGCTACCACAGCATCTGTCTTGACAAATCGCAGGAGCAATTAATAAAGAGGTATAAGGACAAAATTGTCAGAAATAAATAAGATACAAGCTACCTTGACATATCCCGCATTAATGATAGCACAATTTTCATATAGGAACCCTATATTGACAGTTTCTGGGTATTAATAAGCATTTTATTATCGTCATCGTAATGTTAGTTAAGCAATCTCTTAGATGAGGCAAATTAGTGTCATACTAAGACCCAAGAAATTCCAGCAAAGAAGAAGTTGGTCATGTTTGCGAAGCTTTTTCACTGCAGTAGCTAAAACCTAAAGGTACCAAGGATTGTCACTATTGCAAAAATGTATAGACTCAACCTCTTCGTTTACCAGGTAGGGCTTATTGCTAGAAATTTCACCAACATAATGAACACAAATAAAAACTGAAAAAGCCAAACATAATAAGCAAGGATTCAAATACAGAGTTGATGCTGATAGATGCACAACATCGATATTGGTTGGCTATACAATAAAAACCTGTATCATGTGTTTGTTTGGGTTGGTATCACCGACACTAACCAGTACTAATACTAGACCAGTTCTTTTCCAATTTTTTATATGTATTTGACCTCACTTTGAATTTTACATACGTATATCATGAAAAATAAAAACATAGACATGAGAATAGGATTATAACTTTGATAATCATATAAGTTAACAACATATATATGATAGATGCCCTGTTGTACCCCCAATACTAAAATAATTTCATGCATCCTCAGGAAATACTTATACCTATATTATGAGTTTCAAATCCAAGAATGATATTAGTCATGTGTCATATAATATTGACAACATTATATCATATGTTGATCAAACTAGCAATATACATGACAATGTGATCATTTCAAAGAGGGGTAGTACAAATGGTTCAGACCCGAATGGTCCCCTTAGATGGGAGACACATGTTTGGTAGTGATGATTGGTCATATGAATGACTGTGTTGGCAATTGAGAACTAGCATTTCTGTTTGTGTGCTGTTCTAGTGGACAATAAGATCCTTTCATTCAACAAATTGAGATGAGTTGCCAACAATATATTCCATGAAATTCATGCTAGTCAAAGCAAGAAAGGTGATGCATACAAATGAAGCCAATGAAGAAATTAAAATATCTAGTTTCTTTAACTTGTAGATATCCAAAGCTTCATAGGAAATGAGTGAAAGAAGACAAACAACAGCTTGAAATGGACCTATTAATGGATAGGAGGAGAAATGAATTAGGATAAATATATCACCAATATAAATTCAGCAGATCCCAAATACCAGACAATAGGCATGGTATTTGTTGCTTAGTGTGAGATAGGCTGGCGCAAATCATTATTGCCTGATTTACCTTGATCCACAAATGGGTAACTGATTGATATCACTGACCATTACGGCCTAATATAGCTTGATCTACATATGTGTAATTGATTAGACAGGTAATATCGGGTAATAGTACTGGCCAACTGGTATCGACATCCTTGGCAATTAGTACCTCAGTTTTCTTAACTGTTGATATTGCTAGTTTAGCAAGCAATTATAAGTTAGAGCGATTATCCCAAACTAAAGCTTCTAAAATCACCTCATAATACAAGTTGGCATGTCTTTTATGTCCCATTAGACTGACAAACTGATCATGAGATAAGATAACTTGAACCAAGATATATTTGCAACCTTCACATAATGTCCTTAGACAAGGTTCCAATGTCATTTCCTATTTCCAAGCTTAGGTTCCATCTAGAAAAGAACTGTATGTGCCTTTTCTCTAGTTCTCTAGATTCATGAGTGACAGAAAAAGGCAGCTAATACATGCATCTGCAATGTTATATTAATTTATTGGTCTCTTATTTGTATTTTTTTAGCCCATGTTCTACCCTACACTTCACTTATTTCAGTATTTTCTCTGTATTTATTTTATTGTCTTCTTGCTGCTTCCATTTCCTCTTCTTGTTTCTTTTCCTTCATAAGCCTCTTGTACATGAAAATTTATAGAACAACCACGCACTAGTGACTGGAATTCACCAGATAGGCGAGATCAAGAATAAAAAGAATGATTATAGTAGCTTATTATGAATTACATCTTGATAAATCCACTGGAATATGATTTAATATGAATTTTCTTATCTAAAAGTCAGGATTAAACAGGATTATTTTTCTTGTTTAAAATCAGGATTAATCTTTTACAACTTGCAGTTTACACCTAAAAGTATATGCTAGATAGATTCTATTCAATTGTGTAGGACATTAATTGAACAAGGACTTCTGAAGGACATTAATAATCAGTTCCCCTTGGCCAATTATGTATTTTGGTTTGAATATTTAACTGTACATATATCATAGGCATGTTGCAAAAGTGATAAATGTGTTCCCTGGGACAACCAACCCCTTTCCCGTTATGGAATTTTTTTGTCCTCTGCCTAATAGTTATAAATGTAAGCAGCATTCATGAAAGACATTGTATGCTGTCAATAAGTATAGATTCAGATTCGAAGGGATTGGTCATGAATGCAGCATGACAAGAATCTGCATCACATCAGAGACACCACCATGACAATCCAGGTAAAGCCAAGATTTTGCTCTAGGGATCCAAAATAACTTAATTTTAACTTTTTGTTTATCTAAATCCCAGTATGAAAATTTTCTCAGAATTTTAAGTTTATGAACAAGACATAATTATTCCATTATGAATAATTAAAAAAGAGAATCATCATAAATACTTCCTGTTAAGTAGGTGCTTTCCATTTGACAATTACTTTGTCTACTGTACCAAAATCCTAAAATTCAATTTTTTTCTTAATTTTAATTTGTTTAAAAATTATTAAAGTTCAAGAGCAACATCTATAATTAGAGAAGTACATGACTCTTCCTTCAATTTTTCCACTGTACCAAAAGGAAAAAAAGATGAAAACAATAATAAGGTGAATTTATCAATTGTTTCTATCCTAAACCCCAATATTTTATGTATACTAATTTTATTTAATATTTAAACAAAATATCTTCTTTCTATACTATGGTTTCATGGATCCTAACGTCCAACATACATAAAAAAACTTGGCCAGAACAGCTCTCGTATAAGGAGTGAGGTATTGTATTGTAGCTGGTGAACCACTCAACAAGTGATATTGAAGATGCAATATCAGCAAAGTCAAAATATGTTATCATCTCAGCCTTATCTTTCTAAAGTCTGACTATAATGAGAATAAAGAAAGGAAAAATTACTGATAAAGCAACATTGTCCCATCATGAGTTTTTGTTGAGATGAACAAGGCATTTCTTTCTGAAACCTTAACTAGCAACCATAGTGCACAAAAATACATCAGCTACAGTGCGTTCATTTTTTTTTCTAGCAACTCCTATTTTGGATCACTATTTGCTTCTGCCACCACATTCCTGCATTCTTTGAAGATACACCTCTTCTGCGACTATCTTCACCAAATGGTGCCCATGTCATAATGCATCTCAAATTCAAAAGAATGCATGAGCTCTCCTCACTCTAATCCACTTTCTTTATTAGTGGTTGCACAATGTTGTAATTACGAGATATAACATTCAGTTCATTTGTTCCTTAGTTCATCATTTAGGGTTATTATTCCAGGCAAAGCGAATCTAAAGTTTCATTCGACTGCGGCTACAAACAATTCTACCAACACGAATAAGTATTAATCTCGAAAGGAAAAAGAAAAAAGATAGAGAAAAGAAATAGATCAGTGGTTAACCTGGGCGAATTCGTGAAGGATGTCTCTGTGCCTGGTAAGCTTCTGCGCCACAGAAGTGGTGGGCACAGCCGCAGCGGCGCACCTGCTCATCGCCTCGTTCACGTCGGTCAGCCTCGCCAGTAGCGTCTCGATCTCCATCTCCATCGACTTCCAGTGAGAATCGCTCGCGGGACTTTTTGGATCCGAGTAGCCTACTGCCGTCAGCAACAAGAAACGAGATCAGCACATGAAAGAGACGAGGAAGACAAGGAAGGTTTGGATCGCGATGCAGCCCACCTCCGAGTTTCGCGTAAGAGGAGAGGCGGACGTCGAGATCGCCCTCGATTCGCCGCGCTTCTCGCCGCAGCTCGTCCCAGTCGGCGCGGACGCCGGGCAGCGAGGATGCAGCCTCCAATTGCATTGCGGATCGGCTGGCTTTGGTTGTTGTCCTGAACTCCGGAGGGTTTGGCTCGAACTGGGGATGGGATCGGCAACAGCGGGTCTGTCTTGGTTCTCAGCCCCGATCTGTTTCTCCCTCTCCAGATAGCCATCACATTAGCAAAATACGTTGTCACCCGAATATAAGTTACCCGACGACTTACCTTCGCGTGACCGGTTCATCATTGGATTGCGGTCTTTTGGTATGAAAGGGGAGAATTACGCCAGTTCGAAATTGCTTTCATAATGAGTTTTTTTTTTGTAAAGCGGGTGGACTAAGTCAGGCACATTTAGCATGGCCGACGTGGTCTGTCGGTTACCATGAATGTTTTTTCAAGTGGCACTTATGGGCCTGCCGTGTGATTGGAAACATGATGAACATATTCTATTTGCCATTGCTGATCAAAGTCTTGCATGTTCATCATGCCTAAGAATTATTCTACGGTAACTTAATTTTGAAACCTTTTGATTTATATCTTATCAATTAATTGATTATATCTTATCAATTAATTGATCAACCTAATTAATTTAAAAATAATATATATTAAAGATTATATTAGGTAATTAGTAAGTCTATGCTGAGAAACTTTAGATGATGAGAAAAGACTCTTAAGTATCTTTCCCTATAACTTACTATAGATCGGGATAACAAAAATCATCGAAGTCCTTTTTCCATCAATAATGGTGATTCTATGAGTCTATAGTGTGTCAACATAAATATCCTGATTATCTACTATACTTGATTTTAATTTTGATATTACGTTAATCTATATTAAATTTTTATTTTTATAATTGATATCAAAATTATATCATTTAATATTATAGATCATTAATTAAACTAGATCAAATCATTGTTCTTTTTTGATCATATGATACTTACGTTATAGATCCATCTATGTTGTCCCTACCTTGTAATATAAAGACTAATTATAGATTAGCCTCTTGTAATTAGTTACCTTTAGTATCTTAGTCTAAACATTTTAAAGTTATATTGATATTCATATACTTATAAAAGTAAAATATTTAATCTTATTTCTTCTCATATCATCAACTCTACTGATAAAATACCATAAGTGTTATTTGTTAGAAAATCTAGGGATGACATCACATATGCAGCGGAAGAACATAAAACAAAAATCTCAAACTTCCCAAAAAGATAATCATCGTCATGCAAAGATTTGTACATAAAAACTCACAAAACTTAAATCCACGTGTGAGATAGTTGTGTTAGGAAAGGGTTCGACACTAAGAGGGGAGGTGAATTAGTGTAGCAGTAAAAGTTATGTTGATTCAAAAAACCTTTGTACAATAAAATCCGTTTCCGACGAAAAACCAATTTTGGAAACTTAACTTGAAAGCGCATGTAATGAATTGAAAGCAGTAAGCACTTAAGGAGGTTTGCAGTAAGGTAATAGCAAGAATAAAATGCAAACTAGAGAACATGGCAGTTTATAGTGGTTCGATCGTCGTGACCAACATCCACTCCTCCGATTCCTCTTCCATCGAGGCCACCAACATCCACCAACGGTTTTCCTTCAATAGGCGAAGACCAACCACCTTTTACACCCCTCTTCTCCTTTTACTGGGTTTAGGAGATAACCCTTACAAGCACTCACTCTTCTCTCTAAACAGAATTCTAACACTTAGACTTGGAGGAGGGAAATTCTAAAGAGATTGCAGCAGCATTTCTTTACTTTTAGATTCTTTGTGCTTATGTGCTTTAACCAGGGATGAGAGAGGTATCTATAGGCTTCAAGTCGATTCAAACTTGGAGCCTAAAACTTTCCCATCTCGGGTTCCCCGGGCATGGGTAGTACCACCACCTAACATAGTCTCGAAGATTGTGCCACGACAGTGAGACTTCTTTGGGCCCTATTTGGGCCTCTTATTGGGCCCAACATAATTCTTACATGGGCCTAGCTGGCCCCTAATTTGGTTGGCTCAAATCCAAGCCCAATTACGTGCTAACTATGAAATCCTAAGTCATTTGCTAAGCTAAACAAGTCCCTATGTCTATTCTTCCGACGAGCTTCCAGCGAACTTCCGGTGAACTTCCGATGATCTCTCACAATGTTCTGGTGGACTCCCAATAAGCTCCTAGACTTCACGATAATCTTCTTGACGAGTTCCGATGAGCTTCTCTAGCAAGCTCCGAGACTTCTCGGCTGGTTCCTCCAGAACTTATGACGAACGTCCGGACTTCTGATGAACTCTCAAACTCCCAACGTGATCTTGATCTTGACTCCGGGACTTCATTTTACTTCATGCCTTACTATCGTAGTTAATCCTACATATGTAAAACATACTTCGATCTAGATAATTAATACTAAGCATTAATCACGTTGTTCGGTATGTCATTGGTCCCTCGACGCTTCGTCCGATTCTTCGACGCATCGTCCTCTCTTATTGCCTATTGCCCAATCGACTAGTTGACTCTGCAACTCCGATATCCTTGGCGCAATATCTGCTCTTCTTGGCCCGATGCTCGAATCCATGGCCCAAAGTCTTCTGTCGATACGTTGACCGTTCCTCTGGCCTGACGTCCAATCTTTTGACATGTTTTCCTCCGGCACAATATGATTTTTCCTGCTTTAATTGTCTCATCCTGATCGAAGCATCTTGCATCACTCAAAACATAGATTAAAACATAAACACATATCGAAAATCCGAGATTCAATAAGTTGTATTACCTAGAGAGATCATATATCCCTAAATTCCTATAGATTTGTAGGAGAGGATAAAGGAGGTCCAGCGACCTCCTCTCTAGCGGTGATCCATATAGCAGGGCTGTAACGACGCTCCTCAAATCACTGCTTAAATCTCCATATCTACTATCTAAGGAGAAGGGGAGAGGAGAATAGGTGGTGGAAACCAAGAAGCCTCTAGCCTATGGATCTTTGGTTCCCTCCCATTTATAGAGGCTCCCTATCAACTTAACCCTAATGGATCCTACCCTATTGGGTATTGAATCTCCATCCAACTATCTAAGCCTCTTAGATTAATGTATCTCTATCCAATAATCTCTTATTAACTCTTATTGGATCTTATCCATAGGATCCAATAATTCAGGGGCTTTTGGATATCCAATAAGATAGGGGCTCTGACGGATATCTCATATCCAAACATCTACTCGTCGTAATGCCTACCATATGTGTGTGACTCTTAAGGCCCAATATCGAGCTGGCTGTGAGTCATACATATCAGAACTCCTTCTGGCTCAGTGAATTATTATCTTCATAATAATTCACTCGACTCATCGACTACAAATATGTTAGGCCACTACGCCATAGCCCATAGACGATACAAGAGAATCAAATTCTTTGGACCTATCTATTCTCAATTACCATACACCTATAGTTCCTTATTCATCTAATATCCCAGAGACCATATACCGGATATGGTGCTGTCAAACCCATACGGTTTCTACTCGAGTCTCGCTCTAATCGGATTCTCCTAGAGGACTCTTTCTCTCTCAATCTTAATGACCATGGCCAAGGATTTGTCTAAGCAAGAATACATATGATATTTCTCTCATGACATCAAGAGCAAATGATCCTCTATCAACACTCAATAGCCTTCATAAGGTTGACTGCCACTCCCGATAATCAGCTATGCTATATTTGAAACTTCCAAATCTATAAGTCTGGAATCAAAGAATGGAGTACTCATATAAAATATCCTTGGTACCTCAAGTCTAAGAACTAGGTACACCATTGGGATAACAGAATCGTTGTCTAACAATGAGGTATCATTAACCATCTAGCATTCCGTGAGCGGATTAATCAGTGAACTTATTCTCTAATGAGCAATTGCACTATAGCCCTAGTGTCCCCACACGAGCAACTATGAGATCAGTTGCCTCCATCATATAAATGAGTATACAGCACACTAGTCTTTTCGGTAATCTCAATGACCCTCTAGAGTAACATATGATTATAATTATTTAGGATCTATATTTAAAAGTGAATCAGTCTCATTATCATGATCTCATCACGATCCGATTCCCATTGCTTAGATCCATGGTCATCACAATATATATAAATATATATATATACATATGTATGTAATATAAATCGGTTTGCATTTCTCTCTCAAACTATTCTAACACTTAGAACTTTGAGAGGAGCTCACACAAGATTGCAACAACGTTTCTATCCTTTTTTACTCTCAATACTTGTGTGTGTTAACCAAGGATGAGAGGGGTATTTATAGGCTTCAAGTTGATTCAAACTCGGAGCCTAAAAATATCTCATCCAGGGTTTCATGGGTGCGGGTGATACCATCGCTAGTGTTAGTCTGCACTGACACCATACTGGGCAGTACCACCGCCTGTAGCATCTTGGAGGCTATGTCTGGGTGATACCACTGCCCAGACCGGCGATACCACCGCCTGACACAATCTCGGAGACTGTGCCACGACGGTGTCACCTTTTGGGGCATTATTTGGGCCATTTCATTGGGCCCAACATAGTTCTTACATGGGCCCAACTGGCCCCTAATTGGGTTGGCCCAAATCCAAACCCAATTATATGTTAACTATGATTCCTAAGATATATTCTAAGCTAAACAAGTTCGTAAGTCTAGTTTCTTCCGGCGAACTTCCGGCGATCTCTCGGCAATGTTCTGGCAGACTCCCGGCAAGCTCCTGGACTTCACTTTATTTTATATCTTGCCATCGTAGTTAATCATGCACATGTAAAAACACACTTCAATCTAGACAATTAATACTAAGCATTAATCATGTTGTCTGGCATGTCATTGTTCCCTCGACGCTTCGTCCGATTCTTTGGCGCATCGTCCTCTTGCGGCCTATTGCCCAATCAGTCAGTTGACTCCACAACTCCGATATCCTTGGCGTAATGTTCGCTCTTCTTGGCCCAATGCCCGAGATCTCGGCCCGAAGCCTTCTGCCGATATGTCGACCGTTCCTCCGGCCTTACGTCCAATCTTCTGATATTTTTCACTCTGGCCCAACATGATTCTTCCTACTTTAATTATTTCTCCTTGATCGAAGCTACCTGCGTCACTTAAAACACATATCAAATAAAACACTTATCGATCGGTTTCATCATCAAAATCCAAGATTCAATAATCTTCCCCTTTTTGATGATGACAACTAATTGATGATGGAGTTAACCTTAACTCCCAGAGTTTAAATAAACTCCCCCTATCAATATGGCATATTGATAGAAACTCTTGGATTCAAAAATCCAAGTAATATGTTATCATAAACTTATGCATAACATCATACTTCTCCCCCTTTGTCATCAACAAAAAGGAGAAGTGCAACTTTCAAGTATTCAAGATATAAGTTCATATCATTGCATATAAGTGTTTCAAATCATTGTATGTTTAGACATACAAGTTCAAATCATTGCAAAGAAAATCTCAAGTTTTATCATCATGCAAGCTAGCAAAAATTTGAGTTTTGCAAGTTTGTAAATTTTGCTATATGTGCAAGTTTAATATGTTTTGCTTCTTGAGATAGGCAAGAAAGCACGTCTTGGTGATGTTCACGATAGTAAGTTATACATCCTACAAGTTTTCTAAGAATGTAAGCTAGCAATATTTGAGATGTTCAAGAAGGCAACTTTTGATTCTTGAAATATACAATTTTGTATTCTTTGCTTCTCTTTTGAGATGAGTCATTTTTGCTTCCTTAGCATAGTGCAAGCTAGAAAAATTAGAGATATGCAAGTTTAGCATATTTGCTTTCTTCTTGTATTGTGCAAGCTAGCATCTTTTATCTCTCCCTTTGTCATTGTAAAAAAAAAAGAGAAGAATAATACAATAGTGCAATTCATTTCTTTTTACTATAATCTTCAAATCATGACAAGGGTAAATAACAAAGATGAAAAAATCACATCGTGAATGTCAAAACAATTTTTCATCATGAATATTTCATCATTGCATGCATCATTATCAAAAGTTGAAGTATTGCATGCATAATACCAAATCATCATGTATATTTTCAAAATATAAAATTATCATTATATGCATGATTCCAAATCATCATTCATAATTACATCACTATTAGCAACAAATCATAGTATTTTAAATCATGATGGTATCTAAATTACATTACATCCTATCATGCATGATCATAACTTCTCATTTGTATTTCATGCATAATTTCATTTTATCACATTCATTTTTTTTATCAAGAAAAATTAATTGGGTGATGAATACAAAAATAAATCATATCATGAGAGAGAAGATCATGTAAATACCAAACGATATGATTCATATATTAAATCTCCTCTTAAATAAAATACCAAAAGGAATTCTTAGGAGATCATGATATAGATAAAGTTCATTTAATCTTGTAGGAGAACAAGATCTTAATTCATGCATATAAAATCTCTCAATTCATTATGAATCATAAAACTTATAATTCCAAAAAACCATGATTCATTTAGATAGTAGATAGTAAAAAGAAATAAGGAGATAATGATCTTAATTCATAGAAAGATTTCAAGTATCAAATATCGAGAAATCAAGATCATGAATTGAACTATTTTCCTCTTTAGTAAATGGCAAAGAGAAATATAGGAGATCAAATAAGAGATGTTGATTCATAAAAGATTTGATGTTATAAATCTTAAAAAATCAAGATAAAGCTCATTCAAATTTAAATTGTCAAATCAAAATCATTTTCAAGAGATTCACAAAAGTGATACAAATAGATTCATTGATCTCCTTTTTGGAAAACTCGATAAAGTAGGAAAAATAAATTTTTCAAGGAGAAACCTTTCCTCTTTTTAGTTGTTTCAATTCATGTGATTTATTTCATTCAAGCATGTCCTTTTTCATTTATGTTAAATAAAAATATGCATCAATTATTTAAAAACCAAAAAAGCCACTTTTATTATCGTAAAAATCGATATTCTATAAATCTCAAGAATCATCATGCATAATTTTGAAATTTATTAAACATGATCATTATGCATGACATCAAGACATAGTTTCAAAATATTTAATATTTTCATTATATAATTACATCATTATGCATAATTTCATAATTTTTATTACATAATTTTAATAAAGCATTTTCCATCAAGATCATTTTGTTTGTTGTAGTCATGCATTTTTCTTTTTAGGTGAATTTAACTTTTCAAGCTTAGTTTTCGAGACAACATCCATGCATCATCATTAAGCATGATATCAAACTTCTTAATATTTTCATTAAGACATTAAGTATGGTCATAATCAAAATCAGAAATCATCAAGATACACATTATTTCTTCTTGAAAAACATTCATAGGATCATCATTAGATTAAATCTAACATTTTATTTCATTAAAATAAAACATGTAATTTTTATTATCTTTTTCAAAATTACTAGCATGATCATAATTTTTGCATTTTTATTTATTAAACATGTAATTTTTTTAAAAAATTATATATAATTTTTTTTAAAAAAATGCATCATGAAAAGTATCATGTAATTTCGAAATAAACAAAAGAGCTTTTGATTACCTCGTCGTCGAAAGCCGTTAAGGAGTAGTTTGTCACCTCGCCTTTGTTGATTTTCTCCTTGTTTTCGGAGGAGCTTGATTAGTCCAAGATTGCTTTCTTCTTCTTGTGTTCAAAGAAAGTAGTTCCATTCTTTTTGTTCTTTAATTTTTATTTTATGAACTTTTTAAATTTCATGAGTAGTTCGAGTTCACCATCACTTGAGCTTATGCTTAAGTGGTCTTTAATTGTTCTAAGTTCAAAACCCTTTCTGTTTTTTGGAAGGTTGTTCTTGAGTTCTTCGCATGCATTGGACATCAATTCATAGGTCATTAAAGACCCTATTAGTTCTTCAATCAGAAAGGTATTCAAAACTTTTAATTCTTAAATTGCCGGTACTTTTGAATCCCAAGTTTTAGAAAGTGAGCGCAAAACTTTATTCACAAGTTCAAGATTCAAAAAACTTTTACTAAGAGCTTTTAAACCATTGATAACATTCGTAAAACGGGTGTACATGTCAACAATGGTTTCACTTGGTTTCATTCGAAAAAGTTCAAAATCATGCATTAAAAAGTTAATTTTCGAATCTTTAACTTTGCTAGTCCCTTCATGTATAATTTCAAGAGTGCGTCAAATATCGAAAGCCGTTTCGCAAGTAGTAACCCGATTAAACTCAATTTTATCTAAGGCGCAAAATAGAGCATTCATAGCTCTAGCATTTAAAGAAAATGTCTTCTTCTCCAAATCATTCCAATGATTCATTGGAGAAGACATTTGAAAACCAAATTTGACTATGTGCCATAAATTGAGATTTAACAAAAACAAGAGAACTCTGATTCGAGTTTTCCAATAAGTGTAGTCCGTCCCATTGAAAAAGGGAGGACGAATGAGAGAGTGACCCTCTTGAAAGTCGAAAAGAGCCATTTCTATTTGGGTGTTAAACCAAATTAGAAAACCGTCCCATTGAAAAAGGGAGGACGAATGAGAGAGTGACCCTCTTAAAAGTCGAAAAGAGCCATTTCTATTTAGGTGTTAAACCAAATTAGAAAACGAGGCTCTAATACCAATTGTTAGCATCAAGAGTAGGATCGGCACTAAGAGGGGGTGGGGGGGGGGGGGGGGGGTGAATTAGTGCAGTGGTAAAAACAACGTCGGTTCAAAACTTTGTTTCGATTAAATCTATTTCCCACGTAAAACCGTTTCGTAAAGGTAATACTTTGAAAGAATATGTAAGAGAGTAGTGGATGTAAAGAGCAAGTAAGGTGGTTTGCAGTAAGATAAATTGCACAAAAGAAACGCAAATCGATTTATAGTGGTTCGGTCATCGTCGACCTACATCCACTCCTCCGATTCCTCTTCCGTCGAGGCCACTGGCATCCACTATCGATCTTCCTTTAATAGGCGAAAATCAACTTCCTTCTTACAACTCGATTCTCCTTTTACCGGGTTTATGAGACAACCCTTACACCCCCACTCACTCCTCTCTCAAACTATTCTAACACTTAGAACTTTGAGAGGAGCTCACACAAGATTGCAATAGCATTTCTATTCTTTTTTACTCTCAATACTTGTGTGTGTTAACCAAGGATGAGAGGGGTATTTATAGGCTTTAAGTTAATTCAAACTTGGAGCCTAAAATCATCTCATCCCGAGTTTCCTGGATGCGGGCGGTACCATAGCTAGTGTCAGTCTGCACTGACACTACACTGGGTGGTACCACCGCCTACAACCTCTCGGAGGCTGTATCTGGGCGGTACCACCACTTGACACAGTCTCAGAGATTGTGCCATGATGGTGTCACCTCTTGGGGCACTGTTTGGGCCTTTTCATTAGGTCCAACACAGTTCTTACATGGGCCCAACTGGCCTCTAATTGGGTTGGCCCAAATCCAAACCCAATTACGTGCTAACTATAATTCCTAAGACATATTCTAAGCTAAACAAGTTCGTGAGTCTAGTTTCTTCCGGCAAGCTTTCGACGATCTTCCGACGAACTTCCGACGATCTCTCGATAATTTTCTAACGGACTCCCGGCAAGCTCCTAGACTTCACTTTGCTTTATGTCTTGCCATTGTAGTTAATCCTATACATGTAAAAATATACTTTGATCTAGACAATTAATACTAAGCATTAATCATATTGTCCGGCATGTCATTGGTCCCTCGACGCTTCATCCGATTCTTCGGTGCATCGTCTTCTCTTGCGGCCTATTGCCCAATCGGCTAGTTGACTCCGCAACTCTGATATCCTTGGTGCAATGTCCGCTCTTCTAGGCCTGATGCCCGAGATCTCGGTTCGAAGCCTTCTACCGATACATCAACCGTTCCTCTAGCCCGACGTCCAATCTTTTGACATTTTCCATTCTAGCCCAATATGATTCTTCCTGCTTTAATTATCTCTCCTTGATCGAAGCTACCTGCATCACTTAAAACACATTAAATCAAAACACTTATCAATTGGTTTCATCATCAAAATCCGAGATTCAATATATATATATATATATATATATATATATATATATATATATGTATATATATATATATATGTATATATATATATATGTATATATATATATATATGTATATATATATATGTATATATATATATATATGTATATATACATATATACATTATATAATATATATGTAACAAGCAATATAAAATGATTAAATATCAAATAATATAATAAATAAAAAGAATGTATATTATGTCACACGTGCTATTACTCACGTGATTGGCTTGTAGGGAACCTTTGACTAATAATCTCCTACTTGACCTAAAGCCATCACCCATGTGTTTGATCTCCGTTAGACCCTTGTGACGCTCAAAGATAATTTGAGACAATAGCTTTGTTAGTAGATCAGCGATATTATTTTTGGATGGAACTCTTTCGACTACTATATCTCCTTGGGTCACGATATCTCTGATTTGGTAAAATCTCTTGAGAACACTTCTGATGAGACCTGGGTTCTTTCGCTTGAGTAATCGCCTCATTGTTGTCGCAATATAAGGGAATTGACTCATCGCTGCTTGACACGACTCCCATATCTATAATGAATTTCTTTATCCAGACTCCCTTATTTGCTGCCTCTACTGCAGCAATTTACTTTGCCTTTGTGGTCGAGTCAGCAATAGTATCTTACTTAGAACTCTTTTAACATACTGCTCCTCCATTCAGGGTGAACACCTACCCCGAATTAGACTTGCTATCATCGACATCGGGCTAGAAACTCAAGTCCATGTAGCCTTTAACTTTGAGGCTACTACCTTCATATACCAATAAAAGATCCTTAATCCTTCTCAAGTACTTGAGAATATACTTTATTGCTTTCTAGTGCTCCAAGCCTAGATCCGCCTAATATTTGCTCATGATACTCAAAACATGTGCTATATTAGGCTTGGTACAAAGCATGATATACATGATAGACCCTATCACTAAGGCATAGGTTATCATCTCTATATTCACTCTTTCTTCACGAGTCTTTGGGGACATATTCTTAGAAAGTGATATCCTATATCTCATCGATATAAGACTTCTCTTGGAATTTTTCATGTCAAATTTTTTGACAATAGTGTCTATGTACTTGGACTGGAATAAATCAAGCATCCTCTTTGATCTATCTTTATAGATCTAAATCCCTAAGATATAGGATGCTTCCCCTAAGTCCTCCATGGAGATATGTCTAGATAACCAAGCCTTTACTATGGATAATATTCTTACATCATTCACAATTATAGGATGTCATCCACATATAATACCAAGAAGGTGATCGTGCTCCCACTTACATTCCTGTGCACACAAGGCTCATCTTCGTTCTTAACAAAGTCATAAGATCTTATTGTCTAATCAAATCTTATGTTCCAACTTTGGGAAGCTTGTTTCAATCCATAAATAGATATAAGTAAACTACATACCTTATTTAAGCATGAATCCCTCAGGTTGCATCATATACACCTCCTCATCGAGGTTGTAGTTGAGGAACGTGATTTTCACGTTCATTTGCTAGATCTCATAATCATAGTGTGCTGTAATAGCCAATAGAATTCGGATGGATTTCAGCATGGCTATGGGTGAGAAGGTTTCATCATAGTCAACACCTTGCCTTTGATGATACCCCTTAGCCACTAGCCTTGCTTTATAGGTCTCTACCTTTCCATCTACTCCGATCTTCTTCTTAAAGATCCACTTGCGACCAATGGGTATAATACTCTCGGGTGCATCAACTAGGTTCCAAACTTTGTTGGAGTACATGGAATCCATCTAAGAATTCATGGCTTCTTGCCACTTCCTAGAGTCTATACTCGTACTAGCCTCCTTATAGGTTAGAGGATCAATATCCTCAACATCCTCTCCACTAATATATCTCACATATCTCTTAGGAGGATGGGATACTCTATTGGACCTATGTAAAGTTGGAACTTATGTACTAGGTACCTGAATAGACTTAGGATATGGAGTGGTGTTTGAGCTAAATTCTACTAGTCACAAGTGCCCTATAAGCCAATCGCGTGAGTGATGACACGTGTGACTTGACACACAATTTTTTTACTAATTATATTTTGATATTTTATTACTTTATATTGATTGTTGTTCATTGATTTATGCAATGAGAATTAGATCATAATGATATCACGATAATGAGATCGATTCACTTTTAAACATAGACCCTAAGTAATCCCAATCATAGGTTACTCGAGAGGGACATCGAGATAAGCGAATAGATTGTGTGCTATATACCCATCCATATAATGGATGCAACTGGTCTCATAGCTGCTCGTGTGGGGACACTAGGGATATAGTACAAGTACTCATTAGAGAATGAGTTCACTTATTGATCTGTTTATGGAATGCTGAATAGTTGATGATGCCTTATTGTCATACAATGATTCCGTAGTCCTAGTGGTGTATCTAGTCTTTAGACTTGAAACACTAAGGATGTCCTGTATGAGTACTCCATTCTTTGATACCAGACTTATAGATCTAGAGGTTTCAGATCTAGCACAATCGGTCATCGGGAGTGGTAGCCAACCTTACAAGGACTATTGAGTGTTGATAGAGGATTATCCACTCTCGGTGTCATAAGAGGAATATCCTATATGTTCTTATTCAGACAAATCCCTAGCCAAGGTCATTCGGATTGAGAGAGAAAGAGCTTTCCGAGAGAATCCGATTAGAGCGAGACTCGATTAGAAACCATATGAGTTTGAGACACCATGTCCGGTATACGATCTCTAGGATATTAGATGGCTGAGGGACTATAGGTATATGGTAACTAAGGATAGATAAGTCCAATAGATTAGATTCTTCTATATCGTTTGGGGATTACGGTATAGTGGCTTAGTATGTCCGTAGTCAATGGGTCGAGTGAATTATTATGGAGATAATAATTCACTGAGCCAGAAGGAGTTTTGATAGGTATGACTCACGGCCAGCTTGATATTGGGCATAGAGGGTTACACACATATAATATGCGTTGTGATGAGTAGAGGTCCAGATATGAGATATCCGCTAGAGCCCCTATCTTATTGGATGTCCAATAAGCCCCTGATTTATTGAATCCTATGAATAAGATTCAATAAGAGCAAATGAGAGATTATTGGATAGAGATCCACTAATCTAAGAGGCTTGGGTGGTTGGATGGAGATCCAATACCCAATAGGGCATGATCTATTATGGGTAAGTTGATAGGGGACCTCTATAAATAGGAGGAAACTAATAGTTCATAGGTTATAGCCTTTTTATTTTGCCTCCCCTATTCTTCTCCTCAGAGCAGGCCTAGAGTTTTGAGGAGGATCGTTGCAACCCTACTATGTGGATCACTACTAGAGAGGAAGATGCTTGACCTCTTTTACCCTCTCCTAGAGATTTGTAGGGATTCAGGGATATACGATCTCCCTAGGTAACACAATCTTTCATTTACGTAGTTTTAAGTCAAATTTTGTGCACCAATCTTCGCATGTTGACGAATATATCTTTAGAAAATGTGGGTTTTTTTTAATGTTTTTCCGCTACGCATGTGATGTTGCCCCTAGATTTCCCAACCGTAGTATTAGAGCTAGGTTGTTCATGCGAAAGATTGGTTTTGAACTGCATGTGGTGTTTTAGGAAGACTTTTATCATCAAAATCATTAACACAAAAGGTGCGAGAGGGCAACAAGGTTGGCTAATGGCTACTTGTAGCATTTTGTTGATGCCTGGCCACCTGCGTGCAGGTGATTGGCGGGCAACAATCGATCGCAGCCCGTAGGCAGGTAGCTGCATAGGCGGGCATCACCCATAGCGATGCCTGCGGGCACTGCACCCGAGTGCAGCGGTGCTTGCGGTTGCTGTGCCAACAAGCAAAGGCACCATGGGGCAATGACACCTACGGTCGCTGCGCCTGTGGGTTGAGGCACCACAGAGCAGCAACGCTCACGAGCCCCCTCCCCCCTAAAGGGCCACCGCCGACAAGGTGGTGATGGCCACAATAAGCAAGGAATAGGGGGAGAAAGAGGGGATTAGGGTTTTTGGATAAAATACTATTTTACCCCTCAAAATTTTAGAAATTTTAAATTTTATCTTTTGTCCAAATTATGAAAATACCCCTCATAATTCAAAAAGTTCTCTACATGTCCTTGATTTCAAAAAATATTAATTAATTAAAATATTTAATTGATTATTATTATTATTATTATTATTTTCTAGTAGTCGTACATAATAATATTTACATGTGATGTATAATGTGTGGACGGATGATCATGAACCATGTGATGTGTGAACTTATGATTATTATTATTGGAGCCTACAAGCCTCTATTTTATTTCTCATTTATTATCAGGTCTGTGTACCCATGATTAAGTTGTAATCACATGAGGAGGCGTAATGGAAGTGTGGAAATGATTACGAGACCCACGAGACTGAGACGGATGATCACGATGCATGGAGAAGCCGACGGAACCAACGAGCACAAGATGAACAATCATAGGGCATGGAGATACACCGCTACACATATAAATCTTGATATGAGTGAGTAGGCCCATTGGCTTAGGCCTGATCATATAATGCTATGGTCCATGATCATCTAGTGTGATTACTCATATGATGTGATTGCTTTTACACCTACTGAATATATATATATATATATATATATATATATATATATATATATATATATATATATATATATATATATATATATATATATATACATGCGATGTAGATATATATATTAAATATGTATGTGTGTGACACATTATATTAGGAGACTAAATCAAAATCCCCTCTCTCGATAATATTAAGTTGATAAACATGAGGTAATTAGATTGACCCATGTGTCTTTCCATCGTTATAGGTAGGGACCGATTCTCGATGTAGGTTGAGCTGGTCGAGTCCCTCGAGACTCACCTATATTGCTATTCACTATCTTACCTATGATATAGAGATGTCATCGGTGACCTAAGGATATGGTATACTTGGTTGAGTCCCTGAGGGTATATCATTGAATCAGAATCATCTTGTAACGATGGTGTTGACTTAACCGGACATCATGGTTGGTCGAGTCCCTCAAGACTATGGTGGTTCGGAGGCTGAATAGGATAGGAATCACAAGGAGTTGTGATCGGCAAGAGTTGCTTACCTTTTGGGCTCATTATGATTGGTCGAGTCCCTTTAGGTTACACTAAGACGTTGATTGGATTCCGATCCCCACTAAAAGTCTATCGGAGACTTTCGTTTTACATGTTGAGAGTGTCGCGTGACTTGCTGGTAAAATAGTCAGAGCATATTAAGATAGAAGTCCATATCTTGATTGTTTATTATTTTACAAAATCTATATGTTATTTATTTTTGCTACATCTTTATTTTTAGAAATATATTACTTTCAAATCTTGTACATGGCATACTTGATGTTAATCGCCTCACTAGTCCAAATTATATGGATTAGCTTCACAACTTGAGAATTATTCTCATGACGGAGAAAATCGTATACGTCCTTGATACAGTGATGTCTATGTCCGAGTAAGGGGTAAGCGAGGATGATATTGCTCTCTACGTGAAGTACATAGATGACTCCACTCTTACTCAGTGTTACATATTAGGCTCCATGACTCCTGAGTTAAAGAGACAATATGAAAAGATGGATGCCAGACCTATTCTCTTATATTTCTGCAAACTGTTTGAGGAATAGGGAAGGACTCAACGATATGAGATATCTAAGAGCCTCTTCTACACTAGGATGATTGAGGGGACATCGGTTTAGAACCATGTCCTAAAAATGATTGAGTGGATAGAGAAACTCACAGGTTTAGTAATGGTCCTAGAGAATAACTTGTGTATGGATCTTGAACAAGCTTGAGGTAACTCTCCCTGAACCCTTTAATGTGTTGAGGGAGGCAAAGAGCACTATCAAAAAAGAGAAGTTAGTTCTCTATACTAGTGAGACCAAACAGAAAAGGAAAGTAGAAAAGTCCCTTAAGAATGGTAAGGGCAAGGGCAAACCAGGTAAAGCAAAGGTTGCTAAGAAAGACCTAGCAAAGGACAAAGGCTAGTGCTTCCACTATGGCAAAGATGGGCACTAAAAGAGGAACTACAAAGAGTATTTTGTGAAGAGGGTGAAACAGAAGATTGGAGAAGCTTCAAGTACATTCATGATAAGTATCCATTTATTAAACTCTTATGATAACACATAGGTATTGGATACTGATAGTGCTTGTCATATTTGTAATTCGTTGCAGGTTCTGGCAAGACCTAGGATATTGACGAGAGGTGAGATGGACCTCAAGATGAGAAATGGAGCAAAAGTTGCTGTAGTAGCTATTAGCGAGGTCGCCCTACATTTGCCTAGTAGAGCTATTATTGCATTGGATGTATACTATTTTATTTCTTCTATTATCAAAAATATTATTTCCATTTCATGTTTAACAACTAGTGGATATAAATTAGTTTTTGAGAATAATGGTTATTCAATATCATTAGATGATAAGATCATCATGAGAGGAACGTTGCATAATGGTTTGTTTATGCTAGACACTGCTCCACATATCATGAATGTAAGTATGTCCAAGAGGAAATAAGATGAGGTGAATAGTGCATACCTATGGCATTGTAGGTTAGGTCATATCTATGAGGGAATGATTCAAAAATTGCTAAAGGATGGATATCTAGATCCCTTCAACTACAAGTCATATGCAACTTATGAGCATTGCCTTCATGGAAAAACTGACCAACTCTCTATTTAGTGGAACTAGAGAGAGAGCCACTGAGCTGCTGAAACTCATACATAGTGATGTATGTGGACCTATGTCAACTTATACCATAGGTGGTTACTCCTACTTTATTATTTTTACTGAAAATTTCTCAAGGTATGGATATGTGTACTTGATAAAGTACAAGTCCGAGGCCTTTGAGAAATTCAGAGAGTATAAGAATGAAGCGGAGAACCAGACTTGAAAGAGTATCAAGTCTCTTCAATCAGATCGAGGAGATGAGTATTTGAGTATAGAGTTCACCTAGTTCATCAAGGACTATGAGATTCTATCCCAATGGACACCTCCTTATATATCTCAGCTTAATGGTGTATCTGAAAGGAGGAATTATACACTGTTAGACAGTGCGGTCCATTATGAGTTTCACTAACCTACCCATCTCATTCTAGGATACGCCATAGAGATCGTAGCTTACTTTTTGAATAGAGTTTCAACTAAATTAATAGTATCCATATCATATGAGATATAAAAAGGGAAAAAGCCTGATCTTAAGGGAAAGACACAATCATGATAAGTTGAAATCGAGGAAGGAGCGGTGCAAGTTCGTGGGATACCCTAAGGAAACTTATTGGTATAATTTCTATCATCCCGAGGACCAAAAGATCTTTATAGCTAAGAGAGTGGTGTTCCTTGAGAAGGAATACATTCTTGGCAGAGATAATGGGAGTATGATAGAGTTGAACGAGGTTGGAGAACCTAGCTCAAGCACCACTCCACAGCCAGAGTCTATTCAGGTACCTAGCACACTAGTTCTAACTTTACATAGGTCTAGTAGAGTATCCCATCCTCCTAAGAGATATGTGAGACATATTAGAGGAGAGGAAAATGAGAATATTGATTCTTAGACCTACGAGGAGGCTATTACAAGTATAGACTCCGGGAAGTGGCAAGAAGCTATAAATTCTGAGATAGATTCTGTGTACTCTAATAAGGTTTTGAACCTAGTGGATGCACCCAAGGGTATTGTACCCATTGATTGCAAGTGGATCTTCAAGAAGAAGATCGGAGTAGATAGAAAGGTAGAGACCTATAAAGCAAGGCTAGTGCTTCTAATCTTTTGGACCTACTAGTCATAGGTGTCCAGCAAGCCAATCACGTGAGTGATGACATGCGTGACTTGACATGGAATCTTTTTGCTTATTATATTTTGGCTTTTATCACTTTATATTATTTATTGCATATATGCATGTATATATTGTGATATCCTTAGATTTGTACAATAGGAATCAGATCATGATGAGATCACGATAATGAGACCGATTCACCTTTAAACATAGATCCTAAATAATCCCAGTCATAGGTTACTTGAGAAGGGACATCGTGATAATAGGACAGATTGGTGTGCTGTATACCCGTCCATATAATGGATGCAGCTGGTCTCATAGCTGCTCGTGTGGGGACACTAGGGATACAGTACAAGAGCTCATTGGAGAATGAGTTCACTAATTGATCCGCTTACGAAATACTAGATGGTTGATGATGCCTTATTGTGAAACAGTGATTCCGTAGTCCTAGTGGTATATATGGTCCTTAGACTCGAGACACCAAGGATGTCCTGTATGAGTGCTCTACTCTTTGATACCAGACTTATAGATTTGGATGTCCCAGATCTAGTATAGCTGGTCATTGGGAGTGACAGTCGACCTTACAAGGGCTAGTGAGTATCGATAGAGGATCATCCACTCTCGGCGTCATGAGAGGAATATCCCATGTGTTCTTGCTCAAACAAATCCTTGGCCAAGGTCATTCGGATTGAGAGAGAAAGAGTTCTCCAGGAGAATCCGATTAGAGCGAGACTCGAGTAGAAACTATATGGGTCTGACAGCACCATGCTCGATATACGGTCTCTGGGATATTAGATGGATGAGAGACTATAGGTATATGGTAACTAAGGACAGACAGGTCCAATGGATTGGATTCCCCTGTATCGTTTAGGGACTACGGCGTAGTGGCCTACTACGTTCGTAGTCGATGAGTCATGTGAATTATTATAGAGATAATAATTCACTGAGCCAGAAGGAGTTCTAACAGCTATGACTCACGACTAGCTCGATATTGGGCTTAGAGGGTCACACACATATGGTAGGCATTGTGATGAGTAGAGGTTCAGATATGAGATATCCATCGGAGCCCCTATCTTATTGGATATCTAATAAGCCGCTGAATTATTGGATCCCATGGACGAGATCTAATAAGAGCCCATGAGAGATTATTGGATAGAGATCCACTAATCTAAAAGGCTTGGGTAATTGGATGCAGATCCAATATCCACTGAGGGAGGATCCATTAGGGTTTGACAAGAGGGGGCCTTTATAAATAGGAGGGATTCAGAGCCTCAAAGGCTAGAGTCTTTGCTTGCCTCTCCTATTCTCCCCCCCTCTCCACCTCAGAGTAGGCCTAGAGTTTTGAGGAGCGTCGTCGCAGCCCTGCTGTGTGGATCACTACTAGAGAGGAGGACGCTTGACCTCCTTCACCCTCTCCTAGAGATCTATAAGGAAATAGAGATATATAATCTCCCTAGATAACACAATCTATTCTATATGCAGTTTATTTCGTAGATTTTTTGCACACCAATCTTCTCACAACGACGAATATCTCTTTGGGAATAGGGGATTTTGTTTTCTTGTTCTTCCGCTGCGCATGTGATGTCACCCCTAAGATTTCCCAACAGGACCTATTTGTCCTTAGTTATCATGTACTTATAGTCCCTTATCCATCTAATATCCTAAAGACCGTATATCGGGTATGATGCTGTCAAACTTATATGGTTTCTGCTCGAGTCTCACTTTAATCGGATTCTCCAGGAGAACTTTTTCTCTCTCAATCCGAATAACCCTGGCTTAGGATTTGTTTGAGCAAGAATATATAAGATATTTCTCTAATGACACTAAGAGTAGATGATCTTTTATCGACACTCATTAGCCCTCATAAGGTTGACTGCCATTCTCGATGACTAACTATGTTAGATCTAAAACTTTTATACTTATAAGTCTAGTATTAAAGAGTGGAGTAATCATATAAGACATCCTTAGTGTCTCAAGTCTAAGGACTAGGTACACCACTAGGACAATGTAATCGTTGTCTGATAATGAGGTATCATTAACCATCCAATGTTCCGTGAGTACATCAATTAGTGAACTTATTCTCTAATGAGCACTTGCACTATAGCCCTAATATCTCCACATGAGCAACTTTGAGACTAGCTGCCTCCATTAGATGGATGGGTATACAGCACATCAGTTTATCCGGTTATCTCGATATCCCTCTTAAATAACCTATGACTAGGATTATTTAGGGTATGTGTTCAAAGGTGAATTGGTCTCATTATCGTGATCTCAACACGATCCGATTCCCATTGCACAGATCCATGAACATCACAATATATATGTATATATACAACAAGCAATATAATGTGATAAAATACCAATAATATAATAAGCAAAAAGAGTGCGTGTCATGTCACACATGTCATCACTCATGTGAATAGCTTGCAGGGCACCTATAACTAGCATCTGGTCCTTAGCATTGAGACACCAAGGATGTTCTATATGAGTACTCCCCTTTTTGATACTGAACTTATAGGTTTGGAAGTTCTAGATTTAACACAACTGGTCATCGAGAGTGTTAGTAAACCTTATGAGGATTATTGAGTGTCGATAAAGGATTATCTACTCTCGGTGTCATGAGAGGAATATCCAATGTGTTCTTGCTCAGACAAATCCCTAGTTAGAGTCATTTAGATTGAGAGAGAATGCGTTCTTTAGGAGAATCTGATTAGAGTGAGACTCGAGCAAAAATTGTATGGGCCTGATAGCACCATGCCTGATATACGATCTTTGGGGTATTAGATGGTTGAGGGACTATAGATACATAGTAACTGAGGACAAATAGGTCCAATGGATTAGATTCCCTTGTATTGTCCAAGGACTACAAACATAGTGGCCTAGTACGTTTGTAGTTGATAAACCAAGTGAATTACTATGGGGATAATAATTCACTAAGTTAGAAGGAGTTCTGATAGGTATGACTCACAACCAGCTCAATATTGGGCCTAAAGGGTCACACACATATGATAGATGTTGCGATGAGTAGAGGTTCAGATATAAGATATCTGCTGAAGCTCCTACCTTATTGGATATTCAATATGCCCCTGAATTATTGGATTTGTTGAATTTCGGATTTTGATGATGAAATCAATTGGTAAATTATTTGAGCTAATCTATATATTAAGAAAATTGTGTAGGATTAACTATGATAGCAGTAAGACATAAAGCAAATGCTATGCCAAAGTTAAGATCAAGATTTCATTGGAAGTTCGAGAGTTCATCGGAAGTTCTACCGAAACCAATCGAGAAGTCTATGAGCTTACCAAAGAAGCTCATCGGAACTCACCAAGAAGATCATCATGAAGTCTAGGAGCTTGCCGAAACTTCGTTGGAACATTATCGAGAGAACGTTAGAAGTTCGCCGGAAGCTCGCCGGAAGAACAATTGACGTTCCAGAACTAGAATGTTTTGTTAAATGTCTTAATTATCGTAGTTAGACCGTAAATTGAGTTAGGATTGGGAGGTGATCCCACTAACTCAGATAGGGGCCAATAGGGCCCTAAACAGGGCTGAATTAGGCTGGATTGAACAACTCATTCAACATTTGAAATTAGGGCCGGCAGTGGCACCCCCTGGGACTCGGTCTCCTAAGTGTTCTGGATAGTGGTACCACCCAGACTGGGCGATGGTATCACCCAGACTAGGCAGTGGTACCATCGATAATTAATGCTATCAAGTGGTGGTACCGCCAAAGCTTGGTCTCTGAGCTCTTTCAGGTAGTCATACTGCCTAGATTGAGTGGTAATACCATCCAGTGTCAGTCTGCAAGTAGTGGTATTGCCCAATAATAGTAGTGGTACCACTAATACCCAAGAATCTGAGGAAGTGACACTTTTTGGCCCCAATTCAGAAGCCATTGGGGCCTATAAATACCCTATCATTTTCTGCATGAAAGGGCATGAAACGTGTTAACATAATCTTGAATTTCTGAGTGTTAAAGTGTTATAAAAGTGAGAAGAGTCCTCCCCTCCCTCTCTTAGCTTTGTAACCATCAAAGAAAAAGGAGTGATGCTTGTAAGAGTTATCTCCTAAACCCACTAAAAGGAGGAGCTGTAAAAGGTGGTTGGTCTTCGCTTATTGAAGGAAGACCATTAGTGGATGCTGGTGACCTCAATAGAGGAGGAATTAGAAGTAGATGTAGGTCACAACAACCGAACCACTCTAAATTCTGATTTGCATTTTTATTTGAGTAATTTACATTACTGCAATCTTCCTTAACTTGCTCTTTATACTCTTATGAATGCTTTCAAATTTAATATCTTTCCAAAACGGATTTAATCGAAATGAATTTTTTTCGAAATCAGTGATTTTTCCGTTGCACTAATTCACCCCCCCCTCTTAGTGCCACTCTTGATCCTAACAACTGGTATAAGAGCTCGGTTATTCTCATTTAGTTTGAAACCCAAGAGAGATGGCATTTGCGGCAACCAAGAGGGTTACTCAATTACATGTCCGCCCATGTTCAATGGAATGGATTACAACTATTGGAAGAGTAGAATGAGGAATTTTCTAATTTCTCTAGATTTCGAATTATGGAACATTATAGAAAATGATTTTTAAAAGTCTTCTCTTCTAACGAATGATTGGAATGGGTTGGAGAAGAATACTTTTGCTTTAAATGCTAAAGCTAATAAATGCCTTATTTTGTGCTTTGGATAAAACGAGTTCAATCGAGTGTCCATTTGTGAAATGACTTTTAATATTTAGCACATACTCGAAGTTACTCACGAAGGTACTAGTAGAGTAAAGGAGTCAAAAATTAATCTTTTAGTCCATACTTATGAGTTGTTTTGGATGGAACCGAGTGAGACTATTGGAGATATGTACATCCGATTTATGAATATCGTCAATAGTCTAAAAGGACTTGGTAAATGTTTTTCTAATTTTGAACTTGTTAATAAAATATTGAGATCTCTTCTAAAGAGTTGGGATCCTAAAATAACTGCTATTCAAGAAGCAAAGAATTTAAATAACTTCCTCTCGAAGAACTTATTGGGTCACTAATAACCTATGAGATGATTTGCAATGCTCATGAAGAGCTTGAGAACTGTATTCCAAAGAACAAGAAGGATATAACACTAAGAACTCATAAAGACAACTTGAAAGAAAATTCTAGTAATGGGGATTGTGATGAAGACTTGGCACTCGACAAGAAAGTTCAAAAAATTTATAAAAGGAATAAATTTAAAAATGACACTAAAAATAAATTTGAACCCAAGAAAGAACAAATTATATGCTATGAATATAAGGAGCTGGGACATTTTAAATTAAAAGTAAATGTCCCCAAGCAAAGAAAGAGCAACCAAAGAAGAAGAAGACCCTTAAAGCAACTTGGGATGACTTAAGTGCATCCGAAGAAGAGGAGCTAACTAACATAGAGCAAGTTGCTCACCACGCGCTAATGGCTATCGAAGATGAGGTAAGTGGTTCATTAGATGTAAATTTATCTTTTGATGAATTACTAAGTGCTTTTCATGATTTATTTGATTAATGTAAATTAGTTATTAAAAAAATAAATTATTAAAAAAAGAGTATGCATCTCTCGTTAGTGATTTTGATAGATTAAAAATTGAGTATAATGATAGTTTAGCTCCTTGCACAAAATGCCATGAATTAGAAACACTTAAAAAAGAAAATTTATAACTACATAAAACCTTAGAAAAAATTGAAATAGGTAGCAAATCCTTAAACATGATTCTTGCAAGCAAAAATTATGTTCATAAAAGAGATGAAATCGGCTTTATGAGTAACACTCATAAAAATCCAACCATCCTTGTTAAAGGTCCAACCTTGTATGTTTCACCTCGAAACAAATGTAACTTTTGTTGCAAACTTAGACATGTTGCTTACCAATGTCCATTTAAGATATGTAATCTACACAAATTGATTTGGGTTCTTAAAGGAACCTAAAGAACTCCATGAAAAATGATAAGTTAAGCCGATTGATTTTTGAGGCACTTAAGGTCAAATGGGTACCTAAAAATCATCCTTTTTTGTAGAAATGTTTACCATCACAAGTTAGGAGCAAGATATGATACCTTGATAGTGGATGCTCAAGGTACATGATCGGAGATCCATCTCAATTCTCTGAGCTCACTAGCCTAGACGAAGGGTATGTCATTCAGAGACAACAACAAGGGTAAAATCATTGGCAAAGGAATCATAGGTAATAAATCGAACTTTTTGATTAAAGATGTGTTGTTGATTAATGGCTTGAAGTATAATCTTTTGAGTATTAGTCAATTGTATGATAAAGGATATATCATTAGATTTGAATCAAATGTTTGCATTCTTAAAAAATCATACAAAAACAAATCTATAATTGCCCTAAAACAAAATAATGTATATACTATCGACATTGATGATCTGTACAGTGAAATGTGCTTTTCGATTTTGAATGACGATGCTTGGCTTTGGCATATGAGATTAGGTCATGCTAGTATGAAACTAATATCTCAAATCTTATCCAAAGAACTTGTAAAGGGTATTCCCAACATTAAGTTTGTTAAAGATAATGTGTGTGATGTATGTCGAAAACAAATAAAAGGTAGTTTCAAATTAAAGAATCAAATAAGCACCTTTAGACCATTACAATTGATCTATATGGACTTGTTTGGACTAATTGCTATATTAAGCCTAGGAGGTAGCATATACGCATTTGTCATTGTGGACGATTATAGTAGATACACTTGGACCTACTTCTTGAAACACAAAAGTGACTGCTTTAGGTATTTTTCAAAGTTTTGTAAACTTGTTAAAAATGAAAAGGGTTTTATGATTTTATCAATTCGAAGTGATCACGGTGGTGAATTTCAAAACCATGATTTTCAAGATTTTTGTGAATCCAATGGATACAACCACAATTTTTCTACTTCGAGAAATCCTCAACAAAATGTAGTAGTAGAAAGAAAAAATAGAAATTTACAAAAAATGACAAGAACCATGATAAACAAATATAGCCTACCCAAATATTTTTGGGCCAAAGCTATAAATACGAAATGCTATGTCATGAATAAGGTTCTATTAAGACCATTACTTTCCAAAACTCCTTATGAGTTGTGTAACAACAAAAATCTAACGTTTCATATTTTAAAGTTTTCGGGTGTAAATGTTTTATCTTGAATGAAAAAGATGCCTTAGGAAAGTTTGATGCAAAATCCGATGAAGGGATTTTTCTTGGCTATTCTTCTATTTCTAAGGTCTTTCATATCTTTAATAAAGAACTTTGGTTATAGAAGAGTCTATTTATGCTGTTTTTAACGAAGTATCCGAAGTTAAGAAAAATGATTTTGATGATGATCTTAATATTGATGCTTTGAATTTGAACGAAACCTTTTCTCCATCTAGTAACTTGGATGCATCTTCTTTCGAAACATACTTACCCAGGGAATGGAAGTATGTAAATGCTCATCCAAAGGAACTAATCAAAAGGGGTTCAAACTCATTCTTCTCTTAAGAATTTTTGTACCAATGCCACGTTTCTTTCTCAAATTAAATCTAAATGCATTGACGAGGCTTTGAAAGATGATTCATGGGTTATCGCAATGCAAGAAGAGTTGAACCAATTTAAGAGAAATGAAGTGTGAAAGCTTGTTCCGAGACCAAATGATCATTTATTTATTGGTACTAAATGGGTCTTTAGAAACAAGCAAGATGAATTTAGTATCGTGGTTAGAAATAAGGCTAGATTAGTGGCCAAGGGTTTCAACTAAAAAGAAGGTATCAATTATGAAGAAACCTTCGTTCCTATGGCACGATTAGAAGCTATAAGGATTCTCCTTACCTATGCTAGTAGCAATAATTTTAAGTTATTTCAAATAGATATTAAAAGTGCTTTTCTTAATAGTTTTATTTCCGAAGAAGTATATGTTGAATAATTTCCTAGAGCTCTTTATGGATTAAAAATTTAAAAATAATTTTTTATTCAAATAATTCATCTAAAGGCACGGTCGATACATATTATTATTAAAAAAATTTAAAAATAATTTTTTATTCAAAATAATTCATCTAAAGGCACGGTCGATACCATATTATTTATTAAAAAAATTTAAAAATAATTTTTTATTCAAAATAATTCATCTAAAGGCACGGTCGATACCATATTATTTATTAAAAAAATTTAAAAATAATTTTTTATTCAAAATAATTCATCTAAAGGCACGGTCGATACCATATTATTTATTAAAAAAATCATACAAAAACAAATCTATAATTGCCCTAAAACAAAATAATGTATATACTATCGACATTGATGATCTGTACAGTGAAATGTGCTTTTCGATTTTGAATGACGATGCTTGGCTTTGGCATATGAGATTAGGTCATGCTAGTATGAAACTAATATCTCAAATCTTATCCAAAGAACTTGTAAAGGGTATTCCCAACATTAAGTTTGTTAAAGATAATGTGTGTGATGTATGTCGAAAACAAATAAAAGGTAGTTTCAAATTAAAGAATCAAATAAGCACCTTTAGACCATTACAATTGATCTATATGGACTTGTTTGGACTAATTGCTATATTAAGCCTAGGAGGTAGCATATACGCATTTGTCATTGTGGACGATTATAGTAGATACACTTGGACCTACTTCTTGAAACACAAAAGTGACTGCTTTAGGTATTTTTCAAAGTTTTGTAAACTTGTTAAAATGAAAAGGGTTTTATGATTTTATCAATTCGAAGTGATCACGGTGGTGAATTTCAAAACCATGATTTTCAAGATTTTTGTGAATCCAATGGATACAACCACAATTTTTCTACTTCGAGAAATCCTCAACAAAATGTAGTAGTAGAAAGAAAAAATAGAAATTTACAAAAAATGACAAGAACCATGATAAACAAATATAGCCTACCCAAATATTTTTGGGCCAAAGCTATAAATACGAAATGCTATGTCATGAATAAGGTTCTATTAAGACCATTACTTTCCAAAACTCCTTATGAGTTGTGTAACAACAAAAATCTAACGTTTCATATTTTAAAGTTTTCGGGTGTAAATGTTTTATCTTGAATGAAAAAGATGCCTTAGGAAAGTTTGATGCAAAATCCGATGAAGGGATTTTTCTTGGCTATTCTTCTATTTCTAAGGTCTTTCATATCTTTAATAAAAGAACTTTGGTTATAGAAGAGTCTATTTATGCTGTTTTTAACGAAGTATCCGAAGTTAAGAAAAATGATTTTGATGATGATCTTAATATTGATGCTTTGAATTTGAACGAAACCTTTTCTCCATCTAGTAACTTGGATGCATCTTCTTTCGAAACATACTTACCCAGGGAATGGAAGTATGTAAATGCTCATCCAAAGGAACTAATCAAAAGGGGTTCAAACTCATTCTTCTCTTAAGAATTTTTGTACCAATGCCACGTTTCTTTCTCAAATTAAATCTAAATGCATTGACGAGGCTTTGAAAGATGATTCATGGGTTATCGCAATGCAAGAAGAGTTGAACCAATTTAAGAGAAATGAAGTGTGAAAGCTTGTTCCGAGACCAAATGATCATTTATTTATTGGTACTAAATGGGTCTTTAGAAACAAGCAAGATGAATTTAGTATCGTGGTTAGAAATAAGGCTAGATTAGTGGCCAAGGGTTTCAACTAAAAAGAAGGTATCAATTATGAAGAAACCTTCGTTCCTATGGCACGATTAGAAGCTATAAGGATTCTCCTTACCTATGCTAGTAGCAATAATTTTAAGTTATTTCAAATAGATATTAAAAGTGCTTTTCTTAATAGTTTTATTTCCGAAGAAGTATATGTTGAATAATTTCCTAGAGCTCTTTATGGATTAAAAATTTTAAAAATAATTTTTTATTCAAAATAATTCATCTAAAGGCACGGTCGATACCATATTATTTATTAAAAAAATTTAAAAATAAATTTTTTATTGTTAAAATTTATGTTGATGATATTATTTTAGTTCCACGAATGAATCTTTATGCGAATCATTTGCCAAAAGTGTGAGTCAAGAGTTTGAAATGAGTTTAATGGGTGAATTAACTTTCTTTTTAGGCTTATAAATTAAATAACTTAGTGATGGTATTTTTATTAGTCAACCAAAATATGCTTTAGACTTGCTAAAATAATTTAAAATAGACAGTTCAAAGGCTATTAATACTCCTATGAGTACCTACACTAAGTTAGACATTGACGAAAGTGGAGAAAGCTTTGACCAAAAAGCTTATAGGGGTATGATAGGTTGTTTACTAAACCTCACTGTAACAAGACTATACATTATGTTTAGCGTAGGACTTTATACTAAGTTATCTCATCTTAAAGTAGTTAAAAGAATGTTTAGATATCTTAAAGTAACCACTAATCTAAGATTATAGTATCCAAAATCCAAAAACTTTGAATTAATTGCTTATACTGATGCGAATTTTGCTGGATGTAGATTAGATAGAAAAAGCATATCTAGAATATGTCAATTCTTAAGCCATGCACTTATCTCTTAGTCTTTCAAGAAATAAAACTCGATTGCACTATCTACAACTAAAGCCGAATACATAGCGGCTAGTGCATGTTGTGCACAAGTCATATGGATGAAAAATACATTAGAAGATTATAGAATTTATCTTAAAAATATTCTCCTAAAATGTGATAATACAAGTGTAATATGTTTAACGAAAAATCCTATTCAATACTCTAGAACTAAACATATTGACATTAAGCATCACTTTATACGAGATCATGTTAATAATCATAATGTAATCTTAGAATTCATTAATACAAAACATCAATTAGCTGATATCTTTACAAAACCCTTAAACGAAGAACTGTTAAGATCAAGAGCGGCACTAAGAGGGGGGGGGGGGGGGGGGGGGGGGTGAATTAGTGTAGCGGAAAACTTTCGCTATTTAAAAAAAAAAACTTGTTTCGATTAAAACTGATTCCAATGAGAATGGTTTCGATTTAATCCGTTTTGGAAAGAATTAGAATTTGAACTTGAAAGTTTTCATGAAAGTGCAAGAGAAGACTGAGGTGATTTGTAGTAATGTAAATTGCACAAATGAAAAGCGTCGGTTTCATAAAGTCTTCGTATAATTAAAGCCGATCTCGGAAGGTGTTTACATGGAAGTGTATGTAGATGTAGTTAAAGCACAGTAAGGAGGAGAGGTAGTTTGTTATAAAAGAAAGTTGCTTAAAGTAAATGCAAACTGAGTTTTAGAATGATTCGATCAATGTGACCTATATCCACTTTCGGATTCCTCCTCCGATGAGGTCACCGGTGTCCACTAAAGGCCTTCCTTCAATAAGCGAAGGCCAACCACCCAACCACCTTTTATAACTTTTCTCCTTTTGCTGGGTTTAGGAGACCACCCTTATAAGTCTCACTCCTCTTTCTTGGATGGTTACAAGGCTAAGTAAGAGATGTAGGAGGAGAACATTTTACTTTTACAACACTTTAAGGCTTAAGAACTCAAGATTATGCCAATAGGTTTCGTTTTCTTTTATGTAGAAAGGGTGGGTTTTTATATGCCCCAATGACTTTCAAAAATAGAGCCAAAAAGGGTCACATCTTGGATTTCTGGGATACTGGTGATACCACCGCCATTATTTGGTTGTACTATCGCTTGACACCTGACACTAGGCGGTACCACTACTTGATAGAGCTCAGAGACCGAGCTCTGGCGGTACCACCGCTTGACCAAGGGCGGTACCACCATTGGCAGTAATAACTGCCGATGGTATCACTGGCCAGATATCCTGGGGCACTGCTTTCCAGGCGGTGCCACCACCAGCCATCTTTTTAGCAACCTGGTTGGGCCTTGAATCTGGCCCAAACCAACCCAACTAAGGGCACAGTTGGCCCCCTAATTAAGTTAGTGGGATTACCTCACAATCCTAACTCAATTTACTCTCTAACTACGATAACTAAGATATGATTATAGTGCATCTTATTCTGGTGCGTCAATTGCTCTTCCGGTGAGCTTTCGATGTACTTCCAGCGAACATCCGACGAGCTCTCGGTAATGTTTTGGCGGACTCCTAGCAAGCTCCTGGACTTTACGACGATCTTCTTGGTGAGTTCCAACGAACATTTGGAGTTCCGGCGAACTCTTGAACTCCAACATGATCTCGATCTTGACTCTAGCACAACACCTGCTTTACGTCTTTATGAAATCGTGGTTGAACCTGCACACATATCTCAGCAAAGGATTAGATCAAATATTTTACCAATTGATTTCATCATCAAAATCTGAGATTCAACAATATCCCTCTTTTTGATGATGACAACCAATTGGTGAAGGAGTTAATCATAACTCTCCCTATCTACATGCCATATTTTGAGAAAGCATAAACTTGAATTCACAACCATGAATTCAAGCTTTGATCGAAATTTGTGTATCATCAAGTTATCAAGATATTAAATGCACAATTACTTCATGCATAATAAAATATTTCGTCATAGCTTTTCATCACTATTTGCATGAAATATCATCATTAATGCTTACTACATTCAAAGGTTGATAATATTAAAAATTTGATACACAATTTGAATTAAGCTCATATTGTTGCATTATAGTGTAAAAAAAAATTTCAGCATCATAAAAGTACCATATTTAAAGAGATCACATTAGTAATGCTTAGTATCATAACTTTATGCAAATCATAAGATTACAACACTAATGTAAACACAAGAATACAACATCAAGATAGGCACAAGATTACAACATCAAAGTACGCAAGAGGGATTTTCATCCTTCTCCCCCTTTGTCATCAGCAAAAAGTCATACACAAAAGTCATTCAAGTAGTAGAAAGTTATAGTGTCTAAATAAGGCATTTAGTTGCTGATGAATCTGCTGCAACTCAGTTAAAATCTGATCTTAGCGTTGTTCAAGTCAATCTTGATGTTGTTCAAATTGATCCATATGAGTTCTGATATCGTCAATAGATGAGGGAGGTGGATGCTCTTCTAGAGGTGTTGCCTCAAAGGGACTAGGTGGAGGAGATTGATTACCCCTCAAGATTGGTGTTTTCGATTCTGGTTTGGGTGGCGGGAGATCAGTTCTTCTAGGCAATCTAACCCATATCCCATTTTCAAACGTACACCTCAACTGTCAAAGTAGGTTTTTATTTATGACACTAAATCTGTCTAGTTTCATAACCTCTTTGTTA
Organism: Musa balbisiana; assembly: GCA_004837865.1. Taxonomy (NCBI): domain Eukaryota; kingdom Viridiplantae; phylum Streptophyta; class Magnoliopsida; order Zingiberales; family Musaceae; genus Musa; species Musa balbisiana. The sequence goes on along the minus strand of CM017196.1, from coordinate 24,126,941 downwards.
AGTGGGATAGCTATGTCATAAGCATGAATTAATCTAGTGATTAGGCTACCATATGGAAGCATCATTTTCTTTTTTGATATTTTAATCATGTTTTGTTGGATTAGCTAACCAAAATAATTGTTGTGTCCTTTCATAATCCAATACAGGGTACCTAATTTTATTTGACTTATCTCATCATGATGATATTGTTTAGGGAGAATGATACTTATCAAAATATGATGAAGTATTTTAGTGATAAATGGTAGTAAATGTTCATAACTTTTTGGAACAATAGATAAGTTAGGATTACCAAAAATAGTTCCTAAGGCATCAACATAAGTGGTTCCAACCAGTTCTTCATCCCATTGTCCTCTAAAATAACAACCATTTTCCTTCACCGTAATTCCTATAAGGTTACAAATCAACTCATCCGTTATAGTATATGATGTCCTAAAAGATAGGTTGATACCCTTTTATTTTCATCTACATGTAGATTGTTGTAAAATGGTCTAACAAGCTTAGGGTAGATAGGTTCACTAATTTGAAGAATTGGGAGAATATCTAGATTAGCAAACCATTGAATGGGTTCTAAATCACTCAATTCCTCTAAATTAACATATTTCCCCTTATGAACATGCCTGAACTCTATGGATGAAAATTTTTGGGCATGTTGATTAGAATTGAAGAGTAGGGCGTCATAATTTTCTTCTAATCTCCTCTTCTCTTTGTCATGATCTTCTACAACCCATAAAGACTACTATTATGAAGATAGATAATGAGCAAGAGTAGATAATGCATAAGAGAAATCAATGCTATTTAAAGAATACCTTAGTTGTGATCTTCAAGAGGATGTAGGAGATTGATCCTTGATCTAGTAAAAAATAGGGATTTTTGGGTAGCTAGAGGGAGAGAGTGGGTTTGGAGCTATTTAAGGGAGTGGAGAATAAGTTGGGTTCGATTCTACTACCGACCCTAACTTGATTTTATAAAAGGGGCAGGTTGCGGGCGGTGGCACCGCCGGTTGGGCAATACTACCGCCAGCTGGGTGGTGCTACCGCCAGCTAGGGCAGTGCCACCGCCTATAAGCAGTGAGCACTTCTCACAAAATTTACTCATTCACACAACGATTCATATCTAAATCTCATACAAAACTCGTAAATATGATTCATATCAACTCGTCAAAACTCGTAAAATGCATATCATAAGTTCATGATTCATATCAATTCATCGTATCAAAACACGTAAAAATGCATACTATGAGTTTCATGATTCAAGTGAGCAAACTTGTAATTAAGAAAGTTTGAAAAATGAAATTCATACATTTTGACAATTTAGCATTCCTAGTTCCCTTTTAATGAAATTAAATTGTTCTTCATTTAAGGGTTTTGTAAAGATATCGGCTAATTGATATTTTGTATCAATAAACTCTAAGATTATATCATTATTATTGACATGATCTCATATAAAGTAATGCCTAATGTCAATATGTTTTGTTCTAGAGTGTTAAATGAGATTTTTTGTTAAATATATTACACTTATATTATCACATTTTATGGGAATGTTTGTAAGATGAACCTTAAAATCCTCTAAAGTGTTTTTCATCCATATAACTTGTGCACAACATGTACTTACTGCAATGTACTGAGCTTCGGTTGTAGATAGTGCAATCGAGTTTTGTTTCTTAGAAGACCAAGAAATAAGTGTGTCCTAAGAATTGACATGTTCCGGATGTGCTTTTTCTATCTAATATACATTTAGCAAAATCTACATCAGCATATGTAATTAATTCAAAATTCTCAGATTTTGGATACCATAATCCTAGATTAGTGGTACCTTTAAGATATCTAAGAATTCTCTTAACTGCTTTAAGATGAGATATCTTAGGATTAGATTGAAACCTAGCCCAAAGACCTACACTAAATATGATATCTGGTCTAGTTGCGATGAGGTATAGTAGACTTCCTATTATACCCCTATACACTTTTTGATCAAAACTTTCTCCACTTTCATCAATTTCTAACTTATTGGAGGTGCTCATAGGAGTGTTGATAACCTTTGAGCTATCCATATTAAACCTTTTTAGTAAATCTAAAGCATATTTTGTTTGACTAAGAGATATATCGTTACTTAGTTGTTTGATTTGTAACCCCAAAAAGAAAGTTAGTTCTCCCATCAAACTCATTTCAAATTCAAGACTCATACTTTTAGCAAATGACTCGCATAGAGATTCATTCGCAGAACCGAAAATGATATCATGAATATAAATTTGAACAATAAGAAAATTATTTTCAAAATTTTTGATAAATAATGTAGTATCGACCTTGCTTTAGAGAAATTATTTTCGATAAGAAATAAGCTAAGTCTCTTATACCAAGCCCTTGGGGCTTGTTTCAATCCATAGAGAGCTTTAGTGAATTTAAATATATGATTAGGGAGATTATCATTCTCAAATCTGGGAGATTGTTCAACATAAACTTTTTCGGAAATAAAGCCATTAAGAAATATACTTTTAACATCCATTTGAAACAACATAAAATTATTACTACTAGCATAGGCAAGAAGCATCCTTATGACTTCTAATCGAGCCACAAGAGCGAATGTTTCTTCATAATCGATATCTTCTTCTTAGTTGAAACCTTTGGCTACTAATCTAGCCTTGTTTCTAACCACGATACCAGATTCATCTTGCTTGTTTCTAAAGACCCATTTAGTACCAATAATAAATGGTCATTTGGCCTAGGAATAAGCTTCTACACCTTATTTTTCTTAAATTGATTTAACTCATCTTGCATAGCCTTGTCAATGCATTTAGGTTCAATTTAGAAGAGAAAAGCGGCGTTGGTACAAAAATTTTGAAGAGAAGAACATGTTTGAACCCCTTTAGATGTGTCTCCTATGATTAGCTCCTTAGGATGAGCATCTACATACTTCCAATCCTTGGGTAAGGATGTTTCAGAAATAGATGTATCCAAGTTGCTAAATGGAGAAAGGGTTTCATTTAAATTCAAAGCATCAAAATTAACATCATCATCAAAATCATTTTTCTTAATTTTGGAAACCTCATTAAAAACAACATGAATGGATTCTTCTATAATTAAAGTTCTTTTATTAAAGATACGAAATGCTTTAGAAATATAAGAATAGCCAAGAAAAATTCCTTCATCGGATTTAGCATCAAATTTTCCTAAAGCATCTTTTCATTCAAGATAAAATACTTACACCCAAAACTTTAAAATATGAAATATTAGGTTTTTTGTTGTTCCACAACTCATAAGGAGTTTTGGTGAGTAAAGGTCTTACTAGAACTCTATTCATGACATAGCAAGCCATGTTTACGGCTTCGACCCAAAAATATTTGGGTAGGCTATGTTCATTTAACATGGTTCTTGCCATTTCTTGTAAGTTTCTATTCTTTCTTTTTATTACTCTATTTTGTTGAGGATTTCTTGGAGTAGAAAAGTTATGATTGTATCCATTAGATTCACAAAATTCTTGAAAATCACGATTTTGAAATTCACTACCATGATCACTTCGAATTGATGAAATCATAAAACCCTTTTCATTTTAAACAAGTTTGCAAAACTTAGAGAAATACCTAAAGCATTCACTTTTGTGAGCCAAAAAATAAGTCCATGTGTATCTACTATAATCATCCATGATGACAAATGCGTATTTGCTACCTCTAGGCTTGATATAGAAATTGGTCCGAACAAGTCTATATGGATTAATTACAAAGGTCTAGAGGTGCTTATTTGGTTCTTAGGTTTGAAGCTACTATTTATTTGTTTTACTAGTTGACATGCATCACATACATTATCTTTAATGAACTTGATATGAGGAATTCCTTTTACAAGTTCTTTAGATGAAATTTGAGAGATTAGTTTCATGCTAGCATGATCTAATCTCCTATGCCAAAGCTAAGCATCGTCATTTAAAACCGAAAAACACATTTCATTGCAAAAATCATTAATGTTAACAGTGTATACATTATTTTGTTTTAGTCAGTCAAAGACATGTTTTTGTATGGTTTTTCAAGGATATAAGCATTAGATTCAAATTTAACAATATATCCTTTATCACATAATTGACTAATACTCAAAAGGTTATGCTTTAAACCATCAACTAACAATACATCTTCAATAAGAAGGTTGGATTTGTTACCTATGGTTCCTTTGCCAATGATTTTACCATTATTGTTGTCTCCGAAGGTGACATATCCTTCATCTAGGCTAGTGAGCTTAGAGAAATGGGATGGATCTCCAATCATATGCCTTGAGCATCCACTATCAAAGTACCATCTCTTGCTCTTAGCTTATGATGATACATTTTTCTACAAAAAAGGTTGATTTTAGGGTACTCATTTGACCTTGGGTGTCTCAAAAATTAATTTATTATGTTGTATTGAGTTATTTAAGGTTCTTTTAGGAACCCAAATCAATTTATGTGGACTATATTTCTTGAATGGACATTTGTATGCAACATATCCAAGTTTGCAACAAAAGTTGCATTTGATTTGAGGTGATACATGCAAGGTAGGACCTTTAATAAAGGTGGTTGAATTTTGGTGAGAGCTACTCACAAATCTGATTCTGCCTTTCCTATGAACGTGACCCTTATTGGCAAGGATCATATTCAAGGACTTGCTACCAACCTCAAATTTCTTCAAGGTATCTTTGAGTAGCAATTTTTCCTTTTGAAGTACTTCTAAATCATGGCATTTTGTGCAGGGAACTAAGCTATTTTCATGCTCAATCTTTACTCTATCAAAATCTCTAATAAGAGAAGCATGTTCCTTTTTCAAAGAATTATACTTTTTACTCAAAATTCTACATTCATCAAATAATTCATGGAAGGCACTTAAAAGCTCATCGAAAGTTAAATTTGCGTCTAATGAACTTGTTACCTCATCTCCAATAGCCATTAGTGCATAGTGAGCAACTTGAGTCGTCTCATGTAGCTTTGAGAACCTTCTTCTTTGGTTGCCTCCTCTTTGCTTGGGGACATTTATTCTTGTAATGTCTTGGCTTCTTGCATTCATAGCATATCACTTGTTTTTTCTTTGGTTCAAATTTATTTTTAGTATCATTTTTTAATTTGCTTCTCTTTATAATTTTTTTGAATTTTCTTGTTAATAGTGCCAAATCTTCATCAAGGTCCTCATCACTTGAGTTTTCTCTCAAGTGGTCTTCTTGTGTTCTCAGTGCTATATCCTTCATATTTTTTGGAAGGGTGTCATCAAGCTCTTCATGAGCTTTACATGTCATTTCATAGGTCATAAGTGAACCAATTAGTTCTTCAAGAGGAAAATTATTTAGATCTTTGGCCTCTTGAATGATCATTACTTTAGGATCCCAACATTTTGGAAGGGATCTTAAAATCTTATTAACGAGTTCAAAATCCAAGAAACCTTTACGAAGTCCTTTTAAACCATTAACGACATCCGTAAATCGGGTGTATATGTCTCCAATAGTCTCACTCGGTTTCATTCGAAACAACTCATAAGAATGCACTAAGAGATTAATTTTTGACTCCTTTACTCCACTAGTGCCTTCTTGAGTCACTTCGAGTGTGTGCCAAATATCAAATGCCATTTCACAAATGGATATACGATTAAACTCATTTTTATCTAAGGCACAAAACAAGGCATTCATAGCCTTTGCGTTTAAAAAAAAAGTCTTCTTCTCCAACTCATTCCAATCGTTTATTGGAAGAGAAGAGTTTCGAAATCCATTTTCAACAATATTCCATAGTTTGAAATCCTTTGAAATTAGGAAGATCCTCATTCTAGTCTTCCAATATGTGTAATCCGTCCCATTGAACATGAGCAGACATGTAATTGAATGGCCCTCTAGGTTGCTAGTGAATGCCATCTCTCTTAGATTTTAAACCAAATGAGAGTGAACCTCGCTCTGATATCAATTGTTAGGATCAAGAGTGGCACTAAGAGAGGGGGGGGGGGGGGGGTTGAATTAGTGCAGTGGAAAACTTTCGCTATTTCAAAAAAAAAACTTGTTTCGATTAAAACCGATTCCGATGAGAATTGTTTCGATTCAATCCATTTTGGAAAGAATTAGAATTTGAACTTGAAAGCTTTTGTGAAAGTGCAAGAGAAGATTGAGGTGATTTGCAGTAATGTAAATTGCACAAATGAAAAGCATCGGTTTCGTAAAATCTTCGTACGATTAAAGCCAATCTCGAAATATGTTTACGTGAAAGCGTATGTAGACGTAGTTAAAGCACAGTAAGGAGGAGAGGCAGTTTGCTATAAAAGAAAGTTGCTCAAAGTAAATGCAAACCGAGTTTTAGAGTGGTTCGGTCAATGTGACCTACATCCACTTTCGGATTCCTCATCCAACGAGGTCACCGATGTCCACTAAAGGCCTTCCTTCAATAGGCGAAAGCCAACCACCTTTTAAAGCTTTTCTCCTTTTATCGGGTTTAGGAGATAACCCCTACAAGTCTAACTCCTCTTTCTTGGATGGTTACAAGGCTAAGAGATGAAGGAAGAGAACTCTTTACTTTTACAACACTTTAAGGCTCAAGAACTCAAGATTATGCCAATAGGTTTTGTTTTCTTTCATGCAGAAAGGGTGGGGGCTTTATATGCCCTAATGGCTTTCAAAAATAGAGCCAAAAAGGGTCTCATCTCAGATTTCTGGGGTACTAGCGGTACCACCGCCATTACTAGGTGGTTCTACCGCTTGATACCTGACATTGGGCGGTACCATCGCTTGACAAAGCTCAGAGATCGAGCTCTAGCGGTTCCACTGCCTGACCAAAGGCAATACCACCGCTGGCAGCAATAACTATCGGCGGTACCACCACCCAGTTTGGGCAGTACCACTACCCAAATATCATGGAGCACTGCTTTCCAAGTGGTGCCACCGCTGGCCCTGGTGGTGCCACTACCAGCCATCTTTTTAGCAACCTGGTTGGGCCTTGAATTTGGCCCAAACTAGCCCAACTAAGGGTCCAGTTGGCCCTCTAATTAAGTTAGTGGGATTACCTCCCAATCCTAACTTAATTTACTCTTTAACTACGATAACTAAGACATGATTACAGTGCATCTTGTTCCAGTGCGTCAATTGCTCTTCTAGTGAGCTTCCGGCATACTTCCGGCGAACATCCGATGAGCTCTCGGCAATGTTCTGGTGAACTCCCGGCAAGCTCTTGGACTTTACGATGATCTTCTTGACGAGTTCCGATAAACGTCCGGAGTTCCGACGAACTCTCGAACTCACAATGTGATCTCGATCTTGACTCCGGCACAACACCTGCTTTACGTCTTTATGAAATCATGGTTAATCCTGCACACATATCTCAGCAAAGGATTAGATCAAATATTTTACCAATTGATTTCATCATTAAAATCTGAGATTCAACAAGAACAATTTAATTTTATAAGAAGAGTATATCCACTCCCAATACATCCTCCAATGAGGTCACCAATTTCCACTATTGATCTTTCTTGAAGGGCAAAGATCAATCACCAAGTGGCTCACTCTCCTTTTATAAACTTTCACACTTAGAAACGATGGAGGTGAACTCTCAACTTTTGCAAGCTATTTCACTATAGTTTCGGTTCAGTTCTTATCACTTCTCTGTGCTTTACTAGCTGAGAAATAAGGGGTATTTATAGCCCTCAATTAACTTTAGAATTGAAGCCAAAAAAGTGTCATATCTTTGGTTTTTGGGGTACTAGCGGTACCACCGCCATTATTGGGTGATTCTACCGCATGACACTTTGACATTGGGTGGTACCATGGCCCAGTTTGATGGTACTATCACCTAATAGAGCCTTAGAGATTGGGCTCTAGTAGTACCATCGCCTGATAGGGCAGTACCACCACCTAGCAGCATTAACTACTTACGATACCACCGCCCATCCTGGGCAGTGCCATTGCCTAGCAAGGCTCCAAGTGGCCAAGTGGGCCTTCTATCCAGCCCAACTTAACCCTGTTTTGAGCCTAGTTGCCCTTTAATTGAGTTAGTGGGATTACCTCCCAATCCTAACCCTAATTATGTGCTAACTTCAATTTTTAAGGTATACACTAAACAAAACAAGTCCGGTAAGTCTAGGTTTTTTTCGACGAGCTTCTAGCGATCTTCCAGCGGACTTCCGATGATCTCTCGGCAATCTTCCAACAGACTCCTGGCAAGCTCCTGGACTTCACGATGATCTTCTTGGCGAGTTCCGATGAGCTTCTTTGGCAAGCTCCTGAATTTCTCAGTTAATTTCGACGGCACTTTCGACAAACCTCCGGACTCCCGATGAACTCTCGAACCCCTAATGAATTCTCGATCTTGACTTTGGGACTTTGTTTTGCTTTATGCCTTGATCGCTATTATAGGTAATCCTACACACTTTTCTCAACATATAGATTGGATCAAATAATTTACCAATTAATTTCATCATCAAAATCCGAGATTCAACAATCTCCTCCTTTTTGATGATGACAATCAATTGATAATGAAGGTAACCTTAACTCCCCCTATCTATATGCCATACTTGAGAAAAGACACTCTTGAATTCAAGGCTTTTGAATTCAAGCATCAAATCTTTAAGTTATATGCATTTAAACTTATTGACATGCACATCATGATACTAATCATGATTTACCATCTCAAAATACGATACAACGTATTTATTATAATAAAAATGATGTCAAGGCATGACATTCATTTTCAAGTCCAATATCAAATGATCATTTTCAAGTATGATATAAATTTCAAATATGAAATTTATCAAGATTCAAATTTCAAGTTTGATAAAAGATGATAATTCATCAATCCGAGGCATGATACAAATTGGAAGTAGGAAATTAAGCATGATAAGTTCGATACCTCATCATAATGATAGACATTTATCATTTTGATATGAAATCAAGTATGATTTTAAGAATGAAATATTTTCAAGTATCCATGCCACATTACGATGCGTTTCAAGCATTCATGATACATTTCAAGTATCTACAATACATATGATGCATATCTGATATATTTTGATATTTTTCAAGTATTTGCATTATATTTGACGATACCAATCATATTTCAAGCATTCGCAACACAATCAAGCATTTATGATATGATATATTTTACACATTATATCAAATATTCATAATACCAAGTTGTCATCAATTTGCCACATTTCTCCCCCTTTGTCATCAACAAAAAGGAGAACCATTCAACTATGCAAGTTTCTAAAAGCATGTCAAGTTGTACACCAATTTATCCATGCTAGACAAAATGAGAAGTTAAGCAAAAACTTTGCATGAAAAATGAGAAGCTGGAATTTTTGCTTAAGAGCTTTTTGGTTCTTCTTAAGATGTGCAAGTTTCTTTCTTCCTTTGTCATAAAAAGATATGAAGAAGAGGAACGGAGGAATTCATTCTCTCCAAAAAAATTCATGAAAGGATTTGAACTAAGTCAAATCCATACTAAATGAGTTTCATTGAATCAAGCTTCGATTTTAGCAAAGAGACATGATTCATTAAAAGTATCAAGATGTCCATACAAAATCAAATCCCTATTCTTGCAAGTGATCATCATATACTAAAAGTCCATGAATAAAAATTCTTCTTTCATGAGAAGAGTAAGGAAAAATTCGTGGGAAGTGAGCATCAAATGAAGGATAAAAAATCCACGAATAAAACTTCATAAATCAAATCCATTTTCTTGTAAATAGATGGAAGAATGATTCAAAGGAATTAATAAAGGATCAAGTTATTAATTCAAAAATCCATGAGAGAAGGGACTAAGTGTATCAAAAATCATTGAGTAATGGAGTAAGGGTATCGAGTAAATTTGATATCAAGTTAAGAGGAAGATAGAAATGAAATAAATTTATTGAAGCTTTATTTATGAAAAAATCGAGAAAGTCCAGAAAAGATATACAATAAACTCATGCATTCAAACAGTTTAACATCCCTAACTCTCTTCTAATAAAATCAAATTATTCTTCATTTAAAGGTTTTGTAAAGATATCAGCTAATTGATGTTTCGTATTAATAAACTCTAAAGATATATCATGATTATTAATATGATCTCTTATAAAATGATGCCTAATGTCAATATGTTTAGTTCTAGAGTGTTGAATAGGATTTTTTGTTAAATATATTACACTTGTGTTATCACATTTTATGGGAATATTCTTAAGGTGAATGCTATAATCTTCTAATATATTTTTTATCCATATAACTTGTGCATAATATTCACCAGTTGCTATATACTCGGCTTTGGTTGTAGATAATGCAACCAAGTTTTATTTCTTGGAAGACCAAGGACAAGTGCATGACTTTGGTTGTAGATAATGCAACCAAGTTTTATTTCTTGGAAGACCAAGGACAAGTGCATGACCTAAGAATTGACATGTTCTGAATATGCTTTTTCTATCTTTTCTACATCTAGCAAAATCCGCATCAACATAAGCAATTAATTCAAAGTTTTCATATTTTGGATACCATAATCCTATATTAGGGGTTCCTTTAAGATATCTAGCAATTCTTTTAATGGTTTTAAGATGAGATAGCATAGGATTAGATTGAAATCTAGCACAAAGTCATACACTAAACATGATATCTAGTCTAGTTACGATGAGGTATGTAAACTACCTATCATACTCCTATAAATTTTTTGATCAAAGCTTTCTCCACTTTCATCCATGTCTAACTTAGTGGAGGTACTCATAGGAGTATTGATAACTTTTGAACCATCTATATTAAACTGTTTTAGCAATTCTAATGTATATTTGGTTTGACAAAGAAAAATATCATCATTAAGTTATTTGATTTGTAAGACTAAGAAGAAAGTTAGTTCACCCATTAAACTCATTTCAAACTCTTGGCAAATGATTCACATAATGATTCATTTGTAGAACCAAAAATAATATTATCAACATAAATTTGATCAATAAAAAAGTTATTTTCAAAATTTTTAATAAACAATGTAGTATCGATCTTACCTTTAGAGAAATTATTTTGGATAAGAAAGGAGCTAAGTCTCTCATACCAAGCCCTCGGGGCTTGTTTTAATCCATAGAGAGCTTTAGTTAACTTAAACACATGATTAGGAAAAAGAGAGTTCTCTGGGTGGTTGTTTAACATACACTTCTTCGAAAATAAAACCATTTAAGAAAGTGCTCTTGACATCCATTTGAAATAACTTAAAATTATTACTACTAGCATTATTACTTTTCTTTTAAGATGCAGCAAGATTACAATCATTATGTGGTGCAAGCACTCATTTGCATAAAAGTCATTTCATTAAATGATGTTCTAATTTCGTAAATAGGAGGAAGGATTCTTATAGAAATGATCAATAGAAGATTAAACATACCATCTATGATTCATATCTTTTCATTTGTGAATTACAAAGAGGAGTAAAAGTAAATGATCTTGAGAAAGAAAACTCAATTTTCAAAAGTTAAGAAATCTAGAAAATATAAAAGAGGAACTCATGCATAAGAATTCTCAAATTTCAAATATCAAGAAATTAAGATCATGATTGGGATAAAAACTTATTTAAATTCAAATCATTAAATCATTAAAATCACCATCAAGAGATTTAAAGTGACATAATTAGATTCATTAATTTCTTATTGAAAATTTGATAAGATTTTAGGGATAGAGAAATTTTCCAAAATAATGCATTCCTGTTTTTTTTTTTTTGTAATTTATTTTATACAAGCATGCCTTTGTCTTTTATGCATCATCATTTAAAAACAAGATTTATAAAGATAAAATGTTTATCACATAATTCCAAAACATAAGATTTCAAATAATCATTGCATCATTAAGTCATCAAGCATGATTTCATTGAATATAAAGCATTTTTAATCATTTTGTAACAGATAGTTCTAATTCTAATGATATTTCCTTTATTATTTTGGCTAGAGAGCTTTATAAGGTATTTTGGATCTCCGGTCATAAGTCTTGAGCATCCACTATCAAAATATTATTTTTTCTCCTAGTTTATGATTATATTCATATCTACAAGAAGGGGGATTTTTTTTCGGTACCCATGTAACCTTGGTTTCCTCATAAATAGATCTACCTAACATTTTATTTTGCATTGTATCATTTAAGGTTCCTTTTGGGACCTAAATCAAATTGTGTAGAATATCTCTCTTAAACGGACATTTATAAGCAACATGTCTGAGTTTGCAATAAAAGTTGCATTTGATGTAGGGTGATATATGCATGGTAGGGCTATTAACAAAGGTGGTTGGATTTTGGTAAGAGCTACTCATAAATTTGATTCCACCTCTTCTATGAATGTGACCCTTATTGGCAAGGATTATGTTCAAGGACTTGCTACCAATATTAAACTTTTCTATAGTTTCTTTGAGTAGCAAGCTTTCCTTCTCAAATGCCTTTAAGTATTCACACTTAGTGCATAGAGGTAACAAAGGATTATGATATTTAAGTTTTTCAAATTCATTATTTAAAAGGGTATGCTCATTTTTCAAAGAATTATACATTTTGCTCATTTTATACATTTAGTGAACAAATCATGAAAAGCACTTAAAAGCTCACTGAAAGATAAATTTATATCTAATGAACTACTTACCTCATATTTGATAACCATTAGTGTGTAGTTGGTGATTTCCTTGTTGCTTTGTTCTTCATCTTTAGAATCGCTCGAATCATCCCATGTTGCTTTGAGTGCCTTCTTTTTTGGTTGTTTCTTCTTTACTTGGGGACATTTGCTTTTGAAATGTCCCAGCTTCTTGCATTCGTATCATATAACTTATTGTTTCTTGTGTTCAATTTTATTTTTAGTGTCATTTTTAGATTTATTTCTTTTTATGAATTTTTTAAACTTTCTTGTCAGGAGTGCCAAATCATCATCATAGTCCTTTCACTTGAACTCATTTTTATTTAAAGCGCAAAACAAGGCATTCATAGCCTTAGCATTTAAAGAGAATGTCTTTTTCTCCAACTCATTCCAATCGTTCATTTGAATAGAAAACTTTTGAAAGTCATTTTCCATAATGTTCCATAACTCAAAATCCATAGAAATTGGAAAAATCCTCATTCTAGTTTTTCAATAGGTGTAATTTGTCTTATTGAACATGGGTGGACATGTGATTAAGTGACCCTCTTGGTTGCTAGCAAATACCATCTCTCTTGGGTTTTAAACCAAAATGAGAGTGACCTCACTCTGATACCAATTGTTAGGATCAATAATGGTACTAAGAAGAAGGGGGCGAGGGGGGGGGGGTGAATTAGTGCAATGGATAAAAATGATAAATTCAATCTATTTCAGAAAACTTCGTACGATGAAACTCTTAGTTCAACGAAAACTGTTTTAAAAAGACATTTGACTCGAATAAATTTGTAATTGAGTAGAGACGAGGGGATTCGACAGTTTGCAATGAAGTAAAGTAGAATGCAGCAAAAGTAAAGTACATACCAAGAAGAGAACATGTCAATTTTATAATGGTTCGGTTGTCCGACCTACATCCACTCCCGATACCTCCTCCGATGAGGTCACCAGTTTCCACTATTGATCTTTCTTGACAAGCAAAGATCAATCACCCCTTTACAGAACTTTCACCAGTGGCTCACTCTCCTTTTACAAAATTTCATACTTAGAAATGATGGAGGTGAACTCTCAACTTTTGCAAACTTTTTCACTATGGTTTTGGTTCAGTTTTTATCACTTCTCTGAGCTTTACCAATTGAGAAGGGGTATTTATAGCCCTTAATTGGCTTCATAATTAGAGCCAAAAAGTATCACATCCCTAGTTTTTTGGGTACTGACGGTACCAACGCTATTATTGGGCAATACTATCGCTGGACACTCCAACACTAGGCAGTACTACTACCTAGTCTAGCGGTACTATTGCCTAATAGAGCCTTGGAGACTGAGCTCTGGCGGTACTACCACTTGAGAGGGTGGTACCACTGCCTAGTTTGGGCAGTACCACCACCTAAACCTCTTGGGACGTTGAGTCTCAAGCGGTTCCACCGCCCACCCAAGGTGGTGCCATCGCTTGGCAAGGCTCTAAGTGGCTGAGTGGACCTTCCATTTGGCACTGTTAGGATTAAGAGCGGCACTGAGAGGGGGAGGGGCTGAATTAATGCAGCGAAAAATCATCGATTTCATAAAATATTCGTTTCAATTCAAACCATTTCGGAAAGATGTTGAACTTAAGAGCTTTCGTAAAAATGTAAAGAGAAGCATAACAAGGTTTGCAGTAATGTAAATTACACAAAAAGAAAAGCAAACCAGAATTTAGAGTAGTTCGATCGATGTGACCTATATCCACTTTGGATTCCTCCTCTGTCGAGGTCACCAGTGTCCACTAAATGCCTTCCTTTAATAAGCAAAGACCAACCACCTTTTACAGCTCTTTCTCCTTTTGCCGGGTTTAGGAGATAACCCTTACGAGCCTCACTCCTCTTTCTTAGATGGTTACAAAGCTAAGAGAGGGAGGAGGAGGACTTTATTACTTTTTTACAACACTTTGACACTCCAAAGATTCAAGATTATGCCAATACATTCATACACTTTTATGTAGAAAAGGGTGGGGTATTTATAGGTCCCAATGACTTCAAAATTGGAACAACAAAGTGTCTCATCCCAGATTTCTGGGATACTAAAGGTATCACTGTCAATATTGGGCGGTACCATCGCTTGACACTTGACACTGGGTGATACCATTGCCCAGTTTGGGTGGTACCATCGCTTGACAGAGCTTGGAGATCAACTCTCAATCCTAACTCAATCTATGGTCTAACTATGATAATTGAGATATTTAAGAAAGTATTCTAGTTCTAGTACATCAATTGTTCTTTCAGCAATCTTTCGACGATCTCTCGGCAATGTTTCGATGGACTTCTGGCAAGCTCCTAGACTTCAGAACAATCTTCTTGGTGAGTTCCGACGAGCTTCTTTGGCAAGTTTCTAAACTTCTCGGTTGGTTCCGACAGAACTTCCGATGAACGTCTAGACTTCCGACGAACTCTCAAACTCCCAATGAGATCTTGATCTTGACTTCGACATAACATTTGCTATCATAGTTAATCTTGCACTCTTTTCTCAACATATATATTAGATCAAACAATTTGCCAATTAATTTCATCATCAAAATCCGAGATTCAACAATCTCCCCCTTTTTAACGATGATAATCAATTGATGACAGAGTTAACCTTAACTCCCCCTATCTATATGCCATTCTTGAGAAAACACATTCTTGAATTCAAGGCCTTTCAATTCAAGTATCAAATTGATAAGTCATATTCATTTAAACTTATCAACATGCACATCTTGATACCTATCATAATTTACTAATTTAAAATATGATGTTACGTATTTATAAAAATGATTTCAAGGCTTGATATCAATTTTCAAGTCCAATGATGATAGACAATTATCAAGCATTCATGAAACATTTCAAGTATCTACAATGCATATGAAATACATTTCATGATAAGATACATTGCAAACATTTACAATGCCAATTAGTCATTTTTCATCAATTTACCACTTTTTGGTATTTTTCTCCCCTTTGTCATCAACAAAATGAAGAGTAATTCAACAATGCAAGTGTGGTAAATATTCAAGCAAGTTTCACACTAATTTATCCAATCGATATTGCATCATTGCATTGTAACATTCAAAAGTTTTCAATATTAAAGAGAGAGATTCCATCAACTTCTCTCCCTTTGTCATTAAAACTTTGCATGAGGAAGAAGAAGGTAAGGAGGGAATCCACTAAGAACCAAATTTGTGAAATGATTTAAATTAAGTTAAAACAATAAATGAGTTTCATTAAATCATGCTTAAATTTTAACAAAAAGAAGGGATTCATAGAAAGGATCAAGATATTTATGTGAAATCAAATCCCCATTCTTACAAGTGATCATCACATACTAAAAATTTATAAAACTTCTTCTTTCATGAGAAGAGTAAGGAAGAGTTCATGAGAAAAGAAATCCATGAATAAAGCTTCATTAAATCTATTTCTCAATAAGAATTCATAATAGTGAAATTCGTGAAAGATGCATTTGTCAATAAATTCAATGGGTGAAGGGACTAAATGTATCAAACATCATTACGTGATGGAGTAAGGGTATGGAGTAAACTTGATATGACATAAATTCATGAAAGCTCCATTTATGAAATACATAAAGATAGTTCGAAAAAGAAATATGATAACTCATATATTTGGATAGTTTAACATGCCTATCTCTCTTCCAATGAAATCAAATTGTTCTTCATTTAAAGGTTTTGTAAAGAAATTGGCCAATTGATGTTTCATATCAATAAACTCTAAGATTACATCATGATTATTAACAAGATCTCATATAAAGTGATGTCTAATGTCAATGTGTTTAGTTCTAGAGTGTTGAATAAGATTTTTTGTTAAACATATTGCACTAGTATTATCACATTTTATAGGAATATTCTTAAGATAAATTTTATAATCTTCCAATATATTTTTCATCCATACAACTTGTGCACAACATGCACTAGTTGTAATGTATTCAGCTTCGGTGTGGATAATGCAAACGAGTTCTGTTTCTTAGAAGACCAAGAGACAAGTGCATGTCCTAAAAATTAACATGTTCCGGATGTACTTTTTCTATCTAATCTACATCCAGCAAAATCTGCATCAGCATAAGTAATTAATTTAAAGTTTTTAAATTTTGGATATCATAATCATAGATTTGTGGTTCCTTTAAGATATCTAAGTATTTTTTTGACTACTTTAAGATGAGATAACTTAGGATTAGATTGAAACATAGCACAAAGTCCTATGTTAAACATGATATCTGGTCTAGTTGCAGTGAGATATAGTAACTACCTATCATACCCTTATAAGTTTTTTTATCAAAGCTTTCTCCACTTTCGTCAATATCTACTTGGTGGAGGTACTCATAGGAGTGTTGATAGCATTTGAACTATCCATATTAAACTGTTTTAGCACGTCTAATGCATATTTTATTTGGTTAAGAAAAATACCATTACTAAGTTGTTTGATTTGTAAGCTTAAAAAGAAGGTTAGTCACCCATTAGACTCATTTCAAACTCTTGACTCATGCTTTTGGCAAACGATTCACATAAAGATTCATTTATAGAACCAAAAATAATATCATCAACATAAATTTGAATAATAAGAAAATTATTTTCAAAAATTTAATAAACAATATAGTATCGACCTTGCCTTTAGATAAATTATTTTGAATAAAAAAGGAGCTAAGTCTCTCATACCAAGCCCTTGGGGCTTGTTTCAATCCATAAAGAGCTTTAGTCAATTTAAACATATGATTAGGGAAATTATCATTCTCAAATCTGGGAGGTTGTTCAACATAAACTTCTTTGGAAATAAAGTCATTAAGAAAAGCACTCTTAACATCCATTTGAAACAATATAAAATTATTACTACTAGCATAGGCAAGGAGCATCCTTATGACTTCTAATCATGCCACAAGAGTGAAGGTTTCTTTATAATCGATACCTTCTTCTTGGTTGAAACCCTTGGCCACTATTCTAGCCTTGTTTCTAACCATGATACTAAATTCATCTTGCTTGTTTCTAAAGACCCATTTAGTACCAATAACTAAATAGTCATTTGGCCTTGGAATAAGCTTCCACACCTCATTTCTATTAAATTGATTCAACTCTTCTTACATTACGATAACCCATGAATCATCTTTCAAGGCCTCATCAATGCATTTAGGTTCAATTTGGGAGAGAAAAGCAGCGTGGACACAAAAACTCTTAAGAGAAGAACGAGTTTGAACCTCTTTTGATGTGTCTCCTATGATTAGCTCCTTAGGATAAGTATCTACATACTTCCATTCCTTGGGTAAAGAAAGTTCGGAAGCAGATGCATCCAAATTGCTAGATGGAGAAGGGTTTTTATTTAAATTTAAAGCATCAAAGTTAAAATCATCATCAAAATCATTTTTCTTAATTTTAAAAACTTCATTAAAAACCACATGAATAGACTCTTCTATAACCAAAGTTCTTTTGTTAAAGAAACGAAAAGCCTTAGAAGTAGAAGAATAACCAAGAAAAATTCCTTCATCGGATTTTGCATTAAACTTTCCTAAGGTATCTTTTTCATTCAAAATAAAACATTTGCACTTGAAGACTTTAAAATATAAAACATTGGGTTTTTTGTTGTTCTATAACTCATAAGGGTTTTTTTGGTATTTTTCTATAACCCTATTCATGACATAGCATGTTGTATTTACTACTTCAGCCCAAAAATATTTGGGTAGGCTATGTTCATTTAACATGGTTCTTACCATTTCTTATAAGTTTCTATTTTTTCTTTCTATTACATTTTGTTAAGAATTTCTCGGAGTGAAGAAATTATGGTTGTATCCATTGGATTCACAAAAATCTTGAAAATCATAGTTTTGAAATTCACCACCATGATCACTTTCAATTGATGAAATCATAAAACGCTTTTCATTTTGAACAAGTTTACAAAACTTACAAAAATACCTAAAGCAATCACTTTTGTGTGCCAAAAAGTAAGTCCATGTATATCTATTATAATCATTCACAATGATAAATATGTATTTGCTACCTCCTAGGCTTGATATAGTAATTGATCTGAACAAGTCTATATGGATCTATTATAATGGTCTAGAGGTGCTTATTTAGTTCTTTGGTTTGAAACTATCTTTTATTTGTTTTCCTAGTTGACATGCATCACATATATTGTCTTTAACAAACTTAATATGAGGAATTCGTCTTACAAGTCTTTTAGATGAGATTTGAGAGATTAGTTTGTTAGGACTCTAGCTAGGAGAGTCCTAATTGATAGGGGCCTTCATGTAAAACCTACCTAAGCTAACCCTTATTAAAGAGGTGAAGAGGCCAGCTAGGGTTTGGAGGTTATTTCTTAGAGAAGAATTAGGAGTTGTAAAAGAATAGGAGTCATGAGTAGGAGTCCTATTAGGAGTTTTGAGTAAAAGTCTTAATTAAGTAGAAGTCTTGAGTAGGAGTCCTATTAGGAGTTAGGGTTTAGAAACCCTATAAATAGTCATGTATTCATCCTCTTTTGACAAGCAATAAATGAATATTTTTTACAGCCTTTGTGCAGCAATTTGGAGGAAGGAACCCCTATAGAGTTCCAAGGAGGCCGATACCTTAAAGAGATTAACCCAAGCTTAGAATCTGCAAGGGTTCTAACACCTGGTATCAGAGCAGTGTTCTTGGTATCTCGCTGTTCTTCCATAGCCATCCATCATCCCTCCACAGCTGCCCAAAGCAATTCCTACAATTGCTTAAAAGATCGTCGCCAAATTCCACTATCATCTCCACCACCACGGATCATCCTTTGATCTCCTCGTGAATCGCAACAAGTTATGGTTTCCTACCTTACTGCTGCTGCAATTTAGTTATCTTTATTCAAAAATCCAAAAAACAAAAGTTCTTATATTACTGCATAAACTTTTCATCGCAAAGTTTTCATCTCTACGACGAAAGATACATTGCAAAATTCCAGCCATATAGCACAGTTTGTTTAATCTTGCTATTGTGTTTGTTCTATCCAAATCTCTATGAAATTTTTATGACAGCTTTGACACTTCCTAACAGTGGATTTCCCTTTAGTTTTGTCAAAAAATTCTCAATATAAACCACTGATCTTTTATGTCCAATCTGCTACACTTGAAAATCTGTGCTGTAGAAAATTTCAGCCGCATATTGTTGCCTTAACCGATCTATTTGTAATTTTTTTTGAACAAAATTTCTTATACTTTATAGACCATCTTAGCTTCTATCTAAGATTGATCTATTGAGGAATTCATCTCTAAAACCGATTTTGTGTTGCTGTAAATTTTCGTCGCAAACCGCTAAAATTTTTCGACGAGAATTTTGCTATCGCAACTTGCACCAATTTCCTTGCTATTATACTATCGAAATTTTCTTGATTAAATTAGACATCCTTGATATCATATAAACTAAGATTTTGCTATCAATTCTTTCCTCAAATCTCTCAAGTTTTTGGTGGAAATTTCATCAAGAAACTGCTATTTCTTCGACGACAATTCTGCTCTTACAAGACAACACAATTCTGCAGCAAACTTTCATTGATTTTTATCAAACCTTTGCTGCAATCTACCATAGATTTAAAACTTTCATCCATAGCCCTAAAACTCTACTGAACCACACCCTCAAACTGTATCCAAAATAGCCACAAAACAAGCCTAAACTGCAGCCTACATCCACCAATCCACCAACCCTTACAACCATCACTTCTCTCAACCTATACATGCCTTTAACCCGACAACAAAAAAGAGATCTTAATATCACATATTTGGAGGCATATATTATGGCATCTGATGAGGCAATCAATGCTAAATTTGAAGCCTTCGAGGCATGAATGGAGGATAAGATTAGAACTCTCTTTATAGAACTCAGTTTGGGCCAACCACTAAGCTTGAAGAAAACACATCAAAGAGAGAGCTCTAACCAATCACACCAAGCCCAAAGAAATGACTTCCAAGAGAGGGGAGGTTCTATGATCAATCCTAACTATCCACGTATGAGGGTGGACTTTCCTAGATGGGAAGAAGGAGACTAGATTGGTTGGATCTCGCACGCGGAGCGATATTTTCAGTATCACAAAACTGTGAACGCATCTATGGTGGAAATTGCAACTATACATCTTGAAGGGGATACCATATAGTGGTTTGACTAGTTTAAATATACTTATGGAGTCCTCTCATGGCGATAATTCAAAGAAGGACTATTGATCCGCTTTGGACCAACCGATTATGAGAACATTGACAGACAACTAGCAAAGATCCAACAAACCTCCACCATTCAGGAGTACCAAACTAGGTTTGAAAGGTTATATAAACAAACTCATGATTGGTCTCAAAAATAGCTATTGGGGACCTTCATTGAGGGCTTGAAGCCGGAGATTCGAGGAGAAGTCAAAGCACGACAACCGTACACGCTTATGGCAACCATCTCTTTCACATGACATCAAGAGGAGTGATTGAACTATGAAGCCCGGAGGACTAGGATCACTTCTTGACCTGCAACGCAGAAGCCCTTAGCCCCCCCTACTATCAACCGAGTCCCTGCACTAAAAATGATGACAAGAGAAGAGCTTCGAGAGCGATCTACGAAGGAGTTATGTTGAGACCACGACGAGCCATGGAGCTGCAGGCATCGCTGTAGGAAAGGGAGACTTCTTATGATTGAACTAGTAGAAGAAGATGTCATTGAATATCTAAAAGAAAGCCTTGATAATGAAGAAGAAGATATAGAAGAAGAGCCATAACCGACTAAAGTTATGGTACATGCACTAGCCGGCTACTTAAACCCGTAAACGATGAAAGTTGAGGGCCTTCTCAAATAACAATCGATCACTATTCCCATCGACACGGATAGCACTAATAACTTCCTAGATAGTAAGGTTGCTATCTGGATGGCCTTACCTTTCTAGTATTACAGTAGGTTTGACGTCAAGTTCACCGACGGACGGATTTTGAAGTGTGATCGTAGGCGCCCGCGGGAGAAACTGTTATTGCATGACCAAGAGATAATTGCAGATTTCTTCCTCCTCCCTCTTGATGATCATGAGGCCATGCTCAGAATTGAATGGTTGATGACATTAGGTGATGTTTCCTGAAATTTTACAAAACTAATTGTGAAATTTTATAGTAAGAGGAAACAGGTGATACTGCACGGGAAACGTGGGGGCGACGTAACAACGTTTTGCACATAACAAATGGAGAAGGTTTTGCATAAAGCATGTAGTAGTTTTTTAGTACAACTTGAGCAGCAAACTAAGGGAGAGCCAACAGAATTTGAAGATCTAAACCTACTTCCTTTGCTTGCTGAATTTTTAGATATATTTGACGAACTGCACAACCTACCTCTTGCCCGTCGGCATGATCATTGTATACCAATTCTTTTGGGCAAATCTCCTGCAAATACTTGGCTATATCAGCATTCATATTTGCAGAAGGATGAAATAGATAGGATTATAAAAGAGATGCCTGAAATAGGAGTTATTCGACCAAGTTGCAGCCCCTACTCTTCACCTGTGCTCTTCGTACGAAGGAAGGACGAAATATAGCGAATGTGCATTGATTATCGAGCCCTCAACGGTGTAACTATCAAGGACAAATATCGTATTCCAATAGCAGATGAATTGCTAGATGAAAGGGAGTATAAATCTTTACAAAGCTGGACCTTCGATCCGGGTATCATCAAATATGAGTGTGTAAAGAAGACATACCGAAAACCACCTTTCGAACACACAATGGCCATTATGAATTTTTGCTTTCTTCACTAGAAGGTGGAATATCTTGGGCATATCATATCAGAGGAAGGTGTGGTAGTGGACCCCTCCAAAATTGGAGCAATGCAAAACTGGCCGACCTCAAGGAACATAAAATTACTATGTGGCTTTCTTGGTTTAATAGGCTACAATCGTAAGTTCATGAAAAACTATGGAAAGATCAGTGCACCACTTACTTCCTTGATAAAAAAAGATGCTTTCCAATGATCAGACAAAGCCACCACTGCCTTCAACGAACATAAAGCCGTAGTGACGACAACGCTCGACTTCAGCATGACTTTTGTTATTGAAGTCGATGCCTTTGGAGTCGGAATTGGTGTTGTACTAATGTAAGATGGCCACCCCCTCACTTATACTAGTAAGGCATTATCTCCTTCCCATCTCAAAATGATTATTTATGACAAGGAGATGCTTGTGATTGTGCATGCAGTGGCCAAATGGAGATCGTACTTGATGGGACGACGCTTTCAAATCAAGACCGACCATAAAAGCCTAAAATATTTCTTAGAGCAGAAGATATCTTCCCCCAAGTAGCAAAAATAGGTAACAAAGCTTCTTGGATATGATTATGAAATAACTTACAAAAGGAGGAAAGAGAATGTTGTTGCAGATGCGCTTTCATGGCTACCCAAGCAAGCTGAATTTTCGACCATTTTACTTTCGACCTGTGACTTCCTTAAAGATATTAAGAGGGAATGGTAGGAAGATCCAGAGACCAGTAAGATTATAAAAAAATTGAAGGAAGCACCAAACTCTATGGCTCATTACAATTGGGACTCAAAAGAATTACGCTATAAGGGACACATTGTGCGTGTGCCAAATTCTACTTGCATCTTCACGAGCAGATTTTGGACAGAGTTATTCCATATGCAGGGCACTAAATTGAAAAGGAGTACAACATATCACCCATAAACCGATGGCCAGACGGAGGTGGTAAACAGGTGCTTGGAAATAGCCCAAAGTCACCCACCAAATATGACTACCCAAGGAGAACTCCAGACCCAGTCGAGTGCCATTATTAATCTACGGATCGTGACTCGACGACGATGACCCATTACTGAAGTGCTAATACAATGGGTGAACTTACTAGTAGAAGGTGCCACTTGGGAGAACTATGACGATTGGAAGATCAAATTCCCAGAATTCATGGATTGTCAGCCTCGAGGACAAGGCTGATTTGAAGATGGCGGGTCTGTTAGGACTCTAGCTAGGAGAGTCCTAATTGATAGGGGCATTCATGTAAAACCTATCTAAGCTGACCCTTATTAAAAAAGTGAAGAGGCCAGCTAGGGCTTGGAGGTTATTTCTTAGAGAAGAATTAGGAGTTGTAAAGGAATAAGAGTCTTGAGTATAAGTCTTAATTGAGTAGGAGTCTTGAGTAGGAGTCCTATTAGGAGTTAGGGTTTAGAAACCCTATAAATAGTTATGTATTCATCCTCTTTTGACAAGTAATAAATGAATCTTTTCTGCAGCCTTTGTGTAGCAATTTGGAGGAAGGAACTCTTATAGAGTTCCAAGGAGGCCGATCCCCTAAAGAGATCAACCCCAAGCTTAGAATCTATAAGGGTTCTAATATAGTTTTATGCTAGCATAACCTAATCTCCTATGCCAAAGCCAAGCATCGTCATTTAAAATCGAAAAACATATTTCATTACAAAGATCATCAACGTTGATAGTGTACACATTATTTTATTTTAAGGCAATCATAAATGTATTTTTGTGTGGCTTTTCAATAATGCAAGCATTAGATTCAAATCTAATAATATATCCTTTATCATACAATTGACTAATGCTCAAAAGGTTATGTTTTAAGTCATTAACCAACAACACATCTTCAATAAAAAGGTTGGATTTGTTACCTATGATTCCTTTGCTAATGATTTTACTCTTGTTGTTGTTTCCGAAGGTGACATATCCTTTGTCTAGGCTAGTGAGCATAGTGAATTGAGATGGATCTCTGGTCATATGCCTTGAGCATCCACTATCAAGATACCATCTCTTGCTCCTAGCTTGTGATGGTACATTTTTCTACCAAAAAAAGATAATTTTTAGGTACCCATTTGACCTTGGGTGCCTCAAAAATCGATCTACATAGCTTATCATGTTGCATGGAGTCATTTGAGGTTCTTTTAGGAACCTAAATCAATTTATGTAGACTATATCTCTTACATGGATATTTATAGACAACATGTCCGAGTTTGTAATAGAAGTTGTATTTGGTGTGAGGTGATACATGCAAGGTAGGGCCTTTAACAAAAGTGGTTGGATTTTGGTGAGAGCTACTCACAAATCCGATTCCACCTCTCCTATGGATATAACCCTTATCAGTAAGGATCATGTTCAAGGACTTGCTACTAACCTCAAATTTTTCTAAGGTTTCTTTAAGTAGCAAGTTTTCCTTTTAAAGTATTTCTAGTTCATCACATTTCGTACATGGAGCTAAACTATCATTGTGCTCAACTTTTAATCTATCTAAATCACTAACAAGAGAAGCATGCTCCTTTTTCAATATTTTTACTAATTAATTTACATTCATCAAATAAATCATGAAAAGTACTTAATAGTTCATCAAAGGATAAATTTGCATCTAATGAACTACTTACCTCATCTCCAATAGCTATTAGTGCATAATGAGCATCTTGCTCGGTGTTGATTGGCTCCTCTTCTTTGGATGCACTTGAGTTATCCCAAGTTGCTTTAAAGGCCTTCTTCTTCTTTAGTTGCTTCCTCTTTGCTTGGAGACATTCACTTTTGAAGTGTTTCGACTTCTTACACTCATAGCATATCACTTATTCTTTCTTGGGTTCAATTTTATTTTCAGTATCATTTTTAAATTTATTTCTTTTTATGAGTTTTTTGAACTTTCTTGTCAAGAGTGCCAAGTCTTCATCATAGTCCTCATCACTTGAATTTTGTTTCAAGTGGTCTTCTTGAGTTCTTAGTGCCATATCCTTCTTGTTCTTTGGATGGTTGTTCTCAAGCTCTTCATGAGCATTACAAGTTATCTCATAGGTCATTAGTGACCCGATTAGTTCTTCGAGAGGAAAGTTATTTAAATCCTTGGCCTTTGAATGTCCATTACTTTAGGATCTCAACTCTTTGGGAGGGATCTTAAAATTTTGTTAACAAGTTCAAAATCCGAGAAACTTTTACCATGTTCTTTTAGACTATTGATGACATTCATAAATTGGGTGTACATGTCTCTAATGGTCTCACTCGGTTTCATTCGAAACAATTCATAAGTATGGACTAAAAAATTAATTTTCGACTCCTTTACTCTACCAGTGCCTTCATGAATAACTTCGAGTGTATGCCAAATATCAAAAGTCATTTCACAAATTGACACTTGATTGAACTCATTTTTATCCAAAGCATAAAACAAGGCATTCATAGCCTTGGCATTTAGAGCGAAAGTCTTTTTCTCCAACTCATTCTAATCATTCATTGGAAGAGAAGACTTTTGAAAGCTATTTTCTATAATGTTCCATTATTCAAAATCCATAGAAATAAGAAAAATCCTCATTCTAGTCTTCTCATAGGTGTAATCCGTTCCATTGAACATGGGCAAACGTGTGATTGAGTGACCCTCTAGATTGCCAGCAAATGCCATCTATCTTGGGTTTGAAACCAAATGAGAGTGAACTTTCTTTGATACCAATTGTTAGGATCAAGAGCGACACTAGGGTGGGTGAATTAGTGCATCTAAAAATTGTTAATTTCATAAAATATTCATTTTGATTTAAACCATTTCGGAAAGATGTTGAACTTGAGAACTTTCATAAAAATATAAAGAGAAGCTTAAGGAGGTTTGTAGTAATGTAAATTGCACAAAAAGAAAAGCAAACCAGAATTTAGAGTGGTTTGATCGATGTGATCTACATCCACTTTGGATTCCTCCTCCGTCAAGGTCACCGGAGTCCATGAAAGAAAGGCCTTCCTTCAATAGGCGAAGACCAACCACCTTTTACATCTCTTTCTCCTTTTGCTGGGTTTAGGAGATAACCCTTACAAGCCTCACTCCTCTTTTTTGGATGGTTACAAAGCTAAGAGAGGGAGGAGGAGGGCTCTATCACTTTTTTATAATACTTTAACACTCCAACGATTCAAGATTATGCCAATACTTTCATACCCTTTCATGTAGAAAAGAGTGGGGTATTTATAAGCCCCAATGGCTTCAAAATTGGAGCTAGAAAGTGTCTCATCCCGGATTTTCGGGATACTGGCGGTACCACTGTCATTATTGGGTGGTACCATCATTTGACACCTGACACTGGGTGGTACTACAACCTAGTCTGGGCGGTACGACTGCTTGACAAAGCTCAGAGATCGAGCTCTGGCGGTACCACCGCTTGACAGGGGCAGTACCATCGCTGGTAGCATTAACTGCCGGTGGTACCACCACCTAGTTTGGGTGGTACCACCACCCAGACCACCTGGGAGACTAGGTCATTAGGTGGTGCCACCGTCAACCGTGATTTTAGGTGCTTAATGGGCTATTCAATCCGACCCAATTTTGCCCTGTTAAGGGCCCAGTTGGCCCCTAACTAAGTTAGAGGGTCACCTCCCAATCCTAACTCAATCTACAATCTAACCATGATAATTAAGACATTTAACAAAGCATTCTAGTTCCGGTACGTCAATTGTTCTTCTGGTGAGCTTTCGGCGATCTTTCGGTGAACTTTCGACGATCTCTAGGTAATATTCCGACAAATTCCGGCAAGCTCCTGGACTTCACAACGATCTTCTTGGCGAGTTCCAATGAGCTTCTTTAGAAAGCTCCTGGATTTCTCGGTTAGTTCCGGCAGAACTTCCGTTGAACGTTCGGACTTTCGATGAACTCTCAAACTCCCAACGAGATCTTGATCTTGACTTCGGCACAACATTTACTTTATGTCTTACTACTATCATAGTTAATCCTACACACTTTTCTCAACATATAGATTAGATCAAATAATTTATCAATTGATTTCATCATCAAAATTTGAGATTTAACAGGCTCAACATAGCCCTATTTTGGGCCTAGTTGGCCCATAACTGAGTTAGTGGGATTACCTCCCAATCTTAAGCTGGTAAGTCTAGGTTTTTTCTGGCGATCTTCCGATGGACTGCCGATGATCTCTTGGCAATCTTCCAATGGACTCCCGACAAGCTCTTGGACTTCACGATGATCTTCTCGGTGAGTTCCAATGAGCTTATTTAGTAAGCTCTTGGACTTATTGGCTAATTTCGGTGGCACTTCCGACGAGCCTCCAGACTCCCAACGAACTTTCGAAATCCCAACGTGCTGAATCTCATATTTTGATGATGAAACCACTTAATATGTGTTTTTGATTTAATCTGCATTTTGAGTGACGTAGGATGCTTTGATCAAGATGAGACAATTAAAGTAGGAAAATCATGTTGGGCCGAAGGAACATGTCAGAAGATTGGACGTCGGGCCGGTGGATCGATTGACGTATCGATAGAAGGCTTTGGGCTGTACATTCGGGCATCGGGCCAAGATGAGCAGGTATTGCGCCTAGGATATCGTAGTTACGGAGTCAATTGGTCGATTGGGCAATAGGCCGCAAGAGATGACAATGCGTCAAGGGATCAATGATATGCCAAACAACTTGATTAATTGCTTAGGAGTAATTATCTAGATCGAAGTTTTGCTTTACTTGTGCAGGATTAACTACGATAGCTTGAAGACATAAAGCAAGTCTACCAGAGTCTAGTTTGATGGGTGTTCGAGAGGCTGTTGAGAGTTCAAAGATTCGTCGGAAGTGCTACCGGAACCAACCGAGAAGAAATCGGGGACTTGCTGAAGTTTTCGGAAGTCTGCTAGAAAGATCGTCAGAGGTTCACGGAGATCACCGAGAAGGTTTGGCCACTTGCCAAAGACTTGCTGAATCGCCACAAGACCGGAAGCCTACTAGGAGTCCGCCAGATGAAATCCGAGTGTGTATCGGAAGTCCACTGGAAGTTCGCCGAAAAGCTTGCCGGAAGAAAACTCAACATTGCCGGTTAAAAACTTACTTAGGGCTATGTCTTAATTTCATAGTTTGCATGTAATTAGGGTTAGGATTAAGGGTTAATCCTATAACCCGATTAGGGGCCAATTGGGCTTGAGTTTGGACTCGTTTGGGCCAAGTTTGGAGCCCAACTAGTGAGCTGAAATAGTTTAGGCGGTGGCACCGCCCAGAACCCGAGGGATCAGGTAGTGGTACCGTTGGACTGGGCGGTGGCACCGCCTAGCACCCGAAAGGTCGGGCAGTGGCACCGCCTGTAAACGGTCAATATTACATTAATAGGCAATAGCACCGCCACCGACAGGCGGTGGCACCGCCAGCTCTGGGAACCCAAAGGAATTCAAAATTTGGAGCCAAAATTTGAATCCTCTTAGGGTCTATAAATACCCCTCAATTCTCAGCAAAGAATACAACCTTTGAGAAGTTAGAGATTGAGATAAAGCCTTAGCAAAATCTTTAGCAAGTCTTGTTTTCAATAGCTTAAGTGTTCACCTCCTTCTTTCTCTTTGAAAATTTGTAAGAGTGTGAACCACTTGTAAAAGGTTTTAAGAGGGGTATTTGTCCTTCCCCTTCAAAGTGATTTACTAGTGGAAGTTGGAGCCTCATCGAAGAGGGCTTCACAAGTGGATGTAGGTCATTTGACTAAACCACTTTAAATTGGTGTGTAACTTGAATATATGAGTACTTACCTTTCTGAAATCATTATTTACATAGCAGCAAGCTTTCAATTTTCATCTTCTTACTTTACTCGAGCTACTCTTATCAAGTCATTCATTGTCGAATCGAAATCTCTATGCATTTACGGAATCATTTTCAAACTTACAAGTTTTAATCCGCTACACTAATTCACCCCCCCCCCTCTTAGTGCCGCTCCGATCCTAACAATTGGTATCAGAGCCTTGTATTTCTCATTTGGTTTAACACCCAAGAGAAATGACTCTTTTCAGCTTTCAAGAGGGTCACTCTCTCATTCGTCCTCACTTTTTCAATGGGATGGACTACAATTATTGGAAAACTCGAATGAGAGTTTTCTTGCTTTCGTTGTACTTAAATTTATGGAATATTATCAAGAACTATTTTCGAATGTCTTCCAATAATCCTTTGGAATGATTTGGAGAAGAAGACGTTTTCTCTAAATGCAAAGGCTATGAATGCCTTATTTTGCGCCTTAGATAAAATGGAGTTTAATCGGATTTCTTTGTGTGAAACGACTTTTGACATATGGCACACTCTTGAAATCACACATGAAGGCACTTCTAGAGTTCAAGATTCAAAAATCAACTTTTTAATGCATGATTTCGAGGTTTTCCAGATGAAACCAAGTGAGTCCATCGGAGACATATATACCCGTTTCACGGATGTCATCAATGGACTCAAAGCTCTTAGTAAAGATTTTTCTAACTTTGAACTAGTAACTAAAATTTTAAGATCCCTTCCAAAGAGTTGGGATCAAAAAGTTACGGCCATTCAAGATGCCAAGAACCTTAAAACATTTCCTCTCAAAGAACTAATTAGGTCTTTAATGACCTACGAAATGAATAATGTGACAAAAAGGAAACTCGAGAACAACCTTCCAAAGGACAGGAAGGATTTGGGACATAGAACACATGAAGACCACTCGAGCATAAGCTCAAGTGATGGTGAACTTAAACTACAAATGAAACAAAAATTAAAAAGTAAAAAGAATGAAACTACTTGCTTTGAACACAAGAAGAAAACAAAAATTAGAATGAATTGAGCTCCTCCAAAGACGAGGAGAAAATCAAGAAAGGCAAGGTGGCAAACTACGCCTTAACGACTTTCAACGATGAGGTAATCGAAACCCCCTTAATTTATTTTGAAATTACTTGATGTTTTCCATGATGTATTTTCTTTTTTTTTAAAATAATTATTTTTCTTGAAAATTACATGTTTTATGTTAATAGAATAAAATGTTAGATTTAAATCTAATGATCATATGTATGTTTTTCTTGAGAAGAAAAAATGTGTATCTTGATGATTTTCGATTTTGATTGAAATCATGCTTGATGTCTTAATAAAAATATTAAGAAGTTTAATATCATGCTTAATGATGATGCATGGCTTTTGTATGGAAAACTAAGCATGAAAAGATAGATTAACCTAAAAAGAAAAATGCATGACTACAACAAATAACAAAATTATTGTGGTTAAAAATACTTTATGCTCAACGAAACCATGATTGATGAATATGCTTTATGTTTAATGATTTCTTTGGCTTGTATGTTCTATCATGATAAATATTTTAAAAATAAATGAAATCATGTTTGATTTGAAGTAATGCAGAATGATCATGCTTAATGAGTTTTCTTTCGAAATGATGCATAATGATTTTTGTGATTTATGGATTATCGATTTTCCCGATAATAAAAGTGGCTTTTTTGGTTTAAAAAAAAATTGATGCATGTTTTGATTCGACATAAATAAAATAGGCATGCTTATATGAAATAGTGTAAGCGTCATGTTTGACGATTATATACTTAATGATACATAAAGTTGTAATGAAAATATTAAAATTTTGATACCATGATTTGACAATTTTATGTATGAGATTTTAAAGTTATACATGATGATTTTTGTGGTTTATTGATCTTGATGGTTTTTATGATGAAACTTATTTTTTGATCTTAAACGATTGATGATATATATATTTTTTGGTACAAAAAGGACAAAGGCATGCTTGTATGAAACAAGTAAATAGAGAAAAGTATTTTTCTTGAAAATTCTTCTTCTCTATCTAATTGACTTTGATGAATCTATTTTATCATCTTTTTATGAATCTCTTGAAAATAATTTTGATTTGATGATTTGAATTTGAATAAGCTTTATCTTGATTTTTTGAGATTTATAACTTGAGATTTACTCTATAAAAATCAAGATCTTTTACCATCAATGTCTCTTTTTGCCATCTACCATCCAAATGAATCATGATTGGTCTCATTGCTATATTTCTTCTTCTTGTCGTGTACTAAAGAGGAAATTTTCCTAAATGAATCATGATTTTTTTTTTAACCACAATTTTTATGATTCATAATGAATTAAGAAATTTTATATGCATGAATTAATATCTTATTCTTCTACAAGATTGAATGAATTTTATCTATATCATGATCTCCTAAGAATTCCTTTCATTATTTATTTAAGAGGAGATTTGTTAAAATGAATCATGGTTTCTCTTGATTTCTAGAATCATTGCTTGAGTATTCTTTTTGTACATCAAGATTGTTAATCATGATTCTCTCATTTTATCAAAGAGAACATTTTTCAAAATGAATAATTAAGCTATTTTCTCTTGATTTTTTGATTTCCACAATTTGAGAAAACGTACCTTGATGCTTGGAACATTTTATGCATAAATGGTTTTCTTTATGATTCAATACTCCTTTGTAATTATGATATGTTTATCGTATGATATGATTGAATCACTATTATAAAAGAAAAAGGAAATTGTTAGCTTGCTAATTGCAAAAATATATGCTAGCTTGAATGATAAAGCATGAGATTGTCTATAGTGCAAATTTATTGTTCTCGTGATGTGTAGATTGAAATAATGATTGGAATATTGATGTAATTATAAATGATGATTTGGTATTATGCATGAAATACTCTTTATATTATTTTGATGCACACAAATGAAAAGTTATGATCATACATGATAGGATGCAATTCGACAAATTAATACCATCTTGATTTGAAATATTTATGATTTGGAATGATGCATGCAATACTTATGTTTTTTATTATGATGATGTATGTGATGTATTGCATATAATGTGTATCATGAATGCTCTAAATGATGAATGCTTGGTATCATGATCAAAATATTGATAAATGCTATGATTTGTTACCAAAATGATGTATCATGTATGATATGCCCATAGTGATTAATTTATTTGTATAATGCATGAAGTAAGAATACAAATATAAAGTTTTGAATTGTGCATATTTTAATTTGAAAACATAATGATGCACAAATAAGATTGTTACTTATCTTTGTCATGATTTATAAATTGATGTAAAGGGTCTTCCTTTCTTTTCGACAATGACAAAGGGGGAGAAAGAGTTGCTAATGTGTTATCTTGAATTGATGTAAAAGGTCATCTCAAGGAGAAATTAGCTAGCTTGCACAAGTCAAGAAGATGCAAAAACTTGTTTGCTATCTTGCCCATCTTAAGCAGCAAAGAATGCTAACTTGCTTATTTCAAGAAGCAAAAGTTGCCTTTTTGAACATCACTATCTTGCCTATCTCAAGAAGCAAAACTTGCAACTTGCACATTGCAAGAGGAAGCAAGAATCATGAGCTTACACAAGAAAGCTATTTTGCATTTGCTTTCGAAATTTTTGCTAGCTTGCATGATGTAGTATTTGCTAAATTTTCAAGCTTACAAATTGCATGATGATAAAACT
Source organism: Musa balbisiana (assembly GCA_004837865.1). NCBI lineage: Eukaryota > Viridiplantae > Streptophyta > Magnoliopsida > Zingiberales > Musaceae > Musa > Musa balbisiana. Next base: position 24,094,237 of record CM017196.1, on the reverse strand, counting down.
TGATATTATGTTTTTTATGCAATAAGTTGAATTCATATCTCAAACATATAGAAAGTGACACTTCTCCTTTTTGTTGATTACAAAGGGGGAGAAGTATGATCATGTTATGTATGATGACGTGTTGCAAATATTCATGATGAATATTTGCAATGATTTGAATTCGGCTTGAATTCAAGGTTCTATCAATATGACATATTGATAGGAAGAGTTTGTTTAAACTTCGGGAGTTAAGGTTAACTCCGTCATCAAGTGGTTGTCATCATCAAAAGGGGGAGATTGTTGAATCTCATATTTTGATGATGAAACCACTTAATATGTGTTTTTGATTTAATCTACATTTTGAGTGACGTAGGATGCTTCGATCAAGATGAGACAATAAAGCAAGAAAATCATGTTGGGTCAGAGGAACATGTCAAAAGATTGGACGTCGGGCTGGTGGATCGGTCGACGTATCGATAGAAGGCTTCGGGCTGTAGATTCGGGCATCGGGCCAAGAAGAGTGGGTATTGCACCTAGGATATCAGAATTACGGAGTCAATTGGTCGATTGGGCAATAGGCCACAAGAGATGACGATGCACCGAAGAATCGGACGAAGCGTCGAGGGACTAATGACATGCCGGAAAACTTGATTAATTACTTAGGAGTAATTGTCTAGATCGAAGTTTTGCTTTACTTGTGCAAGATTAACTACGATAGCTTGAAGACATAAAGCAAGTCTACCAGAGTTAAGTTCGATGGGTGTGCGAGAGTCTGCTGAGAGTCCGAAGATTCGTCGGAAGTGCTACCGGAACCAACCGAGAGAAAATCGGGGACTTACCGAAGTTTTCGAAAGTCCACCAGAAAGATTGTCAGAGGTTCGTGGAGATCATTGAGAAGGTTCAGCTACTTGCCAAAGATTCGCTGAACTCGCCACAAGACCGGGAGCCTGTTGGGAGTCCGTCGGAAGAAATCCAAGGGTGTATCGGAAGTCCACCAGAAGTTCGTCGAAAAGCTCGCAGAAAGGAAACTCAACATTGCCAGTTAAAAACTTACTTAGGACTATGTCTTAATTTTGTAATTTACATGTAATTAGGGTTAAGATTAAGGGTTAATCCTATAACCCGGTTAGGGGCCAATTGGGCCCGAGTTCGGATTGGTTTGGACCAAGTTTGGAGCCCAACCAGTGAGCTGAAATAGTCTAGGTGGTGGCACCGCCAGACTAGGCGGTGGCACCACCCATAACCCGTGGGATTAGACGGTGGTACCGCTGGACTAGACGATGGCACCGCCACCGACAAACGGTGGCACCGCCTGTAAACGATTAATATGACATTGATAGGCAGTAGCACCACCACCGACAGGCGGTGGCATCGCCAGCTCCGAGAACCCAAAGGAATTCAAAATTTGGAGCCCAAATTTGAATCCTCTTGGGGTCTATAAATACCCCTCAATTCTCAGCAGAGAATACAACCTTTGAGAAGTTAGAGATTGAGATAAAGCCTTAGCAAAATCTTTAGCAAGTCTTGTTTTCAATAGCATAAGTGTTCACCTCCTTCTTTCTCTTTGAAAATTTGTAATAGTGTGAAGTAAGAGGGGTATTTGTCCTTCCCCTTCAAAGTGATTTACTAGTGGAAGTTGGGAGCCTCATCGAAGAAGGCTTCACAAGTGGATGTAGGTCATTTGACCAAACCATTTTAAATTGGTGTGTTCCTTGAATGTGTGAGTACTTACCTTTCTGAAATCGTTATTTACACAGCAGCAAGCTTTCGGTTTTCATCTACTCACTTTACTCGAGCTACTCTTATCAAGTCATTCATTATCGAATCAAAATCTCTATGCATTTACAGAATCATTTTTAAACTTACAAGTTTTAATCCGCTACACTAATTCACCCCCCCCCCTCTTAGTGCCGCTCCGATCCTAACACAACGAATTCTCGATCTTAACTCCAGCACTTCGTTTTGCTTTATGCCTTGATCGCTATCGTAGTTAATCATGCACACTTTTCTCAATATATAGATTGGATCAAACAATTTATCAATTGATTTTATTATCAAAATCTGAGATTCAATACTACTATCACTATGCTTATGAACACAATTTCAAGTTAAACTCTTTTCGATATCAGTTTTCATCAAGTGAGAATTTTCAAACCATCATTTTTATCATAAGCACTAATTCACCCCCCCCTCTTAGTGTCAATTCATGATCCTGTTCCACTCTTAGTATCATGAGAGGAATATCTCCGAGAGAAAGAGTTCTCCAGGAGAATTCAATTAGAACGAGACTCGAGTAGAAACCGTATAGGTATGATAGCACCATGCCTTGTATTTGGTCTCTAGGATATTAGATGGATGAGGGACTATAGGTACATAGTAACTGAGAACAAATAGGTACAAACGATTGGATTCCCTTGTATCATTTGTGAACTACGATAGTAGCTTAGTACATCCGTAGTTGATGAGTTGAGTGAATTATTCTGGAGATAATAATTCACTGAACCAAAAGGAGTTTTGATAGGTATGTCTCACGGCCTGTTAAATATTAGGCCTAGAGCGTCACGTACATATGGTAGACATTGCAACAAGTAGAGATTCAGATGTGAGATATCTATTAGAGCCCCTATTTTATTGAATATCCAATAAGCCCATAAATTACTGGATCCTATGGATGAGATCTAATAAGAGCCAATGAGAGATTATTTGATAGAGATCCACTAACCTAAGAGGCTTGGATAGTTGGATGGAGATCCAATACCCAATAGGGTAGGATCCATTAGGGTTAAGTTGACAGGGGATTTCTATAAGAACCCAACACCCATAGGCTAAAGGTTTCTTGGTTGCCATCTCTCATTCTTCTCTCTCCTTCTCCTACTCAAATAGTAGGTGTGGAGATTTAGGCAGCGATTTGAGGAGCGTCGTCGTAGCCCTACTGTGTGGATCACCATTAGAGAGGAGGATACTTGACCTCCTTCATCCTCTCCTATAGATCTGTCCGGATTCAAGGATACACAATCTCCCTAGGTAACACAACTATCTCACGTGTAGTTTTCAACTTTGTGGATTTTGCGCACCAATCTTTGCACGACGATGAACACATCATTGGAAAATTTAGAAATTTTTGTTATATGTTCTTCTGCTGTACATGTGATGTTACCATTAGATTTCCCTATAATGGTATCAGAGCTAGATTCATACGAAAGATTGGCTTTAAACTGCGTGTTGTATTTTATAAAATCTTTTGATGTTAAAATCGTTGATGCAAACGGTGAGAGAGGGTACCAATTGTTGCTACCCTAGCAGGTTGGCCAAAGGCTACTTGCAGCCTTGGCCAAGAGCTCCCAAGGGAGGTCTTGGCCACCTGCAAGCAAGGGTCACAGGTGGTCGGTGACCGTTCGCCCGCAAGTAGGGCCGCTTGCACACGGGCATTGCTCTCGTGCACAAGGGCGGCGCCTGCGAGCGTTGGGCCTGTGAGCAAGCCCCCTTTTGGGCGGCGCTAGCCTATAGTGGGCGGTGCCTACAAGGCCAACCATCGCCCACGGGTTACCTGCAAGTGAGCCGCCTACAGGGACAACACCCATAGGGGCACCTGCCTCGGGCTGGCACCATCTACGGGTGTTGCACCCACAAGTAGAGGCACCTGCGGGGATAGTGCCACCTATGGGTGTTGCACTCACGAGTGCGATGGTGCTTGCAGGGGCGCCCGCCTATAGGGGTGCCCACCTACAAGGGCAACGGCACCCGTGGGCACACCACTCACGGGCGAGCTGCCCATGGGCAAGGGCGGCACACCCTCCCCCGGTGCAATGGCCATCGGTGGCAATGTGGCAGTGGCACAACATAGTGGTAGGGGAAGGGCAGTAGGATTTTTGGGTAAAAAGATAATTTTACCCTTGTGCATTTGAGAAATTTCAACTTTTGTCCATTCTATCCAAATTACCAAAATACCCTTCATAATTCAAAAATTCCTTACATGCCCTTAATTTCAGAAAATATTAGTTAATTAAAAGGTTTAATTAACTATTATTATTTATCTAGTTGTCCTATTTTATGATATGTACATGTGATGTATGATATGGATGAATGATAATGGACTGTGCGATATATGTGTATATGTGATTATTATTATTATTGGGGCCTGTGAGCCTCCTATTTTATTCTCATTTATTGTTGGGCCTGTGTACTTATGATTAAGTTGTAATCATACAAGGAGGTGCAATGGGAGCATAGAAGTGATAGTAGGACCCACGAGACCGAGACAAACGATCACGACACATAGAGATGCGTCGAGATACCAACGGAACCGACGAGAACTAGATGAATGATCACAAGGCATAGAAATACACCGCTACATACATAGATATTGATGTGAGTGATTAGGCCTACTGGCTCGGGCTTGATCATATGCAGTTTCGCATAAAGAATTATGATTAAACTCATTTTTATCTAAGACATAAAATAAAGCATTCATAGCTTTAGCATTTAAAGAAAATATTTTCTTCTCTAGATCAATCCATTCGTTCAGTAGTCTAAAGGTTTTTAAAAAGTCATTTTTAATAATATTCTATAAATTTAAATCTATAGAAAATAAGAAAACTCTCATATGTGTTTTCCAATATGTATAGTCTGACCCATTGAATATAAGAGGACGAATGATAAAGTAAACCTCTTGAAAGCTGAAAAAAACCATTTCTCTTGAGTGTTAAACTAAACAGAGAGAAACTTCGCTTTGATACCAACTATTAGGACCGAAATCGGCATTAAGAGAGGGGGTGAATTAGTGCTTTCGTAAAACTTCTGATGATTTAAAAATTTCATTCGATAAAGCTTGTATAGAAAAAATGTTTAACTTGAAAACGTTCGTAAGAGTAATGAGTATAGTTAGCAAATAAATAAATTAGCAGTACGAATGAGAAACATAATAGAAATGCAAACTAAGTTTTATAGTGGTTTGGTTGTCGTGACCTACGTCCACTCTCGATTCCTCTTCCATCGAGTCTATTGGCATTCACTAACGATCTTCTTTCAACGGGCAAATATCAACTATCCTCTTATAACTCTTTCTCCTTTTCATAGGTTTAGGAGACAACTTTTACAATCCTCATACCTCTCTTAGATTGAGCCCGAAACTTAAAGAGGAGAAGGACACTTAGCACTTTTTCAACTCAAAATGGCAACCCCTTTCTACTCTTTTTTTCTTGCTACACTGAGCAAGAAAAAGCGAGGTATTTATAGACCCAAATTGATTCAAATTTGGAGCCAAAAAGGGTCTTATCTTAGGTTTCCAGGGTATTAGCGGTACCACCGCTAGTACGGGGTGGTACGACCACCAACATACTAGTCACAGATGCCCAGCAAGCCAATCATGTGAGTGATGGCATGTGTGACTTGACACAGAATCTTTTTGCTCATTATATTTTGACATTTATTACTCTATATTGACTATTACATATATACATGTATATATTGTGATGTCCTTGCTAGTCATATGTGCCCAACAAGTCAATCACGTGAGTGATGGCACGTGTGACTTGACACGAAATTTTTTTGCTTATTATATTTTGGTATTTATCACTTTATATTGACTATTGCATATATGTTTGTATATAATGTGATGTCCTTAGATCTGTGCAATGAGAATCGGATCATGATGAGATCACGATAATGAGACCGATTCACCTTTAAACACAGATCCTAAATAATCCCGATCATAGGTTACTCGAGAGGGACATCAAGATAACCGGATAGACTGGTGTGCTGTATACCCGTCCATATGATGGATGTAGTTAGTCTCATAGCTGCTCGTGTGGGGACACTAGGGATACAATACAGGTGCTCGTTGGAGAATGAGTTCACTAATTGATCAGCTTACGGAATGCTGGATGGTTGATGATGCCTTATTGTCAAACAGCGATTTTGTAGTCCTAGTAGTGTATCTGATCTTTAGACTTGAGATACCAAGGATGTCCTGTATGAGTGCTCTATTCTTTAATACTAGACTTATAGGTTTGGATGTCCCAAATCTAGTACAACCGGTCATTGGGAGTGACAGTCGACCTTACAAGGGCTATTGAGTATCGATAGATGATCATCCACTCTCGGTGTCATGAGAGGAATATCTCATGTATTCTTACTCATACAAATCTCTATATTGAGAGAGAAAGAGTTCTTCGGGAGAATCTGATTAGAGCGAGACTCGAGTAGAAACTATATGGGTCTGACAGAATCGTACCGGATATACGGTCTCTAGGATATTAGATGGATGAGGGACTATAGGTACATGATAACTGAGGACAGACATGTCCAATGGATTGGATTCTCCTGTATCACCTAAGAACTACGGTATAGTGCCCTAGTACGTCCGTAGTCGATGAGTCTTGTGAATTATTATGGAGATAATAATTCATTGAGCCAAAAGGAGTTCTAATAGGTATGACTCACGGCCAGCTCGATATTAGGCCTAGAGGGTCACACACATATGGTAGGTGTTGCGATGAGTAGAGGTTCAAATATGAGATATCCGTCGAAGCTCCTGTCTTATTGGATATCCAATAAGCCCTTGAATTATTGGATCCTATGGACGAGATCAAATAAGAGCCCATAAGAGATTATTGGATAGAGATCCACTAATCTAAGAGGCTTGGGTAATTGGATGCAAATCCAATACCCAATAGGGGAGGATCCATTAGGGTTTGACAGGGGACCTCTATAAATAGGAGGGATTCAGTGAGTGATCTATCTTTATTAATAGACTATAGGTTTGGATGTCCCAAATCTAGTACAACCGAGTCATTGGGAGCTGACAGTCGACCGTACAAGGGCTATTGAGTAATCGATAGATGATCATCCACTCTCGGTGTCATGAGAGGAATATCTCATGTATTCGTACTCATACAAATCTCTATATTGAGAGAGAAAGAGTTCTTCGGGAGAATCTGATTAGAGCGAGACTCGAGTAGAAACTATATGGGTCTGACAGAATCGTACCGGATATACGGTCTCTAGGATATTAGATGGATGAGGGACTATAGGTACATGATAACTGAGGACAGACATGTCCAATGGATTGGATTCTCCTGTATCACCTAAGAACTACGGTATAGTGCCCTAGTACGTCCGTAGTCGATGAGTCTTGTGAATTATTATGGAGATAATAATTCATTGAGCCAAAAGGAGTTCTAATAGGTATGACTCACGGCCAGCTCGATATTAGGCCTAGAGGGTCACACACATATGGTAGGTGTTGCGATGAGTAGAGGTTCAAATATGAGATATCCGTCGAAGCTCCTGTCTTATTGGATATCCAATAAGCCCTTGAATTATTGGATCCTATGGACGAGATCAAATAAGAGCCCATAAGAGATTATTGGATAGAGATCCACTAATCTAAGAGGCTTGGGTAATTGGATGCAAATCCAATACCCAATAGGGGAGGATCCATTAGGGTTTGACAGGGGACCTCTATAAATAGGAGGGATTCAGTGGTTCATAGGCTAGAGCCTTTGCTTGTCTCTCCTATTCTCCTCCCCCTCTCCATATCAAAGTAGGCCTAGAGTTTTGAGGAGCGTCGTCACAGCCCTACTGTGTGAATCATCACTAGAGAGGAGGACGCTTGACCTCCTTCACCCTCTCCTAAAGATCTGCAAGTAAATAGGGATACATGATCTCCCTAGGTAACACAATATATTCTATATGCAGTTTGTTTCATAGAATTTTGCGCACCAATCTTCGCGCGATGACGAACATCTTTTTGGGAAATTGGGGATTTTGGTTTCTTATTCTTCCGCTGTGCATGTGATGTTGCTCCCAAGATTACCCAACAGTGGTATCAAAGCTAGGTTGTTCGTGCAATAGATTGGTTTTGAACTACGTGTGTTGTGTTTTGGAGAAGCTTTTGACATCAAAACCATTGACACAAAAGTAAGGAAGGGCAGCAACAATTGCTGCCCTCTATTTGCGTGCCTGTAACCACTTGCAACGGTAGTCACAGCTAGGCAGCACAGCATTGGCACATGCGTAAGCGCTGTGCCTGCAGTAGCCGGTCGATGGCCTACTTATAGTGGGCTTGTGGCTAGCAGCTAGTGGGCAGTGGCGCCTGCGGCCACTTCTCCTGCGGGGTGAGGCGCTGTAGGGTAGCAACGCCTACGGCCTCTATGTTAGGACTCTAGCTAGGAGAGTCCTAATTGATAGGGGCATTCATGTAAAACCTACCTAAGCGGACCCTTATTAAAGAGGTGAAGAGGCCGGCTAGGGTTTGGAGGTTATTTTTTAAAGAAGAATTAGGAGTTATAAAGGAATAGGAGTCTTAAGTAGGAGTCCTATTAGGAGTCTTGAGTAGAAGTCTTAATTGAGTAGGAGTCTTGAGTAGGAGTCCTATTAGGAATTAGGGTTTAGAAACCCTATAAATAGTCATATATTCATCCTCTTTTGATAAGCAATAGATGAATCTTTTCTGCAGCCTTTGAGCAGCAACTTGGAGGAAGGAACCCCTATAGAGTTCCAAGAGGCCGATCCCCTAAAGAGATCAACCCCAAGCTTAGAATCTGTAAGGGTTCTAACACTTGGTATTAGAGTAGCATTCTTGGCATCTTGCTGCCCTTCGACAGCCATCCATCATCCCTCTATAGTCGTTCAAAGCAATTCTCACAATTGCTTAAAAGATCGTCGCCAAATTCCGCCGTCATCTCCACCACCACGGATCATTCTTTGATCTCCCCATGAATTGCAACAGGTTCTGGTTTCGTACCTTATTGCTGCTGCAATTTATTTATCTTTATTCAAAAATCCAAAAAAAAAATTATTCCTATATTGCTGCATAAACTTTTCGTCGTAAAGTTTTCATCTCTACGACGAAAGATACATTGCAGAATTTCAGCCGCATAGCACAATTTGTTTGATCTTGCTACTACATTTTTTCTATCCAAATCTCTACGAAATTTTTATGACAGCTTTGACACTTTCTAATAGCATATTTCTCTTTGATTTTGTCAAAAAATTCTCAATATAAACCATTGATATTTTATGTCTAATCTGCTATACTTAAAAATCTGCACTATAAAATTCCAAACACATAGCATAGTTTGTTTGATCTTGCTACTGCATTTTTTCTATCCAAATCTCTACAAAATTTTTATAATAGATTTGATACTTCCTAATAGTAGATTTACTTTTGGTTTTGTCAAAAATTCTTAATATAAACCACTGGTCTTTTACGTCCAATTTGCTACGCTTGAAAATCTATGCTGTAGAAAATTTCAGCCGCATATTGTTAGCTTAACTGATCTATTTGTAATCTTTTTTAAACAAAATTTCTTCTACACTTTATAGATCATCTTGGCTTCCATCTAAGATTGATCTATTGAAGAATTCATCTCAAAAAACAATTTTGTGTTGCTGCAAATTTTCGTCGCAAACCGCTAAAATTTTTCGATAAGAATTTTGCTATCACAACTTGCACCAATTTGTTTGATCTTGCTACTACATTTTTTCTATCCAAATCTCTACAAAATTTTTATAATAGATTTGATACTTCCTAATAGTAGATTTACTTTTGGTTTTGTCAAAAATTCTTAATATAAACCACTGGTCTTTTACGTCCAATTTGCTACGCTTGAAAATCTATGCTGTAGAAAATTTCAGCCGCATAGCACAATTTGTTTGATCTTGCTACTACATTTTTTCTATCCAAATCTCTACAAAATTTTTATAATAGATTTGATACTTCCTAATAGTAGATTTACTTTTGGTTTTGTCAAAAATTCTTAATATAAACCACTGGTCTTTTACGTCCAATTTGCTACGCTTGAAAATCTATGCTGTAGAAAATTTCAGCCGCATAGCACAATTTGTTTGATCTTGCTACTACATTTTTTCTATCCAAATCTCTACAAAATTTTTATAATTCCAATTTGCTACGCTTGAAAATCTATGCTGTAGAAAATTTCAGCAGCATATTGTTAGCTTAACTGATCTATTTGTAATCTTTTTAAACAAAATTTCTTCTACACTTATAGATCATCTTGGCTTCCATCTAAGATTGATCTATTGAAGAATTCATCTCAAAAAACAATTTTGTGTTGCTGCAATTTTCGTCGCAAACCGCTAAAATTTTTCGATAAGAATTTTGCTATCACAACTTGCACCAATTTGTTTGCTATTATACTACCGAAATTTCTTAATGAAATTAGACATCCTTGCTGTCATATAAACTAAGATTTTGCTTTCAATTCCTTCCTCAAATCTCTTAAGTGTTTGGTGGAAATTTCATTGAGAAACCATTGTTTCTTCGATGACAATTCTACTCTTACAAGACAACACAATTGTGCAATAAACTTCCTCTGATTTCTATCAAACCTTTGTTGCCATCTACCATAGATCAAAAACTTTCATCCACAGCCTTAAAACTCCACCAAACCACACCCTCAAACTGCACCCAAAACAGCCACAAAACAAGCCTAAACCGTACCTTACATCCACCAATCCACTAACTCTTTTGACCATCACTTCTCTCAACCCATACTTGCCTTTAACCCGACAACAAAAGAGAGATCTTAACATCACAGATTTGGAGGCATATACTATGGCATCTAAAGAGGCAATTAATGCTAAATTCGAAGCCTTGGAGGTGCGAATGGAGGATAAGATTCGGACTCTCTTTATCGAACTCAGTTTGGGCCGACCACTAAACCCGAAGAAATCATATCAAGGAAAGAGCTCTACCCAATCATACCAAGCCCAAAGAGATAACTTCTAAGAGAGGGGAGGCTCTATGACTAACCCCAACTATCCACGCATGAGGGGTGGACTTCCCTAGATGGGAAGAAGGAGACCCGATTGGTTGGATCTCACGAGCAGAGCAATATTTTCGGTATCATAAAACTGTGGATGCATCTATGGTGAAAATTATAGCTATACATCTTGAAGGGGATGCCATATAATGGTTTGACTGGTTTAAATATACTCATGGAGTCCTCTCATGGTGACAATTCAAAGAAGGACTGTTGATCTGTTTCGAACCAGTCGATTACGAGAACATTGATGAACAACTAGCAAAGATCCGACAAACCTCTACCATTCAAGAGTGCCAAACTAGGTTTGAAAGGTTATCTAATCAAACTCATGATTGGTCACAAAAACAGCTATTTCAGACCTTCATTGAGGGCTTGAAGCCGGAAATCCAGGGAGAAGTTAAAGCACGACAACCGTACATGCTTATGGCAGCCATCTCTTTCGCACGACATCAAGAGGAGCGATTGAACAATGAAGCCCAGAGGACTAGGATCTCTTCTCGACCTGCAATGCAGAAGCCCTCAGCCCCCCCAACTATCAATCAAGTCCTTGCACTAAAAATGATGACAAGAGAAGAGCTTCGGGAGCGATCTACGAAGGAGTTATGTTGGCACCACAACGAGCCGTGGAGCCGCGAGCATCACTATAGAAAAGGGAGACTTCTTATGATTGAACCAGTAGAAGAAGAGGACATTGAACATCTAGAAGAGAGCCTTGATAATGAAGAAGAAGATGCAGAAGAAGAGCCACAACCAACCGAAGTTATGGTACATGCACTAGCCGGCTACTCAAACCCGCAAACAATGAAAGTTGAAGGCCTTCTCAAACAACAATTGATCACTATTCTCATCGACATGGGCAGCACTAATAACTTCCTAGATAGTAAAGTTACTATTTGGGTGGCCTTACCTATCGAGTATTACAGTAGGTTTGACGTCAAGTTCATCGATGGACGAATTTTGAAGTGTGATCGTAGGCGCCCGTGGGAGAAACTATTACTGCCGGAACAAGATATAATTTCATATTTCTTCCTCCACCCTCTTGATGATCATGAGGCCATGCTTAGAATTGAATGGTTGATGACATTAGGTGATGTTTCCTGGAATTTTATGAAACTAATTTTGAGATTTTATAGTAAAGGGAAACAGATGATTCTACATGGGAAACATGGGGGCGACGCAATGACGATTTGCACACAACAAATGGAGAAGGTTTTGCATAAAGCATGCAGCAACTTTTTGGTACAACTTGAGCAGCAAACTAAGGGAGAGCCAATAGAATTTGAAGATCCAAACCTACTTCCTTTGTTTGCTGAATTTTCAGATATATTTGACGAACCGCGCAACCTACCTCTTGCCCATCGGCATGATCATTGTATACCGATTCTTCTAGGCAAACCTCCTACAAATACTTGGCTAAATCAATATTCATATCTGCAGAAGGATGAAATAGAAAGAATTATAAAAGAGATGCCCGAAACAAGAGTTATTCGGCCAAGTTATAGCCCATACTCTTCACCGGTACTCTTCATACGAAAGAAGGACGAAATATGGCAAATGTGCATTGATTACCGAACCCTTAACGGCATAACCGTCAAGGACAAATACCCTATTCCAATAGCAGATGAATTGCTAGATGAAAGGGAGCACAAATCTTCACAAAGTTGGACCTTCGATCCGGGTATCATCAAATATGAGTGTGCAAAGAAGATATACCAAAAACTGCCTTTCGAACACACAACGGCCACCACGAATTTTTGCTTTCTTCATAAGAAGGTAGAATATCTTGGGCATATCATATCAAAGAAAAGTGTGGCAATGGACCCCCCTAAAATTGGAGCAATGCAGAATTGGCCGACCTCAAGGAACATAAAATTGCTACGTGGCTTTCTCGGTTTAATAGGCTACAATCATAAGTTCTTGAAAAACTATAGAAAGATCAGTGTACCAATTACTTTCTTGCTGAAAAAAGATACTTTCTAATGGTCAAACAAATCCACCACTGCCTTTAACGAACATAAAGCCGTAGTGATAACAATGCTCGACATCGGCAAGACTTTAGTTATTGAAGTAGATGCCTTCGGAGTCAGAATTGGTGTTGTACTGATAAAAGATGGCTGCCCCTACGCTTATACTAGTAAGGCATTATCTCCTTCCAATCTCAAAATGACTATTTATGACAAGGAGATGCTTGTGATTGTGCATGTGGTGGCCAAATGGAGATCGTACTTGATCGGGCGATGTTTTAAATCAAAATCGACCATAAAAGCCTAAAATATTTCTTGGAGCAAAAGATATCTACCCCTAAGTAGCAAAAATGGATAACAAAGCTTCTTGGATATGATTATAAAATAACTTACAAAAAGGGGAAAGAGAATATTGTCGCAGATGTGCTTTAACGGCTACCCAAGCAAGCTGAATTTTCGACCATTTCACTTTCGACCTGTGACTTTCTTAAGGATATTAAGAGGGAATGGTAGGAAGATCTAGAGACTAGTAAGATTATAAAAAATTGGAGGAAGCACTAAACTCCGTGGCTCATTACAATTGGGACTCAAAAGAATTACGCTATAAGGGACGCATTGTGCTTATGCCAAATTCTACTTGCATCTTCACGAGCAGATTTTAGACAGAGTTATTCCATATGCAGGGTGCTAAATTGAAAAGGAGTATAGTGTATCACCCATAAACAAAAGTGATAAACAGGTGCTTGGAGACAGCCTAAAGCCACCCACTAAATATGACTACCCAAGGAGAACTCCAAACCCAATTGAGTGTCATTATTGATCGACGGATCGTGACTCAATGACAATGACTCATTACTGAAGTGCTAATATAATGGGCGAACTTATCAGTAGAAGGTGCTACTTAGGAGAACTATGACGACTTGAAGATCAAATTCCCAAAATTCATGGATTGTCAGCCTCGAGGACAAGGCTGATTTGAAGAGGGTGGGTCTATTAGGACTCTAGCTAGGAGAGTCCTAATTGATAGGGGCATTCATGTAAAACCTACCTAAGCCAACCCTTATCTATTAAAGAGGTGAAGAGGTCGGCTAGGGTTGGAGGTTATTTCTTAAAGAAGAATTAGGAGTTGTAAAGGAATAGGAGTCTTACGTAGGAGTCCTATTAGGAGTCTTAAGTAGGAGTCTATTAGGAGTCTTGAGTAGAAGTCTTAATTGAGTAGGAGTCTTGAGTAGGAGTCTAGGAGTCTTGAGTAGGAGTCTTGAGTAGGAGTCTTGAGTAGGAGTCTTGAGTAGGAGTCTTGAGTAGGAGTCTTGAGTAGGAGTCTTGAGTAGGAGTCTTGAGTAGGAGTCTTGAGTAGGAGTCTTGAGTAGGAGTCTTGAGTAGGAGTCTTGAGTAGGAGTCTTGAGTAGGAGTCTTGAGTAGGAGTCTTGAGTAGGAGTCTTGAGTAGGAGTCTTGAGTAGGAGTCTTGAGTAGGAGTCTTGAGTAGGAGTCTTGAGTAGGAGTCTTGAGTAGGAGTCTTGAGTAGGAGTCTTGAGTAGAAGTCTTGAGTAGGAGTCTTGAGTAGGAGTCTTGAGTAGGAGTCTTGAGTAGGAGTCTTGAGTAGGAGTCTTGAGTAGGAGTCTTGAGTAGGAGTCTTGAGTAGGAGTCTTGAGTAGGAGTCTTGAGTAGGAGTCTTGAGTAGGAGTCTTGAGTAGGAGTCTTGAGTAGGAGTCTTGAGTAGGAGTCTTGAGTAGGAGTCTTGAGTAGGAGTCTTGAGTAGGAGTCTTGAGTAGGAGTCTTGAGTAGGAGTCTTGAGTAGGAGTCTTGAGTAGGAGTCTTGAGTAGGAGTCTTGAGTAGGAGTCTTGAGTAGGAGTCTTGAGTAGGAGTCTTGAGTAGGAGTCTTGAGTAGGAGTCTTGAGTAGAAGTCTTAATTGAGTAGGAGTCTTGAGTAGGAGTCTTGAGTAGGAGTCTTGAGTAGGAGTCTTGAGTAGGAGTCTTGAGTAGGAGTCTTGAGTAGGAGTCTTGAGTAGGAGTCTTGAGTAGGAGTCTTGAGTAGGAGTCTTGAGTAGGAGTCTTGAGTAGGAGTCTT
>CM017196.1:23964434-24074434 GCA_004837865.1 Musa balbisiana | reverse complement strand
AGTTAGTAGTGTCTACACCATATGAGATATGGAAAGGAAAGAAGCCTGATCTTAAGGTTGTTAAGATTTGGGGTTGCCCTGCCTACGTTAAAAGATAACCCCGATAAGTTGGAATCGAGGATAGAGCGGTACAAGTTCGTGGGATACCCCAAGGAAACTTATGGGTATTATTTCTATCATCTTGAGGACTAAAAGGTCTTTGTAGCCAAGAGAGCAGTGTTCCTTGAGAAGGAACACATTCTTGGTGGAGACAGTGGGAGCATGATAGAGTTGAGCGAGGTTGGAGAACCTAGCTTAAGTACCACTTTACAGTCCGAGTCTGTTTAAGTACCTAATACACATGTTCCAACTTTACGTAGGTCTGGCAGAGTATCTCATCCTCTTAAGAGATATGTGGGACATATTAGAGGGGAGGATGTTGAGGATATTGATCCTCAAACCTACAAGGAAGCTATTATGAGTATAGACTCTGGGAAATGACAAGAAGCCATGAATTCTGAGATAGATTCTATGTACTCTAACAAGGTTTGGAACCTAGTTGATGCACCCGAAGGTATTGTACCCATCAGTTGCAAGTGAATCTTTAAGAAAAAGATCGGGGTAGATGGAAAGGTAGAGACCTATAAAGTAAGGATAGTGGCTAAGGGGTATCGTCAAAGGCAAGGTGTTGACTATGACGAAACCTTCTCACCCGTAGTAATACTAAAATCCATCTATATTCTATTGGCTATTGTAGCACACTATGATTATGAGATCTAGCAGATGGATGTGAAAACCGCATTCCTTGATGGGAACCTCGAGGAGGAGGTGTATATAATACAACCCATGGGATTTGTGTCCAAGGACTGCCCAGATAAGGTGTGTAGGTTGCTTAGATCCATTTATGGACTAAAGCAAGCTTCCCGAAGTTGGAACATAAGATTTGATGAGGCAATCAGATCTTATGACTTCGTTAAGAACAAAGATGAGCCTTATGTGTACAGGAAGGTAAATGGAAGTACTATCACCTTTTTGGTGCTATACGTTGATGACATCCTGATCATTGGGAATGATGTAGGAATGTTATCAACATCTTTACTATGGTAAAGACTTGGTTATCTGGACACTTCTCAATGAAAGACTTAGGGGAAGCATCCTATATCTTGGAGATTCGGATATATAAAGATAGATTCAAGAGGATGCTTGGCTTGTCCCAATCTAAGTACATAGAAACCATTGTCAAAAGGTTTGGCATGGAAAATTCCAAGAGATGTCTCATAATGATGAGACATAGGATATCGCTTTCTAGGAGTATGACCCCAAAGACTCCTAAAGAAAGGGTGAACATAGATATGATATCTTATGCCTCAGAGATAGGGTCTATCATGTATGTCATGCTATGTACTAGGCCTAATATAGCACATGCTCTGAGTGTCACGAGCAGATATCAAGCGGATCCAAGCTTGGAGCACTGGAAAGTAGTAAAGTGTATCCTTAAGTACTTGAGAATGACTAAGGATCTTTTACTTGTACGTAGAGATAGTAGCCTCAGGATTAAAGGCTACATGGACTCGAGTTTTAGTTCGATATAGATGATATCAAATCGAATTCAGGGTATATGTACACCTTGAATGGAGGAGTAGTATGCTGGAAGAGTTTCAGGTAAGATACTACTGTTGACTTGACCACAAAAACGGAGTATATTGTTGTAGTAGAGGCAGTAAAGGAGGGAGTCTGGATGAAGAAGTTCAACACAGATCTAAGAGTCGGACGAAGTAGTGAGGAGTTGATTCCTTATATTACAACAACAATAGGGCGATTACTCAAATAAGGGAACTTGGGTGTCATTAGAAGTGTTCTGAGGAGGTTCCAACTTATTAGAGAGATCATGACTAGAACATGTAGTAGTGGAAAGAGCTCCAATCCAAAGATAACATTACAGATCCACTAACAAAGCCATTGTCTCAGATTGACTTTAAGTGTCACAGGGGTCTGTGATAGAACCCTTACAGATTCTAAGCTTGGGGTTTATCTCTTTAGGGGATCGGCCTCCTTGGAACTCTATAGGGGTTCCTTCCTCTAAGTTACTGCTCAAAGGCTACAGAAAAGATTCATCTATTGCTTGTCAAAAGAGGATGAATACATGACTATTTATAGGGTTTCTAAACCCTAACTCCTAATAGGACTCCTAATCAAGACTCCTACTCAATTAAGACTTCTACTCAAGACTCCTAATAGTACTCCTACTCAAGACTCATATTCCTTTACAACTCCTAATTCTTCTTTAAGAAATAACCTCCAAACCCTAGCCGACCTCTTCACCTCTTTAGTAAGGGTCGGCTTAGGTAGGTTTTACATGAATGCCCCTATCAATTAGGACTCTCCTAGCTAGAGTCCTAACAGACCCACTCTCTTCAAATCAGCCTTGTCCTCGAAGCTGACGATTCATGAATTTTGGGAATTTGATCTTCAAGTCGTCATAGTTCTCCCAAGTGGCATCTTCTGTTGGTAGGTTCACCCACTATATTAGCACTTCAGTAGTGGGTCATCGTCGTCGAGTCATGATCCGTTGATCAATAATGACACTTGGCTAGGTCTGGAGTTCTCCTTGAGTAGTCATATTTGGTGGGTGGCTTTGGGCTATCTCCAAGCACCTATTTACAACTTTCGTCTGGCTGTCGATTTGTAGGTGATATGCTATACTCCTTTTCAATTTAGTACCCTATATATGGAATAACTTTGTCCAAAATCTGCTCGTGAATATGCAAGTAGAATT
The DNA here is from genome assembly GCA_004837865.1 of Musa balbisiana. Classification (NCBI taxonomy): domain Eukaryota; kingdom Viridiplantae; phylum Streptophyta; class Magnoliopsida; order Zingiberales; family Musaceae; genus Musa; species Musa balbisiana. Next base: position 24,071,679 of record CM017196.1, on the reverse strand, counting down.
TGTCATAAGCACAATACGTCCTTTATAGTGTAATTCTTTTGAGTCCCAATTGTAGTGAGCCATGGAACTTGATGCTTCTTCCAATTTTTTTATGAACTTACTGGTCTTTGGATCTTCTTGCCATTCTATCTTAATATCCTCAAGGAAGTCACTAGTCGAAAGCCAAACGGTCAAAAGTTTAGCTTGCTCGGCTAATTGCGAAAGCGCATCTGCAACAACATTCTCTTTTCCCTTGTTGTAAGTTATTTCATAATCAAATCTAAGAAGTTTTGTTACCTATTTTTGCTGCTCGAGGGATGATATCTTTTTCTCCAAAAAGTACTTGAGGCTTTTATAGTCGATTTTAATTTGAAATCATCGACCGATCAAGTAGGGTCTCTACCTCGTTGCTGCGTGCATAATGGCGAGCATCTCCTTATCATATGTTGACATGTTTTGATAGGAGGGAGACAATGTCTTACTATTGTATGCGAGTGGTCGACCATCTTGCATGAGAATGGCTCCAATTCTGACTCCAGATGCGTCGACCTCAATAATGAAGAGTCGGCTGAAATTTGGTAGTGCTAGCACCGGCGTCGTCATCATGGCTACCTTAAGTTTGTCGAAGGTAGCGGAGGCTCTGTCCGACCATTGGAAGACATCTTTTTTCAATAAGGAAGTAAGTGGTGCACTGATCTTTCTATAGTTTTTCACGAACTTGCGGTAGTAGCCTATTAAACCCAGAAAGCCATGTAGTAATTTTATGTTCCTCGAGGTCGGCCAATTCTGCATTGCTCCAATTTTGAAGGGGTCCACTACCACACCTTCCTCTGATATGATATGCCCAAGATATTCTACCTTCTAGTGAAGAAATCAAAAATTCATAGTGGTCGTTGTGTATTCGAAAGGCGGTTTTCGATATGTCTTCTTTGCACACTCATATTTGATGATACTCGGATCGAAGGTCCAGTTTTGTAAAGATTTATGCTCCCTTTCATCTAACAATTCATCTGCTATTGGAATAGGATATTTTTCCTTGACGGTTATGTCGTTGAGGGTTCAGTAATCAATACATATTCACCATGTTTCGTCATTCTTTCGTACGAAGAGCACCGGTGAAGAGTAGGGGTTGCAACTTGGCCGAATAACTCCTATTTCGGACATCTCTTTTATAATCCTTTCTATTTCATCCTTCTGCAGATATGAATGTTGATATAGCCAAGTGTTTGCAGGAGGTTTGCCCAGAAGAATCAGTATATCATGATCATGCCGACGGGCAAGAGGTAGGTTGTGCGATTCGTCAAATATATCTGAAAATTCAGCAAGCAAAGGAAGTAGATTTGGATCTTCAAATTCTATTGGCTCTCCCTTAGTTTGCTACTCAAGTTGTACCAAAATGTCGCTGCATGCTTTATGCAAAACCTTCTCCATTTGTTGTGTGCAAATCGTCATTACGTCGCCCCCACGTTTCCCGTGTAGAATCACCCGTTTCCCTTTACTGTAAAATCTCAAAATTAGTTTCATAAAATTTCTGGAAACATCACCTAATGTCATCAACCATTCAATTCTGAGCATGACCTCATGATCATCAAGAGGGAGGAGGAAGAAATCTGTAATTATCTCTTGTTCCTGTAGTAATAGTTTCTCCCACGGGCGCTTATGATCACACTTCAAAATTCATCAGTCGGTGAACTTGACATCAAACCTACTATAATACTCGATAGGTAAGGCTATCCGGATAGCAACTTTACTATCTAGGAAGTTATTAGTGCTGCCCGTATCGATGAGAATAGTGATCGATTGTTGTTGGAGAAGGCCTTCAACTTTCATCGTTTGCGGGTTTGAGTAGCCGACTAGTGCATGTACCGTAACTTCGGTCGGTTGTGGCTCTTCTTTTGCATCTTCTTCTTCATTATCAAGGCTCTCTTCTAGATATTCAATGACCTCTTCTTTTACTAGTTCAATCATAAGAAGTCTCTCTTTTCTACAGCGATGCTCGCGGCTCCACGGCTCGTCGTGGTGCCAACATAACTCCTTCGTAGATCGCTCCCAAAGCTCTTCTCTTGTCATCATTTTTGGTGCAAGGACTTGATTGATAGTAGGGAGGGTGAGGGCTTCTGCATTGCAGGTCAAGAAGCAATCCTAGTCCTCTGGGCTTCATGATTCAATCACTCCTCTTGATGTCGTGCGAAAGAGATGGCTGCCATAAGCGTATACGGTTGTCGTGCTTTAACTTCTCCCCGGATCTCCGGCTTTAAGCCCTCAATGAAGGTCTCTAATAGCTATTTTTGAGACCAATGATGAGTTTGGTTAGATAACCTTTCAAACCTGATTTGGTACTCCTGAATGGCAGAGGTTTGTCGGATCTTTGCTAGTTGTTCGTCAATGTTCTCATAATTGGTTGGTCCGAAGCGGATCGATAGTCCTTCTTTGAATTATCGCTATGAGAGGACTCCATGAGTATATTTAAACCAGTCAAACTACTGTATGGCATCCCCTTCAAGATGTATAGCTGGAATTTCCACCATAGATGGATCCGCAATTTTATGATACCAAAAATATCGCTATGCGCGCGAGATCCAACCAATCGGGTCTCCTTCTTCCCATCTAGGGAAGTCCACCCTCATGCGTGGATAGTTGGGGTCAGTCATAAAGCCTCCCCTCTCTTGAAAGTCATCTCTTCAAGCTTGGTGCGATTGGTTAGAGCTCTCTCCTTGATGTGATTTCTTCATGCTTGATGGTCGGCCCAAACTGAGTTCGGTAAGAGAATCCGAATCTTATCCTCCATTCGTTCCTCCAAGGCTTCGAATTTAGCATTGATTGCCTCCTTAGATGCCATAGTATATGCCTCTAAATCTGTGATGTTAAGATCTCTCTTTTGTTGTCGGGTTAAAGGCAAGTATAGGTTGAGAGAAGTGATGGTCGAAAGGGTTAGTGGATTGGTCGATATAGGCTGCGGTTTATGCTTGTTTTGTGGCTATTTTGGGTGAAGTTTGAGGGTGTGGTTTGGTGGAGTTTTAGGGCTATGGATGAATGTTTTAGATCTATGGTAGATGGCAGCAAAGGTTTGATAGAAATCAGTGGAAATTTGCTACAGAATTGTGTTATTTTGTAAAAGCAGAATTGTCGTCGAAGAAACAATGGTTTCTCAATGAAATTTCCACCAAAAACGTAAGAGATTTAAGAAGGGAATTGAAAGCAAAATCTAGTTTATATGATAGCAAGGATGTCTAATTTAATGAAGAAAATTTCAGCAGTATAATAGCAAATAAATTGGTGCAAGTTGTGATAGCAAAATTCTCGTTGAAAAATTTTAGCGGTTTGTGATGAAAATTTGCAGCAACGCAAAATCATTTTCTGAGATAAATTCTTCAATAGATCAATCTTAGATGGAAGCCAAGATGATCTATGAAGTGTATAAGAAATTTTGTTCAAAAAGATTGCAAATAGATCGATTAAGGCAACAATATGCGGCTGAAATTTTCTACAGCATAGATTTTCAATTGTAGCAGATTGGATGTAAAAGATCAGCAGTTTATATTGAGAATTTTTTAATGAAACAAAAGAGAAATATACTGCTAGGAAGTGTCAAAGCTATCATAAAAATTTCATAGAGATTTGGACAGAAAAAATATAGTAGCAAGATCAAACAAACTGTGTTATGCAGTTGGAATTTTACAGTGCAGATTTTCAAGTATAGCAGATTAGACGTAAAAGATCAATGGTTTATATTGAGAATTTTTTGACAAATCCAAAGAGAAATCTGCTGTTAGGAAGTTTAAAGTTGTCATAAAAATTTCATAGAGACTTGGACAGAAAAAATATAGTAGTAAGATCAAACAGACTGTGCTATGCGGTTGGAATTCTGCAATGTATCTTTCATCGTAAAAATGAAAACTTTACAATGAAAAGTTTATGCAGCAATATAGGAACAATTTTTTTTTTTAGATTTTTGAATAAGGATAACTAAATTGCTGCAGTAGTTAGGTACGAAACCAAAACCTGTTGCAATTCACGGGGAGATCAAAGAATGATCCGCAATGGTGGAGATGACGGTGGAATTTGGCGACGATCTTTTAAGTAATTGTGGGAATTGCTTTGGGCGGCTGTGGAGAGATGATGGATGGCTGTGGAAGGGCAGCGAGACACCAAGAACGCTGCTCTAATACCAAATGATAGAACCCTTATAGATTCTAAGCTTGGGGTTGATCTCTTTAGGGGATCGGCCTCCTTGGAACTCTATAGGGGTTCCTTCCTCTAAGTTGCTGCTCAAAGGCTACATAAAAGATTCATCTATTGCTTGTCAAAAGAGGATGAATACATGACTATTTATAGGGTTTCTAAATCCTAACTCCTAATAGTACTTCTACTCAAGACTCTTACTCAATTAAGACTTCTACTCAAGACTCCTACTCAATTAAGACTTCTACTCAAGACTCCTAATAGTACTCCTACTCAAGACTCATATTCCTTTACAACTCCTAATTCTTCTTTAAGAAATAACCTCCAAACCCTAATCCGCCTCTTCACCTCTTTAATAAGGGTCGGCTTAGGTAGGTTTTACATGAATGCCCCTATTAATTAGGACTCTCCTAGCTAGAGTCCTAACAGTCTGATGGAGATCAAACACATAGGTGATTGGCTTTAGGTCTAGTAGGAGATTGCTAGTCATATGCTCCCAACAAGCCAATCACGTGAGTGATGGCACGTGTAACTTAACACGGAATCTTTTTGCTTATTATATTTTGGCATTTATCACTTTATATTGACTATTGCATATATGCATGTATACCTTGGATCTATGCAATGGGAATCGAATCATAATGAGATCATGATAATGAGACCGATTCACCTTTAAACACAGATCCTAAATAATCCCGGTCATAGGTTACTCGAGAGGGACTTCGAGATAACCAGACAGACTGGTGTGCTGTATACCCGTCCATATGATGAATGCACTTGGTCTCATCACTACTCGTATGGGGACACTAGAGATACAATACATGTGCTCATTGGAGAATGAGTTCACTGATTGATCTGCTTACGAAATGATGGATGGTTGATGATGCCTTATTGTCAGACAGCGATTTCATAGTCCTAGTGGTATAGTTGGTCCTTAGACTTGAGACACCAAGGATGTCATGTATGAGTGCTCCATTATTTGATACCAGACTTATAGGTTTGGAAGTCCCAGATCTAGTACAGTCGGTCATTGGAAATGACAATAAACCTTACGAGAGCTATTAAGTATCGATAGAGGATCATCTACTCTTGGTGTCATGAAAGGAATATATCATGTGTTCTTGCTCATATAAATCCTTAGTCAAGGTCATTCAGATTAAGAGAGAAAGAGTTCTTTGGGAGAATCCGATTAGAGCGAGACTTGAGTAGAAACTATATGGGTCTGACAGCACCATACCCGATATACGGTCTCTAGGATATTAGAAAGATGAGTAACTATAAGTACACAGTAACTAAGGATAGATAGCTCCAATGGACTGGATTCCCCTGTATCGTCTGGGGACTACGGCGTAGTGGCCTAGTACGTCTGTAGTCGATGAGTCGAGTGAATTATTATGGAGATAATAATTCACTGAGCCAGAAGGAGTTCTAATAGGTATGACTCATGGCCAGGTCGATATTGAGCCTAGACGGTCACGCACATATTGTAGGCATTGCGATGAGTAGAGATTCAGATATGAGATATCTGTTGGAGCCCCTATCTTATTGGATATCTAATAAGCCCTTGAATTATTGGATCCTATGGATGAGATCCAATAAGAGTCGATAAGAGATTATTGGATGAGATCTACTAATCTAAGAGGCTTGGGTAATTAGATGCAGATATAATACCCAATAAGGGAGGATCCATTAAGGTTTGATAGGGGACCTCTATAAATAGGAGGGATTTAGTGGTTCATAGGCTAGAGCCTTTGCTTGCCTCTCCTATTCTCCTCCCCCTCTCCACCTCAAAGCAGGCCTAGATTTTTTAGGAGCGTCGTAACAACCCTGCTATGTGGATCATCGCTAGAGAGGAGGACGCTTGACCTCCTTCAACCTCTCCTAGAGATTTGAGGGGAAACTATTGAATCTTGGATTTTGATGATGAAATCAATTGGTAAAATATTTAATCTAATCCTTTGCTGATAAAAGTATGCAGGATTAACTACAATGGCAGTAAGATATAAAGCAGGTGTTGTGTCGGAGTCAAGATCGAGATCATGTTGGGAGTTCGAGAGTTCGACGGAAGTCCAAACGTTCATCGAAAGTTCTTTGAGAACCAACCGAGAAGTACAAAAGCTTGCCATAGAAGCTCATCGGAACTCGCCAAGAAGATCGTTGCAAAGTCCAGGAGCTTGTCGGGAGTCCACCAGAGCATTGCCGAGAGTTTGTCGAATGATCGCCGGAAGTATACCGGATGCTCGCCGAAAGAGCAATTGATGCTCTAGAACAAGAAGTGTAGTAATCATGTCTTAAATATCATAGTTAGAGTGTAAATTAAGTTAGAATTGGGAGGTAATCTCACTAACTTAATTAGGGGCCAATTGGGCCCTAAGTTGGGTCGGTTTAGGCCGGATTCAAGGCCCAACTAGGACCTTGAAAAGTTGGCCGGCGGTGGCACCGCTTGGAAAGTAGTGCCCTCCCAAGAATTTTAGGTGGTGGTACCACCCATAATTATTGCTGCCAGTGGTGGTACCACTCTTGTCAAGCGGTGGTACCGCTAGAGCTCGGTCTCCGAGCTTTGTCAAGCGTTGGTACCGCCCAATGTCAGGTGCCAAGCGATGGTACCGCTAGGGCCCCCAAAATCCAAGATTAAACACTTTTTTGCTCCATTTTTAAAGTCGTTGGTGCTTATAAAAATCCCACCCTTTCCTGCATGCAAGGGCACAAAACGTATTGGCATAATCTTGAGTTCTTGAGCCTTAAAGTGTTGTAAAAGTTAGAGTTCTCCTCCTTCATCTCTGAGCTTTGTAACCATCCAAGAAAGAGGAGTGAGACTTGTAAGGGTTGTCTCCTAAACCTGGTAAAAGGAGAAAAGCTGTAAAAGGTGATTGGCCTTCGCCTATTGAAGGAAGGCCTTTAGTGGATGTCGGAGACCTCGTCGGAGGAGGTATCCGAAAGTGGATGTAGGTCCCGTTAACCGAACCACTCTAAATCTGGTTTGCATTTCCTTTTGAGCAATTTTCTTTTACTGCAAATCATTTCATAGCAAAGTGCTTATTCTCCTCATCTTGCTTTCACTATACTTATGCTCTCTTAAGTCTTAAAGTTACTATCTTTCTAAATCGATTTCCTTCGAATGTACAAAATATTTTTTGAAATCGTAAAAGTTTTCCGCTGCACTAATTCACCCCCCCTCTTAGTGCCGCTCTTGATCCTAACAATTAGTATCAGAGCTCGGTATACTCTTATCTGGTTTTAAACCCAAGAGAGATGGCATTCACTGGCAATCTAGAGAGTCATTCAATTATACTTTTGCCCATGTTCAATGGGACGGATTATACGTATTGGAAGACTAGAATGAGGATCTTCCTAATTTCAATGGATTTTGAGCTTTGAAACATTGTCGAGAACGGTTTTCAAAAGTCTTCTCTTCCAATGAATGATTGGAATGAGTTGGAGAAGAAGACTTTCACTTTAAATGCCAAGGCTATGAATGCCTTGTTTTGTGCATTAGATAAAAATGAGTTTAATCGAGTGTCAATTTGTGAAATGGCTTTTGATATTTGGCACACACTCGAAGTGACTCATGAAGGCACTAGTAGAGTGAAGGAGTCAAAAATTAATCTTTTAGTTCATTCTTATGAGTTATTTCGAATAAAACCATGTGAGACCATTGGAGACATGTACACCCGATTTATGGATGTTGTCAATAGTCTAAAAGGACTTGGTAAAAGCTTCTCGGATTTTGAACTTGTTAATAAAAGTTTTAAGATTCCTTCCAAAGAGTTGGGACCCTAAAGTAATGGCTATTCAAGAGGCCAAAGATCTAAATAATTTTTCTCTTAAAGAACTAATTAGGTCACTAAGACCTATGAAATGACATGTAAAGCTCATGAAGAGCTTAAAGACACCCTTCCAAAGAACAGGAAGGATATGGCATTACGAACACAAGAAGACCACTTGAGAGAAAACTCAACTGATGAGGACATTGATGATGACTTAGCACTTTAACAAGGAAATTCAAAAATTCATTAAAAGGAATAAATTTAAAAATGATATTCAAAATAAATTTGAACCCAAGAAAGATCAAGTAATATGCTACGAATGCAAGAAGCCGGGACACTACAAGAGTGAATGTCCCCAAGCCAAGAATAGGACACCAAAGAAGAAGGCGCTCAAAGCTACATGGGATGACTCAAGTGCTTTCCAAAGAAGAGGAGCCAACCAACACAAGCCAAGATAGGACACCAAAGAAGAAGGCGCTCAAAGCTACATGGGATGACTCAAGTGCTTCCAAGAAGAGGAGCCAACCAACACCGAGCAAGTTGCTCACTATGCGCTGATGGCCATTGGAGATGAGGTAACAAGTTCATTAGATGCAAATTTATCATTTGGTGAACTATTAAATGCTTTTCATGATTTATTTGATGAATACAAAATAATTAATAAAAAATATAAATTGTTAAAAAGGAGCATGATTCTCTTATTAGTGATTTCGATAATTTAAAAATTGGAGCATAATGATAGTTTAATTCCATGTACGAAATGCCATGAAGTAGAAACACTTAGAAAGGAAAACTTGCTACTCAAGGATACCTTAGAAAAATTTGAGGTTGGTAGCAAGTCCTTGAACATGATCCTTGCCAATAAGGGTCACGTTCATAAAAGAAGTGGAAATGGATTTGTGAGTAACTCTCACCAAAATCCAACCATTTTTGTTAAAGGCCATATCTTGCATATTTCACCCCAAAACAAATGCAATTTTTGTTGCAAACTTGGACATATAGCTTATCATTATCCATTTAAAAAATATAGTCCACACAAATTGATTTGGATTCCTAAAGAAATCATAAAGAATTCCATGCAAAATGATAAGTTACGCCGATCGATTTTTGAGGCACCCAAAGTCAAATGGGTACCTAAAAATTATCCTCTTTTGTAGAAATGTATAACATCACAAGCTAGGAGCAAGAGATAGTACCTCGATAGTGGATGCTCAAGGCATATGACCGGAGATCCATCTCAATTCTCTAAGCTCACTAGCCTAGATGAAGGATATGTCACCTTCGGAGACAACAACAAGGGTAAAATCATTGGCGAAAGAACTATAGGTAATACATCCAACTTTTTATTGAAGATGTGTCGTTAGTTGATGGTTTACAGCATAACCTCTTGAGCATTAGTCAATTGTGTGATAAAGGATATATTGTTAGATTTGAATCTAATGCTTGTATTATAGAAAAACTACATAGAATCACATCTATGATTGCTCTAAAACAGAATATTGTATACACTATCGACATTAATGATCTTTATAATGAAATATGTTTTTCAGTTTTAAATGACGATACTTGGCTTTGGCATAGGAGATTAGGTCATGCTAGCATGAAACTAATCTCTCAAATATCATCTAAAGAACTTATAAGAGGAATTCCTCATATCAAGTTCGTCAAAGATAATGTATATGATGCATGTCAATTAGGAAAACAAATAAAAGGTAGCTTCAAACCTAAGAACCAAATAAGCACCTCTAGACCTTTGCAATTAATCCATATGGACTTGTTCGGACCAATTGCTATATCAAGCCTAGGAGGTAACAAATACGCATTTGTTATCATGGATAATTATAGTAAATACACATGGACTTATTTTTTGGCACACAAAAGTGAATGCTTTACGTATTTATCAAAGTTTTGTAAACTTGTTCAAAATAAAAAGGGTTTTATGATTTCGTCAATTCGAAGTGATCACGGTGGTGAATTTTAAAACCATGATTTCCAAGAATTTTATGAATCTAATAGATACAACCACAACTTCTCTACTCCAAGAAATCCTCAACAAAATGGAGTAGTATAAAGAAAGAATAAAAATTTACAAGAAATGGCAAGAATCATGTTGAATGAACATAGCCTACCCAAATATTTTTCGGCCGAAGCTGTAAACAGGACATGCTATGTCATGAATAGAGTTCTAGTAAGACCCTTACTCACCAAAACTCTATTGAATCTCGGATTTTGATGATGAAACTAATTGATTGTGTTTAGATGTTTAACTGCATTTTGAGTGATGCAAGTCTACTCGATCAAGATTAGACAGTTGACGCAAAAGGAATTGACGTTGCGCTGGAGGAGATCACGTTAGGATATTGGACGGTAGGACGCTTCGGACGTCGGGCATCGGGCCAAGGAGAGCAGAATTGCACCAAGGATATCAGGGTTGCGGAGGTCAACCGCCGATTGGGCAACAAGCCGCAAGAGAGAACGATGCGCTGAAGAATCGGATGAAGCGCCAACCAATGACGTGCCGGGCAACAGAATGTCAATTCGCGTTGTAATAATTGTCTAAATCGGAGTAGAGTTTTGGCTTGTGTGTGCAGGATTAACTACGATAACGATGAAGACATAAAGCGAAACAAAGTGCCGGAGTCAAGCGCGAAGGATTCGTTGGGAGTTCGAGAGTTCGACGGAAGTCTGAAGGTTCATCGGGAATGCTGTCGGAACTAGCCGAGAATGAGTAGGGAGCTTGCTGAAGGGTTTTTCGGAAGCTCGCCAAAAGGTTCGTCGGAAGTTCACGGAGCTCACCGAGAAAGATCGGAGCTTGCCGAAGAAGCTCGTCGGAACTCGCCGAGATCAAACCGTGAAGTCTAGGAGCTTGCCGGGAGTCCGCAGAATGGTTTCCGAGAGTTTATCGGAAGACCGCCGGAAGTTCGCCGAAAGCTCGCCGGAAGAAGTCTTGACTTATGGACTTTGTAATAGCTTAGAAAATGTCTTTAAATTTGTAGTTAGCACATTAATTAGGGCTAGGATTAGGTGTTAATCCTATGACCCAAGTAGGGGCCAATTCGGCCCAAGTTCGGACTGGTTTGGGCCAATTTTGGAGCCCAACCAGTGAGCTGAAATAGTGTAGGCGGTGGCACCGCCTAGACTAGGCGGTGGCTCCGCCCAGAGGCCGAGAGCTGGGCGGTGGCACCACCTGGGCTGGGCGGTTGCACCGCCCAGCACCCGAGAGCTGGGCGGTGGCACCGCCAGCATCGGGAACATAAGAGAATTCAAATTTTTGGAGCCCAAATTTGAATCCTCTTGAGGCCTATAAATACCCCTCAATTCTCAGCAGAGAGAACAACTTTTTGAGCAGCAAGTGATTGAGAGAAAGGTCTTAGAAAAGTCTTAGCAATCCTTGGTTTTCAATTTGCTAGTGTTCACCTCCTTCTTTCTTGAAAATCTGTAAGAGTGTGAACTGCTTGTAAAGAGTTGTAAGAGGGGTATTTACCCTTCCATTTCAAGAGATTTGCTAGTGGAAGGTGGGAGCCTCGTCGAAGAGGGGCCTCGCAAGTGGATGTAGGTCATTTGACCGAACCACTTTAAAAACGGCGTAATCTCTGGTTTGCATTTCATTGTTGCTATTCACATTACTGCAAACTTTCTTACTTGATTTATTTACTCATTACCTTAGCTGCTCTACTATACGAATACGCTTTCAAGTTCAATTTTTACCGTACGAAAGATTTATCAAAACCGACGTTTTAATCCGCTGCACTAATTCACCCCCCCCCCTCTTAGTGCTCTTGATCCTAACAATTGGTATCAGAGCCCGGTATTTCTCAGTTTGGATTTACACCCGAGAGAAATGGCTCTTCATGGCTTTCAAGAGGGCTTTTCGGTTTTTCGTCCACCGTTGTTTAACGGATTGGACTACACTTATTGGAAAACTCGAATGAGAGTTTTCTTGATTTCTATGAATTTGGATTTATGGAATATTGTTGAAAACGGTTTTCAACTTCCCTCTAAACCGATGAACGAATGGTCGGATTTGGAGAAGAAGTATTTTTCTTTAAATGCAAAGGCTATGAATGCCTTATTTTGCGCTTTGGACAAAAATGAGGTCAATCAGATTTCTATGTGCGAAACGGCTTTTGATATTTGGCGAACACTTGAAATCACACACGAGGGAACTAGTAGAGTCAAAGACTCGAAAGTTAATATTTTATTGCATGATTTTGAGCTTTTTCGAATGCAACCAAGCGAGACTATAGGCGACATGTACACCCGTTTCACGGATGTCGTCAATAATCTAAGAGTTCTTGGTAAATCTTTTTCGAATTTTGATCTCGTAAGTAAGATCTTAAGATCCCTTCCAAAAAGGTGGGATCCTAAAATAACTGCAATACAAGAGACAAAATTTAAATGATTTTCCATTAGAAGAATTAATCGGGTCACTAATGACCTATGAAATGACACTTTTGGAACATTTTGAACCCGATGAGCACTTGAACTACCTTCCAAAGAATAGGAAGGATTTGGAACTCCGGACAAATGAATACCACTTGAGCGATGACTCAAGTGATGAGGACAATGATGAACTTGAACTTCAAACACTAAATCTTAATAAGTTCATTAAACAAAAATCTAAAATAAACAATGAACTTGAACGGAGGATGAGGCCAAAGAAGAGGAAGGCAACCAAGGATGAAACAAGAACTTCCAAAGGTGAAACGACGAATTGGGCTTTGACGGGCTTCGACTACAAGTAAGTAACTTAACTCTCTTAAATTATTTTGAAATTACGTGATGCTTTTTATGATGCATTTTCCTCTTTTATTTAGTTTAGAATTAATTTTCTTGAAAATTGCATGTCTAATAATTTAATAATGAAAATGCAAAAATTAGGAATCATGCTTATGATTCTAGTAATTTTTAAAAATAATCATGAAAATTGCATGTTTTTGATAAACAAAATGATTTTGATTAAAAATGCCTTATGAAATTATGCTATATGTGGTTAAGAAGTAATAATGTGTATCATATTGATTTCCATTGTTATTTCTTGATTTTGATTAAATGAAATCATGTTTGATTTGAAGTAATGCATAATGATGTAATGAAAATATTAAATGTTTTGATACCATGATTGACGATTTTATGCATGAGATTTTAAAGTTATACATGATAATTTTTGTGATTTATGAATTATTGATATTTGCCGTAATGAAAGCTCTTTTTTGGTTTAAATGATGATAAATGTTTTTTCAAGAAGAAATAGTGTGTATTTTGATGATTTCCAATTTTGATTGAAACCATGCTTGATGTCTTAATGAAAATATAAAGAAGTTTGATATCATGCTTAATGATGATGTATGGATTTTGTATCAAAAACTAAGCTTGAAAAGTTGGATTCACCTAAAAAGAAAAATACATGACTACAACAAACAAAATGATCTTGATGGAAAATATTTTATGAAATCAATTTCGTTGATGCATAATGATGTAATTATGTAATGAAAATATTAAATATTTTGAAACTATGTCTTGATGTCATGCATAATGATCATGCTTAATAGATTTCGAAATTATGCATGATGATTCTTGAGACTTATGGATTATCGATTTTTACGGTAATGAAATTGGATTTTTCGGTTTTTGAACATTGATGCATATTTTTTATTTGGCATAAATGAAATAAATCACATGAATAGAAACACTTTAAAAGGAAAATATATTATCATGGGAATTAAAATCATGAATCTATTTGTATCACTTTTGTGAATCTCTTGAAAATGATCTTGATTTGATGATTTAAATTTAAATGAGCTTTATCTTGATTTCTCAAAATTTGTAAATTGAGATTTCTTATGCTTAAGTCAAGATTTTATATGCTTGAATTGAATTTTTTTTTCTCCTAAGGTTCTTTTACTAAAGAGAATATCTTTTTTGAAATTCATGACTTAAAATTTCTTTTGAATATCTTTTATTATTTGATCTCCTAAAATTTTCTTTTGATTATTTAAGAGGAGGTTTTTCAAAAGAAATCATGCCTTTTGGTATATACATATTCTAATCCTTCATGATATGATTTTTATGCAATTGCTTGTATTCATGAAAATATTCATCTCATCACCCAATTAATTCTTCTTGATATTCCTAATGTGATGAATGAAATTATGCATGAAATACAAATGAGAAGTTAATTATCATGCATGATAGGATGTAATGAATATTGACATTTAGATACTATCATTTGAAAAAGTTATGATCATACATGGCAAGATGCAATTTGACAGATTAATACCATGATGATTTGAAATGTTTATGATTTGAAATGATGCACATGCTTTTTATTATGATGATGTATGTGATGTATTGCATATGCTGTGTATCATGAATACTTTATTATCATACATGAAAATAGTGATAAATATTTTGAAAATAAATGTTTGAATCATGTTAGATGATTTTATATTTTGTGCATGATGAGTTATAGTGATGATTGAAACAATGATTGAAATAATATGAATGATGAAACATGAGATTGTCTATAATGCAAATTTATTGATCTCATGATGTGTAGACTGAAATAATGATTGGAATATTGATGTAATTATAAATGATGATTTGATAATATGCATGAAATACTCTTGATATTATTTTGATGCATATAAATAAAAAGGTTTGATCATGCATGGTAGGATATAATTTGACAAGTTGATACCATCATGATATGAAACATTTATGATTTACAATGATGCATGCAATACTTGTGTTTTCTAATTATGATGTGATGTATTGCATATGATGTAAATCATGATTTAAAATACTATGAGTTGTTGCTAAAATGATGTATTAGAAATGTTGATTTAATGTTTTGTGTCATGAATGCTCTAAATGATGAATGTTTGGTATCATGATCAAAATGTTTATAAATAGTTAAAAATTTTAGTATCATGTATGATATCCTCATAATGTTGATCGATTTATTCAATATCGTGCATGAATGAAATATAAGGTTTTTGAAAATGTGCATATTCTAATTTGAAAATTTAATGATGCACAAATAAGATTGATACTTATCTTTGTCATAATTGATGTAAAGGGTCTTCCCTTCTTTTTGACAATGACAAAGGGGGAGATAGCTAATTTGCACAAGTCAAGAAGATGCAAAAACTTGATTGCTAGCTTGCCTATCTTAAGCAGCAAAGATTGCTAACTTGCTTATTTCAAGAAGCAAAAGTTGTCTTCTTGAACATCACTATCTTGCCTATCTCAATAAGCAAAATATGCTAACGTGCACATCTAGCAAACTTGTATGTTATAGAAATTGCTATCATACTACCTTGCATATCTATGATGATAGCAAAATTGCATAATGATAAAACTAGGAGATTATGTTAATTATGCAATGTGTTGAACTTGGATATTTCAAAAACTTGTAAATTGCAATAGGAAGCAAGAATCATGGGCTTACACAAGAAAGCTATCTTACATTTGCTTTCGAAATTTTTGCTAGCTTGTATGTAGCAAAACTTGCATATCGTAAAAATTGCTAGCTTGTAGTCTAAAGAGAAGCAAACAGTTGCTGTCTCAAGAAAAGCAAACATGCTAAACTTGCACATCTTTAATTGCTAAATTTCATGATGATAAAATTGGATACTATGTTTATTATGCAATGATTAGAACTCATTTCTCTAAACACATAAGAGTTGGGACTTCTCCTTTTTGTTGATGACATAGGGGGAGAAGTATATTGATGACTTCATGCATTGAATCGAATATTTTATATATTTGCATGATGGTTTAAATGTTTTTCATAACATGTGATGAATGTTGCTTGGATTTGGGATAATCCAAGTGTTCTATCAAAGGCATATTGATAGGGGGAGTTTGGTTAAACTCTGGGGAGTTAAGGTTAACTCCAGTAGTCATCAATTAGTTGTCATCATGAAAAAGGGGGAGATTGTTGAATCTCGGATTTTGATGATGAAACTAATTGATTGTGTTTAGATGTTTAATTGCATTTTGAGTGATGCACGTCTACTCGATCAGGATTAGACAGTTGACGCAGAAGGAATTGACGTTGCGCCGGAGGAGATCACATTAGGATATTGGACGGTAGGACGCTTCGGATGTCGGGCATTGGGCCAAGGAGAGCAGAATTGCACCAAGGATATCGGGGTTGCGGAGGTCAACCGCCGATTGGGCAACAAGCCGCAAGAGAGAACGATGCGCTGAAGAATCGGACGAAGCGCCAACCAATGACGTGCCGGGCAACAGAATGTCAATTCGCGTTGTAATAATTGTCTAGATTGGAGTAGAGTTTTGGCTTGTGTGTGCAGGATTAACTACGATAACGATGAAGTCATAAAGCAAAACAAAGTGCCAGAGTCAAGCGCAAAGGATTCGTTGGAAGTTCGAGAGTTCGACGGAAGTCTGAAGGTTCGTCGGGAATGCTGTCGGAACTAGCCGAGAATGAGTAGGGAGCTTGCTGAAGGGTTTTTCGGAAGCTCGCCAAAAGGTTCGTCGGAAGTTCATGGAGCTCACCGAGAAAGATCGGAGCTTGCCGAAGAAGCTCGTCGGAACTCGCCAAGATCAAATCGTGAAGTCTAGGAGCTTGCCGGGAGTCCGCAGAATGGTTTCCGAGAGTTTATCGGAAGACCGCCGGAAGTTCGCCGAAAGCTCGCCGGAAGAAGTCTTGACTTATGGACTTTGTAATAGCTTAGAAAATGTCTTTAAATTTGTAGTTAGCACATTAATTAGGGCTAGGATTAGGTGTTAATCCTATGACCCAAGTAGGGGCCAATTCGGCCCAAGTTCGGACTGGTTTGGGCCAATTTTGGAGCCCAACCAGTGAGCTGAAATAGTGTAGGCGGTGGCACCGCCCAGAGGCCGAGAGCTGGGCGGTGGCACCACCTGGGCTGGGCGGTTGCACCGCCCAGCACCCGAGAGCTGGGCGGTGGCACCGCCAGCATCGGGAACATATGAGAATTCAAATTTTTGGAGCCCAAATTTGAATCCTCTTGAGGCCTATAAATACCCCTCAATTCTCAGCAGAGAGAACAACTTTTTGAGCAGCAAGTGATTGAGAGAAAGGTCTTAGAAAAGTCTTAGCAATCCTTGGTTTTCAATTTGCTAGTGTTCACCTCCTTCTTTCTTGAAAATCTATAAGAGTGTGAACTGCTTGTAAAGAGTTGTAAGAGGGGTATTTACCCTTCCATTTCAAGAGATTTGCTAGTGGAAGGTGGGAGCCTCGTCGAAGAGGGGCCTCGCAAGTGGATGTAGGTCATTTGACCGAACCACTTTAAAAACGGCGTAATCTCTGGTTTGCATTTCATTGTTGCTATTCACATTACTGCAAACTTTCTTACTTGATTTATTTACTCATTACCTTAGCTGCTCTACTATACGAATACGCTTTCAAGTTCAATTTTTACCGTACGAAAGATTTATCAAAACCGACGTTTTAATCCGCTGCACTAATTCACCCGCCCCCTCTTAGTGCTCTTGATCCTAACAAACTCCTTATGAGTTATGGAACAACAAAAAACCCAACGTTTCATACTTTAAAGTTTTCGAATGTAAATATTTTATTTTGAATGAAAAATATGCTTTCGGTAAATTTGATGCAAAATCCGATGAAGGAATTTTTCTTAGCTATTCTTTTATTTCTAAAGCATTTCATATTTTTAACAAAAGAACCTTGATTATAGAAGAATCTATTCATGTTGTTTTTAATGAAGTTTCTGAAGTTAAAAAAAATGATTTTAATGATGATATTAATTTTGATGCTTTAAATTTAAATGATTCCCCTTCACTATCTAGTAAATTGGATGCATCTTCTTCCAAACATTCTTTATCGAAGGAATGTAAATTTGTAGATGCTCATCCTAAGGAGCTAATTATAGGAGACACATCAAAAGGGGTTCAAACTCGTTCTTCTCTTAAAAATTTTTGTGCTAACGCCGCTTTTCTCTCCCAAATTAAACCTAATAGCATTGACAAGGTCATAAAAGATAATTCATGGGTCATTGCAATGCAAGAAGAGTTAAATTAATTTGAGAGAAATGAGGTATGGAAGCTTGTTCCTAGGCCAAATGACCATTTAGTTATTATTACTAAATGGGTCTTTAGAAACAAGCAAGATGAACTTGGTATGTGGTTAGAAATAAGGCTAGATTAGTAGCCAAAGGTTTCAACCAAGAAAAAGGTATCGATTATAAAGAAACCTTTACTCTTGTAGCACAATTAGAAGCCATAAGGATGCTCCTTGCCTATGCTAGTAGTAATAACTTTAAGTTGTTTCAAATGGATGTTAAAAGTGTTTTTCTTAATTGCTTTATTTCCGAAAAAGTTTATGTTAAACAACCTCCCAGATTTAAGAATGATATTCTCCCTAATCATGTGTTTAAATTGACTAAAGCTTTCTAAGGTTTAAAACAAGCCCCAAGGGCTTGGTATGAGAGACTTAGTTCATTTCTTATTGAAAATAATTTCTCTAAAGGCAAGGTCGATACTATATTGTTTATTAAAAGTTTTAAAAATAATTTTCTTATTGTTCAAATTAATGTTGATGATATCATTTTCAGTTCCACGAATGAATCTCTTTGTGAATCATTTGCTAAAAGTATGAGTCTTGAATTTGAAATGAGTTTGATGGGGGAATTAACTTTCTTTTTGGGTTTACAAATCAAACAACTAAGTAATGGCATTTTTCTTAATCAAACAAAATATGCTTTAGATTCACTAAAAAGGTTTAAGATGGATAGCTCAAAGGCTATCAATACTCCCATGAGTACCTCCACTAAGTTAGACATTGATGAAAGTGGAGAAAGCTTTGATCAAAAAGCTTATAGGGGTATAATAGGAAGTTTACTATACCTCACTGCAACTAGATCGGATATGATGTTTAATGTTGGTCTTTGTGCAAGGTTTCAATCTAATCGTAAGATATCTCTGCTTAAGGCAGTTTAGAGAATTCTTAGATATTTTAAAGGTACCACTAATATTGGATTATGGTATCCAAAATTCGAGAACTTTGAATTAATTGCATATGCTAATGCGGATTTTGCTGGATGTAGATTAGATAGAAAAAGCACATCCGGAACATGTCAGTTTTTAGGACATGCACTTGTTTCTTGGTCTTCCAAGAAATAAAACTCAGTTACACTATCTACAACCGAAGCTAAGTACATTGCAGCTAGTGCATGCTGTGCACAAGTTGTGTGGATGAAAAATACCTTAGAGGATTATAATATTCATCTTACAAAAATTTCCATAAAATGTGATAACATAAGTGCAATATGTTTAACAAAAAATCTCATTCAACACTCTAGAACAAAATATATTGATATTAGGCATCACTTTATATGAGATCATGTCAATAATAATGATGTAATCTTAGAGTTTATCGATACAAAACATCAATTAACTGATATTTTTATAAAGCCTTTAAGTGAAGAACAATTTGATTTTATTATAAGAGAATTAGGAATGTTAATTTGTCCGAATGTATAAATTTGTTAAATTTCGTTTTCGGACTTTCTTGATTCTTTGGATCACTCACTTGAATCATGAACTTATAGCATGAATTGATATGAATCATGAACTTATGATATGCATTTTACGAGTTTTGACAAGTTGATATGAATCATAAATATCTACAAGTTTTATATAAGGTTTAGATATGAATCATTGTGATGAATGGTTACGTTAATATGAATCGTGAATGTGTGGGATGCAAATTTCGATATGAATATGAATGAGTGAGCAGTGTGTGAATGAGCGAGTAGTGCTCACTGCCTGTAGGTGGTGGCACTGCCAACTATCAAGTGTTGCAAGCGATAGCACCGCCCAGCCAGCGGTTCCACCACCCGCAACCTGCCCCCTTTATAAAAACAAGTTAGAGCCAGCGGTAGAACCGACCCCAACTCATTCTCCACTCACCTAAGCAGCTCCAAACCCCCTTTGAACACCATTCTCTCCCTCTAGCTGCCCAAAAATTCCTATTTCCTACTAGTTCAAGGATCAATCTCCTACATCTTCTTGAAGATCACAACTAAGATATTCTTTAAATAGCATTGATTTCTCTATGCATTATCTACTCTTGCTCATTATCTATCTTCATAATAGCAGTCTTTATGGGTTCTAGAAGATCCTCTAGGGATAAAGGGAAGAGGAGATTAGAAGAAAATTATGACTCCCTACTCTTCGATTCTAATCAACAAGCCCTAAAATTTTCATCCATAGAGTTTAGACATGTTCATAAAGGGAAATATATTAACTTAGAGGAATTAAGTGATTTAGAACTCATTCAATGGTTTGTTAATCTAGATATTCTCATAATCCTTCAAATTAGTGAACCCATCTACCCTAGGCTTGTTAGACTATTTTACAATAATCTACATGTAGATGAAAATGAAAGGGTATCAACCTATCTTTTAGGACATCATATACCTATTATGGATGAGTTGATTTTGTTGAATCTCGAATTTTGATGATGACAACTAATTGATTATGTTTAGATGTTTAAATGCATTTTGAGTGATGCAGGTCTACTCGATCAGGATTAGACAGTTGACGCAGGAGGAATTGACGTTGCACCGGAGGAGATCACGTTAGGATATTGGATGGTAGAACACTTCGGACGTCGGGCATCGGGCCAAGGAGAGCGGAATTGCACCAAGGATATCGGGGTTGCAGAGGTCAACCGCCGATTGGGCAACAACCCGTAAGAGTGCACGATGCACTGAAGAATCGGACGAAGCGCCAACCAATGACGTGCCGGGCAACAGAATGTCAATTCGCGTTGTAATAATTGTCTAGATCGGAGTAGAGTTTTGGCTTGTATGTGTAGGATTAAATACGATAACGATGAAGACCTAAAGTGAAACAAAGTGCCGGAGTCAAGCGCGAAGGATTCGTTGGGAGTTCGAGAGTTCGACAGAAGTCTGAAGGTTCGTCGGGAATGCTGCCGGAACTAGCCGAGAATGAGTAGGGAGCTTACCGAAGGGTTTTCGGAAGCTTGCCAGAATGTATGTCGGAAGTTCGTGGAGCTCACCAAGAAAGATCATAGCTTGCCAAAGAAGCTTATCGAAACTCTCCAAGATCAAATCGTGAAGTCTATGAGCTTGCCGGGAGTCCGCAGAATGGTTTCCGAGAGTTTCTCGAAAGATCGTCGGAAGTTCGCCGGAAGAAGTCTTGACTTGTGGACTTTGTAATAGCTTAGGAAATGTCTTTAAATTTGTAGTTAGTATGTTAATTAGGGTTAGGATTAGGTGTTAATCTTATAACCCAAGTAGGGGCCAATTGGGCTCGAGTTCAGACTGGTTTGGGCCAAGTTTGGAGCCCAACCAGTGAGCTAAAATAGTGTAGGCGGTGGCACTGCCCAGGACCCAAAAGGTTGGGCGGTGGAACCGCTGGACTAGGCGGTGGCACCGCACAACACCCGGTCTGGGCGGTGGCACCGCGCAGCACCCAAGAGCAAGGCGGTGGCACCGCTGGACTGGGCGGTGGCACCGCCCAGTACACTGTCAGTGTCACAACTGACAGGCGGTGGCACCGCCAATGACAGGCGGTGGAACCACTAGCTTCGGGAACCAAAGAGAATTCAAATTTTGGAGCCCAAATTTGAATCCTCTTGAGGCCTATAAATACCCCTCTATTCTCAACTGAGATAACAACTTTTGAGGAGCAATAGATTGAGATAAAAGCCTTAGCAAAGTCTTTAGCAAGTCTTGTTTTCAATTGCTTGAGTGTTCACCTCCTTCTTTCTCATTGAAACTTTGTAAGAGTATGAACCACTTGTAAAAAGTTGTAAGAGAGGTATTTGTCCTTCCCCTTCAAAGTGATTTGCTAGTGGAAGTTGGGAGCCTCATCGAAGAAAGCTTCGCAAGTGGATGTAGGTCATTTTGACTGAACCACTTTAAAATTGGCGTGTTGTCTGGTTTGCATTTACTTATTGCTATTTACCTTACTGCAAACCTTCATATGTGCTTTACTTCCTTATTACTTTTGCTGCACACCTTTACGAACATGCTTTCAAGTTAAGCACTTCCGAGTTCGGTTTTTATCGTACAAAAAAGTTTCCAAAACCCCTCTTAGTGCCGCTTTGATCCTAACAATTGGTATCAGAGCCCGGTATTTCTCATTTCGGATTTACACCCGAGAGAAATGGCTCTTCATGGCTTTTAAGAGGGCTTTTCGGTTTTTCGTCCACCGTTGTTTAACGGATTGGACTACACTTATTGGAAAACTCGAATGAGAGTTTTCTTGATTTCTATGAATTTGGATTTATGGAATATTGTTAAAAACGGTTTTCAACTTCCTTCTAAACCGATGAACGAATGGTCGGATTTGGAGAAGAAGTATTTTTCTTTAAACGCAAAGGCTATGAATGCCTTATTTTGTGCGTTGGACAAACATGAGTTCAATCGGATTTCTACGTGCGAAACGGCTTTTGATATTTGGCGAACACTTGAAATCACGCACGAGGGAACTAGTAGAGTCAAAAACTCGAAAGTTAACATTTTATTGCATGATTTTGAGCTTTTTCGAATGCAACCAAGCGAGACTATAGGCGACATGTACACCCGTTTCACGGATGTCATCAATAATCTAAGAGTTCTTGGTAAATCTTTTTCGAATTTTGATCTCGTAAGTAAGATCTTAAGTTCCCTTCCAAAAAGGTGGGATCATAAAATAACCGCAATACAAGAGACAAAAAATTTAAATGATTTTCCATTAGAAGAATTAATCGAGTCATTAATGACCTATGAAATGACACTTTTGGAACATTTTGAACCCGATGAGCACTTGAACCACCTTCCAAAGAATAGGAAGGATTTGGAACTCCGGACAAATGAATACCACTTGAGCAATGACTCAAGTGATGAGGACAATGATGAACTTGAACTTCGAACACTAAATCTTAATAAGTTTATTAAACAAAAATCTAAAATAAACAATGAACTTGAACGGAGGAAGAGGCCAAAGAAGAGGAAGGCAACCAAGGATGAATCAAGAACTTCCAAAGGTGAAACGGCGAATTGGGCTTTGACGGGCTTCGACTACAAGGTAAGTAACTCAACTACCTTAATTTATTTTGAAATTACTTGATGTTTTCCATGATGTGTTTTCTTTTTTTATTTGAATAATTATTTTTCTTGAAAATTACATGTTTTATGTTAATGGAATAAAAAGTTAGATATAAATCTAATGATTGTAAACCTAGTGAGATTAATCTTATATATGTGCTTGAGAAGCAAGAATGTGTATTTTGATGATTTTCATATTGCTTTTCAATGAAGATGCATGGCTTTTGTATGAAAGGCTTGATATTTTTTATGTACATTATCTTTGTTTTTCAAACATGATGTATGGTTTTGACATAAGAACAAAAATTTGAGCATGCTATTATAAAATCAATCATATAAATTAAAACTAAAGAAGTTTTAGGTATCTATAAGAATCATTCAAAATTATGTTCAATGAAACCTTGCTTAATGTTGTAATGAAAATATTAAAGTTGTGATACCATGATATAATGATTTTATGTATAAAATTTTAAAGTTATACATGATGATTTTTGTGATTTATTGGTCTTGATGGTTTTATGACGAAATTCATTTTTCGATCCTAAATGTTGATGCATGTTTTTATTTGACATAAATGAAAAAGCATGCTAACATGAAATCAATCACTTAAAATGAAACACTTAAAAAAGGGGGAAAATATATTATCAATGAAATCATGAATCTATTTATGTTATGAATTTTGTGAACCTTAAAAATGATTTTGATGATTTAAATTTGAAATGGGTTTTATCAAAATCATGATCTTGATTTCTTGGAATAACATGAGATTTCCTTTGACGATCATTTTGATTATTTAAAAGGAGATTTGTCGAAATGATTCATAGAATTTTGGATTCATGAATTGATCCTTCATTTGTTTATGAGATGGTTGAATTCTTTGTACCTTTGAATTCTTTCCCTTCTCCCTTCGATTTTTAAATTTATACATGTTATATGTTGAAGATTTGAAACCATGTTTTGATATCATGCATACCCAAGAAATGTTGATTTGACAAATTGAATGAATTGAAAATGAATGATGAATTTTCTCTTGAATATTACTTGTGATATTTTTTATGAATCATTATCTTAATTTCTCGATATTTGATATATGAAATTTTATAATGAATCAAGATTTTTCTTTAATCAATCTCCTAAGATTTTCTTTTGATTATTTATGAGGAGGTTCTTCAAAAAGAAATCATGCCTTTTGGTATACACATATTCTAATCCTTCATGATATGATTTTTATGCAATTGCTTGTGTTCATGAAAATATTCATCTCATCATCCAATTAATTCTTCTTGATATTCCTAATATGATGAAATGAAATTATACATGAAATACAAATGAGAAGTTAATTATCATGCATGATAGGATGTAATGAATTTTGACATTTAGATACCATCATTTGAAAAGCTATGATCATGTTGCCAAAATAATGTATCATGAATGCTTGAATATCATGTATAATATGCTCATAATGATGATTGATTTATTTGTATCATGCATGAAAAATGAAAGGTATAGTTTTGAAATTGTGCAATTTGAAAATATGATGATGAATCTTGTGATTTACGTATTATTGATTTTTATCAAAATGAAAGTGCCTTATTGATCTTTATTGTAATAAATCTTACACTTTCGATTTTAAATGATGATATATGTTTTCACAAAAGACTTGAATACCCTCACATGAAATCAATTGTATGAAATGGAAATGAATTTTCTATCCTATTGAGATTAATGAATTTATTTTACCAATCTTGTGAATCTCATAAAAATAAACATGATGAATATTTTGAAAATAAATGAGTGTATCATACATTTGGTCTTAATGATTTTTCTTGAACATACTTTTTGAAATCATACTTGATGATGAATATCAAGATATTAAAAGGATGTTATCATGGAATCATGCTTGATGATTTGTTTTATGAAATTTACCTTTCCGTCTTAAATGTTGAGACTTGTTTTATTAAAGGTAAAGGCATGCTTATAAGAAGCAAATCACATGAATAGAAATTTATAAAAACAAAATGCGATCCTCTATCTTATTGACTTTTCAATAAATCTATGCTTGTCATGTATGAATTTATTGAATGTGGCTTTGAGGATGATTTCGGATTTCACAAATGCTTGATTCATACTTATGACATGAGACATATTTTAAATATGAATCATGTTCAAATGCTTCAATCATGTTATATCTCCCTTAATTCATGTTGTTCTCCTAGATTTATTTACCAAAGAGGAGAATCTTCCGAATGAATGAAATAATACAAATGAATCACTTATGCTTCAATCATGTTATATCTTTTTGAAATATCTTTTTAATGTGATGTTGATAATTTGAGATGCCTATTGGAATTCATGACATGAGATAATTGAATCCTTGACTTACTCTTTATATGGCTTGAGAATAGATGGTTAAAATCTTACTTGATGAGTTGTTTTATAAGATTTTGCCTTTATGTCTTAAATTTTCATGCTTATCTTGATTTGGCATATAAAGACTAAGGCATGCTTAGATGAAAAAGAATTACTTAAAAAATACTTTTCCCATCTGATCGAGATTAATGATTTCATGATATTTTATGAATCTCGAGATTGATTTTGATGACTTGATTATGAGTTTCAAGTTAACGATTTGATTTGAATAAGTTTTATCTAAATCATCATCTTGATCTTGCAAAATTGGAATCACAAATAATATATTTTGGTATTCATGAATTGATACTCACAATATGAAAGTATTGGTATTCATGACTTGAATTTGATTGAAATATTGCATGCTTAAATTAATCATTCTCCTATGTTTCAAAAATTCTTTAAATGCCTTATGTGATGATTGAAAATTAATTTGCTTTATGATAAATCTATGTATACCATTTTGAATATCTTGAAAGTAATGTTGAGATTTTGATGAATTTGATGATTTGGTATTATGCATGCAATAATTTAACGTATGATAATGATGCACAAATAAGATTGATACTTACCTTTGTCATAATTGATGTAAAGGGTCTTCCCTTCTTTTTGACAATGACAAAGGGGGAGATAGCTAATTTGTACAAGTCAAGAAGATGCAAAAACTTGATTGCTAGCTTGCCTATCTTAAGTAGCAAAGATTGCTAACTTGCTTATTTCAATAAGCAAAAGTTGTCTTCTTGAACATCACTATCTTGCCTATCTCAATAAGCAAAACATGCTAACATGCACATCTAGCAAACTTGTATATTTTAAGAAGCAAGGGTTGCTTTCTTGAACATCTCAAAACTACTAGCTTGCATGTTCTAAAAATATTGTAAAATTTGCTAGCTTGTATGTTATAGAAATTGCTATCATACTACCTTGCATATCTATGATGATAGCAAAATTGCATAATGATAAAACTAGGAGATTATGTTAATTATGCAATGTGTTGAACTTGGATATTTCAAAAACTTGTAAATTGCAATAGGAAGCAAGAATCATGGGCTTACACAAGAAAGCTATCTTGCATTTGCTTTCAAAAATTTTGCTAGCTTGTATGTAGCAAAACTTGCATATCGTAAAAATTGCTAGCTTGTAGTCTAAAGAGAAGCAAACAGTTGCTGTCTCAAGAAAAGCAAACATGCTAAACTTGCACATCTTTAATTGCTAAATTGCATGATGATAAAATTGGATATTATGTTTATTATGCAATGATTAGAACTCATATCTCTAAACACATAAGAGTTGGGACTTCTCCTTTTTGTTGATGACCTAGGGGGAGAAGTATATTGATGACTTCATGCATTGAATTGAATATTTTATATATTTGCATGATGGTTTAAATGTTTTTCATAACATGTGATGAATGTTGCTTGGATTTGGGATAATTCAAGTGTTCTATCAATGGCATATTGATAGGGGGAGTTTGTTTAAACTCCGGGGAGTTAAGGTTAACTCTGGTAGTCATCAATTAGTTGTCATCATCAAAAAGGGGGAGATTGTTGAATCTCGGATTTTGATGATGATAACTAATTGATTATGTTTAGATGTTTAACTGCATTTTGAGTGATGCAGGTCTACTCGATCAGGATTAGACAATTGACGCAGGAGGAATTGACGTTGCGCCGGAGGAGATCACGTTAGGATATTGGACGGTAGATCGCTTCGGACGTCGGGCATCGGGCCAAGGAGAGCGGAATTGCACCAAGGATATCGGGGTTGCGGAGGTCAACCACCGATTGGGCAACAACCCGTAAGAGTGGATGATGCACTGAAGAATCGGACGAAGCGCCAACCAATGATGTGCCGGGCAACAGAATGTCAATTCGCGTTGTAATAATTGTCTAGATCGGAGTAGAGTTTTGGCTTGTGTGTGTAGGATTAACTACGATAACGATGAAGACATAAAGTGAAACAAAGTGCCGGAGTCAAGCGCGATGGATTCATTGGGAGTTCGAGAGTCCGACGGAAGTCTGAAGGTTCATGGGGAATGCTGCCGGATCTAGCCGAGAATGAGTAGGGAGCTTGCCGAAGAGTTTTCGGAAGCTCGTCAGAATGTACGTCGGAAGTTCGCGGAGCTCACCGAGAAAGATCATAGCTTGCCGAAGAAGCTCATCGAAACTCTCCATGATCAAATCGTGAAGTCTAGGAGCTTGCCGGGAGTCCGCAGAATGGTTTCCGAGAGTTTCTCAAAAGATCGTCGGAAGTTCACCGGAAGAAGTCTTGACTTGTCGACTTTGTAATAGCTTAGGAAATGTCTTTAAATTTGTAGTTAGCATGTTAATTAGGGTTAGGATTAGGTGTTAATCTTATAACCCAAGTAGGGGCCAATTGGGCTCGAGTTCGGATTGGTTTGGGCCAAGTTTGGAGCCTAACCAGTGAGCTAAAATAGTGTAGGCGGTGGCACCGCCCAGGACCCAAAAGGTTGGGCGGTGGAACCGCTGGACTGGGCGGTGCCACCGCCCAACACCCGGTCTGGGCGGTGGCACCGCCCAGCACCCGAGAGCAAGGCGGTGGCACCGTTGGACTGGGCGGTGGCACCGCCCAGTACACTGTTAGTGTCACAACTGACAGGCGGTGGCACCGCCAATGACAGGCGGTGGAACCGCTAGCTTCGGGAACCGAAGAGAATTCAAATTTTGAAGCCCAAATTTGAATCCTCTTGAGGCCTATAAATACCCCTCTATTCTCAGCTGAGATAACAACTTTTGAGGAGCAATAGATTGAGATAAAAGCCTTAGCAAAGTCTTTAGCAAGTCTTGTTTTCAATTGCTTGAGTGTTCACCTCCTTCTTTCTCATTGAAACTTTGTAAGAGTGTGAACCACTTGTAAAAAGTTGTAAGAGGGGTATTTGTCCTTCCCCTTCAAAGTGATTTGCTAGTGGAAGTTGGGAGCCTCATCGAAGAAGGCTTCGCAAGTGGATGTAGGTCATTTTGACCGAACCACTTTAAAATTGGCGTGTTCTCTGATTTGCATTTACTTATTGTTATTTACCTTTCTGCAAACCTTCATATGTGCTTTACTTCCTTATTACTTTTGCTGCACACCTTTACGAACACGCTTTCAAGTTAAGCACTTCCGAGTTCTGTTTTTATCGTACAAAAAAGTTTCCAAAACTGACGTTTTAATCTGCTGCACTAATTCACCCCCCCTCTTAGTGCCGCTCCGATCCTAACAGATTTGTAACCTCATAGGAATTGCGGTGAAGGAAAATGGTTGTTATTTTAGAGGACAATGGGATGAAGAACTAGTTAGAACCACCTATGTTGATGCCTTAGGAACTATTTTTGGTAATCCTAACTTATCTATTGTTCCAAAAAGTTGCAAACATTTACTACCATTTAGCACTAAAATGCTTCATCATATTTTGATAAGTATCATTCTCCCTAAACAATATCATCATGATGAGATAAGTCAAATAGAATTAGGTACCTTGTATTGGATTATGAAAGGACACAACAACTGTTTTGGTTACCTAATCCAACAAAACATGTTTGAAATATCAAAAAAGGAAATAATGCTTCCATATGGTAGCCTAATCACTAGATTAATTCATGCTTATGACATTGACATAGCTATCCCACCTGACGAAGAGGTTATGAAACTAGATAGATTTAGTGTCATAAATAAAAACCTACTTTGACAATTGCGATGTATGTTTGGAAATGGGATATGGGTTAGACTGCCTAGAAGAACTGATCTCCACCACCCGAACCAGAACCGAAAACACTAATCTTTAGGGATAATCAATCTCCTCTACCTAGTCCCTTTGAGGCAACACCTCCAGAAGAGCATCCCCCTCCCTCATCTATTGACGATATCGGGACTCGTATAGATATATTGAATAATGTCAAGATCGACTTGCACAATGCCAAGATCAGATTTTAATTGAGTTGTAGCAAATTCATGAACAAATAAATACCTTGTTTAGTCACTATAATCATGAACAAATAAATACCTTGTTTAGTCACTATAACTTTCCACCACCCGAATGACTTTTGTGTATCACTTTTTGCTGATGACAAAGGGGGAGAATGATGAAATCCCTCTTGCATACTTTGATGTCGTAATCTTGTGCCTATCTTGATGTTGTATTCTTGTGTTTACATTAGTATTGTAATCTTATGATGTGCATGAAGTTATGATACTAAGCATAATGCACATTTTGATGTTGTAATGTGATCTCTTTAAATATGGTACTTTTATGATGCTAAATTTTTTTTTATCACACTATAATGTAGCAATATGCACTTAGTTCAAATTGTGTATCGAATTTTTAATATTATCAACCTTTGAATGTAGTAAGCATTAATGATAATATTTCATGTAAATAGTGATGAAAAGCTATGATGAAATATTTTATTATGCATGAAGTGATTGTGCATTTGATATCTTGATAACTTGATGATGCACAAATTTCAATCAAAGCTTGAATTTATAGTTGTGAATTCAAGTTTATGTTTTCTCAAAATATGGCATGTAAATAGGGGGAGTTATGATTAATTCCTTCACCAATTGGTTGTCATCATAAAAAAGGGGGAGATTATTGAATCTCGGATTTTGATGATGAAATCAATCGGTAAAATATTTGATCTAATCCTTTGTTGAGAAAAGTATATAGGATTAACTACGATGGCAATAAGATATAAAGCAGGTGTTGTGCTAGAGTCAAGATTGAGATCATGTTGGGAGTTCGAGAGTTCGATGGAAGTCCGAACGTTCGTCGGAAGTTCTATGGGAACCAATCGAGAAGTCCATAAGCTTGCCATAGAAGCTCATCAAAACTTGCTAGAAAATCATTGCAAAGTCCAGGAGCATGTCGGGAGTCCGCCGAAGCATTATTGAGAGTTCGTCGGATGATCGCCAAAAGTACGTCGAAAGCTCGCTGGAAGAGCAATTAACGCTCCGGAACAAGAAGTGCAGTAATCATGTCTTAAATATCATAGTTAGAGTGTAAATTAAGTTAGAATTGAGAGGTAATCCCACTAACTTAATTAGGGGCCAATTGGGCCCTAAGTTAGGTCGGTTTGGGCCGGATTCAAGGCCCAACCAGGACCCTTGGAAAGCAGTGCCCTCCCAGGAATTCTGGGTGGTGGTATGTTAGAACCCTTGCAGATTCTAAGCTTGGGGTTGATCTCTTTAGGGGATTGGCCTCCTAGAACTCTATAGGGGTTCCTTCCTCCAAGTTGCTGCTCAAAGGATGCATAAAAGATTCATCTATTACCTATCAAAAGAGGATGGATACATGACTATTTATAGGGTTTCTAAACCCTAACTCCTAATAGGACTCCTACTCAAGACTCTTACTCAAGTAAGACTTCTACTCAAGACTCCTAATAAGACTCCTACTCAAGACTCCTATTCCTTTACAACTCCTAATTCTTCTTTAAGAAATAACCTCCAAACCCTAGCCGGCCTCTTCACCTCTTTAATAAGGGTCGGCTTAAGTAGGATTTACATGAATGCCCTTATCAATTAGGACTCTCCTAGCTAGAGTCCTAACAGACCCATCCTCTTCAAATCAGCCTTGTCCTCGAGGCTGACAATCCATGAATTTTGAGAATTTGATCTTCAAGTCATCGTAGTTCTCCCAAGTGGCACCTTCTACTGGTAAGTTCGCCCATTGTATTAGCACTTCAGTAATGGGTCATCGTCGTTAAGTCATGATCCGTCAATCAATAATGGCACTCAACTAGGTCTGAAGTTCTCCTTAGGTAGTCATATTTAGTGGGTGGCTTTGGGCTGTCTCCAAGCATCTGTTTACTACTTCCGTCTGGCCATCGGTTTGTGGATGATACATCATTCTCCTTTTCAATTTAACACCCTGCATATGGAATAACTCTATCTAATATGAAGATGCAAGTATAATTTGGCACAAGCACAATGCGTCCCTTATAACGTAATTCTTTTGAGTCCCAATTGTAATGAGCCATGAAGTTTGGTGCTTTCTCCAATTTTTAATAATCTTACTAGTATTCGGATCTTCCTGCTATTCCATCTTAATATCCTTAAGGAAGTTGCTAGTCGGAAGTGAAACGGCCGAAAATTCGGCTTGCTCGGGTAGTTGTGAAAGCGCATCTGCAACAATATTCTCTTTCCCCTTTTTGTAAGTTATTTCATAATCAAATCTAAGAAGTTTTGTTACCCATTTTTGCTGCTCAGGAGATGATATCTTTTGCTCCAAAAAGTACTTGAGGCTTTTATGGTCAGTTTTAATTTGAAATCGTCGACCGATCAAGTAGGGTCTTCACCTCATTGCTGAGTGCACAATGGCGAGCATCTCCTTATCATATGTTGACATGTTTTGATGGGAGGGAGACAATGTCTTACTAGTGTATGTGAGTGGTCGACCATCTTGCATGAGAATGGCTCCAATTCCGATTCTAGATGCGTCGGCCTCAATAATGAAGAGTCGACTGAAATCTGGTAGTGCTAGCACCGGCGTCGTCGTCATGGCCACCTTAAGTTTGTCGAAGGCAATGAAGGCTTTGTCCAACCATTGGAAGACATCTTTTTTTAGTAAGGAAGTAAGTGGTGCACTAATCTTTCCATAGTTTTTCATGAACTTACGATAGTAGCCTGTTAAACCCAGAAAGCCATGTAGCAATTTTATGTTCCTCGAGGTCGGCCGGTTCTGCATTGGTTTTATTTTGTAGGGGTCCACTGCCACATCTTCCTCTAATATGATATGCCCAAGATATTCTACCTTCTGGCAAAAATTCATAGTGGCCATTGTGTGTTCAAAAGGCAGTTTTTGGTATGTCTTCTTTGCACACTCATATTTGATGATACCCAGATCGCAGGTCCAGCTTTGTGAAGATTTATGCTCCCTTTCATCTAGCAATTCATCTGCTATTGGAATAGGGTATTTGTCCTTGACGATTATGCCGTTGAGGGTTTGGTAATCAATGCACATTCGCTATGTTTTGTCCTTCTTTCGTACGAAGAGCACCGGTGAAAAGTAGGGGCTGCAACTTAGATGAATAACTCCTATTTCAGGCATCTCTTTTACAATCCTTTCTATTTTATCCTTCTACAGATATGAATGTTGATATAGCCAAGTATTTGTAGGAGGTTTGCCCAGAAGAATCGGTATACAATGATCATGCCAACGGGCAAGAGGTAGGTTGCGCGGTTCGTCAAATATATCTGAAAATTCAGTAAGAAAAGAAAGTAGGTTTGGATCTTCAAATTCTATTGGCTCTCTCTTAGTTTACTGCTCAAGTTGTACCAAAAAGCCGCTGCATTCTTTATGCAAAACCTTTTCCATTTGTTGTGTGCAAATCGTCATTACGTCACCCCCACGTTTCCCGTGTAGAATCACCTGTTTCCCTTTACTGAAAAATCTCAAAATTAGTTTCATAAAATTCCAAGACACATTACCTAATGTTATCAACCATTCAATTTTGAGCATAGCCTCATGATCATCAAGAGAAAGGAGGAAGAAATCTGCAATTATCTCTTGTTCCTGTGGTAATAGTTTCTCCTACGGGCGCCTACGATCACACTTCAAAATCCATCTGTCGGTGAACTTGATGTCAAACCTGCTATAATACTCGATAGGTATGGCTATCTGGATAGCAACTTTACTATCTAGGAAGTTATTAGTGATTCCCATGTCGATGAGAACAGCGATCGATTGTTGTTTGAGAAGGCCTTCAACTTTCATCGTTTGCGGGTTTGAGTAGCCGACCAGTGCATGTACCGTAACTTCGGTCGGTTGTGGCTCTTCTTCTGCATCTTCTTCTTTATTATCAAGACTCTCTTCTAGATGTTTAATGACCTCTTCTTCTACTGGTTCATGTTAGGATCGGAGCGACACTAAGAGGGGGGGGTGAATTAGTGCAGCGGATTAAAACGTCGGTTTTGAAAACTTTTTCGTACGATAAAAACCGAACTCGGAAGTGCTTAACTTGAAAGCGTGTTCGTAAATGTGTGCAGCAAAAGTAATAAGGAAGTAAAGCAGGTATGAAGGTTTGCAGTAAGGCAAAGTGCAATAAATAAATGCAAACCAATGAACACGCCAATTTTAAAGTGGTTCGGTCAAAATGACCTACATCCACTTGCGAAGCCTTCTTCGATGAGGCTCCCAACTTCCACTAGCAAATCACTTTGAAGGGGAAGGACAAATACCCCTCTTACAACTTTTTACAAGTGGTTCACACTCTTACAAAGTTTCAACGAGAAAGAAGGAGGTGAACACTCAAGCAATTGAAAACTAGACTTGCTAAAGACTTTGCTAAGGCTTTTATCTCAATCTATTGCTTCTCAAAAGTTGTTATCTCAGCTGAGAATAGAGGGGTATTTATAGGCCTCAAGAGGACTCAAATTTGGGCTCCAAAATTTGAATTCTCTTCCGTTCCCGAAGCTAGCGGTGTCATCGCCTGTCAGTTGTGACACTGACAGTGTATTGGGCGGTGCCACCGCCTGGCTCTCGGGTGCTAGGCGGTGCCACCGCCTGGCTATTTTAGCTCACTGGTTGGGCTCCAAACTTAGCCCAAACCAGTCCGAACTCGGGCCCAATTGGCCCCTACTTGGGTTATAAGATTAACACCTAATCCTAACCCTAATTAACATGCTAACTATGAATTTAAAGACATTTCCTAAGCTATTACAAAGTCCACAAGTCAAGATTTCTTCCGGCGAACTTCTGGCGATCTTCCGAGAAACTCTCGGAAACCATTCTGCGGACTCCCGGCAAGCTCTTAGACTTCACGATTTGATCTTGGCGAGTTACGATGAGCTTCTTCGGCAAGCTACGATCTTTCTCGATGAGCTCCGCGAACTTCCGACGTACATTCTGGCGAGCTTCCGAAAACCCTTCGGCAAGCTCCCTACTCATTCTCGGCTAGTTCTGGCAGCATTCCCGACGAACCTTCAGACTTCCGTTGGACTCTCAAACTCCCAACGAATCCTTTGCGCTTGACTCCGGTACTTTGTTTTGCTTTATGTCTTCATCGTTATCATAGTTAATCCTACATACACAAGCCAAAACTCTACTCCGATCTAGACAATTATTACAACGCGAATTGACATTCTGTTGCCCGGCACGTCATTGGTTGGCACTTCGTCCGATTCTTCAATGCATCGTCAACTCTTGCGGGTTGTTGCCCAATCGGCGGTTGACCTCCGCAACCCCGATATCCTTGGTGCAATTTCGCTCTCCTTGGCTTGATGCCCGACGTCTGAAGCGTTCTACCGTCCAATATCCTAACGTGATCTCCTCCGGCGTAAAGTCAATTCCTCCTGCGTCAACTATCTAATCCTGATCGAGTAGACCTGCATCACTCAAAATGCAATTAAACATCTAAACACAATCAATTAGTTTCATCATCAAAATCCGAGATTCAACAATCTCCCCCTTTTTGATGATGACAACTAATTGATGACTACCGGAGTTAACCTTAACTCCCCAGAGTTTAAACAAACTCCCCCTATCAATATGCCATTGATAGAACACTTGGATTATCCCAAATCTAAGCAACATTCATCACATGTTATGAAAAACATTTAAACCATCATGCAAATATATAAAATATTCAATTCAATGCATGAAGTCATCAATATACTTCTCCCCCTATGTCATCAACAAAAAGGAGAAGTCTCAACTCTTATGTGTTTAGAGATATGAGTTCTAATCATTGCATAATAAACATAGTATCCAATTTTATCATCATGCAATTTAGCAATTAAAGATGTGCAAGTTTAGCATGTTTGCTTTTCTTGAGACAGCAACTGTTTGCTTCTCTTTAGACTACAAGCTAGCAATTTTTACGATATGCATGTTTTGCTACATACAAGCTAGCAAAAATTTTGAAAGCAAATGCAAGATAGCTTTCTTGTGTAAGCCCATGATTCTTGCTTCCTATTGCAATTTACAAGTTTTCGAAATATACAAGTTCAACACATTGCATAATTAACATAATCTCCTAGTTTTATCATGTATGCAATGTTGCTATCATCATAGATATGCAAGGTAGTATGATAGCAATTTCTATAACATACAAGCTAGCAAATTTTACAATATTTTTAGAACATGCAAGCTAGCAGTTTTGAGATGTTCAAGAAAGCAACCCGTGCTTCTTAAAAATATACAGTTGCTAGATGGGTGCACGAATTGACATTCTGTTGCCCGGCACGTCATTGGTGGCACTTCGTCCGATTCTTCAATGCATCGTCAACTCTTGCGGGTTGTTGCCCAATCGGCGGTTGACCTCCGCAACCCCGATATCCTTGGTGCAATTTCGCTCTCCTTGGCTTGATGCCCGACGTCTGAAGCGTTCTACCGTCCAATATCCTAACGTGATCTCCTCCGGCGTAAAGTCAATTCCTCCTGCGTCAACTATCTAATCCTGATCGAGTAGACCTGCATCACTCAAAATGCAATTAAACATCTAAACACAATCAATTAGTTTCATCATCAAAATCCGAGATTCAACAATCTCCCCCTTTTTGATGATGACAACTAATTGATGACTACCGGAGTTAACCTTAACTCCCCAGAGTTTAAACAAACTCCCCCTATCAATATGCCATTGATAGAACACTTGGATTATCCCAAATCTAAGCAACATTCATCACATGTTATGAAAAACATTTAAACCATCATGCAAATATATAAAATATTCAATTCAATGCATGAAGTCATCAATATACTTCTCCCCCTATGTCATCAACAAAAAGGAGAAGTCTCAACTCTTATGTGTTTAGAGATATGAGTTCTAATCATTGCATAATAAACATAGTATCCAATTTTATCATCATGCAATTTAGCAATTAAAGATGTGCAAGTTTAGCATGTTTGCTTTTCTTGAGACAGCAACTGTTTGCTTCTCTTTAGACTACAAGCTAGCAATTTTTACGATATGCATGTTTTGCTACATACAAGCTAGCAAAAATTTTGAAAGCAAATGCAAGATAGCTTTCTTGTGTAAGCCCATGATTCTTGCTTCCTATTGCAATTTACAAGTTTTCGAAATATACAAGTTCAACACATTGCATAATTAACATAATCTCCTAGTTTTATCATTATGCAATTTTGCTATCATCATAGATATGCAAGGTAGTATGATAGCAATTTCTATAACATACAAGCTAGCAAATTTTACAATATTTTTAGAACATGCAAGCTAGCAGTTTTGAGATGTTCAAGAAAGCAACCCTTGCTTCTTAAAATATACAAGTTTGCTAGATGTGCACGTTAGCATGTTTTGCTTATTGAGATAGGCAAGATAGTGATGTTCAAGAAGACAACTTTTGCTTCTTGAAATAAGCAAGTTAGCAATCTTTGCTACTTAAGATAGGCAAGCTAGCAATCAAGTTTTTGCATCTTCTTGACTTGTACAAATTAGCTATCTCCCCCTTTGTCATTGTCAAAAAGAAGGGAAGACCCGTTACATCAATTATGACAAAGGTAAGTATCAATCTTATTTGTGCATCATTATCATACGTTAAAGTATTGCATGCATAATACCAAATCATCAAATTCATCAAAATCTCAACATTACTTTCAAGATATTCAAAATGGTATACATAGATTTATCATAAAGCAAATTAATTTTCAATCATCACATAAGGCATTTAAAGAATTTTTGAAACATAGGAGAATGATTAATTTAAGCATGCAATATTTCAATCAAATTCAAGTCATGAATACCAATACTTTCATATTGTGAGTATCAATTCATGAATACCAAAAGATATTATTTGTGATTCCAATTTTGCAAGATCAAGATGATGATTTAGATAAAACTTATTCAAATCAAATTGTTAACTTGAAACTCATAATCAAGTCATCAAAATCAATCTCGAGATTCACAAAATATCATTAAATCATTAATCTCGATCAGATGGGAAAAGCATTTTTTAAGTAATTCTTTTTCATGTAAGCATGCCTTAGTCTTTATATGCCAAATCAAGATAAGCATGAAAGTTCAAGACATAAAGGCAAGATCTTATAAAACAACTCATCAAGCAAGATTTTAACCATCTATTCTCAAGCCATATAAAGAGTAAGTCAAGGATTCAATTATCTCATGTCATGAATTCCAATAGGCATCTCAAATTATCAACATCACATTAAAAAGATATTTCAAAAAGATATAACATGATTGAAGCATAAGTGATTCATTTGTATTATTTCATTCATTCGGAAGATTCTCCTCTTTGGTAAATAAATCTAGGAGAACAACATGAATTAAGGGAGATATAACATGATTGAAGCATTGAACATGATTCATATTTAAAATGTGTCTCATATCATAAGTATGAATCAAGCATTTGTGAAATCCGAAATCATCCTCAAAGTCACATTCAATAAATTCATACATGACAAGCATAGATTTATTGAAAAGTCGATAAGATAGAGGATCGCATTTCGTTTTTATAAATTTTTATTCATGTGATTTGCTTCTTATAAGCATGCCTTTACCTTTAATAAAATAAGTGTCAACATTTAAGACGGAAAGGTAAATTTCATAAAACAAATCATCAACCATGATTCCATGATAACATCCTTTTAATATCTTGATATTCATCGTCAAGTATGATTTCAAAAAGTATGTTCAAGAGAAATCATTAAGACCAAATGTATGATACACTCATTTATTTTCAAAATATTCATCATGTTTATTTTTATGAGATTCACAAGATTGGTAAAATAAATTCATTAATCTCAATAGGATAGAAAATTCATTTCCATTTCATACAATTGATTTCATGTGAGGGTATTCAAGTCTTTTGTGAAAACATGTATCATCATTTAAAATCGAAAGTGTAAGATTTATTACAATAAAGATCAATAAGGCACTTTCATTTTGATAATAATACGTAAATCACAAGATTCATCATCATATTTTCAAATTGCACAATTTCAAAACTATACCTTTCATTTTTCATGCATGATACAAATAAATCAATCATCATTATGAGCATATTATACATGATATTCAAGCATTCATGATACATTATTTTGGCAACATGATCATAGCTTTTCAAAAGATGGTATCTAAATGTCAAAGTTCATTACATCCTATCATGCATGATAATTAACTTCTCATTTGTATTTCATGCATAATTTCATTTCATCATATTAGGAATATCAAGAAGAATTAATTGGATGATGAGATGAATATTTTCATGAACACAAGCAATTGCATAAAAATCATATCATGAAGGATTAGAATATGTGTATACCAAAAGGCATGATTTCTTTTTGAAGAACCTCCTCATAAATAATCAAAAGAAAATCTTAGGAGATTGATTAAAGAAAATCTTGATTCATTATAAAATTTCATATATCAAATATCGAGAAATCAAGATAATGATTCATAAAAAATATCACAAGTAATATTCAAGAGAAAATTCATCATTCATTTTCAATTCATTCAATTTGTCAAATCAACATTTCTTGGGTATGCTTGATATCAAAACATGGTTTCAAATCTTCAACATATAACATGTATAAATTTAAAAATCGAAGGGAGAAGGGAAAGAATTCAAAGGTACAAAGATTTCAACCATCTCATAAACAAATGAAGGATCAATTCATGAATCCAAAATTTCATGAATCATTTCGACAAATCTCCTTTTAAATAATCAAAATGATCGTCAAAGGAAATATCATGTTATTCCAAGAAATCAAGATCATGATTTTGATAAAACTCATTTCAAATTTAAATCATCAAAATCATTTTTAAGGTTCATAAAATTCATAACATAAATAGATTCATGATTTCATTGATAATATATTTTCCCCCTTTTTTAAGTGTTTCATTTTAAGTGATTGATTTCATGTTAGCATGCTTTTTCATTTATGTCCAATAAAAACATGCATCAACGTTTAGGATCGAAAAATGAATTTCGTCATAAAACCATCAAGACCAATAAATCACAAAAATCATCATGTATAACTTTAAAATTTTATACATAAAATCGTTATATCATGGTATCACAACTTTAATATTTTCATTACAACATTAAGCAAGGTTTCATTGAACATAATTTTGAATGATTCTTATAGATACCTAAAACTTCTTTAGTTTTAATTTATATGATTGATTTTATAATAGCATGCTCAAATTTTTGTTCTTATGTCAAAACCATACATCATGTTTGAAAAACAAAGATAATGTACATAAAGATATCAAGCCTTTCATACAAAAGCCATGCATCTTATTGAAAAGCATTATGAAAATCATCAAAATACACATTCTTGCTTCTCAAGCACATACATAAGATTAATCTCACTAGGTTTACAATCATTAGATTTATATCTAACTTTTTATTCCACTAACATAAAACATGCAATTTTTAAGAAAAATAATTATTCAAAAAAAGAAAATGCATCATGGAAAACATCAAGTAATTTCAAAATAAATTAAGGGAGTTGAGTTACTTACCTTGTAGTCGAAGCCCGTCAAAGCCCAATTCGCCGTTTCACCTTTGGAAGTTCTTGATTCATCCTTGGTTGCCTTCCTCTTCTTTGGCCTCTTTCTCCGTTCAAGTTCATTGTTTATTTTAGATTTTTGTTTAATGAACTTATTAAGATTTAGTGTTCGAAGTTCAAGTTCATCATTGTCCTCATCACTTGAGTCATCGCTCAAGTGGTATTCATTTGTCCGGAGTTCCAAATCTTTCCTATTCTTTGGAAGGTGGTTCAAGTGCTCATCGGGTTCAAAATGTTCGAAAAGTGTCATTTCATAGGTCATTAGTGACCCAATTAATTCTTCTAATGGAAAATCATTTAAATTTTTTGTCTCTTGTATTGCAGTTATTTTAGGATCCCACCTTTTTGGTAGGGATCTTAAGATCTTACTTACGAGATCAAAATTCGAAAAAGATTTACCAAGAACTCTTAGATTATTGACGACATCCGTGAAACGGGTGTACATGTCGCCTATAGTGTCGCTTGGTTGCATTCGAAAAAGCTCAAAATCATGCAATAAAATGTTAACTTTCGAGTCTTTGACTCTACTAGTTCCCTCGTGTGTGATTTCAAGTGTTCGCCAAATATCAAAAGCTATTTCGCACATAGAAATCCGATTGAACTCATTTTTGTCCAAAGCGCAAAATAAGGCATTCATAGCCTTTGCGTTTAAAGAAAAATACTTCTTCTCCAAATCCGACCATTCGTTCATCGGTTTAGAGGGAAGTTGAAAACCGTTTTCAACAATATTCCATAAATCCAAATTCATAAAATCAAGAAAACTCTCATTCGAGTTTTCCAATAATGTAGTCCAATCCGTTAAACAACGGTGGACTAAAAAACCGAAAAGCCTCTTGAAAGCCATGAAGAGCCATTTCTTTCGGGTGTATATCCGAAATAAGAAATACCGGCTCTGATACCAATTGTTAGATCGGAGCGGCACTAAGAGAGGGGGTGAATTAGTGCAGCGGATTAAACCGTCAGTTTGGAAACTTTTCGTACTGATAAAAACCGAACTCAAAAAAAGTAATGCTAACTTGAAAGCGTGTTCGTAAATGGTGTTGCAGCAAAAGGTAATAAGTGAAGATAAAGCAGGTATGAAGGTTTGCAGGTAAGGTAAAGTGCATAAATAAATGCAAACCAGGTGAATCACGCCAGATTTTAAAGTAGTTCAAATACCCCTCTTACAACTTTTTACAAGTGGTTCACACTCTTACAAAGTTTCAACGAGAAAGAAGGAGGTGAACACTCAAGCAATTGAAAACTAGACTTGCTAAAGACTTTGCTAAGGCTTTTATCTCAATCTATTGCTTCTCAAAAGTTGTTATCTCAGTTGAGAATAGAGGGGTATTTATAGGCCTCAAGAGGATTCAAATTTGGGCTCCAAAATTTGATTTCTCTTCGGTCAAAATGACCTACATCCACTTGTGAAGCCTTCTTCGATGAGGCTCCCAACTTCCACTAGCAAATCACTTTGAAGGGGAAGGACAAATACCCCTCTTACAACTTTTTACAAGTGGTTCACACTCTTACAAAGTTTCAACGAGAAAGAAGGAGGTGAACACTCAAGCAATTGAAAACTAGACTTGCTAAAGACTTTGCTAAGGCTTTTATCTCAATCTATTGCTTCTCAAAAGTTGTTATCTCAGTTGAGAATAGAGGGGTATTTATATACTAGTTCCCTCGTGTGTGATTTCAAGTGTCGCCAAATATCAAAAGCTATTTCGCACATAGAAATCCGATTGAACTCATTTTGTCCAAAGCGCAAAATAAGGCATTCATAGCCTTTGCGTTTAAAGAAAAATACTTCTTCTCCAAATCCGACCATTCGTTCATCGGTTTAGAGGGAAGTTGAAAACCGTTTTCAACAATAATTCCATAAATCCAAATTCATAGAAATCAAGAAAACTCTCATTCGAGTTTTCCAATAAGTGTAGTCCAATCCGTTAAACACGGTGGACGAAAAACCGAAAAGCCCTCTTGAAAGCCATGAAGAGCCATTTCTTTCGGGTGTAGATCCGAAATAAGAAATACCGGGCTCTGATACCAATTGTTAGGATCGGAGCGGCACTAAGAGAGGGGGGTGAATTAGTGCAGCGGATTAAACCGTCAGTTTTGGAAACTTTTTCGTACGATAAAAACCGAACTCGGAAGTGCTTAACTTGAAAGCGTGTTCGTAAATGTGTGCAGCAAAAGTAATAAGGAAGTAAAGCAGGTATGAAGGTTTGCAGTAAGGTAAAGTGCAATAAATAAATGCAAACCAGTGAACACGCCAATTTTAAAGTAGTTCGGTCAAAATGACCTACATCCACTTGTGAAGCCTTCTTCGATGAGGCTCCCAACTTCCACTAGCAAATCACTTTGAAGGGGAAGGACAAATACCCCTCTTACAACTTTTTACAAGTGGTTCACACTCTTACAAAGTTTCAACGAGAAAGAAGGAGGTGAACACTCAAGCAATTGAAAACTAGACTTGCTAAAGACTTTGCTTTGCTAAGGCTTTTATCTCAATCTATTGCTTCTCAAAAGTTGTTATCTCAGTTGAGAATAGAGGGGTATTTATAGGCCTCAAGAGGATTCAAATTTGGGCTCCAAAATTTGAATTCTCTTCGGTTCTCGAAGCTAGCGGTGCCACCGCCTGTCAGTTGTGACACTGACAGTGTACTAGGCGGTGCCACCGCCCAGTCCAGCGGTGCCGTCGCCTGGCTCTCGGGTGCTGGGCAGTGCCACCGCCCAGACCGGCGGTGCCACCGCTTGGCTATTTCAGCTCACTGGTTGGGCTCCAAACTTAGCCCAAACCAGTCCGAACTCGGGCCC
Organism: Musa balbisiana; assembly: GCA_004837865.1. NCBI lineage: Eukaryota > Viridiplantae > Streptophyta > Magnoliopsida > Zingiberales > Musaceae > Musa > Musa balbisiana. The sequence goes on along the minus strand of CM017196.1, from coordinate 24,028,981 downwards.
AATTGGCCTCTACTTGGGTTATAAGATTAATACCTAATCCTAACCCTAATTAACATGCCAACTACGAATTTAAAGACATTTCCTAAGCTATTACAAAGTCCACAAGTCAAGACTTCTTCCGGCGAACTTCCGGCGATCTTCCGAGAAACTCTCGGAAACCATTCTGCGGACTCCCGGCAAGCTCCTAGACTTCACGATTTGATCTTGGCGAGTTACGATGAGCTTCTTCGGCAAGCTACGATCTTTCTCGATGAGCTCCGCGAACTTCCGACGTACATTCTGGCGAGCTTCCGAAAACCCTTCGGCAAGCTCGCTACTCATTCTCGGCTAATTCCGGCAGCATTCCCGACGAACCTTCAGACTTCCGTCGGACTCTCGAACTCCCAACGAATCCTTCGCAGTTGACTCCGGTACTTTGTTTTGCTTTATGTCTTCATCGTTATCGTAGTTAATCCTGCATACACAAGCCAAAACTTTACTCCGATCTAGACAATTATTACAACGCGAATTGACATTCTGTTGCCCAGCACGTCATTGGTTGGCGCTTCGTCCGATTCTTCAGTGCATCGTCCACTCTTGCGGGTTTTTGCCCAATCGGTGGTTGACCTCCGCAACCCCGATATCCTTGGTGCAATTCTGCTCTCCTTGGCTCGATGCCCGACGTCCGAAGCGTTCTACCGTCCAATATCCTAACGTGATCTCCTCCGGCGCAACGTCAATTCCTCCTGCGTCAACTATCTAATCCTGATCGAGTAGACCTGCATCACTCAAAATACAATTAAACATCTAAATACAATCAATTAGTTTCATCATCAAAATCTGAGATTCAACAGTTCAATCATAAGAAGTCTCCCTTTTCTACAGCGATGCTCGCAGCTCCATGGCTCGTCGCAGTGCCAACATAACTCCTTCGTCGATCGCTCCCGAAGCTCTTCTCTTTTCATCATTTTTGGTGTAAGGACTTGATTGATAGTAGGGGGGGTTGAGGGCTTCTGCATTGCTGGTCGAGAAGCGATCCTAGTCCTCTGGGCTTCATGGTTCAATCGCTCCTCTTGATGTCGTGCAAAAGAGATGGCTGTCATAAGCATGTACGGTTGTCGTGCTTTAACTTCTCCCCAGATCTCTAGCTTCAAGCCCTCAATAAAGGTCCCTAATAGCTGTTTTTGAGACCAATCATGAGTTTGATTATATAACATTTCAAACCTGGTTTGGTACTCCTGAACGGTGGAGGTTTGTCGGATCTTTGCTAGTTGCCCGTCAATGTTCTCGTAATCGGTTGGTCTGAAGCGGATTAGCAGTCCTTCTTTGAATTGTCGCCATGAGAGTACTCCATGAGTGTGTTCAAACTAGTCAAACCACTATATAGCATCCCCTTCAAGATGTATAGCTATAATTTCCACCATAGATGCGTCCACAGTTTTGTGGTACCAAAAATATCGCTCCGCACGCGAGATCCAACCAATTGGGTCTCCTTCTTCCCATCTAGGGAAGTCCACCCTCATGAGTAGATAGTTGAGGTCAGTCATAGAACCTCCCCTCTCTTGGAAGTTATCTCTTCGGGCTTGGTGCGATTGGTTAGAGCTCTCTCCTTGATGTGATTTCTTCGGGCTTAGTGGTCGGCCCAAATTGAGTTCGGTAAAGAGAGTCCGAATCTTATCCTCTATTCGTGCCTTAAAGGCTTCAAATTTAGCATTGATTGCCTCTTCAGATGCCATACTATATGCCTCCAAACCTATGATATTAAGGTCTCTCTTTTGTTGTCGAGTTAAAGGCATATATAGGTTGAGAGAAGTAATAGTCGTAAGGGTTGGTGGATTGGTGAATGTAGGCTGCGATTTAGGCTTATTTTGTGGCTGTTTTGGGTGCAGTTTGAGAGTGTGGTTTGGTGGAGTTTTAGGGCTATGGATGAAAGTTTTAAATCTGTGGTAGATGCCAGCAAAGTTTTGATAGAAATCAGTGGAAGTTTGCTGCAGAATTGTGTTGTCTTGTAAGAGCAGAATTGTCGTCGAAGAAACAGCAGTTTCTCAATGAAACTTTCACCAAAAACTTGAGAGATTTGAGGAGGGAATTGATAGCAAAATCTCAATTTATATGACAGCAAAGATGTCCAATTTAATCAAGAAAATTTTGGCAGTATAATAGCAGGGAAATTGGTGCAAGTTGCGATAGCAGAATTCTCGTCAAAAAATTTCAGCGGTTTGTGACGAAAATTTGCAGCAACACAAAATCGTTTTTAGAGATGAATTCCTCAATTGATCAATCTTAGATGGAAGCCAAGATGATTTATAAAGTGTATAAGAAATTTTGTTCAAAAAATATTACAAATAGATCAGTTAAGGCAATAATATGCAGCTGAAATTTTCTACAGCATAGATTTTCAATTATAGCGGATTGGATGTAAAAGATCAGCGGTTTATATTGAGAATTTTTTGATGAAACAAAAGGAAAATCTACTGTTAGGAAGTGTCAAAGCTATCATAAAAATTTCGTGGAAATTTGGACAAAAAAAATATAGTAGGAAGATTAAACAAACTGTGCTATGCGGTTGGAATTCTGCAATGTATCTTTCGTCGTAGAGATGAAAACTTTACGACGAAAAGTTTATGCAGCAATATAGGAACAATTTTTTTTTCTTTTTGAATAAGGATAACTAAATTTTAGTAGCAGTAAGGTACGAAACCAGAACATGTTGCAATTCACGGGGAGATCAAAGAATGGTCCGCGGTGGTGGAGATGACGGTGGAATTTGGCGATGATCTTTTAAGCAATTGTGGGAATTGCTTTAGGTGGCTGTGGAGAGATGATTGACGGCTGTGGAAGGGCAGCGAGATGCCACGAACGCTGCTCTAATACCAAGTGTTAGAACCCTTGCAGATTCTAAGCTTGGGGTTGATCTCTTTAGGGGATCGACCTCCTGGAACTCTATAGGGGTTCCTTCCTCCAAGTTGCTGCTCAAAGGATGCAGAAAAGATTCATCTATTGCCTATCAAAAGAGGATGAATACATGACCATTTATAGGGTTTCTAAACCCTAACTCCTAATAGGACTCCTACTCAAGACTCTTACTTAAGTAAGATTTCTACTCAAGACTCCTAATATGACTCCTACTCAAGACTCCTATTCCTTTACAACTCCTAATTCTTCTTTAAGAAATAACCTCCAAACCCTAGCCGGCCTCTTCACCTCTTTAATAAGGGTCGGCTTAAGTAGAATTTATATGAATGCCCTTATCAATTAGGACTCTCCTAGCTAGAGTCCTAACATGGTACCTCCTAGGAATTCTGGGCGGTAGTACCGCTGGCAGTTATTGCTATCGATGATGGTACGCTGATGGTACCGCTAGCAGTTATTGCTGCCAACGGTGGTACTGCCCCTATTAGGCGATGGTACCACCAAAGCTCGGTCTCTGAGCTCTGTCAAGCGGTGGTACCACCCAGTGTCAGGTGTCAGGCGGTGGTACCACCCAGTAATGGAGGTGGTACCGCCAGGACCCCAGAAATCCGGGATTAGACACTTTTTGGCTCCATTTTTGAAGCCATTGGGGCCTATAAAAATCCCACCCTTTCCTACATGAAAGGGCACGAAACCTATTGGCATAATCTTGAGTTCTTGAGCCTTAAAGTGTTATAAAAGTTAGAGTTCTCCTCCTTCATCTCTTAGCTTTGTAACTATCTAAGAAAGAGGAGTGAGACTTGTAAGAGTTGTCTCCTAAACCCGGTAAAAGGAGAAAAGCTGTAAAAGGTGGTTGGCCTTCGCCTATTGAAGGAAGGCCATAGTAGATGCTGGAGAACTCATCGGAGGAGGTATCCGAAAGTGGATGTAGGTCACGTTGACCGAACCACTCTAAATCAGGTTTGCATTTCCTTTTGAGCAATTTTCTTTTACTGCAAATCATTTCATAGCAAAGTGCTTATTCTCCTCATCTTGCTTTCACTACACTTACACTCTCTTAAGTCTTAAAATTACTATCTTTCCAAATCGATTTCTTTCAAACGTACGAAATATTTTTTGAAATCACAAAAAATTTCCGCTACACTAATTCACCCCCCTCTTAGTTCACCCCCCTCCTTAAAAGAAGTATATGGACTCATATGGATCTTTATACCCATTTTGACCCTTATATTGGGAATTACAATAGGGGTACTAGTAATTGTGTGGTTAGAAAGAGAAATATCTGCAGCGATACAACAACGTGTTGGGCCTGAATATGCTGGCCCCTTGGGAATTCTTCAAGCTCTAGCAGATGGAACTAAACTACTTTTTAAAGAAGACCTTCTCCCATCTAGACGAGATGTTCGTTTGTTTAGTATTGGACCGTCTATAGTGGTCCTATCAATTCTACTAAGTTATTTAGTAATTCGTTTTGGGTATCGCCTCATTTTAGCCGATCTCAGTATAGGTGTTTTTTTATGGGTCGCCATTTCAAGTATTGCTCCTATTGGGCTTTTTATGTCAGGATACGGATCGAATAATAAATATTCCTTTTCAGGTGGTCTACGAGTTGCTGCTCAATCTATTAGTTATGAAATACCATTAATTCTATGTGTGTTATCAATATCTCTACGTGTGATTCGTTGAACATGAACTTTATACTTCTTTCCTAGAAGTAAAGGAAAGAAGTTGAATGTAATGTATTGAATAGGTATTTTATTTTTTATTCATCATTCGGGTCAATCAGTTAAACCAGATAGTTATATGAGTGAAACAAAACAACTTAGAAGTTTGCAGTAAGAAGATAAAATCTTATTTCATATGTACAAGAAAAAAGTTGAAGTAAACATAAGTAGTATAAACTATTTACCCCAAGATTAAAATTCTTTCATTAGTCATCATATCTTGAAGTGGGTGTAAAAGATCAACTGTATGGAGTTTTCATTACTGTCATGTATTTATTACCATGTCGTAGATCAATCAAAAATCAATGGACGGTTAGGATCACCAAAGTGCACAAAGGATTAAGAATAAAGATAATGTAAGGTATCAAAAAAAGAGATATTTCTACATAAAAATAAAATTATAAAAAAATTATAAAAAAAATAAAAAAATGAATAAAGATATTGATGCATAAAATAAATAAAAGAATAGATAAGAAGAGATTCGTCCACCTCCAATAGATTTGATTCCTTCCCCTACAAAAAAACTTGCAATGCCAACCCCATTTGTAATTCCATCAATTATATATCTACCAAAAAACTGAGTTAGTTCGGTTAATCCCCTTATACCCATGGTAAAAATCTTAGTATAAAAAATGTCTATGTAACCACGATTATATGACCAATTGTATATCCCATTTTGGATTTGGTCCAAGATAATTCTTTTAGGACCACCTTTTACAAATGAATTGATAAAGTTCAAATTCCATAAAAATGAATAAGCAGACCCATATAAGATATATGCTATGAATAGTCCGAAAATAGCTATACTTACTGAAAAAATTGCATTTGTAAAAAATTCATACCAATCCATAGAATAACTCGAATTTGGATGGAAAAGGTTTGTGAGTGGAGTTAACCATTTGGATAATATATCCAAATCTATTACTCCTTGATCAAAATGAATTCCTATTGATCCAACAAACAAAGTAAATAATACCAATATAAGCAGAGGAAATAGCATAGTATTGTCTACTTCACAAGGGTACATGTAAGTGTACTTTTTTTCGAAAGAAGTATTAAAGTATCATATGCATTTTTTTTAGATTATTATCAATTTTATACATATCCTCTAAAAAAAAGAAGACCTTATTATTCATTATTGATAAAGGTAAATTTCTATTGACTGCTTTCGATACCTCCTTTCCCCATAGAGATATTGAATAGGACAAACTATTTTTTGTGCTATTGTAATCTTAAAAATGAACGCGCAAATGTCCATCAAAGGTAAGTAAATACACCCGAAACATATAAAATGCAGTCAATCCTGCTGTGAAACAAGCTATTATTGCGAAAATTGGTGAATATAACCAACTATCATTAAGAATTTCATCTTTGGACCAAAAACAAGCAAGAGGTGGAATATCGCAAATAGAAAGTGTACCTAATAAAAAAGTAGTTCTTGTAATTGGAACATATCTTCTTAAACCACACATAAGAGCCATATTCTGACTTTTTTCTGGCGAATATCCAACAATGGGTTCCATTGAATGAATAATAGATACGGATCCCAAAAACAATAAAGCTTTAGAATAGGCATGAGTGATCAAATGGAATAAAGCAGCTCGATAAGAACCTATACCTAGAGCTAACATAATATAACCCAATTGAGACATTGTAGAATAGGCTAAACTTCTTTTTATATCTCTTTGAGCAAGAGCCAAAGTAGCTCCTAGTAGTACTGTTATTACACCTATTAAAGAAATGAAATTCATTACATAAGGTATAGCTATAAAAATAGGAAGAAGTCGAGTAATAAGAAAAATTCCTACTGCTACCATAGTAGTAGCATGTATAAGAGCCGAGATGGGAGTGGGTCCTTCCATGGCATCGGGTAACCATACGTGAAGGGGGAATTGTGCGGATTTAGCAACTGCACCAATGAATAATAAAGAGGCACACAAAGTAGCAAATAAAGAACTGACCCCATTATTATGGATCAAGTTATTAGTTATTTTGAATAAATCCCGAAATTCTAAACTACCTGTTATCCAATAAAAACCTAAAATTCCTAATAATAAACCAAAATCCCCTACACGATTAGTTACAAAAGCCTTTTGACAAGCACTTGCTGTAGTCGGTCGTGTGAACCAAAATCCTATTAATAAATAGGAACACATCCCCACCAGTTCCCAAAAAATATAAATTTGTATCAAATTGGAACTGGTAACTAATCCCAACATGGAAGCATTGAAAAAACTCATATAAGCAAAAAATCTTAGATATCCTTGATCGTGAGACATATAATTGTCACTATAAATAAGAACCAAGATTCCAACAGTAGTAATTAGTATTGACATAATAGAACTAAGTGGGTCGATCAAATATCCGAACTCTAAGGAAAAATCATTATTGATGGTCCAAGACCATAGATATTGATAGATGGAACTTCCATGTATTTATTGAATAGATAAATTGGCTGAAAACCTCATAACTATACTTAACAGTAAAACACTAGTAAAAGCCCATATACGACGAATATTTTTTGTTGCTGTCAGAATCAGTAGAAGTCCAAATCCTATTGACACAATAACTGAAAGTGGAAGAAAAGGTATTATCCATGCATATTGATATGCATGTTCCATAAGAAAACAAAATGAAATCTTTAATCATTCTACTATTCTAGTCTAGTCTTAGTAGAATATTCTATCCTGGTAATTTATAGCCATATTATATAGTATAATAAGAAAAATAGTATAATAAGAAAAAAGAGTTATATCAAAAGGAGTACTTGATTCTAATATAGATACTATGATCCATATTTAATTTAAATAAAAATGACCTAGTTATCCTATTTGTTCATTTTTTATAGTAATTCCCTAACTCCCTTTGTAACTCTTTCTGAAACTGATTGATTGGATTCCAATACAATAAGGAAAACTTATGTTCATCGGAAGATACTCCTTACGTCGTATAGAACTGAAATAAAGATGACCGAGGTTATCTTTATTGGGTAATGAAATATCTTGTTTAACAGATTAACTACTAGTTTGAATTGTAATTTGAATGACAAAAATAGCACTCTGCGCTTAATCAATTAATAGAAAAAACTCTTTTTCCAAAAAACATTTCCTTCCTTTCTTCTACTTGTATTTTTTATCCCTAGTGTTTGTTGTATATGTGATATGTGATGCATACATATGCGTAATTAATACATATATTATATGTTTGTTTTAGTTTTAATATATATGTTTTAAGTTTTAATAATATGTTTTAATAAAATTATATGTTTTAATAGGTTTTAAATATATTTGAAAATGCTTTTTAAAAAACTATTCCACCAGGGAACAAGTATAGATAATGACAAAAAGGAATAATCCATTTTGAACAAAACAATACATGTCTTTCACATACAACGATAAAAACTAGTAACCCTTTTTGAATGGCAATCCCCAAAAAGTGTACTTCTTTGTCAAAAAAACATATTTGTAAAAATATTTGGAAAAAAAAAGGATTTTTAGCTGTAGTAAAGGCTTTTTCCTTAGCTAAATCAGTTTTCACCGGACGTTCAAAAAGTTTTTTTGTGCAACAAATAAATAATAAAGTCTTGGAATAATTGGAATTGACGTACTCGAAGAACTTTGAATTTTTTAAGATGAACGATTCATATTAATTAATGTATTGAACTCCTCAATATCAATATGAGTTAGAACTTGCCGTGTAGTATGTAGATGTGGTATGTAGAATAAAGGTATGTAGATCCATGGAGGTGGTACCGCTAGGACCCCAGAAATCTGGGATTAGACACTTTTTGGCTCCATTTTTGAAGCCATTGGGGCCTATAAAAATCCCACCCTTTCCTGCATGAAAGGGCACGAAACCTATTGGCATAATCTTGAGTTCTTGAGCCTTAAAGTATTGTAAAAGTTAGAGTTCTCCTACTTCATCTCTTAGCTTTGTAACCATCCAAGAAAAAGGAGTGAGACTTGTAAGGGTTGTCTCCTAAACCCGGTAAAAGGAGAAAAGCTGTAAAAGGTGGTTGGCCTTCGCCTATTGAAGGAAGGCCTTTAGTTGATGCTGGAGAACTCATTGGAGGAGGTATCTAAAAGTGGATGTAGGTCACGTTGACTGAACCACTCTAAATCTGGTTTGTATTTCCTTTTAAGCAATTTTCTTTTACTGCAAATCATTTCATAGCAAAGTGTTTATTCTCCTCATCTTGCTTTCACTATACTACTATCTTTCCAAATCGATTTCTTTCAAACGTACAAAATATTTTTTGAAATCACAAAAGTTTTCCGCTGCACTAATTCATCCCCTCTTAGTTCCGCTCTTGATCCTAACAGAAAAGGGATATACGATCTCCGTAAGTAACACAATCTATTCTATATGTAGTATGTTTCACGGATTTTTGTGCACAATCTTAGCATGATGACGAACATCTTTTTGGGAAATTGAGGATTTTATTTTCTTATTATTCCGCTGCGTATGTGATGTCACCCCCAAAATTATCCAATAGTCCTTGGATCTATGTAATGGGAATTGGATCATGGTGAGATCACGATAATGAGATCAATTCGCCTTTAAACACAGATCCTAAATAATCCCAGTCATAGGTTGCTCAAAAGGGACATTGAGATAATCGGATAGATTAGTGTGCTATATACCCGTCCATATGATGGATGCAGTAGGTCTCATAGCTACTTATGTGAGGACACAAGGGATACAGTACAGATGCTCATTGAAGAATGAGTTCACTAATTGATCCACTTACGGAATGTTGGATAGTTGATGATGCCTTATTATCAAACAATGATTCTGTAGTCCCAATGGTGTATCTAGTCCTTAGACTTGAGACACCAAAGATGTCCTGTATGAGTGCTTCATTCTTTGATACCGGACTTATGGGTTTGATGTCCTAGATCTAGTACAGCCGGTCATCGAGAGTGACAATCAACCTTACGAGAGCTATTGAGTGTCGATAGAGAATCATCCACTCTCAGTGACGTGAGAGAAATATCCCATGTATTCTTGCTTAGATAAATCCCTGGCCAGGGTCATTCGGATTGAGAGAAAAAGAGTTCTCTGAGAGAATCCGATTAGAGCGAGACTCGAGTAGAAACCGTATGGGTCTGACAACACCATGCTCGGTATACAATATATGCGATATTTGATGAATGAGGGATTATAGGTATATGATAACTGAGGATAGATAGGTCAAATGGATTGGATTCTCCTGTATCGTTTGGGGACTACGGCATAGTGGCCCAATACATCCGTAGTCGATGAATCGAATGAATTATTATGGAGATAATAATTCACTAAACAAGAAGGAGTTCTGACAGGTATGACTCACGGCCAGCTCAATATTAAGCCTAGAGGGTCACACATATATGGTAGGCATTGCGATGAGAAGAGGTTTAGATATGGATATCCGTCGGAGCCCCTATCTTAATGGATATCCAATAAGCCCCTAAATTATTAGATCCTATGAATGAGATCCAATAAAAGCCCATGATAGATTATTGGATAGTGATCCACTAATCTAAGAGGCTTAGGTAATTGGATGCAGATCCAATACCCAATAAGGGATGATCAATTAGAGTTTAATAGGGGACCTCTATAAATAGGAGGGATTCAATGGTTCATAGGCTAGAGACTTTGCTTGTCTCTCCTATTCTCCTCCCCCTCTCCACCTCAAAGCAGGCCTGGAGTTTTGAGGAGCATCGTCGCAACCCTACTGTGTGGATCACCGCTAGAGAGGAGGGCGCTTGACCTCCTTCACCCTCTCCTAGAGATCTGTAGGGAAATATGGATATACGATCTCCCTTGGTAACACAATCTTTGCTATACGTAGTTTTCTATTTTGCGGATTTTGGCACCAATCTTCGTACGATGATGAACAAATCTTTGGGAAATTGGAGGTTTTGTTTTTTGTTCTTCCGCTGCGCATGTGATGTCGCCCCTAAGATTTCCCAATAATAGTATCAGAGCTAGGTTGTTAGTGTGATAGATTGGTTTTGAACTACGTGTGTTGTGTTTTTGGAGAAACTTTTGACATCAAAATTGTTGACGCAAAAGCGAGAAAGGGTAGCAACCATTACTGCCCTCGCAGATGGCAGCTTATTGCCCACTACGTGCATTCAACCACTACAGCGACGGTCGTAGATAGGCAGGCGTGCGCCTGCAGCAGCCGGACGGCGGCTTGCTTGCAACAGGCCTGTGGCCGGCGGGGAGGGACTAGCAGCCCACGGGTGCCACACCCACGGGCACAACCTGCACGCACAACGCCCATAGGGGCGATGATGCCTATGGGCGGCACAACGCCCGTAAGAAGGGGGCGTCGCCCGCAGGCACGGCGCATGCGGGCATTGCACCCACGGGCACAGCGCCCACGGGGGCAGCTCCAACCATAGGAGTGCCCGCCCGCGAGGGCGCCACCCGCAAGAGCGCCCGCTCACGAGGGGCAAAGCCACCTACAAGGGTGCCAACCCACGAGGGCGCCGCCTGCGGGCGAGCCGCCCACAGGTAGGGGCGGCCCCTCGCCCCCGCCGTAGAGGGCCGTCGTCGGTAGGGTGGCAGCGGCCACAACAGTAGGGGAGAGGGAGGAGGGCAGTTAGGGTTTCTAGGCAAAAGATAGTTTTGCCCCTCAGAATTTATGAAATTCTAATTCTGTCTTTTTGTCCAAATTATGAAAATGCCCCTTAGAATTCAGAAAATTCTCTACATATCCCTTATTTCAGAAAATATTAATTAATTAAAAGATTTAATTGATTATTATTTTTATTATTATCTAGTAGTCCTACATGATGATTTATACATGTGATATATAATATGTGGACGGATGATCATGGACTGTGTGATGTGTGTATTTGTGATTATTATTATTGGGGTATATGAGCCTACATTTTATTTTTCATTTATTGTCAGGTCTGCGTGCCTATGATGAAGCTGTAATCATATGAGGAGGCACAGCGGAAGTGTGGAAGCGATAGCAGGACCCACAAGATGGACAATCACGATGCATGGAGATACATTAAGATATCGATAGAACCGACGAGGATGAGATGGACGATCACAGGGCATGGAGATGCACTACTATAAACATAGATATTGATTTAAATGATTAGGCCCAGTGGCTCGGGCCTAATCACATTAGGCTGTGGTCCATGATCATCTGGTGTGATTGCTCATGTGATGTGTGATTGCTTATACACCTACTAAATTTGTATATATATTTACATGCGATGTAATTATATATGAAATATACATATGTGTGACATGTCATATTAGGAGACTAAATCATAGAAACCCCTCGCTCGATAATATTAAGTCAATAAACGTGAGGCAATTAGATTGATCTACATGGCCTTCTATCTTTATAGGTAGGGACTAATTCCCAATGTAGGTTGAGTTGGTCGAGTCCCTCAAGGCTCATCTATATCACGATTTGCTATCTTACCTACGACATAGAGATGTCACCGGTGACCTGAGGACATGGTATGCTTAGTCGAGTCCCTTAAGGGTATATCATCGAATCAGACTCATCTTGTAACGATGGTGTTGACTTAACCGAACATCATGTTTGGTCGAGTCCCTCGAGACCATGGTGATTCGGAGGCCGAACATGATGGGAATTACAAGCAGTTGTGATCAGTAAGAGTTGCCTACCTTTTGGGCTTAATGTAATTGGTTGAGTCCCTCGAGGTTATACTAAGATGTTGATTGGATCCTAATCCCCACTAAAAGTATGCCGGAGACTTTCGTTTCACGTGCTGAGGGTGTCACGTGACTCGCCAGTAAAATAGTGAGAGCAGATTAAGATAGAAGTCTATATCTTGATTATTTATTTATTATAAAATCTGCATGTTATTCATTTTTGCTGCATCTTTATTTTAGAAAATGTCGCATTCAAATCCTTTGCATGGCATGCTTGATATCAACCATGTCACTGGTCCAAATTATACGGATTGGCTCTGCAACTTGAGAATTATTCTCACAACGGATTAAATCATGTACGTCCTTGATATAGTGATGCCTACGCCCGAGGAAGAGGCAAGCGAGGATGAGATCGCTCGCTACATGAAGTACATTGATGACTCCACTCTTGCTCAGTGTTATATGTTAGGCTCATGAGTCCTGAGTTACAGAGTCAATATGAAAAGATAGATGCCAGATCCATTCTCCTACATGTCCATAAACTGTTTGAGAAACAGGGAAGGACTCAACGATATGAGATATCCAAGAGCCTCTTCCGCGCTAGGATGACTAAGGGGATACCGGTTTAGAACCATGTCCTAAAGATGATTGAGTGGATAGAGAAACTTATAAGTCTAACAATGGTCCTAGAGGATAACCTATGTGTGGACATTATGCTTCAGTCCCTACCAGATTCCTTTTCACAATTCGTAATGAATTTTAATATGAACAAGCTTGAGGTGACTATCTCAAAGCTCCTCAATATGTTGAGGGTGGCAGAGAGCACTATCAAAAAGGAGAAGCCAGTTCTCTACACTAGTGAGAATAGAAAGAAAAGAAAAGCAGAAAAGTCCCTTAAGAAGGGCAAGGGTAAGGGCAAGGGTAGACAAGGTAAAGCAAATGTTACTAAGAAAGACCTGGCAAAGGACAAAAATTAATCTTTTAGTGCACACTCGAAGTGACTCATGAAGGCACTAGTAGAGTGAAGGAGTCAAAAATTAATCTTTTATGAACACTTATAAGTTGTTTTGAATGAAACTGAGTGAGACCATTGGAGTCATGTACACCCGATTTACGGATGTCGTCAATAGTCTAATAGGACTTGTAAAAGTTTCTCGGATTTTGAACTTGTTAATAAAATCTTAAGATCCCTTCCAAGGAGTTGGGACCCTAAAGTAATGGCCATTCAAAAGACCAAATATTTAAATATTTTTTCTCTCGAAGAACTAATTGGGTCACTAATGACCTATGAGATGACTTGTAAAGCTCATGAAGAGCTTGAAAACACCCTTCCAAAGAGCAGGAAGGATATGGCACTAAGAACATAAGAAGACCACTTGAAAGAAAATTCAAGTGATGAGAACTTTGATGATGACTTGGCACTCTTGACAAGAAAGTTCAAAAAATTCATAAAAAGAAATAAATTTAAAAACGACATTAAAAATAAATTTGAACCCAAAAAAGATTAAGTAATATGCTACGAATGCTCTTAATTGAGACATTACAAGAGTGAATGTCCCCTAACAAAGGAAAAGCAACCAAAGAAGAAGAAGGCTCTTAAAGCAACATGGGATGACTCAAGTGCATCCCAAGAAGAGGAGCCAACCAACATCGAGCAAGTTACTCACAATGCACTAATGGCTATTGGAGATGAGGTAACAAGTTCATTAGATGCAAATTTATCTTTCGATTAGCTTTTAAGTGCTTTTCATGAATTGTTTGATGAATGTAGAATCTTGAGTAAAAAGTATAACTCTTTGAAAAAGAAACATGCTTCTCTTGTTAGCGATTTTGACAGACTAAAAATTGAGTATGATAATAGCTTAGCTCCCTACATAAAATGCTTTGAAGCAGAAACACTTAGAAATGAAAACTTACTACTCAAAGAAACCTCAGAAAAGTTTGAGGTTGGTAGCAAGTCCTTGAACATAATCCTTGCTAACAAGGGTCACGTTCATAGGAGAGGTGGAATCAGATTTTTGAGTTGCTCTCACCAAAATCCGACCACTTTTGTTAAAGGCCCTACCTTGCATGTATCACCTCACACCAAATGCAACTTTTGTTGCAAACTTGGATATGTTGCATACAAATGTCTATTTAAGAAATATAGTCCATATAAATTAGTTTGAGTTCCTAAGATTACCTCAAATGACTCAATGCAGTATGATAAGCTTTGTAAATCGATTTTTGAGGCACTCAAGATCAAATAAGTACTTAAAAATCATCCTTTTTTGTAAAAAATGTACCATCATAAGCTAGGAGTAAGAGATTACTTTTCAAAACTCCTTATGAGTTGTGGAACAATAAAAAGCCCAACGTTTCATACTTTAAAGTTTTCGGGTGTAAATGTTTTATTTTGAATGAAAAAGATACCTTATGAAAGTTTAATGTAAAATCCGATGAAGGAATTTTTCTTAGCTATTCTTTTATTTCAAAGGTTTTTCGCATCTTTAATAAAAGAACTTTAGTTATAGAAGAATCTATTCATGTTGTTTTTAATGAAGTTTCCGAAGTTAAAAAAAATGATTTTGATGATAATCTTAATTTTGATACTTTAAATTTAAATGAATCCCTTTCTCCATCTAGCAACTTGGATGCATCTTCTTCCGAAACATTCTTACCTAAGGAATGGAAGTATGTAGATGCTCATCCCAAGGAGCTAATCTTAGGAGACACATCTAAAGGGGTTCAAACTCGTTCTTCTCTTAAGAGTTTTTGTGCCAACACTGCTTTTCTCTCTCAAATTGAACCTAAATGCATTGACGATGCCTTGAAAGATGATTTATGGGTTATCACAATGCAAGAAGAGTTAAATCAATTTGAGAGAAATGAGGTGTGGAAGCTTGTTCTAAGGCCAAATGACCATTTAGTTATTGGTACTAAATGAGTCTTTAGAAATAAGCAAGATGAATTTGGTATCGTGGTTAGAAACAAGGCTAGATTAGTGGCCAAAGGTTTCAACCAAGAAGAAGGTATCGATTATGAAGAAACCTTCGCTCTTATGGCTCGATTAGAAGCCATAAAGATGCTCCTTGCCTATGCTAGTAGTAATAATTTTAAGTTGTTTCAAATGGATATTAAAAGTACTTTTCTTAATGGCTTTATTTCCAAAGAAGTTTATGTTAAACAACCTCCTGGATTTTAGAATGGTAAGTTCCCCAATCATGTGTATAAATTGACTAAAGCTCTCTATGGTTTAAAATAAGCCCCAAGGGCTTAGTATGAGAGACTTAGCTCTTTTCTTATTCTAGATAATTTTTCTAAAGGCAAGGTAGATACTACATTATTTATCAAAAATTTTAAAAATGATTTTCTTATTGTTCAAATTTATGTTGATGGCATTATTTTTGACTCTACAAATGAATCCTTATGTGAATCGTTTGCCAAAAGCACTAGAGTTTGAAATGAACCTAATGGGGGGACTAACCTTCTTTTTAGGATTACAAATCAAACAACTTAAGGATGGTATTTTTATTGGTCAAATAAAATATGCATTAGACTTGCTAAAACAGTTTAATATGAATAGTTCAAAAGTCATCAATACTCCTATGAGTACCTCTACTAAGTTAGACATTGACAAAGGTGGAGAAAGCTTTGATCAAATAGCCTATAGGGGTATAATAGGTAGTTTGCTATACCTCACCGTAACTAGACCGGATATAATATTTAGTATAGGACTTTATGCTAGATTTCAATATAACCCCAAGTAATCTCATTTAAAAGTTGTTAAAAGGATTTTTAGATACCTAAAAGGAACTCCTAAATTAGGATTATGGTATCCAAAATCTAAAAATTTTGAATTGCTTGGTTATGTTAATGCTGATTTTGTTGGGTGCTGAATAGATAGAAAAAATACATCCAAAACGTGTCAATTTTTAGGACATGCACTTATCTCTTGGTCTTCCAAGAAACAAAACTCGGTTGCACTATCCACAATCGAAACCAAATACATTACGGCAAATGCATGTTGTGCACAAGTTGTATAGATGAAAAATATATTAGAACATTATAAATTTTTTCTTTAAAATATTTCTATAAAATGTGATAATACAAGTGCAATATGTTTAACAAAAAATCCTATTCAATACTCTAGAACTAAACACATTGACATTAGGCATCACTTCATATGAGATCTTATTAATAATCATGATGTAATAATAGAGTTTATTGATATGAAACATCAATTGGCCAATATCTTTACAAAACCCTTAAATGAAGAAGAATTTGATTTCATTAGAAGGGAATTAGGGATGTTAAACTGTCTGAATGCATGAATTTGTTAATTTTCATTTTTGGACTTTCTAGATTCTTTGGATCACTCACTTGAATCATGATCTTATAATATGTGCAATGAGCCATATGTATTTTTCCATACGAGTTTTATATGATGTTTACGTACAAATTTTATATAATGAATCATGAACTTATGATATGCATTTTTCAATACAAGTTCTATATAATGTTTGAGTATGGTATGCATTTTATATGATGAATCATGAACATACAATTTTCAATACAAATCTTCTTCTCTTATGATGCAAATTTTACATGATGATGTAAATAAGGTTGTGTGGTTCACAACAATAAAAATCTTGCAAGTTGGAATCACCCCATGACAGCACCACACAACTATGTGAGTAGTGCTCACTGCCTGTAGGCAGTGGCACCACCCAGTTGGCGGTAGCACCGCCAGTTGTCATGAGTGGTAGGTGTTAGCACTGCCCAGCTAGTGGTGCCATCGCCCGCAACCTACCCCTTATAAACACTAAGTTAGGGCCGGTGGTAGAACCGACCCCAACCCATTCTGCACTTCTCCAAACTGCACCAAATCTCTTGCTCTCCCTCTAGCTACTCCAAAATACCCATCTCCTACTAAATCAAGGATCAATCTCCAACATCCTTTTGGAGATCACTAGAAGGAAAAACTACTAAGGTAATCTCTACACCAAATTGATTCTCCTTTGTATTACTTGTTCTTGCTCCTTTTTTGCCTTCATATTGTAGTGTCAATGAGTTCTAGAAGATCATCAAGGGACAAAGGGAAAAGGAGATTAGATGAAAATTATGACTCCCTATTTTTTTATTCTCATCAACATGCCATTAAATTTTCATCCATATAGTCTAGACATGTTCATAAGGGTAAATATGTTGATTTAGATGAATTAAGTGATTTGAAACCTATTCAATGGTTTGCTAATCTAAACATTCTCCCAATCCTTCAAATAAGTGAATCTATCTACCCTAGACTATTTTACAATAATTTACATGTAGATGAAAACGAAAGAGTATCTACCTATCTCTTAGGACATTATATACCCATTACGGATAGCATAATTTACAACATCATAAGAATTACGGTAAAAGAAAAAGGGTGTTATTTTAGAGGACAATGGGATGAAGAATCAGTTGGGACTACTTACACTGATACCTTAGGAACAATTTTTGATAATCCTAACTTAACTATTCTTCTAAAAGGCTATGAACATTTACTACCTTTAAGCACCAAAATACTTCATCGTATCCTGATAAGTATTATTCTCCCAAAACAATATCATCATGATAAAGTAAGCCAAATGGAATTAGGTACCATGTATTGGATTATGAAGGGACATAATAATTATTTTGATTACCTAATCTAACAGAACATGATTGAACTATCAAAAGAGGACATGATACTCCTATATGGTGGCCTAATCACAAGACTACTCCATGCCTATGACATTGCTATCCCACCTGATGAAGAAGTTATAAAACTAGATAGATTTAGTATCATAAATAGAAACCTACTTCGACGATTATGATGTACATTCAGAAATGGTATATAGACTAGACTGCCTAGAAGGACTGATCCCCTCCAACCAAAACACTAATTTTTAGAGGTAATTAATCTCCTCCAACTAGTCCCTTTGAGGCATCACCTCCGGTAGAGCAAGCACCTCCCTCATCTATCTATGACATAGGGACTCAGATGGATCGATTTGAACAACATCAAGATCAACTTGAACAATGCCAAGATCAAATTTTAACTGAGTTACAGTAGATTCATCAAAAACTCAATATCTTGTTTAGACATTTTGACTTACCACCATCTGAATAATTGTGTATGTCTTTTTGCTAATGACAAAGGGGGAGAAATGGATGAAATCCCTCTCTTTTATTCCACTTACTTTGATGTTGTAATCCTATGTTGTTTACCTTGAAGTTGTAAACTTAAAATGCTGCTTACTTTGATGATTGAAATTCTGTGCTTTGATGCTGAAAATTTCCATGTTATCTCTTCAAATGATGAGTATGATGATGCAATATCGTGCTTACTTTGATGCTGAAAATTTCTGTGATGATTGTTTATTGGACTTGAAAATGGATGTCATGCCTTGACATCATTTCTATCAATAAATATATGGTATCATCTTTAGATTTGGTAAATCATGATGTGCATGATGATAATAAGTCTAACTTATCAATTTGATGCTTGAATTCAAAGGCCTTGAATTCAGGAGTGTCTTTTCTCAAAAAGGAGCAGATTGTTGAATCTCAGATTTTGATGATGAAATCAATTGGTAAATTATTTGATTTAATCCATGTGTTGAGATAAGTATGCAAGATTAACTACGATAGAGATAACGCGTAAAGTAGATGATGGGTCGGAGTCGAAGATTCAGATGATATACTGGGAGCTCGTCGAGAGTTCATCGTGAGATCACCGGAAGCATGCTAGAAGACTCGCTGAAAGCTCGTAGGGAGATCACTAGAAGCACACCGAAAGACTAGCCAAGAGTTCGTTGGGAGTTTGCCAGAAGCATGCCGAAAGACTTGCCGAGAAGTTCGCTTGAGGATCACTGAAAGAGAAATCCACATACCGGACTAATTGCTTATCTTAATCATAGTTAGAATTGTAAATTAAGTTAGGATTGGGAGGTGATCCTACTAACTTAATTTGGGGCCAACTGGGCCCTTAATAGGGCTAAATTGGGTCGGATTGAATAGCTCATTTAGCACCTAAAATTATGGCCGGCGGTGGCACCACCAAGGTCGACGGTGGCACTACTTGGTGACCCAGACTCCTAGGTGGTCTGGGCGGTGGTACCATCGGCAGTTATTACCTTACCAGCTCAGTCTCCAAGCTCTGTCAAGCAGTAGTACCACCCAGTAATGGCGGTGGTACCGCCAACACCCCGAAAATTCGGGATGAGATAATTTTTTGCTCCATTTTCAAAGACAGTGAGGCCTATAAATACCCCACCCTTTTCTACATGAAAGGGCACCTAAGTGTGATTATAATCTTAAATCTTTGGGGTGTAAAAGTGCTAGAGTTTTTCTCCTCCCTCTCTTGGCTTTGTAACCATTCAAGAAATAGGAGTAAGGCTTGTAAGGGTTATACCCTAAACCCGACAAAAGAAGAAAGTGCTATAAAAGGTGATTGGTCTTCGCCTATTGAAGCAAGGCCTTTAGTGGACGCCGGTGACCTTGATGCAGGAGGAATCCGAAGTGGATGTAGGTCACATTAACCGAACCACTCTAAACTCTGGTTTACTTTTCCTTTTATGCATTTTACTTTGTTGCAAACCTCCTTTTGTTTCTCCTTACATTCTTATAAAAGATTTAAGTTCAACGTCTTTGCGAAATGATTTGAATTGAGACGAAATACTTTATGAAATCAAAGAATTTTTCCTTGCACTAATTCACCCCCCCCCTCTTAATGCCTCTTTTGATCCTAACACCAT
This sequence comes from Musa balbisiana, assembly GCA_004837865.1. Taxonomy (NCBI): domain Eukaryota; kingdom Viridiplantae; phylum Streptophyta; class Magnoliopsida; order Zingiberales; family Musaceae; genus Musa; species Musa balbisiana. The sequence goes on along the minus strand of CM017196.1, from coordinate 24,008,967 downwards.
AGTCTCAAGGGACTTGACCAACCATAATGTTCAATTAAGTCAATACCATCGTTACTATTGAATCTTAAATTTTGATAATAAAACCAATTGATGGTGTTTATGATTTAATTTGCATTTTAAGTGATGCTTGACTAGCTTCGATCATGAAGAGATAATTAAAGCAAGAAAAATCATTGTTGGGTTGGAGTAGAACATGTCAGAAGATTGGACGTCGAGCCAAAAGATCGATCGACAGAAGGCTTTGTGCCATGAGTTCGGGCATCGGGCATAGAAGAGCAAATATTGCGCCAAGGAGATCGAAGCTGCATAGGTCAATATGCCGATTGGGCAAAAAGCCGTAAAAGAGAACAATGTGTTGAAGGATTAGATGAAGCATCGATAAACCAATGATATGTTAGACAAGATGTGATTAATGCTTTATAATAATTATCTAGATCGAAGTAGTTTTAGTTATAATTGGGTTGGTTTAGAATATAATTAAGCCAACTCAATTAGGGGCCAACTATGCTTGAATTGGGGCTATTTTAGGTCAAGAGAAAGGCCCATTCAGAGACCCAAAAGTTAGGTCAGACGGTGGCACTACTAGTGGCTCAATCTCCAAGACAGTCTCCAAGACTCTGTCAAGTGATAGTTATTGAATCTCGAATTTTGATGATGAAATCAATTGATAAGTGTTTATGATTTGATATGCATTTTGAGTGATGCAGGATGCTTTGATCAGGATGAGATAATTAAAGCAGGAAGAATCATGTTGGGTTAGTGGAACATGTCAAAAGATTGGACATCGAGCCGGAGGATCGATCGACATATCGACATAAAGCTTCGGGCTATGGATTCGAGCATCGGGCCAAGAAAAGAGGATATTGTGCTAAGGATATTAGAGTTGCAGATGTCAACTGGTCGATTGGGTAATAGACCGCAAGAGAGGACAATGCGCCGAAGAATCAGATGAAGCGTCGATGGACCAATGACATATCGGACAACATGATACAAGCTTAGTAATAATTGTCTAGATCAAAGTGTGTTTTTACATGTGCAGGATTAACTACGATAGCAAGGCATAAAGCAAAATGAAGTCCCTGAGTCAAGAATGTGATTTCGTTGGGAGTTTGAGAGTTCATCGAAAGTCCAAACGTTTATCGGAAGTTCTGCCAGAACCAACCGAGAAGTCCTAGAGCTTGCCAAAGAAGCTCATCATAACTCGCCAAGAAGATCATCGTGAAGTCCAGGAGCTTGTCGGAAGTCCACTGCAACATTGCCGAGAGATCGTCGAAAGTTTGTCGGAAGATCGTCGGAAGCTTGCCGGAAGAAACCAAGACTTACGAACTTGTTTAGCTTAAGTATGTTTTAGAATTCATAGTTAGTATATAATTGGGATTGGATTTTGGCCAACCCAATTAAGGGCTAGTTGGGCCCATATAAGAACTGTGTTTGGCCCAATGAAAAGCCCAAATAGTAACCCAAGAGGTAATACCATCATGGCATAGTCTCCGAGACTGTGTCAGGTGGTGGTACCGCCTAGACACAGCCTCCGAGAGGTTGCAGGCGGTAGTACCGCCTAATGGTAGGATGCCAGGCGGTGGTACCACCAGACTGGTCGATGGTACCGCTCAGTGCAGTGTTAGTGTCAAACTGACACTAGCGGTGGTACCACCCAACACAAGCGGTGGTATCGCCCGTACCTAGGAAACCAGGGATGAAAAATTTTTAGGCTCCAAGTTTGAATCAACTTGAGGCCTATAAATACCCCTCTCATCCCTGGTTAACACACACAAGCACAAAGAACCTTAAAGTGAGAAAACGCTGTAGAAATTGCTTGAGAGATCCCTCCTTTAGCTTAGACTTAGAATTCTATTTAGGGAGGAGTGTGTGCTTGTAAGGGTTGTCTCCTAAACCCATGAAAAGGAGAAGAGGGGTGTAAAAAGGTAGTTGATCTTCGTTCATTAAAAAAAGATTGATAGTGAATGCTGGTGGCCTCGACGGAGGAGGAATCGGGAGTGGATGTAGGTCACGATGACCAAACCACTATAAAACTCAATTTGCATTTATATTTAAGCAATTTACTTTTGTAGCAAACTGTCTTTCCACCTTACTGTGCTTTTACTACTCCTACGCTCGCATATGCTTTCAAGTTAAGATCTTTACGAAACGATTTTCGTCGGAATCAGTTTTAATCGAAACGAAAGGATTTGAACTGACATTTTTACTGCTACACTAATTCAAACCCCCCCCCCCCCTCTTAGTGCCAACTGCTTTCCTGACAATTGGTATCAGAGCCTCATGATTTCTCATTTGGTTTAACACCCAAGAGAAATGGCTCTTTTCGACTTTCAAGAGGGACTCTCGCTCATTCGTCCTCCCTTATTCAATGGGACGGACTACACATATTGGAAAACTCAAATAAGAGTTTTCTTATTTTTTTTGGATTTGAATTTATGGAGTATTGTGGAAAACAGTTTTTGAAGGTCTTCTTTTCCAATGAACTATTGGAATGATTTAGAGAAGAAGACTTTTTCGTTAAATGCTAGAGCTATGAATGCTCTATTTCGCGCCTTAGATAAAACTGAGTTTAATCAAATTTCTATGTACGAAATGACTTTTGACATTTGGCACACCCTTGAAATCACACACGAAGGCACTACCAAAGTTAAAGATTCGAAAATCAACTTTTTGATACATGATTTTGAACTTTTTTATATGAAACCAAGTGAAACCATTGAAGACATGTACACCCGTTTTATAGATGCTGTCAATGGTTTAAAGCTCTTGGTAAAACTTTTTTGAATTTTGAACTTGTTAGTAAAGTTTTACGATCACTTTCTAAAAATTAGAATTCGAAAGTAATGGCTATTCAGAATCAAAAAATTTGAATACTTTTTTGATTGAAGAACTAATTGGGTCTTTAATGACCTACGAAATGACCAATATGGCACAAAATGAACTTGAGAACAACCTTCCAAAGAATAGGAAGGATTTTGGACTTAGAACAATTGAAGTCCACTCAAGCATAAGATTGATGGTGAACTTGAACTCCTCACTATGAAATTTAAAAAGTTTATAAAACAAAAATTAAAGAACAAAAAGAACACAACTACTTGTTATAAACGAAAGAAGAGGGAAGCACTTTGGGATGAATCAAGTTCATCCGAAGATGAAGAATGAACCAACAAAGGCGAGGTGGCAAACTATGCTTTAACGGCTTTTGACGACGAGGTAACCAAAATCCCCTTAATTTATTTCAAAATTACATAATGTTTTTCATGAGTTATTTTTAATTTAGTTTAGAATAATTATTTTTCTTGAAAATTACATGTTTAATAAGTGAAAATGCAAAAATTAGGAATCATGCATATCTAGTAATTTTGAAAATAATCATGAAAATTGTATATGTTATGATAAAGGATCAAAATGTTAAACTTAAATCATGCTAGATGTTTTAATGATAATGTGTATCTTAATGATTTCCATATTACTTTTGATTGAAAACTCTTTATGAAATCATGCTTGATGAAATAATGTAATGATACATACTGATAGTGCTTAATGAATTTATCTTTCGATATTATGCATGATGATTTTTGTGATTTATGGTTTATTGGTTTATACCATAATGAGAGTGGCTTTTCGATTTTAAAAATGATACATATTTTGATTTGGCATAAAAAGACAAAGGCATGCTTGTATGAAACAAACAACTTCAAATAAAACACATAGAAAAGGAATACATTTTTCATCTCTATCTTATTGATTTTTGATAAGATTAATGAATCCATGTATATTATACTTTTGTGAATCTCTTGAAAATGATTTTGATTTGATGATTTGAATTTGAATGAGCTCTATCTTGATTTTTTTTTAGATTTATAACTTGAGATTTACCCTATCGATATCTTTTATCCTAGATGTTTCTTTTTGCTATCTACTATCCAATTGAATTATGATTTTTCGGAATTATAAGTTTTATGATTCATAATGAATTGAGAGATATTATACATGAATCGAGATCTCTTATGTATTCTCTCATAACACCTTTTGCTATAGGAATGTCTTAATCTTGATCTTGAATTCTCGATATTGATACTTAAAATCTTTCTATGAATCAAGATCTTGTTTTTGAACTCCCATGTTTCTTTTTGTTATTTACTAAAAAGGAGAGTTGTCAAGATAAATCATGTCATTAGTATTCATGACTTAATCCTTCATCATCTTTGATATTTTATCTTTCATGATATGATTTTTATATACAATTTCTTGTGTTCATGAAGTATTTATCTCATCACCCAATTAATTCTTCTTGATATTCTTCATATGATGATATGAATGCATGAAATACTAATGATATTATTTTGTTACATACAAATGAGAAGTTATGATCATGCATGGTAGGATATAATTTGATGTTTTGATACCATCATGATTTGAAATATTTATGATTTGGAATGATACATGCAATAGTATGATTTTTTGATAAAATGATGTGAAAGTCAACCATTATCATTTTCTAAAATGATACTCTAGAATGATCATTTATCTCTGTCATGCTTTGGAAATTATTGTAAAGGGAAAAAGATATACAAAATTGTATTCTTCAATTCTTTTTGCGAATGACAAAAGGGGAGAAATATTGCTAGCTTAAGATGCAAAATTTAGAAACTTGCACTTTGCTAAGGAAGCAAAAATTGCTAGCTTAAACATTGCAAAAGAAGCAAAAATTTGCTAGCTTGCAAATTGCATGAAGAAAGAAATGCTATCTTACCTATCTCAAGAAGCAAAACATGCTAACTTACATATCTAGCAAAATTTACAAACTTATATATTTCAAAAAGTAAGAGTTGCTTTCTTGAACATCTCAAAATTGCTAGCTTTCATGTTCTAAAATGTTGTAAAATTCACTAGCTTGCATGATGATAAAACTTGAGATTTATTATGCAATGATTTGAACTTAAATATCCAAACACTTGATAGTTATACTTCTCCTTTTTGTTGATGACAAAGGGGGAGAAGTATGATGATGTTATACATAAATTGTATGATAACATGTTGCTTGAATTTTTGAATCTAAGAGCTATATCAAATATGCTATATTGATAGGAGGAGTTTGTTTAAACTCCGGGAGTTAAGATTAACTCCGTCATCAATTGGTTGTCATCATCAAAAAGGGGGAGATTGTTGAATCTCAAATTTTGATGATGAAACCAATTGATATGTGTTTAAGATTTGATATGTGTTTTGAGTGATGCAGGATGCTTTAATCAGGATGAGACAATTAAAGTAGGAAAAATCATATTGGGCTGGTGGAACATGTCAAAAGATTGGACGTCGAACCAGAGGATCGGTCGACGTATCGATAGAAGACTTCAGGCTATGGATTCGGGCATCAGGCCGAGAAGAGCAGATATTGTGCCAAGGATATCAGAGTTGCAGAGGTCAACTAGCCGATTGGATAATATGCTGCAAGAGAGGATGATGCGCCGAAGAATCGGACAAAGCATTGATGGACTAATGACATATCGGACAACATGATTCAAACTTAGTAATAATTGTCTAGATTGAAGTATGTTTTTACATATGCAGGATTAACTATGATAGCAAGGCATAAAGCAAAATGAAGTCCTAGAGTCAAGAATGCGATTTCGTTGGAAGTTCGAGAGTTCGTCGGAAGTCCAGACATTCGTCGAAAGTTCTACTAGAACCAACCAAGAAGTCCTGGAGCTTGCCAAAGAAGCTCGTCGGAACTCGCCAAAAAGATCGTTGTGAAGTCCAGGAGCTTGTCGGATGTCCGCTACAACATTGTCGAGAGATCGTCGGAAGTTCGCCGGAAGATCGCCGGAAGAAACCAAGACTTACGGACTTGTTTAGCTTAAGTAGGTCTTAGAATTCATAGTTAGCACATAATTGGGATTGGATTTGGGCCAACCTAGTTAGGGGCTAGTTGGGCCCATATAAGGACTATGTTGGGCCCAATAAAAGGCCCAAACAATGACCCAAGAGGTGACACCATCGTGGCACAGTCTCCAAGACTATGTCAGGCGGTGGTACCGCCCAGATATAACCTCCGAGAGGCTGCAGGCGTTGGTACCGCTAGTCTGGGCTACAATATCGCTTAGTGGTAGGGTGCCAGGTGGTGGTACCGCTAGACTAGGTGGTGGTACCGCCTAGTGCAGTGTCAATGTCAGATTGGCACTGGTGGTGGTACCGCCCAACATAGGCGGTAGTACCATCCGTACCCAGGAAACTCGGGATGGAAAATTTTTAGGCTCCAAGTTTGAATCAACTTGAGGCCTATAAATACCCCTCTCACCCTTGGTTAACACACACAAGCACAGAGAACTTAAAAGTGAGAAAATGCTATAGAAATTGCTTAAGAGATTCCTCCTCTAGCTTAGACTTAGAATTCTGTTTAGAGAGGAGTGTGTGCTTATAAGGGTTGCCTCCTAAACCCATGAAAAGGAGAAGAGGGGTGTAAAAGGGTAGTTGATCTTTGCCCATTAAAAGAAGATCGATAGTGGATGCCGGTGGCCTCGACGGAGGAGGAATCGGAAGTGGATGTAGGTCACGACAACCGAACCACTATAAAACTCAATTTGCATTTATAATTGAGCAATTTACTTTTATAGCAAATTATCTTTCCTCCTTACTATGCTTTTACTACTCCTACCCTCATATATGCTTTCAAGTTAAGATCTTTAAGAAACGATTTTTGTTAGGCCAAGTTTGAATCAACTTGAGGCCTATAAATACCCCTCTCACCCTTGGTTAACACACACAAGCACAGAGAACTTAAAGTGAGAAAATGCTATAGAAATTGCTTAAGAGATTCCTCCTCTAGCTTAGACTTAGAATTCTGTTTAGAGAGGAGTGTGTGCTTATAAGGGTTGCCTCCTAAACCCATGAAAAGGAGAAGAGGGGTGTAAAAGGGTAGTTGATCTTTGCCCATTAAAAGAAGATCGATAGTGGATGCCGGTGGCCTCGACGGAGGAGGAATCGGAAGTGGATGTAGGTCACGACAACCGAACCACTATAAAACTCAATTTGCATTTATAATTGAGCAATTTACTTTTATAGCAAATTATCTTTCCTCCTTACTATGCTTTTACTACTCCTACCCTCATATATGCTTTCAAGTTAAGATCTTTAAGAAACGATTTTTGTCAGAATCAATTTTAATCGAAACGAAAGGATTTGAACTGACATTTTTACTACTACACTAATTCACCCCCCCTCTTAGTGTCGACTACTTTCCTGACAATAGTACCGCCAGATTGGGTGGTGATACAGCCTAGACATAGTTTCCTAGATTGTGTCAGGCGGTGGTAACGCCTAGTGTTAGTGTTGTAGGTGGTAGTACCACCCAACACAAGCGGTGGTACTACTAGGGCCCGGGAAACCCGAGAGGAGACCTTTTTGGCTCTAATTTTGAAGCCATTTTGGGGTCTATAAATACCCTAGCTATTCCTATATGGAGAAGCATGAATTAGAGTAGAAAGGGGTTGTTATTTTGGGTTATAAAATTTCTAAAGTTCTTCTTGCTTTCTAGTTTTGAGATCATTCAAGAGAGGTGTGAGGCTTGTAAGGGTTGTGTTCTAAACTCGTGAAAAGGAGAAAGAGTGTAAAAGGGTAGTTGGTCTTCGCCCATTGAAGGAAGACCATTAGTGGATGCCGGTGGTCTTGATGAAAGAAGAATCAGGAGTGGATGTAGGTCACGACGATCGAACCACTATAAATCAGTTTGTATTTCTAGTTTGCTATTTATTTTTATTGCAAACTACTTTACTTCCTCATTACTTTAGCAGCACACTTTTACGAATGTTTTCAAAGTTAAACATTATCAAAATAATTAATCATACAAAAAATTTTCAATCGATGTAATTTTTACATATGAACTAATTCAACCCCTCCCTCTTTGTGCCAACTTGATCTGAACAGTTACAAGATGAGTCTGATTCAATGATATACCCTTGAGGGACTCGACCAAGCATATCATGTCCTTAGGTCACCGATAACATCTCTATGTCATAAGCAAGATAGCGAATCACGATATAGGTGAGCCTCGAGGGACTCGACCAACTCAACCTACATTTGGAATTGATCCCTACCTATATGATAGAAGGCCACATGGGTCAATCTACTTACCTCACATTTATCAACTTAATATTATCGAGGGAGAAATTTTCATTTGGTCTCCTAATATGACATGTCATACACATATATATTTAATATATATCTACATTGTATAAACCTACTAGATATATATATATATATATAGTGCGGCGGATTAAAACATCGATTTAAAAGTCTTTGTATGTTAAAAATGATCTCGAATGATAACTTGAAAGCGTGTTTGTTCATAAGGGTAGTGAAAGCCAACTAAGAATGAAGTGAAGCTATTGCAAAGTAAGTAAATAGCAATAATAGAAATGCAAACCAGAATTTATAGTAGTTCGGTCGGTGTGACCTACACTCACTTCTGATTTATCTTCCGTCGAGGTCACTAGCATCCACTAATGGTCTTCCTTTAATAGGCAAAGACCAACCACCCTTTACAATGCTTTCTTCTTTTCATGGGTTTAGGAGATAACTCTTAAAAGACTCACACCTCTCTTGAATGATCACAATACTTAGAAAGGGATGAGGACTCTTTTCACTTTTACACACTTTTAACACCCGAAGATTTCAAGATTTTATTCATACTTTCATATCCCTTCATGCAGAAAAGGGTGGGATATTTATAGGCCCCAATGGCTTCAGAATTGGAGCTAAAAAAGTGTCACGTCCCTGGATTTCAGGATACTGGTGGTACCACCGCCATTATTGGGCGGTACTACCACCTACAGACTGACACTGGGTAGTACCACCACTCAGTCTGGGTGGTATGATAGCCTGACAAAGCTCAAAGACCGAGCTTTGGCGGTACCACCGCCTAGACCACCTAGGAGACTACATCCCAGGCTATGCCACTGCCAGCCATGGCGGTGCCACCGTTGGCCATGACTTCATGCGGCGGATTAAAACATCGATTTAAAAGTCTTTGTATGTTAAAAATGATCTCGAATGATAACTTGAAAGCGTTGTTTGTTCATAAGGGTAGTGAAAGCCAACTAAGAATGAAGTGAAGCTATTGCAAAGTAAGTAAATAGCAATAATAGAAATGCAAACCAGAATTTATAGTAGTTCGGTCGGTGTGACCTACACTCACTTCTGATTTATCTTCCGTCGAGGTCACTAGCATCCACTAATGGTCTTCCTTTAATAGGCAAAGACCAACCACCCTTTACAATGCTTTCTTCTTTTCATGGGTTTAGGAGATAACTCTTAAAAGACTCACACCTCTCTTGAATGATCACAATACTTAGAAAGGGATGAGGGGACTCTTTTCACTTTTACAACACTTTTAACACCCGAAGATTTCAAGATTTTATTCATACTTTCATATCCCTTCATGCAGAAAAGGGTGGGATATTTATAGGCCCCAATGGCTTCAGAATTGGAGCTAAAAAGTGTCACGTCCCTGGATTTCAGGATACTGGTGGTACCACCGCCATTATTGGGCGGTACTACCACCTACAGACTGACACTGGGTAGTACCACCACTCAGTCTGGGTGGTATGATAGCCTGACAAAGCTCAAAGACCGAGCTTTGGCGGTACCACCGCCTAGACCACCTAGGAGACTACATCCCAGGCTATGCCACTGCCAGCCATGGCGGTGCCACCGTTGGCCATGACTTCAAGTGCTGAATGGGCTTGTTCAATCGGCCCAATTCAGCCCTGTTAAGGGCCTAGTTGACCCCTAACTGAGTTAGTGGGATTACCTCCCAATCCTAACTTAACTTAATATCTAACTATGATAATTAAGATATTTAACAAAGCATTCTTAGTCCGGTATGTTAATTGTTCTTCCGGCAATCTTTTAACGAACTTTCAACGATCTCTTGGTAATGTTCTGACGGACTTTCGGCAAGCTTCTAGACTTCATGATGATCTTCTTGATGAGTTTCGACGAGCTTCTTTGGTAAGCTCTTGGACTTATCGGTTAATTCTGGCAGAACTTTCGATGAACGTCTAGACTTCCGATGAACTCCCAACGAAGTCTCGATCTTGACTCCGACACAATATTTTCTTTATGTCTTACCACTATTGTAGGTAATCCTACATACTTTTCTCAACATATAGATTAGATCAAACAATTTACCAATTGATTTCATCATTAAAATCCGAGATTCAACAATCTCCCCCTTTTTGATGATGATAATAAATTGCTGACTGAGTTAACCTTAACTCCCCCTATCTATATGTCATACTTGAGAAAAGACACTTCTTAAATTCAAGGCTTTTGAATTCAAGTATCAACTCATTAAGTTATATTCATTTAAACTTATCAACATGAATATCATGATACCAAATATGAAACCACGTATTTATCAAGAATGATGTCAAGGCATGACATTCATTTTCAAGTCTAATGATGATAGACAATCATCATTTTCAAATATAATGCAAATTTCAAATATGAAATTTAGCAAAATTCAAGTTTCAATAAAAATGACGATTCATGAATCCACGACATGATTCCATTTGTAAATATGAAATAAAGCATGGTAATTTCAAAACTTCATCATAATGATAGACATTTACATTTTGATACGAAATCAAGCATTATACTAAAACATTTATAAGTAATCATGTCACATTCTGATACGTTTTAAGCAAACATCTTGATGTTTTTTCAAGTATGTATTTGATGATACTAATCATATTTACTCATATTTCAAGCATTCTCAAGACATTTAAGCATTTACAATATATTTTGTGCATTTATTTAAGACATTCATTTTGTCATCAATTTGCCACATTTCTCCTCCTTTGTCATCAACAAAAAAGGAGAACTATTCAACAATGCAAATGTGGTAAAAATTCAAGTTTCATACTAATTTATCCAATATATAAAGGAAGGTATGCAAAAACTTTGCATGATAACTTTTTGGATAAGCTAACATTTTTACTCAAGGGCTTTTTTGTTCTTCTTTAGACATGCAAGTTTCTTTCTTCCTTTGTCATAAGAATAAGAAGAAGAGGATGAAGGGTAAGGAAGGTATCAATTAAGAACCAAATTCATGAAAGGATTTGAACCAAGTCAAATTGGAAATGATGAGATTCATTAAATCATGCTTCAATTCTAACAAAGAGAAGAGATTCATGAAAAGAATCAAGATACCCATATGAAATCAAATCGTCATTCTTGCAAGTGATCATCACACACTAAAAATTTATAAAATTCTTCTTTCATTACAAGAGTAAGGAAGAATTCATGGTAAAGGATAAAGATAAATCCATGAATAAAACTTCATAAATCAAATCAATTTCTCATTAAAAATTCACAAGAGTGAAATCTATGAGAGATGTATTTATCGATAAAATCCATTAATGAAGTGATTAAGTGTATCAAAAATCATTAAGTGATGGAGCAAGGGTACGAAGTAAATTTGATACCAAGTAGATTGATATTCCGAATTTCATGAAAGCCTTTAAAAAAAATTCATGAAAGGTTAAAAAAAAATCAAGAAAGTCCAGAAAAGATATACATCAAATTTATGCATTCGGACAATTTAACATCCCTAACTTCCTTCTAATAAAATCAAATTGTTCTTCATTTAAAGGTTTTGTAAAAATATCGACTAATTGATGTTTAATATCAATAAACTCTAAAGATATGTCATGGTTATTAACATGATCTCTTATGAAATGATGCATAATATCAATATGTTTAGTTCTAAAATATTGAATAGGATTTTTTATTAAACATGTTGCACTTGTGTTATCACATTTTATGGGAATATTCTTAAGATAAATTCTATAATCTTCCAATGTATTTTTCATCCATATAACTTGTGCACAACATGCACTAGCCGCTATATACTCAGCTTTGGTTATAGATAATGCAATCGAGTTTTGTTTTTTAGAAGACCAAGAGACAAGTGCGTATCCTAAAAATTGACATGTTCCGAATGTACTTTTTCTAGCTATTTGGCAGCCAATAAGATCAACATCAGCATAACCAAGCAATTCAAAGTTTTTAGATTTTGGATACCATAATCCTAGTTTAGGAGTTCCTTTTAGATATCTAAAAATCCTTTTAATAGCTTTTAAATGAGATTGCTTGGGGTTAGATTGAAATCTAGCATAAATTCCTATGCTAAATATGATGTCTGGTCTAGTTGCGGTGAGGCATAGTAAACTACCTATCATACCCCTATAAGCATTTTTATCAAAGCTTTCTCTACCTTCGTCAATATTTAACTTAGTGGAGGTACTCATAGGAGTATTGATAGCGTTTGAACTATCCATATTAAACCATTTTAATAGGTTTAATACATATTTTGTTTGACTAAGAAAAATACCATCACTAAGTTGTTTGATTTGTAAGCCTAAAAAGAAAGTTAGTTCCCCCATTAAACTCATTTCAAACTCTAGGCTCATACTCTTAGCAAACGATTTGCATAAAGATTCATTTATAGAACCAAAAATAATATCATCAACATAAATTTGAATAATAAGAAAGTTATTATGAAAATTTTTAACAAACAATGTAGTATCGACCTTGTCTTTAGAGAAATTATTTTGGATAAGAAAAGAGCTAAGTCTCTCATACCAAGCCCTTGGGACTTGTTTCAATCCATAGAGAGCTTTAATCAATTTAAACACATGATTAGGAAAATTATCATTCTCAAATCCGAGAGGATGTTCAACATAAACTTCTTCGGAAATAAAGCCATTAAGAAAAGTACTTTCAACATCCATTTAAAATAACTTAAAGTTATTGCAACTAGCATAGGTAAGGAGCATTCTTATGGCTTCTAATCTTACCATAGAAGCGAAGGTTACTTCATAATCGATACCTTCTTCTTGGTTGAAACCCTTAGCCACTAATCTAGTCTTGTTTCTAACCACGATACCAGATTCATCTTGCTTATTTTTAAAGACTCATTTGTTACTAATAAGTAAATGGTTACTAGGTCTCGGAACAAGCTCCCACACCTCATTTCTCTCAAATTGGTTCAACTCTTCTTACATTGTGATAACCCATGAATCATCTTTCAAGGCCTCGTCAATACATTTATGTTCAATTTGAGAAAGAAAAGCGGCGTTGACATAAAAATTCTTAAGAGAAGAATGAGTTTGAACCCCTTTTGATACGTCTCCTATGATTTGCTCCATAGGATGAGAATTTACGTACTTCATTCCTTGGGTAAGGATGTTTCGGAAGAATATGCATCCAATTTACTAGTTAGAGAAATGGTTTTATCCAAATTCAAGGCATCAAAATTAAGATCATCATCAAAATTATTTTTTTTAAATTCAGAAACTTCATTAAAGACAACATGAATAGACTCTTCTATAACCAAGGTTCTTTTGTTCAAGATACAAAAGGCTTTAGAAATAGAAGAATAACCAAGAAAAATGCCTTCATCGAATTTTGCATCAAACTTTCTTAAGACATCTTTTCCATTCAAGATAAAGCATTTACAACTGAAAACTTTAAAATATGAAATATTGAGTTTTTTGTTGTTCCATAATTCATAAGAAGTTTTAAAAAGTAATGGTCTTACTAGAACCCTATTTATGACATAGCATGTCGTATTAATTGCTTTGGCCCAAAAATATTTGGGTAGGCTATGTTCGTTCAACATGGTTCTTATTATTTCTTGTAAATTTCTATTTTTTCTTTCTACTACTCCATTTTGTTAAGGATTTTTTGGAGTAGAGAAATTGTGGTTGTATCCATTAGATTCACAAAAATTTTGGAAATCATAGTTTTGAAATTTGCCACCGTGATCACTCCAAATTGATGAAATCACAAAGCCTTTTTCATTTTGAACAAGTTTATAAAACTTAGAAAAATACCTAAAGTAATCACTTTTGTGTGCCAAGAAGTATATCCAAGTGTGTCTACTATAATCGTCCATAATTACAAAGGCGTATTTGCTACCTCCTAGGCTTGATATATCAATTGGTCCAAAAAAATCTATATGGATCAATTATAATGGTCTAGAGGTGCTAATTTGATTCTTTGGTTTGAAACTACTTTTAATTTGTTTTCCTAGTTAACATGCATCACACATTATCTTTAACAAACTTAATGTTAGGAATATTTCTAACAAGTTCTTTAGATGAGATTCGAGAGATTATTTTCATGCTAGATTAGTTTCAAAAGCCAAGCATCGTCATTCAAAGCCAAAAAATATATTTTATTACAAAGATCATTAATGTTAATAGTATATATATTATTTTATTTTAAGGCAATCATGGAGGTATTTTTGTGTGGTTGTTCAATAATTCAAGCATTGGATTCAAATTTAATCACGTATCCTTTATCACATAATTAACTAATACTCAAAAGATTATATTTTAAGCCATCAACTAACAATACATCTTTAATCAAAAAGTTGGATTTGTTAGCTATGGTTCCTTTGCCAATGATTTTACCTATGTTGTTATCTCCGAATGTAACATACCCTTCATCTAGGCTAGTGAGTTTAGAGAAATAAGATGGATCTCCGGTCATATGCCTTGAGCATCCATTATCAAGGTACCATCTTTTGCTCCTAGCTTGTGATGGTAAATATTTCCTAAAAAATGGATGATTTTTAGGTACCCATGTGACCTTGGGTGCCTCAAAAATTGATCTACTCAACATATCATTTTGTATAGAGCTTTTTATGGTTATTTTAGGAGCCTAAATTAATTTGTGTGGACTATATCTCTTAAACAGATATTTATAAATAACATGTCCAAATTTACAACAAAAGTTGCATTTATTTCGGGGTGAAACATGCAAAGTTGGGCCTTTAACAAAGATAGTTGGATTTTTATGAGTGTTACTCACAAACCCAATTTCATATCTTCTATGAACATGATTCTTACTTGCAAGAATCATGTTTAAGGATTTGCTACTTATTTCAAAATTTTATAAGGTTTCATGTAGTAGCAAATTCTCCTTTTTGAGTGTTTCTAATTCATCACATTTTGTGCAAGGAGCTAAACTATTATTATACTCAATTGTTAATCTATTAAAATCACTAACAAGAGAAGCATGCTCCTTTTTTAACAATTTATATTTTTTATTGACTAATTTACATTCATCAAATAAATCATGAAAAGTACTTAATAATTCATTAAAAGATAAATTTGCATCTAATGAACTGCTTACCTCATCTCCGATAGCCATTAGTGCGTAGTGAGCAACTTACTCTTTGTTGGTTGACTCCTTTTCTTTGGATGCACTTAAGTCGTCCCAAGTTACTTTAAGTGTCTTCTTCTTTTTTGATTGCTTCTTCTTCATTTAGGGACATTCACTTTTGAAGTGCCCTAGCTTCTTGCATTCATAGCAAATGATTTGATCAATTTTTAGTTCATTTTTGTTTTTAGTTTTGTTTCTTCTTATGAATTTTTTGAAATTTCTTGTTAGAAGTGCTAAGTCATCATCATCATCGTCACTTGAGTATTCTTCAAGTGATCTTCTTGAGTTCTAAATGTCAAATCCGTCCTATTCTTTGGAAGGTTGTTCTCATATTCTTCATATGCATTACATGACATTTCGTAGGTCATCAAGGATCCGATAAGTTCTTTGAGTGAAAAGTTATTCAAATCCTTTGCTTCTTGAATAGCAGTTACTTTAGGATCCTAACTTTTTGGAAGAGATCTTAGTATCTTGTTAACAAGTTTAACATTAGAAAAATATTTACCAAGGGCTTTTAGACCATTAACAGCATCCGTAAACCAAGTGTACATGTCTCAAATGGTCTCACTTGGTTTCATGTGGAACAATTCATAACTATAAACTAAAAGATTGATTTTTGACTCCTTAACCCTACTTGTGCCTTCGTGTGTGATTTTAAGTGTATAACAAATGTTATAAGTCATTTCACAAATAAAAACTCAATTGAATTCATTTTTATCCAAAGCACAAAATAAAGCATTCATAGCTTTGGCGTTCAAAGAGAAAGCATTCTTCTCCAATTCATTACATTCGCTATTGGAAGAGAAGACTTTTGAAATCCATTTTTAACGATATTCCATAACTCAAAATCTATAGAAATTAAGAAGATCTTCATCCTACTTTTCTAATACGTGTAATCCGTCCCATTGAATATGGGAGGACGAGTGATAGAATGACCCTCTTGATTATCGGCAAAAGACATCTCTCTTGGATTTTAAACCAAATCGAGAGTAATTGAGCTCTAATACTAATTGTTAGAATCGAGTTGGTACTAAAAGGGGGGGTGAGGGGGTGAATTAGTATAGCGGATTAAAACATCGATATAAAAGTCTTTGTATGTTAAAAATGATCTCAAAAGATAACTTGAAAGCATGTTTGTTCGTATGGGTAGTGAAAGCCAAGTAAGGAGGAAGTGAAGCTATTACAAAGTAAGTAAATAGCAATAATAGAAATGCAAACCAGAATTTATAGTGGTTCGGTCGGTGTGACCTATATCCACTTTTGATTCCTCCTCCGTCGAGGTCACCGACATCCACTAATGGTCTTCCTTCAATAGGTGAAGACCAACCACCTCTTTATAGTGCTTTCTCCTTTTCATAAGTTTAGGAGATAACCCTTACAAGCCTCACACCTCTCTTAAATGATCACAACACTTAGAAAGGGAGGAAGAGGACTCTTTTCACTTTTACAACACTTTGAACACCCCAAGATTTCAAGATTTTGTTCATACTTTCATGTTCTTTCATGCAAAAAAAGGTATGGTATTTATAGGCCCCAATGGCTTCAGAATTAGAGTCAAAAAGTGTCACATCCCAATATTTTGGGGTATTGGTGATACCACCACTATTATTGGGTGGTACTACCACTTGCAAGCTGACACTAGGTAGTACCACCGCTCAGTCTAGGTGGTACAACTGACTAACAGAGCTCGGTGATCGAGCTCTAGCGGTACTACCACCTAACAGGGCGGTATCACCGCCTAGCAGCATTAATTACCAACGATACCATCACCTAATCTGAGCGATACCATCGCCTAGACCACTTAGGAGACTACATCCCAAGCGGTGCCACCGCCAGCCCTGGTGGTGCCACCGCTGGCCGTGACTCCAAGTGTTGAATGTGTTTATTCAATCAGCCCAATTAATCCTTGTTAAGGGCCCAATTGGCCCCTAACTAAGTTAGTGGGATTACCTCCCAATCCTAACTCAATTTAAGGTATAACTACGATAATTAAGATATTTAACAAAGCATTCTTGGTCCAGTATGTTAATTGTTCTTCCAGCGAGCTTTTTGCGATCTTTTGGCAAACTTCCGATGATCTCTCAGCAATGTTCTAGCGAACTTCCAACAAGCTCCTAGACTTCATGATGATCTTCTTGGTGAGTTTCGATGAGCTTCTTTGGCAAGCTCCTAGACTTCTTGGTTAATTCTAGCAAAACTTCTAACGAATGTTCAAACTTTCAATAAACTCTCGAACTCCCAACGAACTCTCGATCTTGACTCCAGCATAATATTTCTTTATGTCTTACCGCTATGTAATCTTACACACTTTTCTCAACACATAGATTAGATCAAATAATTTATTAATTGATTTCATTATCAAAATATAAGATTCAACACTCTATACCTTGTGATCATCCATCTCGTCCTCGTCAATTCTTTGGGCATCTCCATGCATTGCGATAGTCCATCTTGACCTTGTGGGTCCCGTTATCACTTCCACGCTACTCGTTGTGCCTCCTCGTATAATTACAACTTAATCATAGGTACACAAGCCTAACAATAAACGAGAATAAAATTAGAGGCTTGCAAGCCCCAATAATATTAATAATAATAATCACATGTACACACATCACATAGTACATGATCATCTATCCATCTCATACATCACATGTACATATCATAATATAAGACTACTAGATAAATAATAACAGTTAATTAAACCTTTTAATTAACTAATATTTTTTTAAAATTAAGAACATATAAGTAATTTTCTAAATTATGAAGGATATTATAGTAATTTGGATAGAATGGACAAAATGGTGAAATTTCTCAAATTCACAAGGGCAAAATTATTTTTTTGCCCAAAAACTCTACTGCCTTTCCCTTGCCTTAGCATTGTGGCCACAACCACCTTATCAGCGATTGTCGCTACGCTAGGGAGAGGGGGCGCCGACGCCCCTACAAGTGGGCACCCCTGCAAGCACCGTCACCCCCGTGAGTGCAGTGCCCACAAATGGCACTCCCTCTCAAGCTAGCGCCCTTGTAGGTGGGCGCCCCTGTGGGTGTCATCCCTATAGGTGGCTCACCTGCGAGCGCCACCCAAAAGGGGGCTCACCCATGGGCCTAGTGCCCGCAAGCGCCACCCTTGTGCGCGAGCGCAATGCTCATGCACATGCAGCCTACACTGCAAGTGGCCCTACTTGTGGGTGGACGGTCGCCGACCGCTTGTGGCCCCTACACACAAGTGGTTGAGACCTCCCTTAAGAGCTCTCGGCCAAGGCTGCAAGCAGCCTTTGCCCAACCTGCAAGGGCAACAATAGTTGCTACCTTCTCTTAACTTTTGCGTCCATGATTTTGATGTCAAAAGATTTTCTAAAACATAACACATGCAGTTTAAAACCAATATTTCGCATGAACAACCTGGCTCTAATACCACTATAGGGAAGTCTAGGGGTGACATCACATGTGCAGCGAAAGAACAGAAAAATAAAAATTCCCAAATTTTCCAATGATGTGTTCGTCATCATGCGAAGATTGGTGTGCAAAATCAGTAAAATTAAAAACTTTGTATATGAAATATTGTGTTTTACCTAAGGAGATCGTATATCCCTGAATCCTTGCAGATCTGTAGGAGAGGATGAAGGAGGTCAAGCATCATCCTCTCTAACAGTGATCCACACAACAGGGCTATGACGACGCTCCTTAAATCGATGCCCAAAACTCTACACTTGCTCTTTGAAGAGGAGGAGAGAGGAGAATAGGAGGTGGCAACCAAAAGCCTCTGGCCTATGGGCCTTTGGTTTCCTCCTATTTATAGAGGTCCCCTATCAACTTAACCCTAATAGATCCTGCTCTATTAGGTACTAGATCTTCATCCAACTATCCAAGCCTCTTAGATTAGTGGATCTCTATCCAATAATCTCCTATTGGCTTTTACTAGATCCAATATATATGATCCAATAATTTAGGGGCTTCTTGGATGTCCAATAAGATAGGGGCTCCAACAGATATCTCATATCTGAACCTCTACTCGTTGCAATGCCTACCATATGTGTGTGACCTTCTAGGCCCAATATTGAGTTTGCCGTGAGTCATACCTATCAGAACTCCTTTTGGATTAATGAATTATTATTTCCATAATAATTCACTCGACTCATCGATTGTAAATATATTAGGTCACTACGCCATAGTCCCCGGATGATACAAGGGAATCCAATCCATTGGACCTATTTGTCCTTAGTTACTATATATCTATAGTCCCTCATCCATCTAATATTTCAAAGACCATATACCGAGCATGGTATTATCAGACCCATGCGGTTTCTACTCGAGTCTCGCTCTAATTGGATTCTCCCAAAGAACTATTTATCTCTCAATTTGAATAACCCTGGCTAGGGATTTATCTGAGTAAGAATACATGGGATATTCCTCTTATAACATTGAGAGCGAATGATCCTCTATCGACACTTAATAGTCTTAGTTGCCACTCCCAATGATGGGTTGTGCTAGATTTGGAACCTTCAGACTTATAAGTTTGGTATCAAAGAGTGAAGTACTCATATAGGATATCCTTAGTGTCTCAAGTCTAAGGACCATATACACCATTGGGACTACAGAATCGCTGTCTGATAATAAGACATCATCAACTATCCAATATTCCGTAAGTAGATCAATTAGTAAACTCATTCTCCAATGAGCACCTGCATTGTAGCCCCAGTGTCCCCACATGAGTAACTATGAAACTAGCTACCTCCATCATATGGACAAGTATACAATACACCAGTTTATCTGGTTATCTCGATATCCCTCTCAAGTAACCTATAACTATGATTATTTAAAGTTTATGTTTAAAGGTGGATCAGTTTTATTATCGTGATCTTATCATGATTCAATTCTTATTGCATAGATCCATGGACATCAATATATATATATATATATATATAAGCAAAATAAAGTGATAAGATACCAAAATGTAATAAGCAAAAAGAATATGTATCATGTCATACATGTCATCACTCACGTGATTAGCTTGTAGGGCACCTATGACCGGCACCTTGGTATCTCAAGTCTAAAGACCAGATACACCACTAGGGCAACGAAATCACTATTTGACAATAAGGCATCATCAATCATCTAGTATTACATGAGCGGATCAATCAATGAATCATTCTCTAATGAGTACCTACATTGTATCCCTAATATCCCCACACGAGCAACTATGAGACTAGCCACCTCTATCAAATGGATGGGTATACAGCATACTAGTCTATTCGGTTATCTCAATGTCTGTTTCGAGTAACCTATGATCGAGATTATTTAGAGTTTATGTTTAAAGGCGAATCAGTTTCATTATCGTGATCTCATCATGATCTAATTCATATTGCACAGATCTATGGACATCATAATATATATATGCAATAACGAATATAAAGTGATAAAATACTAAATAATATATTAAGTAAAACGAGTGCATATTATGTCATACATGTCATCAATCACGTGATTAACTTACAAGGCACTTATAACTAGTAATTATTTAATATTTTAACTAAAATTATACATATATTTTGTGCAATGAATATTTTTGATATCTTAATTGAAATTATGTATATGATTTGTGTAATCATTATTTTGATGTTTTAACTAAAGTTATGCATATGATTTTTGCAATGCTACTAAAAGCCACTAAGATTCATATTTAAAATTATTTTGACTTGAATTCAAAGATCAATACTAAAAGATTATTATTTTTTAAATTTGAGTTTATTATATTTTAAAATAACATATAGACAGAGGGAGCCTAGTTAAAACTCCGCCACCAAATGGTTGTCATCATAAAAAAGGGAGAGATTGTTGAACCTCATATTTTGATGCTGAAATCAATTGATGAGTTTATGGACTAATATGCTTTTAAGATAAGTGATGCAGAAAATATATTGATTAAGGACTCGAACCATCAAAGGGTAAATTATCAAAGTAGGATAATTAGATGTTGTACCGAGAAAAGAATCATGTTAGAAATAGGACATCAAGTCGAAGGATTGGTCAACGTGTCGAAGATTGGACTTCGTCTATAAGTTTGGGTATCATGTTGAAAGGATCAAGTATTACGCTAAAAGATCAGATATTGTGCAAAAATCGACATGTTGATAGATCGAGTGATATGCCGAAGGAAAGGACGATGTGCCAAAGGTTCGAATAAAGTGCCGAAAGATCGAATGACATGCCAAAATAGTGTACAGTGTGCTAAAAGCTTCATAATTGTGCTAAATATGTGGTTGGATTATTAATGTATTGATCGAAGTTTTTTTTAAGTCAAACTATGTTGGTATTAGGTCGAAATCATATTAACTTGTCAAAAAAGCCAATAGGCTAAGACTTGGGCTGAATTGGGCCCATTAGAACACCAAAATAGTGGCTTTGAGCAAGCTTACCCAGTGGTACCACTTGAGTTGGTCAACAATCACAAATAGTACTTGTTAGTGCTATTAGCGGAGGGACCGCCTATGTATGCAGTGGCATTGCCTAGCGACAACGGTGATACCACCCAGAATTTAAAAATTATGATGGTGGTACCACCAAAAAGTTTGAAATTACAACGTCGAAAGTTGCTGTGATAGTATCGCTAGGTGTTAGCGATAGTACCGCCCATACCCTGAAATTTTAGAGGATTTTAAATTTTTGTCTCTATTTTGACATGCCTTTTGGGGCCTATCATTAATGCTTGTTGATGGAGTATCAATTTCTAAGTTTATAAGAGGTTGTAGCTCTCTCTTTGAGTATTATTTAAGTTTCTTCCTCCTCGAGTTTAAAGGTGATTATAAGTTATAGGATATGAGAGATCTTATAAAAGAACGAGTATGAAGGTTCTTTGCTAAATTTATTAAAAAAAAAGTATAATAAGAAGATCGATAATGAAAGCCTGATGGCTTTGAGGAAAAAGGAATCATGAGTGAACATAGGTCGAAAAGACCAAACTACTATAAATCGATTTGCAATCATTTTTTTACTTTTGATTTTACTCATATTTTCGATTAATTATATTTTTATATAAATTTATCGTTCAAATTTTAAAATTGGATAAAGATTGCTATGGCACTAATTCACCCCCTCTTATTGTCATTATGATACTAAAAGATATGTTAGCACATAAAGTGAGCTTAGCACTCTTACATTCCAATCAAGCAAATTACTATCCACTGTAATATAAGCAAGCAAAATTTCATTTATCTACAACATCGATTCATGACCGGTAGGTATAACAAAATACATTTAAGTAATCAAAAGATAACAATATACATTGATCTAATGTCCATCAATACTAATCGATAGACGTCAAAAACACAGGTTGCAGAATTACAAGCAACTATAGTTTCCAAAATGTGTTAATAATGGAAGTTATTTTAGGTATCAAACAAAAAAAAGTTGCATACCGTTACCGTAATCATGATGACACTCTAATTTGTTTATTTCTTTCAATGCTCACCCAACATGTTTTTTAATGCATCGTTAGAACATGATGCGAGGGCTATCTTGATGTACCACAAATATGTACGAAAGGATAAAGGGAATATATAAAAAATAATAATAGGCATCAAAGGCACAAAGGGAAGACATAATTTGAGTTTAAACACAAGAATGATGCAACAGTTAGGTAGAAAATAGTTTCAGGTGCACCATGATGTATCATTGCATCTGGAGCATAATGAACCTTAAAACTGATTAAAAAAATAGACATAATTAAACTTTAATTGAACAGCCGATTTTGGATGATATTTCTATCAAACAGAGTTCAAATACGTTGTGTCTATATCTATAAATTTTATTACAAAAATAAATTTCTTGTTCAACCTAACACTAACTACTATCGGCTGACATAATTATCATGTAAGTCCTGTTTCTGAAACAACTCTTGATCAAATAAGTTGGACTATCCTTGTTTTCACCTACCAAATAAGTTGTTCTTAACAGAGAGGTCAGTCTAACAACCTTTGGCTATCCAAACCTTTTTATATTTGGTACCATGTGATGATGATTGATACCTTATTAGAACAATAAAACAAAATGAATCTAAATTCATGCTCATAGATTTCAAACCAAGTCTATTTCATAATATACCTTGTACTACTCTACAGCCTTAAAAATCTTCTATGTCACAATCAAGATTAATTGTGCATTTTTATCCATTTACATTAGTGTGTTTATTGAAATTTGGGACATGAAAATTTATGAATCAAGAATAACTCACCAGATTAGAGATTTAAGCATGTAATTGTTTCATGTGTTTTTTTATTCTTTCTTGAGGGAAAAAGTATTTTAGCTTGTGATTTCTCAAGTCTAAATGATATGTGAGGTAAAACAATGCACAAGGGAGGTGATAGTTTACATTTACCCTCTTTTACCAATATGATATATTCTTAGGATAATTATCCATTGTCTACTGCAACATTCGAATCAATGGAAGAGTAACTATCCATTGATTAACAGTGTTGGTGGAAGCAAAGAAGCTTGTTTATGGAATTATAAAGAACAGTTAGTGATTCAACAATACAACTCTAGAAAGGTATTTACCCTTTGATGATCATTACTTGCTCTCATGACCAGATTAAAATCACATGCAATCTATCACAAAATTCATATGAATATGTAGTGACAGAGAGAAAGTATCAAACATAACCCAAGAACAAGAAGTGTCCGTGGTCGTCGACGGAGACAAGAGAACCATCGGAGAGGGAGAGTAAAAGGTTTCGATCCATTGCCAAAGGCTCGACGATTGTTGAAGTTGTTGATTGCCGGAGAGAACTCATCAAGGAAGATCTGAGTTGACCTAACTCGGATAGAGACCCTAGACCAAACCGGCTTGTGAATCGATCATTTAGATCGATTTAAGGGCATTATTAAGATTTTAAATGAAAAGAGATTTGCTTGATTAAAAATCAAAATGGGTGGCGTCATATGGTAAAAGTTTATTATTATGAGCTTTTTTTTTTGGATAAATTATATTTCTTCTCATTTTATAATATATTATGTACTTAAAATTTTTAATTAAAATATTTTTTTATTTATTTTTACTCTAAGAAAAGGAAGATGAAAGAGAAGTAAGAAGACCTAAACCTATTAATAAATTCTGAATAAAGCGATACCATTATCCCTTAAAAGCATATTAATGAGGGTTTTTTAGTAAATTCCTTAATTATTTTAAAATAAATATTAAAACTTATGCTTGGCATGACCGCTTGTAGGAGGATGGTTGCTCGTCATGCTTTGTTCGTCATCCACTCACTCATCCATTGTATTGCCATGCGATGGCAATTCAATTGTTGATAATCAGTTTTGGACCATTTTGGCGGCATATGTGACCAATTGGATCGATCCCTTATAGTGAAACAGCCAAAATCTTACCGAATTCAAGATCTGTTAATAGGTCGTCCTCATACGTAACGTATATCAATGTTATAATTAATACATGGACCATCTCAACCAAAAGAAGCAAGCCACTCGAGCACACGCACCGCATCGCATCATATACTTGAGACACACATTAGACCACAATTTATTTATCAAATCGGCTTAAAAAAACGATCCGGCCGACTTACCCGGTTCAATTTGACGAATGCCTTTGTTTCCATCTCAGCCGTCCCCTGTTTTAAGATGAAAGAAGGACAGTTGAGATGTCAGGATTGGATTGGATGAATGGTCATAGATGCACCCATTATAACTCGCCCTCCTCCAAATTCCGTTTCCCGAAGAGGCCGTCAATTTCTGCGGGAGCTCTGTGTATCGATCTTGATAGCTCAGGTAAGCGACTCTAATGCCCTTGCTTCCTAGATTTTCTCCTCCTTTATAGGGTTAATTGCTTCGAGCTAATTTAACATGGAGGATTTCTATTGCGATTCACGTTGATCTTGTTCGAATTGTATTCAAATAGAGTAGTATCCCTGTGATTGCGGATTCCACGTCTTATTTTTATCTCCCTACACCCTAACCTGATGCCACTACAAGAAATTTTTGTGGGAGATGCACTGAAGCGACGCGACTGTCCGAGATTTTTATTTTGTTACCTTTTGACCTTTGAATCCATTTTCCTTACCACTTTGCTGTTGGTGATTCTTATGGTCGTCCATTGTTCATGTGGATCTTGATGTTATGGAATGATCCAAGAGTTACCTGAATACTAAGAAATTATAATAAAGTGCCTGTTTTTGCAATAGTTGTATGTTCTACCTTTCACTTTTTTTTTCAGAAAAGGAACTAAGGTTTGCTAATTATAACGGAAATAAACACGACCGTTCGCATCACTGCGAACAAAAAAATCTAGCTCTGGATAAAACACTCCAAACCAAAAATAAGTAGTTTTGGTGGTCAGAGCAAAGGAAGCCAACCAATAGTTACCTGAATACTAAGAGATTATAATAAAGTGCCTGTTTTTGCATTAGTTGTATGTTCTACCTTTCACTTTTTTTTTTTCAGAAAAGGAACTAAGCTTTAGTAATTATAACAAAAGTAAACACAACCATTCACATAATAGTGAACCAAAAAATCCAGCTTTGGAGAAAACACTACAAACCAAAAATTAGTAGTTTTGGTGGTCAGAGCAAAGGAAGCCAACCAATAGTTACCTTAATACTAAGAGATTATAATAAAGGGCCTGTTTTTGCAGTAGTTGTATGTTTTGCCTTTTACCTTTTTTTTTTCAGAAAAGGAACTAAGATTTACTAATTATAATGGAAATAAACATGACCATTCGCATCATAGCGAACCAAAAAATCTGGCTCTCGAGAAAACACTCCAAACCAAAAATTAGTAGTTTTGGTGGTCAAAGCAAAGGAAGCCCACCAATAGTTACCTAAATACTAAGAGATTATAATAAAGTGCCTTTTTTTTGCAATAGTTATATGTTCTACCTTTCACATTTTCTTTTTCAGAAAAGGAACTAAGCTTTAGTAATTATAACGGAAATAAACACGATTGTTTGCATCACAGTGAACCAAAAAATCCAGCTTTGTAGAAAACACTCCACACAAAAAATTAGTAGTTTTGGTGGTTAGAGCAAAGGAAGTCAACCAATAGTTACCTGAATACTAAGCGATTATTAATAAGGGCCTGTTTTTGCAATAGTTGTATGTTCTACATTTCACTTTTGTTTTTCAGAAAAGGAACCAAGCTTTACTAATTATAATGGAAATAAACACGGCCGTTTGCATCACAACGAACCAAAAAATCTAGCGCTGGAGAAAATTCTCCAAACAAAAAATTAGTAGTTTTGGTGGACACAGCAAAGGAAGCCAACCAATAGTTACCTGAATACTAAGAGATTATAATAAAGTGCCAGTTTTTACAATAGTTGTATGTTCTACCTTTCACTTTTTCTTCTCAGAAAAGGAACTAAGCTTTACTAATTATAACAGAAATAAACATGATCATTCGCATCACGGCGAACCAAAAAATCTAGCTCTGCAGAAAACATTCCACACCAAATATTAGTGGTTTTGGTGGTCAGAGCAAAGGAAGCCAAACAATAGTTACTTGAATACTAGGAGATTATAATGAAGTGCTTGTTGCAATAGTTGTATGTTTTACCTTTCACTTTTTTTTTTCAGAAAAGGAACTAACATTTACTAATTATAACAGAAATAAACACGACCGTTCGCATCACAGCGAACCAAAAAATCTAGCTTTGGAGAAAACACTCAAAACCAAAAATTAGTAGCATTGGTGGTCACAACAAAGGAACCCAACCAAAAGTTACCTGAATACTAAGAGATTAGAATAAAGTGCCTGTTTTTGCAATACTTGTATGTTCTAACTTTCACTTTTTTTTCTCAGAAAAGTAATTAAGTTATACTAATTATAATGGAAATAAACTCGACCGTTTGCATCACAGCGAACCAAAAAATCCAACTTTGGAGAAAACACTCCAAACCAAAAATTAGTAGTTTTGGTGGTGAGAGCAAAGGAAGCCAACCAATAGTTCCCTGAATACTAAGAGATTATAATAAATGGCATGTTTTTTGCAATAGTTGTGTGTTCTACCTTTTGCTTTTTTTTTTTCAGAAAAGAAACTAAGATTTACTAATTATAATGGAAATAAACATGATCGTCCGCATCACAGCGAACCAAAAAATCTAGCTCTGGAGAAAACACTCCAAACCAAAAATTAGTAGTTTTGGTGGTTAGAGCATGGAAGCCAACTAATAGTTATCTCAATACTAAGAGATTATAATAAAGTGCCTGTTTTTGCAATAATTGTTTGTTCTACCTTTCACTTTTTTACTTTTAGAAAAGGAACTAAGCTTTACTAATTATAACGGAAATAAACACGACCGTTCGCATCCCAGTGAACCAAAAAATATAGCTCTGGAGAAAACACTCCAAACCCAAAATTAGTAGTTTTCATGGTCAGAGCAAAGGAAACTAACCAATAGTTACCTGAATACTAAGAGATTATAATTAAGTGCTTGTTTTTGCAATAGTTGTATGTTTTACCTTTCACTTTTTTTTTTCTTAGGAAAGGAACTAAGCTTTACTAATTATAGCGGAAATAAACATGACCATTCGTATCACAACAAACCAAAAAATCTTGCTTTGAAGAAAACACTCCAAACCAATAATTTGTAGTTTCGATCGTCAAAGCAAAGGAAGCCAACCAATAGTTACCAGAATACTAAGAGATTATAATAAAGTGCCTGCTTTTGCAATAGTGGTTTGTTCTACCTTTCACTTTTCTTTTTCGGAAAACAAACTAAGCTTTACTAATTATTATGGAAATAAACAAGACCATTCACATCACAACAAACCAAAAAAATCTAGCTTTGAAGAAAACACTCTAAACCAAAAATTAGTAGTTTGGGTGGTCAGAACAAAGGAAGCCAACAAATGGTTACCTGAATACTAAGAGATTGTAATAATTTTCTTGTTTTTGCAATAGTTGTATGTTCTACCTTTCACTTTTTTTTTTGTCAGGAAAGGAACTAAGCTTTATTAATTATAACGAAAATAAACACGACCGTTCGCATCACTGCGAACCGAAAATATCTAGCTTTGTAGAAAACACTCTAAACCAAAAATCAGTAGTTTTGGTGGTCAGAGCAAAGGAAGCCAACCAATAGTTACCTGAATACTAAGAAATTATAATAAAGTGCCTGTTTTTGCAATAGTTGTATGTTCTACCTTTCACTTTTTTATTTCCGGAAAAGGAACTGATCAGCACTAATTATAATGAAAATAAACATGATCGTTTGCGTCATAGCGAAACAAAAACTAGTGGTTTTGGTGGCCAGAGCAAAGGAAGCCAATCGATACTTGCTTGAATACTAAGAGATTATAATAAAGTGCCTGTTTTTGCAATAGTTGTTTGTTTTAACCTTTCACTTTTTTTTTTTTTTTCTGAAAAGGAACTGAGCTTTACTAATTATAACGGAAATAAACATGACTGTTTGCATCATAGTGAACCAAAAAATCTAGCTTTGGAGAAAACACTCCAAACCAAAAATTTGTTGTTTTGGTGGTCAGAGCAAAGGAAGCCAACCAATTGTTACCTCAATACTAAGAGATTATAATAAAGTGCCTGTTTTTGCAATAGTTGTATGTTCTACCTTTCCTTTTTTATTTTCAGAAAAGGAACTAACCTTTACTTATGATAACGGGAATAAAAATGACTGTTCGCATCACAGCGAACCAAAAAATCTAGCTCTGGGGAAAACACTCTAAACCAAAAATTAGTTGTTTCGGTGGTTAGAGAAAAGGAAGCCAACCAATTGTTACCTGAATACTAAGAGATTATAATAAAGTGCCTGTTTTTACAATAGTTGTATGTTTTACCTTTCACTTTTTTATTTTCAGAAAAGGAACTAATCTTTACTCATGATAACGGGAATAAAAACGATCGTTTGCATCACAACGAACCAAAACACCTTGCTCTGGGGAAAACACTCCAAACTAAAAATTAGTAGTTTTGGCAGTCAGAGCAAAGGATGCTAATCGATAGTTACCTGAATACTAAGAGATTATAATAAAGTGCCTGTTTTTGCAATAGTTGGATGTTCTACCGTTCACATTTTTTTCTTAGAAAAGGAACTAAGGTTTACTAATTACAACGGAAATAAACACAACTAACCAAAAATTAGTTGTTTTGGTGGTCAGTGCAAAGGAAGCCAACCAATAGTGTTACCTGAATACTAATATATTATAATAAAGTTCCTGTTTTCGCAATAGTTGTATGTTCTACCTTTCACTTTTTTTTGGTCAGAAAAGACTAATTATAATGGAAATAAACACGACTATTCGCATCACAATGAACCAAAAAATCTAGCTTTGGAGAAAATACTCCAAACCAAAAATTAGTAGTTTTGGTGGTCAGAGCATAGGAAGCCAACCGATAGTTACCTAAATACTAAGAGATTATAATAAAGTGCCTGTTTTTGCAATAGTTGTATGTTCTACCATTCACCTTTTTTTCAGAAAAGGAACTAAGGTTTACTAATTATAACGGAAATAAACATGATCGTTCGCATCACAGCGAACAAAAAAATCTAGCTCTGGAGAAAACACTCCAAACAAAAAATTAGTAGTTTTGGTTGACAAAGCAAAGGAAGCCAACCAATAGTTGCCTGAATACTAAGAGATTATAATAAAGTGCCTATTTTTGCAATAGTTGTATGTTCTACCTTTCACTTTTTTTTTTCAGAAAAGAAACTAAGCTTTACTAATTATAACGAAAATTAACACGATCGTTCGCATCACAGTGAACCAAAAATTAGTAGTTTTGGTGGTCAGAGTATAGGAAGCTAACCAATTAGCTATACCATTTGCCTCCTTTAATACATGGATAAATTTACATTCATAAAAAAAAGGATAAAAAACTTTAAATCTGCAGACCAAAGAAAGGATACCCCAAGGAGGAGGGTTGTGTTGGTTTAGAATGTTGACCAAGACTTTTAAATCCATCTTAATATGAATCTTAGGCAAGCTCTCTTGGATTGCAGCCTGCCAAGCCCCAGCAAAAGCAACTAGCTCATTGTCACAGACTTATCTAGTTTTGCCTAAATTATGCGGCACCCTTATATGTTCGTTCGCAAAGGTCAGCCTCTCCAAAACCTCATATGGTCCCTTAGGACCTACAAAAAAGAAAACCAGTTAGAGAAATTGTCTCACTCGGGATCCACAAGCAATCATTTTAGTAAACACTTCATAACCAATGCAAATTACAAACAGACTTTACAAGTTTTGAACGGCTGCACAACAAAAGGTCCAAAATGGTCTACTATAGATCGAAATCCTCACAAGTGCTCACATGACACAATCTTTGTTTGCAAGTGTAGGACGACCACCAAAACTAAAGAAAAGGGGGCTGTTAAGCCTACTACTAGCCCTTTATATGCTGTGCAAAGCATAAACAAAACCAAAAGACACGAACATATATAAGCATTATATCGAACACCTTGTTAATAATTTTGTCCATGACATTCTCCCAAACTTATTCCTTCGACGTACTCATCGAAGCCCTTGTTGATGCCACAACTCCTCGCCTTTGTTGAGTCTTTAATCTTTTTCTCCAGCTGCAATGTGCCTCTTGGCTCCCAACTTCTCTCCGTTATTATTGTTGAGTAGTCGAACTTTTAATCTGCTATACTACTTCAACTCGCCAATGACTTAGTGTGGGGTTAACCAAGTTGTGTTGATCACTTTTGGTTCTTGCAGATCCTTCAGATTAAGGAAAAAACCATCCTTAGTTTGCCCCAATCTCTCAAATGCCTCGTGCCGCTTGAACTGGATGGATGCCTGTTGGAGTTTTAATGAGCATTACCTCGTAAACTTTTGAAGTTTTTGGGTCCTTCCTCTACAAAATTTGCCTATCGACACACCTTTCACTTAATTGTCACTTCCAAGTAGGTTCGCATCACTTCTGTTTTCGATTGACATTCTATTAGGAAATGAAGCGGATAATTTACTCTCAGTAGTCTCGATCACCATTGGTGAGGATTTGACAACTATTGTCTTCTATTTGGTTTCTTCGAATGGTCTTTGAATATGTGTAGAGCTCATCTGTTGGATACATAAGAGAATTGGGGTACTCGGTTTCACTCATACTACCTCATTGTCTCTGCCTTGGTGGACTTAAACGCCATCCCTTTATTTGTCCAAAGGTTTACCACTCTTGGAATCCACAATAAGGTATAAACCCTTTTAGTAGAATTAATGAGAACTAACTTAAAAATATATAAATATATATATAACGTTACCACTCGTCTTCTTTGCTACTTGCTATAAAGACATGCATTTTCATATATATTAATTTATGACTAAAATAAAAATTTCATGATTGAAACAATCATATATGCACAACGATTTAATGACTAACACATCATGGAAGCATGTCATGGTACAAGTATTACAAACATGAATCATATTTAAAGCAAAGCCTACTTTGTCATATCAAAGAAATAGAAATACATGCTTATCTTGATTTGATTATTTAATTATACAATGACCATAAAAAGAAATTTTACCTTTTCTCTTTATATTTGGTTTTACCATTTTTTAATATTTATTATTTTTTCTTAATTGATTAATTAATCATATATATATGTGTGTGTGTGTGCGCATCTTTATTTGCTTAATTCTATATATACATGTATATGTCTTTAATCATTTCATGAACTGCACAAAAGAAAGTGACTCATAGTGATCTTCATGAAAAATTCAGAAGCAATTCTACATGCAAACCTTACTGTGAGCCCAACTATGATTAAACTAAGTTCAGGTGCTTATGGAGATTAGATACGCATAAGAAACTTCTAACTAAAATAATCGGATGCATGAGTGTTAGAACCCTTGCAGATTCTAAGCTTGGGGTTGATCTCTTTAGGGGATCGGCCTCCTTGGAACTCTATAGGGGTTCCTTCCTCCAAGTTGCTGCTCAAAGGCTGCAGAAAATATTCATCTATTGCTTATGAAAAGAGGATGAATACATGGTTATTTATAGAGCTTCTAAACCCCAACTCCTAATAGGACTCTTACTCAATTAAGACTCCTACTCAAGACTCCTATTCCTTTACAACTCCTAATGCTTCTCTAAGAAATACTCTCCTAACCCTAGCCGGCTTCTTCACCTCTTTAATAGGGGTCGGCTAGGTAGGTTTTACATGAATGTCCCTTTCAATGAAACTCAATTTAGGACTCTCCTAGCTAGAGTCCTAACAGACCCGCCCTCTTCAAATCAGCCTTGTCCTCGAGGCTGATGATTCATGAATTTTGGGAATTTAATCTTCAAGTCGTCATAGTTCTCCCAAGTGGCATCTTTTGTTGGTAGGTTTTCCTACTGTATTAGCACTTCAGTAATGGGTCGTCGTTGTCGAGTCACGATCCGTCGATCAATAATGACACTTAGCTGGGTCTGGAGTTCTCTTTAGGTAGTTATATCTAGTAGATGGCTTTGGACTATCTCATTTTGTCCAAGCTTGAGCTTTAAATATGACACATGGAAGACTACATGGATTCGTGAGCTAGCGGGTAAGTCCAATATGTATGCTACCGCTCCAATGCGCTCCAAAATTTGGTAGGGTCCATAGAACCGAGGTGAAAGCTTCGTAGATGCTTTGGTCTGGATTGATGTTTGCTTGTATGGGGAGTCGTAGGAAGACCCAATCTCTTACTGAAAATTCTTTCACCTTTGTGTTGATCATATTGCTGTTTCATCCTTGCTTGAGCTGTAGTGAGATTATCTTTTAGCAACTTTAGCATTTGTCTCTGTCTTGTAGTTCCTTGTCTACTTGTTCTACTTTAGAAGTGCCCAACATATTTTGGGATCATAGGAGGTGGTCGACCGTATATAGCCTCATAGGGAGTATATTTTGTGGATGAATGATAAGTTGTATTATACCACCACTCGGCCTAGGGAAGTCACTTTGTCCAATCTTTTGGCCGGTCACTAGTAAAGCATCTGAGGTATGTCTCCAAGCACCTGTTCACCATTTCATTTTGGCCATCAATTTGTGGGTGATATGTTGTACTCATTTTCAATTTAGTGCCGTGTATCTGGAATAATTCCGTCCAAAATCTGCTTGTGAAGACCCTATCATGATCACTTACAATAGTTTTCGGCATCCCATGTAATTTTCCAATATTCTCCATAAAGATTTGAGCAATACTAGAAGTAGTGTAGGGATTACGAACAATGCAAAAGTGAGCATACTTTATAAGGCGATCAACCACGACAAAAATTGTACCTTTTCCTTGTGAGAGGGAAGCCCTTCAATAAAGTCCATTAATATATCAGTCCATATTAAGTCCAGGATGGGTAAAGGTTGTAGCTTTCCAGGACTTGCCACTGTCTCGCCTTCATGTCGTTGACATACATCACATTATGCCACAAATTTAGCAATAGTATTTTTCATCCCTACCCAATAAAAAATTTACTTAATTCTCTTATAGGTTCTAAGGAACCCGGAATGCTCGGTCGTAGGTGTGGAATGCATCTCTTGAATGATGGTTTTTATGTAAGCAGAATTTGGTACAAGCACAATACGTCCCTTATAGCGCAATTCTTTTGAATCCCAACTGTAATAAGCCATGGAGCTTGGTGTCTCGTCTAA
The DNA here is from genome assembly GCA_004837865.1 of Musa balbisiana. Classification (NCBI taxonomy): domain Eukaryota; kingdom Viridiplantae; phylum Streptophyta; class Magnoliopsida; order Zingiberales; family Musaceae; genus Musa; species Musa balbisiana. The sequence continues at coordinate 23,975,155 of CM017196.1, read as the reverse complement.
TTTTCTTATGATCTTACTGGTTATCGGATCTTCCTACCATTCTCTCTTAATATCCTCAAGGAAGTCGCTGGTCGGAAATGAAACGACCGAGAATTCAGCTTGCTCGGGTAGTCGTGAAAGCGCATATGCAACAATATTCTCTTTCCCCTTTTTGTAAGTTATTTCATAATCATATCCAAAAAGCTTTGTTACCCATTTTTGTTGCTTGGGGGAAGATATCTTCTGCTCCAAGAAATATTTTAGGCTTTTATGGTCGGTCTTTATTTGAAAGTGTTGCCCGATCAAGTATGGTCTCCATTTGGTCACCACATGCACAATCGCGAGCATCTCCTTATCGTAAATAGTCATCTTGAGATGGGAAGGAGATAATACCTTACTGGTATAAGCGAGGGGACGGTCATCTTGCATTAGTATAGCACCAATTCCGACTCCGGAGGCATCGACTTCAATAACAAAAGTCTTGTCGAAGTTGGGTAGCACTAGTACGGGGGTTGTCGTCATTGCGTCGCCCCTACGTTTCCCGTGCAGTATCACCTGTTTCCCTTTACTGTAAAATCTCATAATTAGTTTCGCAAAGTTCCAGGAAACATCACCTAATGCCGTCAGCCATTCAATGCCGAGCACGGCCTCATAATCATCAAGAGAGAGGAGGAAGAAATCTGCAATTATCTCTTGGTCCTGCAGTAACAGTTTCACCTATGGGCACCTATGATCATACTTCAAAATCCGTCCGTTGGCGACCTTAACGTCAAACCTGCTACAATTCTCGATAGGTAAGGCCATCCGGATAGCAACCTTGCTGTTCATAAAATTATTAGTACTCCCAATGCTAATAAGAATAGTGATAGGTTGTTGCTTCAGAAGTCCTCTTACTTTCATCGTTTGCGGGTTTGCGTAACCGACAAGGGCATGCATCGTAATATCAATCGGCTGCTGTTCTTCATCCGTGACCGCTTCCTCATGCTCCTGGACCTCCTCCATGTTTTCAAGAGATTCAATCAGTAAGAGATGGCCCCTTTTACAACGATGATCGCGGTTCCACGGCTCATCGTAATGCCAAAAAAGACCCTTTGTTGATCGATCACGTAGTTCTTCTTTTGTCAATTTTTTTGGCAGCGAAGGATGGCTAGGAGTAGGAGGTTTATATGCTGTGGGCCTAGGAGAAGTTCTCATCCTCCGAGCATCTTGGTTGAGTTGTTCTTCTTGTATTCAGGTGAAAGAAATTGCAGTTGTCACGGTACGAGGCTGCCGCGCCTTAACCTCCCATTTTATCTCTGGCTTGAGTCCTTCGATGAATGCTCCTAACAATTGACGGTCAATCAAATCACGAGCAAGGTAGGATAGCTTCTCAAACCTGGTTTGGTACTCTTGAATCGTAGAGGTTTGTCGAATCTTTGCGAGTTAGCCATCAATATTTTCGTACTCCGTAGGTTCGAAACGATTCACAAGTGCGTTCTTAAATTGATTCCATGTCGGAGCCCCATGATTGTATTCCAACCAATTGTACCATCGAATAGCATCTCCTTTAAGGTGGATGATAGCAATTTCCACCATAGCATCATCCGACGTTCGATAGTAGCGAAAGTAACGTTCGACATGTGAAATCCACCCCGCCGGGTCTCCTTCCCATCGCGGGAAGTTCACCCTCATACGTGGCTGAAGCATGTCGGAGGGCTGTCCCTCCTTCTCTAGAGGTCTCTTTGAACCCTCTCCTTATTGCAATTCGGTTGGACTCGGCGGTTGTCTAATTCTGTATTTTGCAAACAAAACGTGTAATTTGTCCTCCAAGCGCGATTCAATTCGAGATTCCAATGCTTCAAATTTGGTATCAATTGGATCTTGAGAAGTTATAGCATATGCTTGTAGATCAGAGATGTCCCTGTCTTTTTTCTATTGACGGGTTAATGGCATGGGTGGTGGAAGATTTGGAAGAATTGAGGATCACGGAAAGGTACTGTAGTAGATTTTTACGTCTAAAGTGTAGCAGTTTGGATGTAAAATATCAGTTGTTTTTATTGAGAATTTTTTAACAAAACCAAAGGAAAATATGTTGTTAGGAAGTGTCAATGCTGTCGTAAAATTTCGTAGAGATTTAGATAGAAAAAATACAGTAACAAGGTCAAATAAACTATGCTATGCGGTTGGAATTCTACAATGCAGATTTTCAAGTATAGCAGTTTGGACGTAAAAACAATGGTTTATAATGAGAATTTTTTGACAAAACCAAAGGAAAATCCGCTGTTAGGAAGTGCCAAAGTTGTCATAAAAATTTCGTAGAGATTTGGGCAGAAAAAATGCAGTAACAAGATCAAACAAACTGTGCTATGTGGTTGGAATTTTATAGTGTAGATTTTCATGTATAGCAGTTTAGACGTAAAAGATCAATGGTTTATATTGAGAATTTTTTGATAAAACTAAAAGGAAATCCGCTGTTAGGAAGTGTCAAAGCTGTCATAAAACTTTCGTAGAATTTTGGACAGAAAAAATGCAGCAATAAGATCAAATAAACTGTGCTATACGGCTGAAATTTTACAGTGCAGATTTTCAAGTATAGCAGTTTCGACGTAAAAGATCAATGATTTATATTGAGAATTTTTTGACAAAACCAAAGTGAAATATGCTGTTAGGAAGTATCAAAGCTGTCATAAAAATTTCGTAGAGATTTGGACAGAAAAAACGCAGTAGCAAGATCAAACAGACTGTGCTATATGGTTGGAATTCTGCAATGTATCTTTCGTCATAGAGATGAAAACATTACGACGAAAAGTTTATGCAGCAATATAGGAACAATTTTTTTTTGGATTTTCGAATAAGGATAATTAAATTGTAGCAGTAGTAAGGAAGGAAACCAGAACCTATTGCAATTCACGGGGAGATCAAAGGATGATCCGCGGTAATGGAGATGATGGCAGAGTTCGATGACGATCTTTTAAGCAATTTTGGGAATTACTTTGGGTGGCTATGGAGGGTTGATAGATGGTTGGATTTTTGAATTAGGATAACTAAATTGCAACAACAATAAGGTAGGAAACCAAAACTTGTTGCAATTCACGGGGAGATCAAAGGATGGTCCGCGGTGGTGGAGATGATGGCGGAGTTCGGCGATGATCTTTTAAGCAATTGTGGGAATTGCTTTGGGCGGTTATGGAGGGCTGATGGATGGCTGTGGAAGGGCAGCGAGACGCCAAGAACGCTGCTTTGATACCAAGTGTTAGAACCCTTGCAGATTCTAAGCTTGGGGTTGATCTCTTTAGGGGATCGGCCTTCTTGGAACTCTATAGGGGTTCCTTCCTCCAACTTGCTACTCAAAGGCTACAGAAAATATTCATCTATTGCTTATGAAAAGAGGATGAATACATGGGTATTTATAGGGCTTCTAAACCCCAACTCCTAATAGGACTCCTACAACTCCTAATGCTTCTCTAAAAAATACTCTCCTAAACCTAGCCGGCCTCTTCACCTCTTTAATAGGGGTCGGCTAGGCAGGTTTTACATGAATGCCCCTTTCAATGAAACTCAATTTAGGACTCTCCTAGCTAGAGTCCTAACAATGAGGAGATTGTTGTTATCCTAAGGGCTGTGCAAATTAAGCATATGTTACAACTTGTAAAACATTGATAAGAAAAATAATGTGAGAAAAGGGATGGAGAAAGACTAGACAGTGGTTAAAAGCAAAGAATATTGTTGAACACAGAATGAGAGTTCCCTAAATTGTACAATTGGAGAAACATGCTAGCTTCTCGGAAGGAATCTTGTTCAGTTGTTATGCTTGGTAATAAAAATTATTATTCATGATGATGTCTCTTGCAGACCACTTGCATTAAATTCAAGACCATGCATAGGGAAGCAACTCTTAGGTTGAGCTAAACTATATCATATAAAAGAATCTGTATCCATTTCTTTACTCAATAGAGTGGACCAGTCAAAGAAGGAAGCAGTACAGAGAAGACAAATCAATAGAAAAATTGTACCACGCTTGTTAATAGATAATAAACTATAGAGGGACTCGAGCATCACAACACAGATTTATTGTCCTAGAGATCCAACAAGTTACTTACATGCTCTTGCTGTTGACATATGCTATCAGAAGTGCTTTTTATAAAACTAAGAGTCAATACAAGAGTCAAGAAGGTATTGCTTATAATAAACTATATAAGTTAAAGAATGGAATGCTTTTAATAACTACAAAAATGCTTCTAAGAGAATCTGGCAAGTGTTTTTTTTTTTACATGCATCTGTTGTTGGCTGCAAAGGAACATGTCAACTATCTTGAGTTTTCTTTTCTGTGTAACATGGCAAAAGCTACTGTGATCTTTGATTACATCTAGAAACCTCTATAAAAAAAAAAACGCTGCTGACACCAAATTTTTTTAAGATGGATTGCGGATTTCTAGTTGCAGCTAGCACCATAAATGTCATATCTATGTTTTGATAACATCAATAACAAAACAAAAGGATGAAAAATGATGGATCTTACCTGATCCCTTGGTGATTCTCCTCTTCGTCTCTAGATCTAGGGCTTCTTGATCTTGACGAGGGTGAGTCGCCACCACCAACAATGGCACCTCCACGTGTCCAAGGTGAAAAGAGAAAAATAGGGTTGGGCTCCTTAAGTGGAAAACCCAAACTTTTTTCCAATATTGCCCCTATAATATTATTAAACCCTTTTGTCATCCTAAGTAATAAAAATACTAATCTAACCATTAAATTGTTTATTATTACACCCTCGCTCCTTGTCTCGCCTCTCTTGAGCACCTAGGTGAGCGATCCTTAATAATACTCTCAAGCTAAGACTCCGCGGACCACATGGCCTTATCTTTAGAGTAGCGATGAAATTTTGCCAAACTAACCCCTCATGTTAAAGGAGTCTCGATTCTCATTCATGATATAATAGGTGGGCTGCCAACCATAAAGGATACCCCATAGCGCTGTACGAGTTGACAATGACTCTTCTTGGCTATGCATCGTGATTTCTTGACACACTAGCGACACTTGCCTCCTTATAAGAAGCTGGTCTCCATACACACAAAGGTGGGAGGGAGTGATAGATAGATACATACGGACATATGTAGGTATCTCCCTCACTGCGCTATCAAAATAGAGGACTGCTTAGTTCTTAAGGGAGGAAGGAGAAAAAGAGTTGCCAACCCACTCGAAGGACTCTCCTTGTTTTGCAACTCTTGTTTCAGAAGTGCATGTGGTCAAGGTGGGGCACCTTGGCGACCTCTATTGCAATTGGATTGATGGAACTGTGGAGTGTTGAAATTGATCAACTTGACTACATCCTCCAAATGGATGGACAACCAATATCCGACGAGGTGTAACCATCAGTTGGTAACACACATGGATGAATATCTACATTTATATACAAGGACCTTGATGGCTGATATAGAAGTTCCTGCAAACTATGTCATGTGAGCTGTGGCAAACTACTTTTCTGATGAAATAAGTACCTAAAAATATTTAATAATTAAGTTCTATATGAATTGATAGGCACTACAATTCGTTAATCTGATTTTGATGTGGACCGATTCAGTTGGTTAATGAACTTCTTTAGGTGTGGCAAGCTGTTAACTCAAAACTTTTTTGCCCCCTATCTGTGATATACTAAAGGTTGAGTAATACAAGTGCATTTTAGAATACTGGACATGGTGACCAAACACAGAGATCTGACTTGATTTAGGTGCATCTTAGAATGTTTCTTTTCAATTTCTGTTCACTGGTGAATCACTAGAAAATTTTCAAATACACCCTTGCAGCATTCAGGAGTTTCACTTCTAGTGTGGATCTTTTTTATATTAAAGTACTTTGATGCCACAAAGGATCCCAATATAATGTGTTAAGAATTTGAAAAGAATTTAGGGTAACCATGTAAAAAGTTCCATTAATGAAACATTTGGGCATCAAGTTGTCATCAAGTTGATTGTTCAGGAGATGGAGATTTAGCCTTTGACATACCTAATGTCTAGTTTGCCTCTTGTAAAAGTTGGTAAGGATGTGTGCTGTCATGCTTGTTTCCTTGTGATGTTTTGACTAGTATTGTTAATTTTTACCTGTTGTGGAATGATTTTGACATGGAGAGGTAGAACCCATTTATTGTTAATGGAAGTGATCTACCTATTGTGGAATGATTTTGACATGAAGTAGGACCTTTTTAATGGAAGTGATCCACCTATTGTGGAATGATTTTGACATGGAGAAGGAGAACCCATTTATCTGCTGTTCTATCATCTTATCAAGACTGTTCTCTTGCTGATGTAAATCACAATTTCTTGTTCTTTTGTCCAGCTTCAGTCAATCTGATGTCCCGTTTACGTAATGTGGCACTTGCAACAGGCTTGCTGGCCTTTGCAGCAGCTGGCTTATTATTTCCATTCTTCCTTGCGTAAGTGAAACAATAAGGTTTCACAAGGACTTGTTTCTTTTTTTAGTCTGCTGAAGCTAAGATTTTACAATGACCTTTTCCTTACACCAGTGTTTTATTTTTTTTGAAGGACATCAAGAAGTAAACCCATAATTGATGCGTCAAAGCCTCTGCCACCTCAGGCTACTTTTAGAGGGCCCTATGTCAATACAGGATCTCATGATATTGGGCCAGACACCACCACATATACCAAAAAATGACTCTTTTTTCTGGTTTCTGCAATCTTTCAGGGTTGCCTAGAGAGAAACAGTTTAATGTGTATGATGCTTCTTGTCATCCATCCTACATGAAGATCACATTTGATGCCAAATTTCTTTATGAATTTTAGGGTCTTTTGGTTCTAGAGAATATCACATTTGATGCCACATTTCTGTAGGAATTTTAAACTTCAATACCAGATTGTTGTTTACTGTTCATGGATCGGTGCCTCACCTTTTGCTTTCACAATAACTTACTCAAGTTGTATGATCAATTGTTCCATTGTTTCTCTTGATTATAATACTTTTCCTGTCGCTTGTCTTGCATGTTTGTCTTTGGGCTTCTTTGTTTGTTGGCCATTTAGTGGATCACAAGAGGATTGACGCTTGTGGATAAATATTATCGGCATCTATTGACGAATATCACTATGATGATTGGTGATCTAGGCAAATCGAGTTAAATTAAATTTATGACAGTGATCATCTTGTTTTCAAGGAAGTACTGGAACTTTATGATATCAAAATATAGTTTGTTTAACAGTTAAACTAGGATGCTAGATAACAAGACAGTGATCAAAACTAATGAGAAACCAGCAAAATTCATGGTCACGAATCTGTTTTCCATTACCTTATGATCTCATTCTTCATCCAAATTTGTTGCCGTATTTGTTCCTCTGGCTGTTAAAGTCGGTGACACTGAATATCAAGTCACACCTAGATATACACTAATCAGTATCCACACAAGATTTGGAGCTCATAGAAATCAGTTTTTGGCATTCTTGCAAGACAAAAACAAACACCAAAAACTGCCATTGAAGAGAACAGTGGTGTGTGATTGGTTTGTTATTGAAGCCAGTTTAGTCACGTTGCAACTTGGATACCTAAAAGATAGGTTGGCCAGACAAAGCTAAACAAGCATTGTTTCTCAAAATTAATGTAAGCCCGGAAGAGGGGTCGTTAATCCTTTGTGTTGCTGTAGATGCATATGTGGCACAGATTAAACGATACTCCTGTCATATAAAATTTACGGGTGGGCAATTTTCCACGCACAAACCCACGAGCAAATATTTTCATGGCCCAAATTCGTAACTCAGCGACACACGGCTATTTGTTGTAGATGCTCCCCCCTTGTACATCACATCACACAGTTGTGGGGTTCAAGCATCTGGTATGCTACCCATTTTCTTAATGCCACGTCACGGATTAACTTCGCGACATAGTGATTGATTGATGACAGGTGATGATAGATCAACATCTACACAGAATTTCTTATTTTACACGCTTCATGCTTAGGCAATTAGAGATCAAATTGGGTGTCCGATTGAGCGGGCATGAACTTTGTTCGTGTAGATGTGCCCATCAAAGATGAGGCAGCCACATCACTGGGACTCGGACTCGGTGAAGAGAATTTAAATGACAATTAATGGTTAAACCGAAGAGTATGTATAATAATATTTATTTATAAAAACGCTAACATGTGGAAAGATTTCCTTCCATCTCTTCAACCAAACAAACCCAGATATCTCCCGTGGTTCAACTTGGCAAAGACAACAGCAAGAGAGAACACTTAACAAAGATGCAGGCCAACAACATGATCCGAGTAGCGAAAAAGAAAAGAAGGAAAAAACACGCACACGCCTGCCTGCGTGTTCCATATCAGCCATTCCATATTAATCAAAAACAGTAAGGCCTCAATGCAAAAAGGCTTCAGACTCACAACCGCATCATCTAAATCATTTCAGATGGTAGAAAGAGTCATTACCCAATCAGCACCTACTTGATAGAGGTTTCTTCCTTTTGTCTTTCCCATTTTTCTGAATGCAACAAAAAAGCATTGGTGACATGAATATGTAAATATTCGATCCAATCATCAAATTTGCAATATTTTCTAATCTTATTATGTAAAAAAAACCATCGACAAACGACGAACAAGAACACGACAACTCAACATTAGAATCTGCCTTCTTGCGATCTTCACATTTGCAATATTTTCTAATCTTATTAATGTAAAAAAAATCATCGACAAACGACGAACAAGACACCGACAACTCAACATTAGAATTCTGCCTTCTTGCGATCTCACATTTGCAACATTTTCTAATCTTATTAATGTAAAAAAATCATCGACAAATGACGAACAAGAACACCGACAACTCAACATTAGAATCTGCCTTCTTGCGATCTTCACATTGCAACATTTTCTAATCTTATTAATGTAAAAAAAACCATCGACAAACGATGAACAAGAACACCGATAACTCAACATTAGAATTCTGCCTTCTGCGATCTTCACATTTGCAACATTTTCTAATCTTATTAATGTAAAAGAAATCATCGACAAATGACGAACAAGAACACCGACAACTCACATTAGAATTCTGCCTTCTTGCGATCTCACATTTGCAACATTTTCTAATCTTATAATGTAAAAAAATCATCGACAAATGACGAACAAGAACACCGACAACTCACATTAGAATTCTGCCTTCTTGCGATCTCACATTTGCAACATTTTCTAATCTTATTAATGTAAAAAAAACCATCGACAAACGACGAACAAGAACACCGACAAATCAACATTAGAATTCTGCCTTCTTGCGATCTTCACATTTGCAACATTTTCTAATCTTAATGTAAAAAAAACCATCGACAAACGACGAACAAGAACACCGATAACTCAACATTAGAATTCTGCCTTCTTGCGATCTTCAATTTGCAACATTTTCTAATCTTATTAATGTAAAAGAAATCCATTGACAAATGACGAACAAGAACACCGACAACTCAACATTAGAATTCTGCCTTCTTGCGATCTTCACATTTGCACATTTTCTAATCTTATTAATGTAAAAAAAAACCATCGACAAACGACGAACAAGAACACCGACAACTCAACATTAGAATTCTGCCTTCTTGTGATCTTCACATTTGCAACATTTTCTAATCTTATTAATGTAAAGAATACCATCGACAAATGACGAACAAGAACACCGACAAATCAACATTAGAATTCTGCCTTCTTGCGATCTTCAGAATTTGCAACATTTTCTAATCTTATTAATGTAAAAAAAACCATCGACAAACTGACGAACAAGAACACCGACAACTCAACATTAGAATTCTGCCTTCTTGCGCTCTTCACATTTGCAACATTTTCTAATCTTAATGTAAAAAAACCATCGACAAACGACGAACAAGAACACCGACAACTCAACATTAGAATTCTGCCTTTCTTGCGATCTTCACATTTGCAACATTTTCTAATCTTAATGTAAAAAAAACCATCGACAAACGACGAACAAGAACACCGACAACTCAACATTAGAATTCTGCCTTCTTGCGATCTCACATTTGCAACATTTTCTAATATTAATGTAAAAAAAACCATCGACAAACGATGAACAAGAACACCGACAACTCAACATTAGAATTCTGCCTTCTTGCAATCTTCACATTTGCAACATTTTCTAATCTTAATGTAAAAAAAACCATCGACAAACGACGAACAAGAACACCGACAACTCAACATTAGAATTCTGCCTTCTTGCGATCTTCACATTTGCAACATTTTCTAATCTTAATGTAAAAAAACCATCGACAAATGACGAACAAGAACACCGACAAATCAACATTAGAATTCTGCCTTCTTGCGATCTTCAGAATTGCAACATTTTCTAATCTTATTAATGTAAAAAAACCATCGACAAACGACAAACAAGAACACCGACAACTCAACATTAGAATTCTGCCTTCTTTCTCTCTTCACATTTGCAACATTTTCTAATCTTAATGTAAAAAAATCATCGACAAACGACGAACAAGAACACCGACAACTCAACATTAGAATTCTGCTTTCTTGCGATCTTCACATTTGCAACATTTTCTAATCTTAATGTAAAAAAACCATCGACAAACGACGAACAAGAACACCGACAACTCTACATTAGAATTCTGCCTTCTTGCGATCTCCACATTTGCAACATTTTCTAATATTAATGTAAAAAAACCATCGACAAACGATGAACAAGAACACCGACAACTCAACATTAGAATTCTGCCTTCTTGCGATCTTCACATTTGCAACATTTTCTAATCTTAAT